>JBAMNC010000993.1:0-726421 GCA_037902135.1 Cetoscarus ocellatus
ATTGAGAGCTGAGCTATCACAACCCTCACCAATATGACCCACATGATTGCAAATTTGTCCCTATTCATAGTGCATGGTAACTGAACATGTGGGATACATAGTGGCACAAACAAGCTTTTGGCACAGCTTTTCAACATTTGTTTCTCCTCTATGAAGTTATTATTATACTTTTCAACAAAACATTGACACATTGCTAAGTAAATACTGCATGTCTTGTGGAGTCTTGTCTGAATGAAAATATCCCTTTTTAAAGAGGTCATATTCTGCCTTATCTCAAAACCATTTAGTTGATTTTGACAACCACTACAGAAACATTTACTTTTGTTCAAAAATCCCACCAGATTTCGCATACTTAGAACCCCTGATCCACCTCCATGCTCAGTCTGTCCAAGACACTCTGTTGGAGCTCCTGTCACTATAAAGTCTCTTTCCTCACATTGGCCAGTCAGTTTAAATTGGATACCCAGTCTACTCTGAGGTAATTGGTTAGTTTGGCACCATGTTTTTAAAGACTCTGCATTCTTTCAAGGGTCTACACTCTATGCTGGGCTAGTTACCCCAAGTCAACGGGTTTGAGCCACTAAAACAACAGTGTGGCACCATAGAGATAGATCCATTAAGGACAGCCTGAGGAATGAAGAGAAGGAAAAGTCCCAAAGCAGCAGACTAAATTGTCTAACATAGAAGAATTCTGTCAAGTGGTAGGGACATGTGAAATACACTAAAACTTGAAAAAGCTAAATAACCTCTTAAGAGACAACAAGTGACCAGCAGAGATGGGCAGCATGATATTAGGCAAACTGCAAATGTAGGCTTACAGCAAAATTACTAAACTGGTGGCTCGCAACACTGTAGCTCTGCATAGAACTTGGAACTCAAACTCAAGACCTACCTTTTTAGTCTGGCTTTTAGTTGATTATATTTATTACTATTATTTAATCTCATTTATTTATTTTAACCCTCTTATTATGTTTTATTTCTCCATTTCAGTTCAGAATAATTGTTCTGAATTTTATTCTCTGTTAATTGATTTTCTTTTCATTATCCTACTTTAGTACATTTTATTATGCATTTGTTGTTTGGCTGTCTCATTTTAGCATACTTTTATTTTAATTTTTATTTATTTATTTATTTACTCATCCCTATAGTATTTTTTAATCACATTTCTTATCATGATTTTTATTGACATTTTAGTCTTAGCTCCTGTGTTTCCTCATTTTTAATTCAAGATAGCGTTTCCTCAGTCCTCTAATTCTGTTTTTTGTTAGAATCTCCTCTTAATGTCTTTGTGTGTGCGTGTAAGTGAGCGTGTGTGTTGTATGTGGATCGCATGGGTAGGTGGGGTCTTGTATTTTGTTTGTATTCAATTTTCTACTTTGTATTTATTTATTTAATTTTATTTCTTTTCATTATTCTGTAAAGTACATTTTAAGACTTTGTATGAAAAGTGCTATGCAAATAAAGTTTAATTGATTGATTGATAGAAAAAAAACGACAGTGCAGAAAGAACTACGCAGACACTTCACGCTGAGGACTTTTCCGAATTCAGTGATACCCCCACCCCCAAAAGTGAAGGAAGTAATACCCAAGATTTTCTGTAAAGTACATTTTAAGACTTTGTATGAAAAGTGCTATGCAAATAAAGTTTGATTGATTGATTGATAGAAAAAAAACAACAGTGCAGAAAGAACTACGCAGACACTTCACGCTGAGGACTTTTCCGAATTCAGTGATACCCCCACCCCCAAAAGTGAAGGAAGTAATACCCAAGATTTCAAGGTGGTCTAAGTCCACAATAAAGGTTATATATGTAGTAGTTTAACCATTTAAGATAAGCTGATGTCATTGCTTTCTGAAGCATTGATATGCACAGCAGTCTTGTGTTATATACAACAAATGGATGTTGGGAAGGACAAACACTGATAAAGGGAACTCAAAAGCACAACATTTAATTATGGTTTGCAGAGCATATCATGTTTTGACACTCAAATGAATGCTTGCTCTGTGTACTGAACCTGCCACAGTGAAAGCATATCAAGTGAGGGCCCTGTGGATATTTGTGAAGCAGAGCGCTCACAACACAACATCATGGCTAAACCTCAAAAGTGCAGAAGTGGTTTTCTCCCCAGTCTTGCATTTCTTTCACACCCGAGTCTGCTGCTTATGTTTTGTGTTAATTATTGAAAAGGAGTGAGAGAAAAAAATGTTCTGGGGAATGTTCTGGAGTAATCTCTTAATCCGTCTCGTAATTTCTGCTTATCCCTTACCTTTTTACTGTCTCCTGTGTATGCATCTCCAAATGGGTTATTTTTTCCTCAGCTGCTTTGTTCATAATCATGCTACATATGATGTCTAATTCTCCAATATATTCGGAGAAGCAAACATCCCAAGAAGAGGCGGTAACATGTTTATTTTACTTTTTCCTCTTTATCGGTGTTCAGATCCCGGGGAAGCTGCACGTTGAGACAACAGCCAACGATCAAACCTCAAAGCGAGGAGCAAATATGTACAGAGTGGGAACAAGGCAAACACTATGCGCTGCTGGGTTTTGTACCAGATATCAAAAATAATTATGCGTAATAGGAAAATTTGCATGGAGCGAGGAAAAACAGCCATTTTTTTCCCACAAAACATGACTGCATGTGTGACCAATATGTGTGAAAAGACAATCCCGCCTGAACTTTTCACCTCTTTATCACCTTTCAGATACTGTTTGTCTTCAAGCAGCAGTCTCTCTTTCTTCTCGCTTCACTCCCTCCATACTGCAGCCCTACTTTTCTCCTCAGCGTACTTCATTTTTCCCGCTGGAATGCTTTCAGTAGGTGGCCATACATCCTGACTATGTGAGATGTGTGGCGCACTCAGCCTTAAGATTCCCATTAGAGGCAGGAGTGTGGCCAGGAAGGACCAAACTTCACTGTGTGTTTCTTCTCAGCTCTGTGATGGTTGAGTGTGTGTGTTGTGGCTGTAGAAGTGTGTTGAAAGCCTCCCAAAATACCTCTGTTTTCAAGTCCCCGCTGAAGCACAACTCTACCAAATGGTGGAGAATCACGACAAGCCAAAAATATAAAAGAAAGTGGAACTACTGCCTGGTGGTTACAAGACTCTGCAAGGTATACAACTGCCAGACAGCGAGTACACCTGTGGGTCAAGAAGATGGGGTTGTGTGGTTTTGTGGTGGTTTGACTGATGTAAATGTTATATCTTCTATGAAGATGGGCTCCTGAAAGGATTTATGAATGGGTCCTCAGAAGTGATATGATAATTATATCAATACCTCGTTTTTAGGCTGTAGTCCTTGGAAGTGGCTGACATGGTTTAAAGGTTGCTTGTATGTCATACCACACTCTGTTTGTCCCAACTTTGAACTCTAGCCACTGTCCTGTCACTCAAAGGAAGAAAAGTCCAGACAAAAATAAATGAGAAGAATAAAATTAAAATAACATTGCTCAAATAAATGAGTGGTGAGTATTTAGGTTCAAAATAACAGGAAATTCAGGATGGACCATGTCTTTACAAATGTCTAGGGTAATGGGCAGCCTTGGTTAAGGTGCATGTTTTCTAACCAACTTTGATTACAGAGCAAGATATGTGTATGGATGTCAATTCAATGCATAATATTCTGGCAATTAGACTCCAAACTTGAATTAAGAACCTCAAAGCCAAAAGTAAGTTTGAAATCTTAAATTAATTTGAAGGATATCTGTCGGTACATATCATGCCCATTGACCTGAGCTCTAACCTTTTTATTCAAACTTTAATCAGTTCAACAGAGTCAAGTAGATATTTGGGCAAAGTTTGATGCATACCTACCATATCATGCTTTTTGGCAAGGGATAAAAATTTGGCTGAAATATTGTCTAAATCGCCAAATTATAACACTTTATCCTTAACATAAAGGTAACTTTTCTGTCAAATCTAAAAAATCCCTCAGAGGGTTCTTGGTATATAATGTTTACAAGCAAGAAATGAAAATAGACTGAGAGTGGATATCTGTACAAAGTTTAAAGCAATTCCTTAAAGTCTTCTAAGGCATCCCAAAGCAAAGGATGAAAATGAGACAGTATTATCTGTTTTCTGACATTTAAAATCTAAAAGTTTCACCTTGTGTATGTGGGGAAATTTGGGTTTCATTTGAAAAATAATTCAGGATCTTGAGCTACTGTGTTTACAAGCAAGGGCTTAGTGTATACCAAGTAACTTCCAAAAAGGAAGGAGGTCTCATGGTAGCTAGAAAGAGACAATGCCAAGGTCTCCTTGGATCTTTGACCTTCAATCTTATGCATCTATTGAGTACAAGTATACTTTTGCAAGTTTGAAAAAAAATCTCCTAAAGCTGATTTATAACCTACATTCAAGAGCAACTAAATATTCAAAGATCTTGACCTAACTGTTATCCTTACTGAAAACTTATGACTCATGACTTATGATTCAAAAATCAAATCATTTCATTCTCCAGCAAGATTTGACATCTATCCAGTTGGAGGAGCATTACTCAAAGTCTTCTTGAGAGACAGCCTTTCATAGACAAATGGAAAACTCAAACACATAATGATTCCAGCCCTCATTAAAGCTAGCATGAAGGCAAAAAAAGGTAAAGCAGTATGATGGCAACGTGATGTTTTTTCCGTCCTTTTACCAGTTTGTGCTTCCTCTTCCCATCAGACCCATCATAAGCATGCTCTTGCAATCACACAGGTCAAAGTTTATGAAGTTCATGCAAGATGACATCTGTGTGGACACAATAGGAGATGACATCCTTTTCTTCACGTTAAGCAAAATGAATATGTTATTTGCAGAAAGGTCAAACCTCCAAGCCCAGGGACAGGTTGTATAACTGCAGTAATTATTATGTAGCTGTTCGGGAATTAGCAGGAACTTCATGTCAAATGTCAAGAGGCAGGCCATGAAGCTGTTTGAAATGCTCATGTACACTCATTGGCAAATGTCAGGGGATGTAACTTTAGAGCTCTCAGTAATTACATTTCTCTCTTTCTCACGACATTTGCTTCTGAAATAGCCATACTAGTCTTTACCTGTCCTTCTTTCCTGACATTTTTGTTCCATACAGACTGAACAGCAAGAACTCCTCCATGTACAAACATGCATTTTTTGTTTCTTAGAGTCTGGTAACAAGCTTGGTTTAACCATTATCTCATCTTTTTGTACGTGTTATCCAGTGTTATCAGAGTCTTTTTACATCAAATTATAATTTTAATCTGACTTATTTTATGTAGGGACAGATACATCGAATCTCACTGACCACTTGACCTTGGTATCAAGAACTGGTCCAAACCTGAGACAGGAATCTTGGATTCACTGATTTGAAAAGGCATAAAAATTTACCGTACTATTTAGTGAAAAAGTAACTGAAATGTGTCAGTATTAACTTCAGTCAAAATTTTACTAGAGGTACCTCAGTCAGTAAGAAACCTATATTAGCAACAATATTAGCCAGTTTGTACTGATTGATCTCAAGCTTGAAATCATAAGCTGATTTTCAATGCTCAATTGGTAGCTTAAAGGTTTCTGCCAGTTTTAATTGATGTACTGGAAGCCTCACTTTATTAGATAACTTTAACTGGTCATCAGGAGACTAACATGTTTGGTGAATAATCAATGACCTAGAAGCTTGGTATCAACAGCCAGCTTTAATAGATGGACTGGAAGCCTCACAACATTAGTCAAGAATCCTTGTATTATTGCCTGATTTTAATTGATGGATTGGAAACTTGACATTGAAGGGGGTGTGCAGGTTAGACACCACTGTGGAACAACACATTGGAATAACCTGTGACATTTACCCTGTGAGTCTCTGGGGCTAGAGACAGTTGCCTGTACAAGTCATTGTGTGTAAAGTTCATCAGACCAGAGGGAGGTGTTTTTATATCTGGTAGTGAGGCTCTCTGTGAGTTTCACTTTTACCACTGAGTTACTGACGAGCTGTGAACCTCCACCCCCGCTTCTCAGTTCAGACTGTTGTGTTCAGTCTGGTTAAGTTGCTGCTACTGTTAACGTCCCTGTATCCTGTTAAGCTGTTTCACTGTAAAAGCCCTCCAATAAAATAAAAATGTGACTAGGTTCATTGTGAAGAGTTTATAGGGAACAGAATGTGTTTTTCATCTAGCTTGACTTCGTTTTAGCAGAGACATCCAGCATTATATGACATAAGGTGATACATTAGCCACTGAAGCAGTGTGTTTTCTCTCTCACATTGGAGAAAAAAGGACTTAAAACTGTAATTTATGAAATTGACACAGACAGAATATTACTAAACCAACTTATCAACGAGTGAAAAGGAGTGTAAGAATATTAAGATGGCGTAAATATAACATGAAACACGTGCTGGGACTCTCAAAACCTACTACTGTACATTGATTATGATTAGTCATGTTACATGACTCCCTTTTACAAAGTAATATGACGCAGTGTAGGGAAATTCTGGCAGCCTTACTAAAAACAGGCACTTTTCTTCAAATTTTAAACCTTTTCTTTTTTGAAAACCTTAGAAAATCGATTGTTACCTTACATAACAGACAATGACAAACAAGATTTTGTACTGATGTCAAAACAAATTTAACATGTCTTTTTTAACAGCCAATCTTAACTGATGGGTCTAAGGCCAAACATGGGGTTATTTCATTTAATGGCTTACTAATACCAGATAATTCTTACTTTCTTGTTCAGTATTAGTTTCCTCTGGCATTGTCATGTCTTCCTGAGACCATACAGCTAACAGCAGATCGTCAGAAGCAATGCACACAGGTGGAAGAACACATAGCCATTAGCTGTATCATAAAATAGTGCCAAACACAGGGAATCCCTGGAGGAAAAAATGAAGCGCTCTGAATTTTTTTGCCCAGTCGTACATTGAACCCAACATTGTTTTAGGGCCTGTTTTTTATATAAAACTCAAAAAGTTTTGTGAAATAACTGTATCCACCAACAGCAGTGTACCATGCGATGAGTCTCAGCTTGTTCTCCTAGAAAAAGCTGCTGGGAGCCACTTAACTGACTATTGTCGAGTACCTGATACAACCCAACTTAAAAAATACTAAATATGGAAATACTCTTATAAATGGCTGCTGCTAACCTTGTTCTATGTAGCTTTGCACTGTGCTCATGGTCAATATTATTGATTTAGTCTGGGCCTGCTTTTTGCTGAAGTGTCTTGGAATAACATTTGTTGTGAATTCCTTACAAATAAAGATTGGTGAATTACTTATATGACTAATTAGGATAGAAAAGGTCATGATATGCTCTTCAGTTGCATGATTTAGAGCAAAATTTGGGCCAACATAGTCAAAAGGTCTGACTCTATGTGTCCCTGCTTGTCAAACACATGCCTGAGACAGTGTGAGCATCTTCTCACTGCAAAATACCAGACATGTACATAGCCACCATATTTATATTATAATATCACAAATCTCATCCTGTAAAATATCAACATGTACATAACCATCTGTCAAACAACAAACATGTACATCAGGACTGTAAATATGCCATTGACTTTATAGTATATACTTTTTTTTAACACTTTTTCAAAAATGTATTTCTATTTTTGCATTACTGTATTTGATCTGTAATTACCTTATCTTTCAGTACTTCTCTTGTATCCTGCAGCTGCTGTATATTTTGGAATTTCCCCCTGTGGGACTAATAAAGGATATCTTATCTTATCTTATCAGAAATATAATGTCATTCCTCAAGGGATCCTTCTAATCTACCACAGACTAAAGTTTTAATTTTTGATACTTTATCATTTTCAGAGAAAGAAACCATCTATCCACTCCATATTTTAAGCATTTAATCCCCTCACCTGCTCATTTAAAGCACTGTCTGCCTCACATACTTGTACTACAGAATTTAAGAGCCTGGATTTGAGGATTTTCACACAAATCTCCCCATAAATCTCCCAAAGAGCCAACAAAAAACTGACAATTAATCCAATTCTGATTAAAACTGGAACAATCACGTGGGATGCACCTGCAAAAATCAATGTTCAGGCCCAGGTTTGTTCTTTGAAAGAGGGAATTTGAATGCATTTGGGAGCATCCCAAAGAGATGCAGTCTAAGCCATTTTAGAGATCTGGAAGCAATGAATATAGAGCGCGGAGAAGCAGCCAACGGCAACTGATTCCACATAATGGCCACTTTTCAGGACACACCTCCTCATCATCTCTGTGAAAGCCTTTTCCAAAATCAATAGCTGGCTGAACATTCACTTCTTCATAGTTTCACAAACATGAACACAAATGCGTCTGCCTCTCCTCCTTCAGTCTCTGCAGGAAGCACACACACAAATACACACACACAGGCTCAGACGCCAAAAGTAAAATCTATGGTAGTTTAAGCTGTGTCTGAAAAAGCACAGTTTTAAAAGTATCCTGAATCTGGAAACCGCTTTCCTGATGCCCCATAAATATTTTAAGCTGTTCCCCAATTCCTCAACCTCCGAGGAAAACATGAAATCCATCAGAAGATCTAAGGAAGAGCATGGAGGCACACGGGGAATAGAAACAGGCTAGTTATCCACCTCGTGTAGATAAACAGAGCAAAAGTGTTTGTGGATAAATACATAGATCACACCCCAAAACTGAACTCTGCCTGAGAGGGTCATTACGGTGCCCATTTGTTTTCTGTAGCGAGCATCTTCTGGGTTAGAGGAACCAGAGTTGACAGTTTATAGGGCGGGAAGTCAAATAAAACAAATTGCCTCAGCTGCAGATACAAAAGAATTTGCTCTCAGTGCCCGGCAGCAAAACAAATGAGAAGGCACGGGAAAGGGTTTTCTTTTCTTTTAGCTTTATAATGCATTCGCTCACACAGGAAATGGCGGGGCACTGGGGAGGGCATTTATTTTAGTCATATGAGCGCTGTGTTTTGGGAATTCACAGAATGAATGTTTGCAGAAAAAAGGCACATGATGGAAAATAAAACATGTAAAGTTGCATTCATTCATGACATTGACCTCTGGGTTAGTGCACACTGCAAACATACAAGGGTAGAGAAAAATACAAGGAAAAATCAGACTCAAGTAAACATAGTTAGGTCCTCATTGTTTGGTATTTTTTAGGCAATGTAAGAGCAAATTTTTGTCCATTGCAATGGCAGTCATTTTTTCACTAGAGCTGTTGTCCAAATCCTACTTTGTACCACAGTTTAATGTTAAGTGATTTAGTTGGAAGTCAAGCCTTTGGAGGGGATGAGGTGGAACAACAAACAAACTCACATGTGCTCAGTACAGGTCACCATAATGCCAGCTTAGGTGAAGTCATGAGATTGTTTCTAAACCTTAATAAAGAGACATCAATGAGGACTCACTCTGTTTTTATCAGCTGCTATAGAGTGAGATTTAGGAATGCAATTGGCTGTAAGTCACCGGTTGACACTGTAGCTAATTAAACCATCACACCTTCTGTGACGTGCATTCAATGATTATGACGTGTTTTATACTCTGGTCATCAGTCTGAGCTGATCTGATGTTTCTATTGGTTATTGATGGGTATTTTATAAGGTCTTACCTCTAAAATGAATCCCTATAATTCAGGAAGTTGAGCGCTCTTGTGTGTCTCAAGTGTCCTCCAGTTTCACACATCATGTGGAGTCAAATGTGTGACAGGAGACAAGGGGGAAGTGACAAGGAGAGGGAAACTGTCTGCATGGTCAAGCTACATAGATGGATATGCCAGGATCCGGTCACTCTTTGAAATAAATAAATGAATAAACAAACAAAAAAAATTCAGTGTCAGTTATTGAAAATGTTTAGTTTTTCATTCCTCAATGCCAAATCATCTATGGCCTGGTACCAGTCTGTAGCCTGTTGGCTGGGGGCCTTTGCACTGGAAGACAACAGGCCTCCTATTCATTAAGTACTACAAAAAATAGTTACACTTTTAAAACCTGGCTCCCTCTCTTTCATCTTAAGTTAGCAGCATCCTCTAAAGTAGTGACACTAATTTACCTGAATGAAATGTTGAGACATGCATCATCACTACGTCATGTGCAACCTCAATCATTACCAACTACATGCGACCATATGCATTGAATTTTGATTTGTTCTGAATTGATTTTGGTGAGACTCCTCCATGTGATAAAGCATTCTATGCACATTAGAAAAAACCTCTGCAGTAATGGATTTTCACTCTCCCCCTCTTTACAGCGACCTAGAGCTCCAAAAGATGGCTTGTTCCCCTGGCCCCCAAAATGCACCAGAGTTCCCACCATTGAGGTAGCAAGCCCAGTGCAGAGCAGGAACGATAGTGCAGGGTTGCTGACAATATGGCGCAAAGCAGGACTGAAACTGACCAATTACCACATTGCAGAAAAGTCAACCAACCGGAGCAGACTAATCCGACATAGGGAAGAGAGCTTTGAAGGGACAGGAGCTCCTACAGAGCATCTCAGACAGGGTGAGACTGTAGCTGGATCAGGAGTACTTAGTATATGAAAAGCAGAAGGTTTCTTAAGCATGACTGATTGTTTACATGCTCTAGCAGTCATCAAAAATGAAAATATGGAGCAGAATTTTGGCAAAATAAGGGCACTTTGAGACAGAGCCCCATTTGTAGTAGCTAATGCACTATAGCACTCTGACAAGTACAAGAGAGCACATCAGGATGAGGCGAATCCTTTCAGTGTAATCATTCTTGCTTTAAGTGGTTGTGAGTACAAATCTATAATGTCCTAAGGTTAAAATGCACAGAGATGTCAAAAAACATGTTCAAAGTGGTTTCACTGTGAGAAGGAGAGACTTCATAGCTCCATTTTTAGTCACCCTCCACATTGGTGGTAATTTTTGTTACTTTAAAACCAATTTGAAATTTAAATGTTACTTCCAATTATGAGACTGTAATATTTATCTATTCAGTGATACAGAGTTTTTTGGTACAACAGCGACAATAAACCCAGCACAGTAACATCACACAGCTGGTTGGTCGACTATTTTTTTCCATTGTTGTTCCTTGTCACATCTGCACTGCTTCTGTTGTACAATTTGCATCTGTGTCAGTTTATTTTTTGAGGGAATGCTTTGGCAATGCTTCACACAGATGCAGAGGCAAATGTCAGCCATCATGCGTATGCACAGTTAAATGCAACCTCAATATCAGTAGATCAGCTCCTGCATTCTGCATGCCAAAGTGTCATTGGGCAAGATACTGAACCAAAATGACTGCCTTAGGCAAATCCATCAGCATATAGATGATTGTGAGGGATTAGCACTCTGCATGGACACCACTGTCATTAGTATATAACTGTGAGTGTAAAACAGTGAAAGTGACATGAGGTGCAAACAGCTAGGAGGCGAAACACAAGGAAAGAGAAACTTTATCTTCTTATGAATGGTTCAGTGCTCGAGCTTCTTTGGATTTCATCCCATGTCACTGCTTTATTTTCAGCCTCTTTTTTAACACCATACTGAGTTAAATCTTTTGAAGCTTGATAGCTTTATGACTTATCTGCCTAATTTGCTACCTTTACAGGCACTTTCTTACCTTGATTTTAAATGACACACATAAACAAAGATGGTAATATTCAAAACTTTTGTTTCTGTTGTGAACATGTGCAGCAGAAAAATCAATCTTAGAACCAGAGAAGTTTTTCTTTCAAAGATTCTCCTCCACATCAATGTCAAACATGTTTCTTGTCCCTCCTGCCTCTCTGCGAGCACAGTCATTCTGCTGCCTTGGCGTATTTTCTCTGTCAGACACTCCCTGTGCTGTATGACTGACAGGCTCATTACCCTATCCCCATTATGATATTACCTAATCAATCTGTTCATTGTGTTCTCCTGGATGCAGAAAAAGGCAATCTTTTGCATGAAAATGACCCAGACGGTACGGGAAGCGTTCCAAGGATGGGAGAGGGGAATTGGGGGGGGGGGGGGGGGGGGGTACGCTAAGGTTCAATTTGTGGCTGAGCTAAGTGGCTGCCTTTACTTGGGACCTGATCGATCTTAGTGTCAGGATGAGCTCAGGGGAACTTCTGCTCTCTCTCTCTGACATAACAGTGATATTTCAGTATGGGTGGACCATATGTTGATATGGTGAGTAATATGAACCAAGGTTATAACTAAACATTATTATTTAGCTGAAGTGCTATCAACAAACTACAGTGACATATGTTTGATACCAGCACTTTGACAATCCCTCTGTTTTTAAGTATCAAAAACTGCATATGGACTTTAGCATACTGTCTTAATTGTGCAAAAAATTGATAAAATTTCTATAATTTAAAAAAAAACATTCAAAATGATTAAAATCTCTGACTAACCTGAAGGTCTTCAATCAAATCTTAATCAAAAGTCAGAAAAAGAGCACAAATGTTTTAATTGGACAAATGTGTTTGTATATACTTTATATTGACGTGGTCCCTGTCTCATGAATGCTTAAATTCATATGTTTCAAAATGAAAACTTCTCCTACATTAAATAATCAATGGTGTCAAAAATTACTCTCATTCCTCTCATAATGAAGCTCACAGAAACAACAATTGCATTGCCATTTTTTTTCCACCAGGATTCAGTCCCTACATAAATAATGTTGTCTTTCTCTCTACAAACTTGAAAGAAAAAAACAACAACATTCACATCCTTCCAGCATGATTTCACAGCCCTAAGAGCAGTTTGTATGATGATAGGGGAGTAGATACAAGAGGGGAAAAAATCTCCTGAAAGACTTCCTCTTCAAGTACCTGGTCAGTGAATAGCACTAATATTCAACTACAGGATCAAACAAGAGAAGTTCATCAAGAAAATGACAGCCGCCCACTTGTGCTGCGATGCCTTGCACTCCTCTGGGAGCTAAATCATACTTTGAAGTGAGCTCGCTCGCTCCCCGCTGAGGTTTCCGTACAGCGATCAACACACTGTTGGGTGAGCGAGTGCCCCGGCATTATGATTACTATCATTAGGAGAGCATTGAAGTTATTATTACCATCATAAAAAGAATAATGTCCATCAGGAGTCAATCAGAATCACGGCATGTGGCCAGGAGTGGACCGAGCAGGCGAGGGTGGCTGTCCTCGAGTGTGAGTGTATAGGTGTGTGTGTGTAGAGATGGAGTCAGAGGCGGTAAATTCAGACGAGTTAGCTCGACTTCCCAGAGTTTATGAGCAAGTAAAAAATACCTAATTTCACTGGAGTATACAGTCTGATGCAAACGGTACATTACTTTACAGATTGCAGACACGGCTGTTCTGTTTTTCTATTTGTTTAGAAACTGCTTCAGCTGATGGAGGAAATATCTGCACATTAAGTTTTATGCTGTGTATACAATTATTTTTAGAGCAAGTTGTAGGGATCACAGCCTATAGGAAAAAAGACTATAACTCAAATATGAATGGAAACAAAGCTAGATGCATTTTCCAAATGTGTAATAAAATGTTAGATTTGAAACTTTAATTTCATGAGAATCCAAATGGTGCTCAAGGGAAAAAGCTGAAGGTCAAACACTGAATTAGTCATCTGAATAACACTGCTTAAAAAGCCAGTTACTTGACCAAACTATCTCCGGTGGGAAGTAATAATGTGCTTAAAAACTGGCTTAACTTTTAATAGTTATAATTACCAAATTACCAGTGGGAGCTTTAAAGTATTCTTAAAATCAAGCAACAAAAGTGTATTGCATGTTAAAAATAAAATGATAACCAATGTGATTCCTGCAATATCATTGATGTCGCTTCCATGTATCATTTACAGCACTGGTCATCAACTGGCAGCCCAGGGGCCACATCAGGCCCCCCACAGCTTCCCATCCTGGAAAAACTCAGAAAATAAGGGGGGGGGGGGGGGGGGGAATATGTTTAAGAGTTTCCTTGTAGTTAAATCCCAACAACTTTCAATGAAACACCCATCGCAATTGGGATTAAAGCATTTTAATCAGGAATGACTAATGTTTGATCTGCTTTTCCAGTTTTAGCCAACAGGACAACAAGTGTATTGGAGTCAAACTGACATAAAACATGGCAGCCCCTGAGCAACTGCCACAAGTGGCTAGCGGCAGTATAAGGTAAAAGGGACCGATCTTGCTTTGAAATGCATACAATTTGGAAAACATAGAAATATTAAATTCATGTTGATCAGAGGAAAATATTTCTATTTATTAACGTTAATTTTTTATTTTTTATTTCCGCCCTCAGGGCACGTGTCAAGCAAAAACTGGCCTTTGTACAAATGTAGTTGATGACCCCTGATTTACTGCATTAAGGGAAGCCAAAGTCTGGTAACAGCCCTACATTCAAATGTATAATGTGTGATCCTTAATAATTATAGGCTGATATTAAATATAAAGATTGATTTCATATTTTGTAGAAGAATGGCTTTAGCCCCGTTTCCACCAGAGGGTTCAGTTCGGTTCGTCTCTGTACGTCTTGCTTTTTGTGGCGTTTCCATAGCCTAAAACCGGGACAGGACCCCTTATAAGCGAACCGTACCGTCCTACTCTTTGGGACCCTTCTGTTGGGGTGCCAAGCATACCGATCCAACCCCAGAAGTTGGAGCTAGAAACACTGCAGCCCGTTGATTGGTCGAAGGAGACGTCACTTCCCGTGCGACAGCGGTAATAAAGAACAACACAGCCCCGCCATGTTTAAATCTCCACTCATCTTCGTGAAGATAACTCTCAAGGCTTTTTTGTTTGGAAAATGGCATCAAAATCGAGCGTCCCATGGTCTACTGTGGAGGTGCAGACCTTCCTCAGTATTCTCGGTGAAGAGAATCGTTGCTCTTTGTTTACTGTGTCACGTTTTCTTCTTCGTTGTATTTAATAGCCGGGTACACTGTGTCGAGCTGCTATGACATCATGCTTTCGGCATCTGGCTTAGACGCCGCCTACCAAGTAGGGTACGGCTGGCTGAGGAAACGCAACCAGGATCAGGCTTTACCGATGCGGCCTGAGCCAAACCGTGCCAATCCATACCGGACCACTTGGTGGAAACGGGGCTTTTGAACCTATTTTAATATTGTGAAGCATGTTGTCTAAAAATGCGTTGAGATTTGCAGCATGTTGATCTACATTTTGCCATCTATACTCCTCAAAAAAAGTTTGGAAATGTAATTTTGGTCGATTACTTCTCCCTTTAGTATTATCCACTGGTGTTGTATATCTTTGGAAAGCCTGATTAGTCACCTTTACAACAAGGTACAACTTGTAAGTATCTTGCATTCACTGAATAAGCAACAAAGCTAAATGTGTAGGTAGCGCCCCATAAAAATAATCCAAAATCTCCTGAAACTGGAAGCTGGTGTTCAGTGTGCGCAGGAGCTGCATCATTTGGTGTCAGCCCTGGAACCATTTCCAAACTTAGGACCAGTTTTTATGAGACTGGCGAAGTCAAAGGTAGACCAGGTAGACGTCCCAGGAGGACTACATCCTAAGAAGACTGGTTCCTCACCCATACTTCACCGAGGAACTGTAGGCTTTCTTTAGGGGAAACAGGGATTTTGGCTTATTTTAAACTTTAAGCAGTCCATTGGAAAATGTCCCAATAATAATATCATAAGAGACATGTCACCTCTCCCAGATGGCCCTTAATAAGAGGTGATACTTAAAGAGCATGATTATAAAAAAAACGGCCCACAGAGTCTCACACTGCAGGGTCTAAATTTATGACGAACACATTGAAAAGAAAGAATCTGATCCACTGGAAGCACATTTTTGCCTCTGCTCTTACATTCCTTAACATAAGCAATGAAATGAAAGCCAATCTGACTTATGAGGTGAACAGAGTTGTTAGAAAAAAGGGAGAAATGAAGTGACAAAGAGAATAGTGAGATAGGCCAAAATGTTGGAACTGTAGAGCGAGAAGCTAATGAGACTTGAATTAAGAGAAGTGCTGTGGAAAAGTATAGCCTACGCCACACTCCCACGTCAAGGAGAGGACAATTACAGTGTGCATCCGTGTCAGCTTTCAAACTCCACTTCCTTTCATTTTTCTTAATTACCGGGCAAATATTCTCCCCTCTTCTGCTTCATTAGCTACTTTGTTGAGCATTGAGTGATGTCAAAGAGATGATGGAAGGACAGAGCGGTGAAGCGAAAGCAAGAGGAGGGGAAATGATATCGCGGAGGGCCCTTGTCTTTAGTGCGAGATTAGGTCCCTTAAGAAGGCCTTCTGAGCGCTGTCGTCCTCTATAACTCAACCAACTGCTCTGACAAGCAAATGACTGTAGATTATAGTTTTGATGGGTGACCTGCTCCTGTCTGGTGAGTTTAAAGGGATGTTCGGGTGTTATAAATTTTAGCGGGTTATCTCTTCTTGACAGGCAGCTTTCCCCATTGTAGGAAAAAATGTCTTTATGTTCCGACTTAGCCATTGTTTCACATGAGGAATGCGCTAACAAAGCTAGATTTAAAACAAATGCAAAGACGTCCCCCACACGCGCTCAGGAAAAGCTTTGAATGTATTAATATTAAAAATGTCTATTGTATCCCCACTAGAATTTGGTCAGCAATCAACTAAATTCGTATCTAAACAAACGCACCAGGATGGAAAATAAGCATTTGAGCCCATCAGTAGTACACGTCTTAAATAAAAAGGCTTTATCTTTCCCGAAAACCCACAGGAATCCTGACTATTTTCTCCAATTTAGAACAATCTTGTTAAGTCTCCCGCCCCTGGAATCTCTCCTCTGATGTCTGCCTCTTCCTCTCTCCATCTCTAAGACTTCCTTTTGTCTGCCCCCTCTTCTCTTTTCCATCCTTCGTCTCTTTCTTCCCTCTCCAGTGCCTTCCCAAACGGCGCGGCGAAAATTGTTATTCCCAAGTCATTATCTTATTTGTGTGTCTCCACTCAGCTGTAAATCCTCCAGGTATTCCTTTCTATTCTCTATTAACTCTACTGCAGTCAAGCTTGGGCTGCCAATCACAAAGCAATGCTTAGGGAAGAAAGGAGGAATAGAGACAAAAGGCGAGGAGAGAGAGAGTAAGTGAGAGACACAGAGAAGAAGAAAAGTGGCCAGAATAACTCCAGAAGCTGTGACAAAAGAGGACAAGTGGTTGGAGAAATGGGGTGAAAACTGTGAAATAAAGGAGGGAAATGGCTGTTGTATAGACTAAAAAAAGCTGTCTAACAGCTTTAAACCTCTGTGAGGTATACAAGTGCCAGACAGGGAAGAGCAGTGGTGGATCAAGATAAAGGGTGAGAGTAGATTTTCATGTAGTGTTATTCGTATAAATCTTATACGGAAGAGATGAACATGAGACCAAAAGACTTTGACCTTTCAAATCAAATATCACCAGAAAAAAAAAATCAGTGAAGTTGGGACATGGTCTAAAACTTATATAAAACAGAATACAATGATTTCTATTCCTTATCGTCCTATATTCAAGTGACTACACTACATAGACAAGATGTTTAATGTTCAAACTGATAAACTTCACTGTTTTTCACTCATTTTGAATTTGATGCCTGCACATGTTTCAAAAAGCTACTGTTTTTAACTGGAAAGCACTTTGGTCACTTTGAGTGTTGTAAAGTGCTCTATAAACAAATTTTGATTGATTGATTGATTGATTGATTTCTCAATGTACAATTGCAAGGAAATTTAAGGATTTCATCACCTACAATCCATAATGTATCAATATTGATACTGAGTGTCGTTAAATGGACAGTTGATGTAACACAGTGGTAAACACGCCCCTTTCCCAGATATTTATACATGACTGAGACAATGGTGGAAGCAACTTGGGGTTAAGTTTCTTGCCCAAGCACAGATCAATATGTGACAGTCAGGTGGACTCAAATCCTCAACCTGTCAATTGATGTTTGGAGCCCACTGAGAGACTGAGCTATGAAGACCCCATTATGAAGTTCAAAGGCTAGGGATGAACA
The DNA here is from genome assembly GCA_037902135.1 of Cetoscarus ocellatus. Lineage (NCBI taxonomy): Eukaryota > Metazoa > Chordata > Actinopteri > Labriformes > Labridae > Cetoscarus > Cetoscarus ocellatus. Next base: position 17,833 of record JBAMNC010000993.1, read on the forward strand.
TGAGGCACAGGGACCTTAAGCTCTGATTTCAAAAACCTGCTCAACACACCATTTAGCCAACAAGGAAACATGCAAACAATCTGCAGCAGCATCCAAAGGAAAAGGATAAATACACCATAAAGGCTAATTCGATATAGCTTTCATAAGTAAAGGATAAACACATAGTGCTATACCTTTAACCTGTTCAGCCCAGCCCCTTGTTTAAGCCTTCTGCACGAAAATGACATGCCCACAAAGAAAAGAGTACATCTCTGCAACCACAAGGTCTATTTGAATAGTCTTGGTGTCATAATAAAAGGAACACTTGTAAGATTTGTTCAGATGTGTAATTATCTGTATATATGTTACTGGGACAGAGTAAATGTAGATAGAACACAGAATAATTGAAAGATTTCATTCTCGCCTTAAAAAGCAATAACACATGTTTATAGTGAATATCCCTTAGAAATGATGCAGTCATAGCTTTAAAACTCTAAAACTGAATAATAAAATATGTAAACATTACCTCTGTAAAGGTTTATTCTTATAAAGTGATGCAGACCAAAATTAGAGGTTTTTAACAAAATGGTCAGGCGAGAATATTGAAAAAGACTTAATTTTGAGCCAAAGTCCAAAAATATATGTATTTTTGTCAAATAAAAGCAAAATATGCAGCACTTCCTCCACGTAATAACCACTTTTGGATTGTTTTCCTGACATTTTTTACTCAAAAAAGCCTATAATTAAGCCTAGAAACTCTTATATTTGAAGATCTGACGTCCCTATTGAAGCCTCTGCGGTAATATATACAGGGCTTTATCTCGGCCATTGATTGGCCGATTTGGATAATTCACATCTCTATCTACTCGTCTGAGCCAATAGAATTGAACTGACATGCTCAAATCCCTCTGAGATGTATCAGTGGCCAACCAGAACGGCCAAAATTCACTCGATCCAACCCCCCCCAGGCATTGTTCACCTTGTATATAAGAGCACACGGATCTGGAAATACGTGGAAAATGTAGTTTTTCTTGCCTCTGACCTATAAAATGAAGTATCTAATTAGCTTAGCCCACATGAGAGTTGAGATTCCTGCTCAGTTTAAATAAAAATCCTTAAATGGCTCTTGAAATAAGCATCAGGATGGAGACACAGCCCCAGGAACTTGCCCTATGACCATGAGCTCTAAAATCTGCCATGAGGTGTCGACATTTTGCAGATCAAATCCTCTTGAAGCGTTCTTGGTTTTTATGGCTTTCATGAGCAAAGGATGAAACTACTCTTATGACACTGACATGAACCCTGTAGCATCCGAAATCGATAAACTGCATCCATTCATGAGATATGACACATGTTTAAAGTTTAAAGAAAGTGCCTCAAAGCATTCTCTTGATAGCACATATATGAACAATGTATGAACAAATGACCCTTTGACTTCGACCTCTGACCCCAAAAAATCTGATCTCTTTAGACAGAAAAGACAGTTTGACTCTTGATATATCACATTTTCAAGCAAGGCATGACTGTGGGCCTCCATGGCCTTAGTTGGCCTGTAAGCCAACTATGTTTACTCTTAATTAGAGTGAAATTTGTGCAAAGTTCGAACAAATTCCTTCAAAACAGTCTTGAGATATTGTGTCTACAATGATTCGACAGAGGGATGGAGTAACGGAAAGACAGACGAAAGCATAATGCCTACGGCCAAGGCAGTTGTCTGCATTGTAGCACGAAAAGAAAGTGAAGTCTGGGGCTAATAGGGGCTATGGGGACAACCAGCACTCCATATGAGGGGTCAGGTTTAGCTTAAGTTTTATGCTTGCTAAGGAAATGGGAACTATTTTCTGCAGCTCCCATATTCCTGTTGTAAATAGAAGACTGGTGAAAATGCACAGAATCTTCTACACTAATTGGAGTTGGGGTAAACACGCAAGAGTGTCTCAGAGAAGGATAGAGACTTAAAGACTCAGATGCAAGTGAGTGGAAAGCACCAGAGACGTGATCAACTCTGCCTCCTGGTTTTGGAAATCTACATTTTATTTCATATAGTTGACGTAATGCAGATGTTTGCGTGTGTGTCTTGGGGATACTATGCAAATTGCAGATATCATAATTATGCTCCAAGTAAGGTTCCGGTGTTGGGAAATCTCAGTTTGTGTTGAAAATTGAGAGAGAAAACACAGCTATTGAATATTATGAATGGATTTACATGATCAGCCAAAACATCATGTCCTCTGTTTGACATTGTTACCTCGTTACATTGCACTATGAGGAGGGATAGGTATGACAGCAAGTGAACATTGTGTACAAAATATGCTGAAATAGGCAAGAATAAGTCAATCAGCCCTCTGACAAAGTCTGGGTCATAGAATTTCCAAATCTGCAGCTCTTGTGCAGTGATCCCTGTCTACTGTGGTCTGTACCTCTAGATCAGAGGTGGGAACTCACTGCCCAGGCGCCACATACGGTCCAACTCTTTACATGATGTGGCCTGGGAGTCATCTTCAAATTTAAGAAAAGCAACCAAGACGATTAAAAACATCTGCCATGAAGCATTTTAGAATGTTTTGCCGCCATGTGCACAGGTAAAATAAAGTACATCTTAAAAAAAATGGAAATTATATCAATAACAGTCTTTAATAATTGGTTTTATTTTATTCCTTCAGAGTAGTTTTTAGCTATAATTTTCTGTAATACGTTCTGCAAAGATCTTTTTACAAGGTATATTTGATAACTGCATTATGGAAAAGGTAAGTCACATGAACCTAAAAAGATGTCAAAACAGATTGATATGACTACCTCAATGAATCGATAAAAACAGTATATGCTAGTTAATGGCGCCAAAAGGTACCTTTAATTTCTGATTAATCTATCTTCTAGCCCATTAAATTTAGTTTAAATGTTTGGCTACGAGCCTAAAAATGAAATAAAAAATCTAAATCATGCTACATATTTATTTATTTTATATATGTTTTGCTAAATTAATGGTATTTAATTTGGGACAATTTGGCCCTGAAACCAAATAGTACTGATGTGACCCTTTTATTGACCAAAGTTGCCCATCTTTGTTCTACATATATGCACATACTGCTGAGGCCTGGATCCTGTTCACGTAAGAGATTCTTCTATATAGTGCCATTTTGGAGGGAAGTAGCGGCACTTTAATAAATAAATGTCTGTGATGATGGGTGGTCCATCATGATTAAAATATTCATAAGTGTCTGAAATGTAAATCAGTTTTCAAGCTGTTTTTTTGTCACATATTTATGATCCAGGACACCTGATTAGATAAAAATGAAGTTTTGCATACCAAAATGCTTTATCTTGAGACAGAGGTTCACACTGATTAAACACATGATATAAACTGCAGAAAGACACAAAATACATAACTCCTTTGGATATCATCATCAAAAACTGACTGTGAGGTGTGAGAGGCAGTGCTGAATAATCCATAATGTATGTGATATTATGTATTTTTCAAGTCATATACCATTCTATTGTTTTCTGCTTGTTTTTGCCTGTTATCCTACACACATATTGTTTTTTTTAATACAAAGTGTCTGAAGTAAAAGAAATGCAATCCAAGGAAAACTGGTGACATCCTGGGAGATGATCCAACAAAACAGGTACAAAAGCCCAATTTGCGGAAAAATATAATGCTGGTTCTGATAGAATCTGACAGAACACGTAGTATGTTGTGGTTTGATGCCTCTGGGGCTGTGTAGCTTCAGACAGGTCAGGGTTCATGCTAGTCGCTGTCAACCAATGAAAGCATCCACAACAGAAAAGAGTGAGAATAAGACCTGAACCACAGATCAATGCAAGATGGCCAGGGGGAACATAACAAGAGTTCAAGGTGTTGACTTGGCCTCCAAATTCCCTACATATCAATCCAGTCAAGCTTATGTGGGATGTGATGGACTACCAAGTCATATATACAGTGACCCACCTGGCAGTGTGCAGGATATGCTGCTCATGTCTTGGTGTCAGATGTCACAGCAAAGGTTTAGTGGAGTCAATGTTTCCTCATGTCAGAGCATTATTAACATGACTACAGGGACACCTGCCCAGTTGTTAACAGGTGGTTTTAATGTAACAGCCTGAGAAAATGTGAATAAACTTTAAACTTACAATCACATATTTTAACTTTGAGGAAACAAAAATGTATCATCTGTTCCCAAATTGATAAAAGCTCTGGTTAGCTTTCAATCAACCTCTAGACTCAAAAACAGTTTCTTCCCTACTGCCATAACTCTCCTAAATAGCTGAATGTTGTACCTATTGCAGTGCTAAATGGTTATATATTCACCTTCACTGGCCACTGATTCAACTGCACTACAATGTGTACTCTGCACCAATTTGTACATATATTTATTTCTCTGCACAAATGTACATACATATAGCATATACACATATTTTTCTATTTTTACTGAGTGTACATATTCCTCTCCATTCAAATTAGGTGTGTATATATATACATATATATATACATATATTTTTCTAGTATGTTTATGTTTATTTTGCTGCTGCTATTCTGTGAGCGATACCACCTGCTGAAGCCAAATTCCTTGTATGTCACAAACATACTTGGCCAATAAAGATGATTCTGATTCTGATTCTGATTCTGAATCACTTAACCAGCACAGAGGCAAATATGGCAAATAGTTTCAGCTAGCATAGAAGTTTTCCAAAGGGATTAATGACGTATTATCTAATCTGATCTAATCAAATTTAATGTAAATAGAGGTAATGAGGGGATGGTTTTGTATTTTTTCATGAGGTTCATTTCAATAGTTAGATCATCAACCACAGTGATTTTGATCAGCTCTGCCCCTGTTAGTCAAAAACTGGGATGGAGGCTAAACAATACATTACTGCAAATCAGGCCAAGCACTCTGTGTGATTGGCTGAATTTAAAGCTTAAGCAATCTGAAAAAAAGTATTTGGGTGATTGTACACTGTACTGAACAAATCTACAGTACTTTAATTTTCCACCAGCAAGTCCCTTTGTTTTGAACACTGCAAAGCCTGTGTGTCTTTCTGCCTGAAGTGAAGCAGAACCAAAACAAAGGGACTTGCTAGCATTGAGGTGAAACAGGGGTGATCACTTACATTGGACCAAGGGAAAGTATTTTTCTTGGCATTCGTAATGGGGGCCAATTTTAAAATAATTTGAGACAATATAGATACAATGGTGTAATTCTTTTTCAAAATGTCATGTATCGCTCAGCCTTTAAAGGTGAGATCAGTCCTTATCACCCATGCTGCCCCCAAACAAATGGGGCAATGAAAATACAACATAAAATACTACTTTTTGGACTCCAAAACAGTAGTATTTGTTTGTTTGTTTTTTCGTTACCTTTTTTTGTTTGGATAATATTGGCTTATATTGGCTAACAGGCTGTTTTATGTTAACAGATGAACATTTAGTTAAGTCTTATAAATGGTTTCAGTTGCAATCGTTTTTGGGGGCTGTGTTACTTGACAACAAACTGATCCCTTTAAAAGCAGAACAGCACATTATTCTGAATGTGATGATACTTTAGGGGCCGAACAGGAAAGTGCAGGGGGGCTGAAATGGCCATTTCTCTTCTTACAGGGGCAGAAGTGGTCAAAATCACTGTAGCTAATGTAGTTATTATCAGAACTAACTTCATACACCCCAACTTCAGAAATACTGGACAGTCTCTTACATTAAAAATACAAGTTTGAGGGAGATCATTTGCAGGACATTATACATATTACTTAAAACAGCAAAGACTTTGCCAGAACTTCACTTGAGGTGCATTTACCTACAGTTATTGTATGTAAAGCCACTGTCCTTGTAACTTAGGGACACAGTGGAGCATTTGACAGCATTAATCCACTATTTGCTCCCCTCCGGGTTAATATGATAGTCTCCTCACCAGTTATTGCATCCAGTTGAAAAGTAACTGTCTTACAGTCAAAAAAAGAAAAAAATAAGCTGTTTAAATCATGTAATTGGCATCAGGACTGTCACCCTCTTCATGGTGCAAAGCAGAGGGAAGCGCATCTAGGCCAGGGGAGCTTTCCACGTCTGTGCCACATCATATGAGGACTACAAGCTGTTTGAATGCACCATCTCAGCATCCAAACACTGAATCATATTGGCATGTATACTAATTATTTTAAAGGGTCAGTTTTGCAGGTTTCTGAACAGTATTTTGAAGGGTTTTCTTTAATCCCTTCCTCATAATTAATTGAAAATAACATCGCTTCCTCATAGTCCCACTATTATCCTCCAGGCTTAACCAAGGAGTATTAAATTAAACTTCATTAATTGCAGATCTGATTAATATGTTCTCCACTATTTTATCCTGAAGTGTTTCAACTTAAGAACTATCTTTATTACTTTTCCTTTCAAACATCGCCAGGAGCATTTAATGACCTTTGAGCCATTATGTTATCAACAGAGCTGTAAAAAGGCATTGATACAGAGTCAGAGCAACTTGCCTTAAAACAGCTTTTCCAAATAAGCCTCACTGAGAGAAGAAAACAACAAAAATAAACTCTTTCTTTGACTGCTTTCTATATTTGAAGACATCTGAACTCAGCAAACCTGTAAGGCAGAATTTCTGCAGACTCCTCCAAACGTAAGGGGTGCCGGCCCTCACTGCCAACAGGATTACTAAATTTAGTTCAGCGATTAGCAGCGTTGAGAGTGGAGGATTTTGACAACTAATGACCTACATAGAGGCAGAGTGTATGGTCCTCTCTTCAGGAGCAACACCTTGCCAAATAATTCCCTCTGCGTGTTGTGTTTAGTTGGGGCAAAAACAGATTCCAATTACGAGGGAACCCAACTCACTGTGGAATCACATATTTCACATCATATAATCTTTTTTATGAGCAGTATGTGTGGCTTCAAAACCAGGCGGTGGTTTTCACTGCATTTAAATTCTAGTCAGGAAAGCACCATAAGCCCCATGTGCAGATTTAAACTGATGGTATGTGCAGAAAGAAAATGAAAACATAATGTGTTGTATTATTGTAATAATGTTCACAATGGATTCCTGTGAATGACGCTTTACCTGGTTAGACTTTCTGTTATAAATAGTTCATTTCACTCTTATTTACAATCATAACATCCTGAGCATGCCTGATATTGAGTGCTAATTTAAAAAGCTTTAATTTATTCTGTTGTGCTGACACATGGCAGCTTGTTCCATTGCCTTACAACATTACTATACTGGCAGATTCGGGGCTCTTGTTTGAGTTAAGCTCATAAATAGCAGGATATATGCAACAGCAGGTTACATTTTTTTAAAACTACTGTAAAATTGTGGCAGTTCTCACTGAGGCTTCTCCCTGTTCACAGGTACTTTACTATTAAACTTCAAGACAGTCAATTTAAAGTGAAAAAATACTTTCTATTGCTTTGAAGCCGGCATACAAGCTCCAAAAAAATCTTAATTAGGCGATGATGGGTTAACTGGTGAACATGGCTTTATTGTGTGGGTACTTTGCTCTGTTTTTGATGTTCTTGGTTGCATTGATGATTCAAACAACAGTGCAGCTTTCTGTCTTTCTGTACCCTTATTAATGAGGAGTACAGTTAAAAGTACAGAAACAGGGATGAGAGAAAAGTAGATCAGAAGTGGAAAAAGAGCCACAAGCCAGAATGCCTGCTTGGAGTACAAAAGCCTCTCCACATGGGGCATGACCTCAACACCGGGCCATTGTTACCCATGACAGTGCTGAGTTCAAAGACTCTGTGCACGCCCAGCATTTCCCTCTCAGTGGCATTTTTAACTGCATGCTCCTTTTTCTGTGCTTGGCTGTGGAGGGGTGACTGACAGAGGAAAAAGGCTGCAGATATTCCTAGAGTGCAAAAGGTGAGAAGTCGGTATGAGGCAGCACATTAAAGACAGTAATGATCATGATAACAGTGGGGGGTGATGGTGGTGAGGACTAAGGCGAACAGAAAGACTTGGTTATGTAAGAAATCACCCACTCATCCCCTACTTCCTATCCTCTGTCAAGTGTAGTGCACTATGTTGGCAAAATAAAATTTCATTCTGGACACTACTACAACAGCTGACAATTGCCATCACACAGCAGTAATGGCTGTGGATTGATAAATAACATAAAAAATAACTAAAAACTTTAAACGATTAAAAAAGTTTCACAGAAAATTGACACATTAAGTAAAAAGTTACGTTTTATATCTAATCACCGACTTTAGCATTTAACAAAAGATGTAGTCCTGTCAAAAAAATGCAATATTCTTAATTCAAACAGATTAGGCCACTATGTTGCAATAAAACTGACCCCAAATATTCACTGCAATCACCTTGTTTTTGCTGGTTACTGGGTTGATTACTGCAAACAAATCGCTACAGTGGTGGTCAAGTGGTGGTCTTTCAGGTGATCTTGATGCAGTTGTTTCATATCAAGACAGAGTTTGAATGCTGTTTTCATGTGTATCCAAACAAACCATGCCAAAGGAAGAACACCCACTTGTGTCAGTAAACTCTCTCAAATGATGTAGGCATGAAAGCATCCTTAAATTGTGATTGTGTGGGACTGTGCACTTCATTTAGAGAGCTGAAGCTAAAGATCAAGACCAGTGTGGTTCTTTATACTGCATTGCTTAGTTAACCAGTCATTTTTGACTAGAATAATTTCAATATAAAGCTTTTAAAAAATTACTGTTAATATTTGTTTGATTTTCAAAAAAGGGAAATAAATAAACCACAAGTAAAAAACATACATGTGAAGTGAACATTATGTCCCAAAGCAAAGTATCTGTCCATGTCCATTGTGAGTAACTCTAAAATTCTAGTGAAACACAGATAACTGATAATGCCAGCGCTGATGGCAGCAGGCCAGGTAACAACAAGGAAGGACACGGAGATGGAGCCATGCTGTTTAAGCAGCAAAAGCTTTTTCAAAAAAGTAACGCAAAATCACTTTCCCTGGTAACTAATTACATTTATGAAGGAGTAATTCTTTTAGTAATTCAATTACTATTTTGGGAAAGTAACTAGTAACTCTAACTAATTACTTCAATTACTTTTTTTAAGTAATCTGCCCAACACTGGTCACTGGCTGTTAACTTTAGCATCACAAGATGCTGTGTTGTTGTTTCACTGTTCTTGTAGTTTTATTGTAGTTTGTAGGTGAATTTGAGAGTCCTGAAAGGCACCATAAAAGTGTCTCTCTTTATCTTCTTCTTATTTTCATCATCAATATTTGCAAAACTATTAATATTATCTTCATTTTAATTATCATTATTATTCTGAAACAATGCAAATTATGAAAATAGAGATTTTGCTCCTATGCTTTCCAAAACAGTTTTCAGAAACATTTTAGTCCACATGAACACACTTAAACACATAAATGCATTTTTAAATGCTGCATATAAGCATGCAACATTGTCTATGGCATCCAACATTTGTTTTGCAATTTCTATGCTGAATCTGTTTGTTCATTCTTAAATGTATTCCAGCCACAAGCCTCACTTAAACTTATGACCATTTTGACTGATGTTAGCAGCAAATATTTATTTGATTAGATTTCAATCCAAGACATATCATCTTAAGACTGAGGCAGCCATGAGTTACCATTCAAGATGGCCACTAGTGTGACGTCACATGAAAGGAATATCTACACACATCTTTAGGACTAAGACTCTGTTTTTCTTTTCCACACATGGACACCTTGGACATTTCCCCCCTAGCAGAAGTCAAGAATTTCAAAATGTGCATTTTATGACCTTAATCATAGTTTGCATGTAGACAGAAGGCCAACATGCAAGTATAGAGCTATGTTTTTGTTTTTTTTGTTTTTTTTTTAAATTGCCCACTATGGACATAGCCTTGGTTTCTCATTGTCTCCAAACTCCAAATTCCCAGTGTATGATGTGACTGCTACATCTGTATCTCCTCCTCCCTACACATTATCAGTGCAACTTTGTTCAGGTAAAAAAGAAAAACAGAGAAAGGTAATCAAAATTAAAAAAAAAAAAACATCTGGGAAACATGTTAAAGAATGCAACATCCAATAAACAGCAGAAAGTGGAGAAAGGAGCTGGAGTGCATGATGCAGTTGAGCAGTTGCTGATCATATGATTTACTCCTCCCACCCCCCCGCAGTGCCCACCATCCCCTGATAACGTAAGATAAAGAAGAGTGTCAGCAAACTTCAGGCTGTTTTTGTAACTTTCAACATTCCTGTATATGGCTGGGTCTACAGTAGGAAAAGAAAAAACAATGGAAAAAAACGTTGGTTTGTGTACTTACACTCAAAAGTGAATAAAGTATTTTCTATTCCTCATTCATTACGATCAACAACATCTCTTATTATGCGTTATTCTGTAGTTAAAACATCCCTAAAGTGAACTGAGCAGATCTTTCTAGGGCTGCCAACAAATCTGTGTGCTTGTACGAGAATAAAAAAAAGAAATATGTATTTCTGTGCCAAAGAAGAAAGATTGAAAGTCGATGTTCTTCTAAACGGTTGCAGAGACGGATTTAGAACAGCTACATGGAGACAAAAACAGACCATTACAGCCTGGAGATAAGTAAGAATGTGAAAACTCATGCCCAAAGAAGATTCAGATAAAATAATCTATGTTTTTTTATCGTTGGTAGTTTAGACTACTGTAGAGGGTTATTCCCAGGCCTCCATAAAAACCCTCAGAAAGCTCCAGCAGATTCACAACACTGCGGCTGCTGCTCCAGTGTTAACAAAGAAAGTTGAACACAGCACTACATCCTAAAGTCTGCAATAACTTCCAGCATGTTTCTATATTCTGAGCAGCAAAATACATCATTAATCTTAAATATTACTAGATAACTTTACCATCAGGGTCTGATATGTTATAGCAGCAGATTATGCTAATTTCTTTCATCAGAGGTGGTCTTCAGAGTTAATTTTGTTGACTTATCATTTTCGTCATAATTTTCATCAACACTTTTTTTCCCCTGACGAAAACTAGACAGCAACTAATAAAAACAAGTGCACATGGACAAAAACTAAAACTAAATTAACTGACATTTTCGTCAGCAAAATAAAAACTAGACCAAAACAGAGACTTAATCCAGTCAGACCTAATTTCATCGTGTAGGAAGTAGGGACAAGTAAGGAATATATCCAATCACAGCTACTTTGGTTGTGTGGAAAAGTTGGATGAGTTAAGAGGGACATCCAATCACAGCTGACTTAGCTTCGTGGTGGTGGGATAGGTTGTGGAGCGAACCAATCAGAGCTACTCTCTTTATGAACTGATATATTCATGTAGAGCAGGTTCACTGTTTGTTGTCAGTTCTGGTATTGTAACTGAGATGCTCTGCCAGGTAGCCTAAATAAAAGTGACTGCATTTTACGCAAACATTAAATTTGTTTCTGTTAATTTATACATTCAGCTTCACTTTACTAGCATTCAATAAAGGGTTATTAGATGTTTCATTTTATCCAAGTGTAAAACATGACTTCAAAAATGCCTTACACTTTACACTTCATATTTTAGTCCACTGAATTTACAGCAGATTTAGTCAAGATAAATTTTGTGAAATTTCATTAACTAAAACTAGACTAAAACTAAAACAATTTGGATGACTAAATTATGACTAAAACTAAAAGAGAATTTAGGCAAAAGACTATATCTAAAACAATATTAAAAATGCTGTCAAAATTAACACTCGTGGTCTTTACTGTTAAGCAAAGGTCAGAAATGACCCTGAGCCCAAAACAACTGAGGGCCCTTGAACACCTGATGAACTTAAAGCTATATTTCTCACCTTTTATTGATGATTCATGTTACAGTTCACAATGCAATAAATGTTAAAGTGGCATCAGGAAAAGAGGGAAAGTACGGTGGCCCTGAGGTGTCAAATTTTACAATAAAAGCAGAAGCAAACAACAAAAGCCAAAGCATAAACCAGAGGAGGTATATGTTGTTTTTCATCCGCTTTTGCATTTTTGCTCTGGCTTTTTTTATTTGCTTCAGCTTTTGTGATCTTGTCTGACACATTACAGCCATTATATTTTTCTTCTGTGTAACGTTATCAATCACTGTCCATCTTTAAGCCTCCAAACAGTACCAAGAAGGGCTATCTGGCTTTGTTCTCAGCTCAAAGCTGGAGTGTGACCTAAAGCAGTATGTGAAAAGTTACATCATGCTTAAAGCAGACTACCATGGCACTCTGTGGACATGCCTTTCTCCCTGCTGTATCGTTATTGTTCTGTTTGATTGACTTTGATTCTGTACTTAATTGGTATCAAGAACGTGATCTTGCCTTTTTCAGTTTGTTTTTGGTAATCATAAAGCTGTGTTTGGTATAAAAACTTGGCTCCCAATCTGTGGTCCAGGCACCCTGGGGGCCACTGAGGATGTCATGTCAGGGTGAAAGGCTCTTTAGAGTCAAAGGATATCCTGTTGACCTGGGGTAAAAGTGGCTTTAAGAAAAATGCAATGGAAACCACTGACATAAAAAACTGCAATTAGAATAGCTAAAGCATGGTTGCTCAAGATAAGTCCTTCAATGTGCTTTTTAGGATGTACTGGTACGACTCTAGACCCTGAAGCCAACTCCAGTCAGTTTGATGGTCTGTGCTTGACAGGAGTTTGATTCCTGTAAAATGGTAGATTTTGATTTGATTTTATGCATTCTGGAAACCTGATTTAGATAGATAGTGTGCATCTTAATCATTAAAAAGACTGAAAGGGTCTTTTTCTCAAAACTGCTACTTTCAAATTAATTATGAATCGCAACATTTAAATCTTTTAAAGTGAGTTTAGGCAGAGTGGTGGCCTGAACTTTCAAACTCTCATTATTTGCTGCTGTCTGGTTTGGATCAGGTGAGAGTGGCCAGCTCACTGAAGAACTTTACCTTCAGTCATTATGAAGGAGAGACAGCTTTGTGCTACAAATTAGGAGGTACCATGACCATCAAGGCAGAATGTGACTGAAAATGTGTCTTTCTTTTTAAGTAGGGGTTCCCAAACGTACAAAACTACATTATATTATGTTAACTGTAAGATACAACTATAATAGATTTTATAGATTATTTTGGTTTGAACAAAATATTAAATACTTTCACAAGAAATGGTTAAGTATTTTATCATGACTTGTTTTGTTTTGTCTTAATTATAGTTGGTTTTCATATCAACAGCTAAATTGCAAGTATCATTTGCTGGGTGGTGTTGTGGGTTTTCAACGGCTAAATAATGACATTTTGAAGTAAATAAAACCCGGGTTGTGATTTTTAATTCTTCGAAAAAATATATTAAAATTACAAGCTCCACATATTCTCATCATATATCATTTTGAGTACATTTTGGGTCATAAAAGCTGAATATTTTTTCTCCCGTCAAATATATTTTTGAGCCATTAAAAGTTGTCCATCTCTGACTGGAACTCTTTTTTGCTTTAAATTAATGAAATACTTGGAATTTGAAAGAATTGAAGACAAAGGCAGAGAGGAATCTAGGTAACACTCATTAAGAAAATAGCAGTAATTAAAATAATGGAGTAAAGGGCGTTCTTTTATTCTGGATACTTGTGGTTTTATGGCATATGTTTAGGATTGCCCCATTGGCTGTTACAGTTTCCCTTTTAAATACACTTGATTAAAATTATATAAACAGTCTCATCCTTATGGGATGCAGAACAGAAACAGCTTAATTTATTTATGCTCATGTTTTTGTTTCTGAAATCAAATGCGTCTAAAATTATGAGGGAGGATGTGTATAGGTGTTACAACTGTCCCCAGTCTCCCCTAAGAACAGTGCTGCCTGCATCTTTGAGTCATTGAAAACCCCATCCTTGAGTGGAGGCTGCAGATTCAGCTGTTTGTGATATTTTTATCAGCCCTTTCATGGTTTGAATGAAGTTAAAAAGGTTTTCATGTTGACAATGTCGAGTCTCACCCATGTGAACGGGAGACTTATGAGGTTAATGATTTAAAACACAAACTACGTGCTTTGGCTGCGCATGATTTTTTTCACACTTTTTTTTGTGCACTAAATGTTGTGATTTTTCTTGATGCTGCAGAGGCTTTGCCTAGAGGTGTCAGTCTGTCTGTAAAGCTGAGCTTCATCTCTACGCACTTACCATCATGATTTTAATTGTTTAAAAGGTGTGTGGAAAGAGTGCGTGAGCTAAACATAGAAAAAGAAAACTTGCTAAGTGACACTGGATGTAAGCGGGACAGAAGTATGAGGCCGACAGTGTGTCTGACTGTGTGGCATTGCTTAAATACAAAATGGTATTTAGAGTTAAAGCCAGAGATGTTCAGTCAGCATGATGATGTACAAACATGAAGGTCCCTTTCACAAATAAAGTTTGTTAGAAAAGTAAGAATCAGGGTTGAAGTTGAATGTTATTTGGTTGGGTTTGGTTTCACACAGTTCGTTACCAAGCACACCAAAGCAGAAACATGTCTACTCACCACTAGTTGGGGCTGTGGCTCTGGTCAGCTGCTCCTGCTATCTGGCCTAATGTTGCTCTATGACCTGGAAACACACAAGAGAAGAGTGAGGAAAGGCACAGCACGGCACAGTTCGGCAATATTTTGATTCATAAAAGGTTAGAGCTGTGTGTAGGCTCGCTAGGTTAAACTGACATGTTGACAAGAGCCATGTGTAACTCCAGATCAAATTCTGCTAGAGCTAGCAATGCTAACACTAGCCACATTTGCCAACCAGTTTGACACTAGCATACTGAAAGTTTAATCTGAAATATTTGGCTGAATTCAACCCACAAAGCACTAAATTTCTAGTTCCTTATTTGGTCCTTTTTTTTTGTTTTGACTATATTATCCCAAGTCCTGGTACACACAGAAGTGAACAGAGACCCCTATTTTCAAGCAGACAGTGGTTTTGTTTGTTGGTTTGCATCAGAGTTTGTTTAAATATACACACCACCCTAAACAAAATAAAACAATCTACCAAAGTTCTACAAATTTGTTTCAATTGTCCTAACAGGCGCAGGTGCATTGCTAAGAGAATAAAATGCTGACATAAAACTGAATAAACTAGATCTGCCACCTTTGTGCCAAAGTGAAAATACAGGGATGAGTAAAGGAAAAGGACCGGAACTGTGTGTGTGGTAAACAGATTCATAGAAGTTCAATCAAAGAAAAAAACGAAAGGAATGACCTAATCTGACACACAAGATGGACCGTTCAATACATTTCACTAGTCCATCCGGGGAACAGCTCATAGAAAGTGTTTGAGAATGGGCAGAGCCTTTTAAAGTTATATCCAACAGGTGACTGGAAGACATTCATTATGGGCAAATCATGTAATGTAGCAGGCGGGTGCTACTGCTGCAGCATAAAATACAAAATATAAGCCACTTTGTACAACCAACTCTTGTCAAAACATGTCGGCAGTGGAGAAAAAATATCCTTTCTATTGAGAAGTGCTATCAGTGTTGTCGCTTGTTTTTCACTGAATAATGAAATGCAGTCCAGACCTGACAAAACTGCTATGGAAGGTGTTAGCAGGTGAAATTCGCATCTTCCCATTCACTTTCAATGTATTTCCGATGTGCGACAAAAAGAAATTAACAATTGGTGTGAACACAGCTTTAACACAGAAAAGCTTATGAGTGATACTGCACTTCCAAGTTCACATTATTAAGCAAAAGACACATTAAGGGTGAATCCCAGTTGTACCCCTTAGCCCTTACCCACCGTCTTACCCCTTTGCCTGCCCCTTCCCTTTGGCCCTCAAAACAGAGGGCCAAGGGGAAGGGGTGAAAACATGCTCCTAAGAAACGAGACATCACCTGATTCCTGCAATGTCATCACCCAGAGCCGCTCGCTGGCTGTGTCGTAGACAGATGCTACAATAGCTGTAGCTACAGCCGCGAAAGCTAGCTCATTACAATGAGAAATTTTAAAATACGACCAACAATTCAAAACATGATTAATATTTACTTGATGATTTAATAATTACTTATAATTATGCGCTTCCTTCAGTCTCCACTCTGCCTTCTTGTTAGCGGGTGCGGTGTATTATGGGAAATTCTCATTCCTTTCAAGTGAGGTCCCGGTCTGTCTTCGTTTCAAGGGCTGTGTAGCCCTTTGTCTTAGCCCTTCCCCTTAACCTTATGGAGCATCGGGACACCCCTTCACTAGACGTGAACGTGCAAAACCAAGGGCTGAGGGGTACAATTGGGATTCATCCTCAGTCTCTTTGACCTCGAACTGTGATCAATGACCTCCAAAATCCAACCAGTTCCTCATTCAGTGTGATTGTCCATTTGTGCAAGTTTGACAGAAATTACCTCAAGCTTTCTTTGCAGTCTTGGCTTTGGATCAGTTGTTTTAATCCACATCACCATTACCTTCTGTATATGTCTGCATAAACGTTATTGTCACGCTCTATCTGATGTTTTTACATCTATTAATAAAAAATCTGTTTATTTCCAAAGCCTAATCCACACCCTCTTTGTCCCATGATAAATACACAGACACATGGACCTGTAAGGTTTATCAAAGACAGCCCAAATCTAAACCCCTGCCTTGCTGAAGTGTGTCCAGCGAGGACTCCCTTGCAGAGATTTAGAGTCTCTCCATCCTTTAATCACACACATACACACACTGATTCACTGTCACTCCGCCTCTTTCCCACTGTCTGATGTGACACGGTGACTCCAGTCCCTACTGCTCTCCCTGAGTGAGAAGCTGATACTTCTTGTTTGCTCTCCTCTTCCATCCCAGATTGGTAAACACAACTGGTGCCTGTGCCCTGCATGGGAATCAGCTGAGGTGCCCGCTCAGCCCTGTCTGCTTGGATTAATCCCTCACAGGTCAAGG
This sequence comes from Cetoscarus ocellatus, assembly GCA_037902135.1. Taxonomy (NCBI): domain Eukaryota; kingdom Metazoa; phylum Chordata; class Actinopteri; order Labriformes; family Labridae; genus Cetoscarus; species Cetoscarus ocellatus. Next base: position 34,603 of record JBAMNC010000993.1, read on the forward strand.
TCAGACACATTACAACAATGCCAGCCCGGTAATAAGCATGTCTGAAGATTTTGTGAGCTCTAATTTAATTCTTAAAGCGTTATGCGAAGCAGGGGTGAGGGACGAAGGGAGGAGAGGAGGGGGGTTAGAGGGAGAGACAAGAGGTGAAAGAACTCAGCTGCTGAATTAATGGCAGACTGCCGCAGGACCCCGTCACTGCACCGCTAACAGTTTCCCTCTCTACCCCCCCTCTGCACATCTGAATGTGGCAATCAGCCTCATTGGAGAATTAACAAGACCATTAGAGTGGAGGACACAAGCAATCAGTGTCCTCCAGGTTTGTCGTGCTGCCTCGCCAAAGTAAAGCATTAGGGCTGGTCTGATCCTTCTATACGAAAAAAAAAAACGAGAAAAACACATTTCACGTGCGGCAAAAGATGCAAATGGAGGGAGCGGAGCGTCAGGAGAAATTATTTTCAAACAGAGCGTGATGTTGATTTAACACAAGCAGACGAGACCATGCATTTTCTGTTGGTCTTATGGGACGTCTGCCCTGCATTGGTTTTCATTGTTCCCGTGAATCCTGATGGCCTCATATATCCTGGTGGGTCCGGGTTGTCAGGGCTTGCAGGTTGCAGGATTTCTTTTTTTTTTCAGAATGGGAGTGTTATTGCATGAGGAAGTGATGCATAACCATCAACATAATTGACAATTTCATACTGTTGTCTTGTGAAAAAATGTTTTGTTTGTGATTCTAACTACATTATATCAATAATTACTGCTACAACGTTAACCTTTCACCATGCTAATGGGTCACAGATGAATGGCGCAGCTTCACACGTCTCACTCTGTAGGTGGGTGCTGGGTTGTATGCAGGCAGTAGCAAAGGGTTTCTTTCATAAACTGGTCATGTAGATCTGAAGCACAAATAGGATGACAATTTTTTTTTTACATTTTTAAGCAAGCAATTTGTGGACTTCACACAGTAAAAGGAAGGAGTTTAACAAAACATCAAAATATATGAAAACATCAATTGGCTCTTCAATTATCCAATCAGATAGATTGATAGTCAAAAAATACTGATTAAACCATCATCTATATGACTCAGCTTTATTCTGAAGTTCCTACTGCATGCCTGTGTGCCAGTTTCAAACAGGCTAACAGGTAAGCTGATGCTAACAGATAGAAAAGAAGTACTTCAGCAATGAATTAATCAAAACTGCTTTTTTTCTTATTGTAAATGCAACTGTGTTAAATTTGTACAAAATATTGTCCAATATTAACCTCAGGCTACATGCTCTTATTATTTCAAAACTGGATTGCAGCAGGCTTTGTAATATTGGCAAACTGGTAACTTACGCCCCCAGTAACGGGTCTCAAACTCCAGGCCTGTGAGCCACTTGCTGCCTGCGACCCACCTCCATACAACTTGTCGTAGTGTCAAAACATATAAAACACTTTTTGACACCACCAAATCTAGCATGTGACTTATTTTATCTCATTTTCTACGGAACAATTTTTCAATGTTGCTTGGTGTAATTACCTCCGTCAAGGAGGTTATGTTTTTGCCGGTGCTGGTTTGTTTGTTTGTTTGTGTTCAAAATAACTTGAAAAGTTATGGATGGATTTGGATAAAATTTTCAGGAAATGTGTCAAATGGGATAAGGAACAAATGATTAGATTTTGGGACTGATCCGTATCACCATCCGGACCCAGGAATTTTTTAAAGGATTCTTTAACATTGCAAGATAGGACCATTTTCGGCATTTGTGCATTTAACTCCACAAAAAAATGATCAGGGCACTTGGTAAAACACCTACCTCGGCGGAGGTTTGCGCTCTCCGAGTGCTTTCTAGTTTCAAATCAAACAATTATATGGTTGTGACAAAAAATTAATATTAGGGATTCAAACTATTGGATTTTTGTTGATATCCGATTTTTCAATAATTCTGAAATCCTTATTTTTAAGAGGAAAAAGCCATAATTTTATTAAAACTTAACGATTCCTTTCATACTGTCAGTCCATCTATAAAAGGAGCAACAAAAACAATATTTTATTAAAAAACAAATGATACTTTGATTTATAACAGTGGACAATCAGAGAAACTGTGGTAGATCATGCTGGTAATTTGTGCATTTTGCTAATACTTAGTTCAAGACATGGGATATATAGTGCAAAGTTGTAAGATCGAGATATTGGCTGTAAATATCATTAAAAATGTTTATATCTGCCAGTACCGATAATCAGCTTTTTAGGCAAATATCTGCCAATACCGACATTGTAACGATAATATTGTCCATCCCTAAACATCATTGAATAGTTATGACATGTCTTTTGATGTTATTTAGCCCAGAGTTTTTGACAGCATGTGTCAGCTGCAGGGGGGCTTCTTGGCTGCCAGCACATCGTGCACTAAGTCAAGACATGTACTTTGTAGTTTGTCCTGGTGTTTGCGTTTCACTAGCGTCATGACCATTTCTGTTTATGTACTTGCCTGAGCGTGACACACGTTACCGAATGCTACTCCAGGAGCCCAAGGCTACACACAAGTACCTTTTGTATGAGAACTAAACTGCAACAAAGGGGAAAATTATGGTAGTTCAGAGTAAAACCAACAAAATAAAATAGCGGTGATCATTATCAGATGTGAGCTGGCAACAGATGAGCAGTGGTCTAATCTCATCACCAGTACTTTTGCACTCATGTCTCTACAGAGAGGGTCAACAACTGTTTTGAGCCTGAGAGCCACCCAAAAGATGGGGAGTATTACAGAGGGCTACTTTTATGATTTAATGGTCCTGAGTAATTTAAAGTTGTTTAGTTTACCTTTAAAAAATAATATCCTGCATTTAATCTATATGAAAGTCTGTTTACTTTTTACTTTTAATAATTCTTCACAATAATCATAATCATATGACAACAATATACTCATATTTATCTTAAATGATAAATGTATCTGTTCAACTCAATTGATATGTACAATGATCACACTGATGTGATTTTCTTTTTTGTACATGAGACTGTGTGGGCTGTAGCAATTTACGATTGAGTGGTGACTCAATCGTAAATTGCAATGCTCCGCAGATCAAAGTTTAAAAGATAATAGGTCATTTTGAAATACGAAATCTGCTGAATGTGCTGGTTATTGGATTGACGTAAGTATGCTTTATTTGCAAAACATAATTTATTTCATTTATTTCTGTGGCGGTAACTTCTGCTGCGTGCATGTCAAAATGGCTCCCTGCAGGCTACCAGGTCCTCGAAGGCCCCGTCCTGGCCACCCCTACTCTACAGCAACAACATACACGTTGTGTATCACATGGCGGCTCAGTCATACCGACCACTATACAAGACACACACTTTTACACCTATAAAATTAAAGTTTTCCCTGACTTTGGAAAAGATAAGAATTTGATGAGGTGGAATTGCTCAATCGGAAGTAACTGATTACATATCAAATAAGTTACTTGTCAGTTAGTTTAAACATTAAGGTTGGAAAACAAGATTTGCTGTACATTTAGGTATGAGCAGAAAAATATGAAATATACCCAGATGCATATTCCTCCGAATCTGTTGTTTAAAAGAATTGGTAGAGACACCTGCAGTCTTGAGAAATATAAAATGATTGATCCGTTCCAGTTACAGTGCTGCACTGGAGACAGTGAAGCCCTGAAGGTGTTCACTCAAAATGCTCAGAGTGCGTGGGTTGACTCTACTTTCCAAGGCTGTAAAAATCAGGCTGCATAACCTCAGAGTAAGCACTGATACACAGACCTGACACAGGTTGGTGATGAGTGACAGAGGAGTAAGACCGGGTGGATGATGCTCAATCATTCTTGCAGAGACAGAGCCATGTTACATTTAAAGCAAATGTAACCACAATTGGTTGATGCTGTTAATAAAAACATAACGATTGGCATTACAGATAATGCTCCTTAAAGACAAATCATAGAGCAAATGATTCTTTTATTTTTATCAAGTGTAGTTTTTTTGAACCAAGAACTGCTTTAAATATGCTTTTGGGGATTTTCTGCTTTTATTGGGACAAAACAGACGATAGAGCTGTGAACTAGGGGAGAGAGAATGGGGACATGGGGTTGGGGGTGCAGGACCTTTACCTCAGCCACTTCATCAAAGACAACAGCCCACACATACAACCACTAAGGCTACTAGTCCCCCTAAAATAAAGACTTTATGTTTGATCAGATGAAGTAGTGGAGTCATAGGAAGCCCTTAATGGTACACAACATGCTTGCCTTTTCCTCCACTCAGCCAGGGTCTTAATTATGCTTATTTATGTAAATAATTCTCCCAAAGTATAATTAATAATTGATCGTGAAAATAAATACCCACCACATACACACATTTTTCTTACGAATAAAGAAATGAGCAACTGGCACCCAAACCGTGTCTTAAAGCAGAGTGTAAACATGTTTATTTCTACTATCAAAATTGTCAGTATATAACAGGACAGAATGAGGGTGTCTTGATTTTTTACCAGCCTCAAGTGTAGGTTTTATGAGCTACACTTATTACTTTACATTTTGAATGAATTTTCAGCACCAGAGATTGAAACTGTGTCACCACCCACTGATCTGCCAAGCCAAATAGACTGTTTTACATTTCCATGGGATATATTTCACTGGGCAGTTTCTCATAAACAGTTTTTGAGAGGGGCGAAGACTTTAATAATGGACGTTCTGTCAATCACATTCACTGCAGGCCAATCAGATTAAAATGACACAATCTTGCTGAAAAAAGACGAGAAAAGATTTATCCCTGGTTTTTCAATAGAAGACAGTTGATAATGACTGTATGCACCAACCTATGAGGAGACAAGCCTGGATGATTTTACAACAGAGCCACATGAGAGCAAGAAACCCCTACAGGGAGTAAATAGTGGATTGATGCTGATGATGTTCTGCTGCTCTTTAAGGTAGAAAAAGGGCAAAGCACAAAACAGGCCTCTCCAAATTATAAAAGTAGAAATAAAAAAAGTTATAAGTATGACATTGGTATAAGCAGATAATTAATTTAAAAGTTAAATATGGGTTTGTAGAGTGGGTTTCCACTGTGCGCTTAACATATCCTGAGGCTCTCGTTTCATGAGGGCAATCAGGGCTTAATTTCAACCTGAGGCCCATTTGTTGCCTGTATTCCCTACTCTCAACCCCCTTTGCCAAATCTACTCGCTGTCTGTCCAATATTAAAAAAAAGCCAAGAAAGCCCTGAAAATATTTTTTTAAAATGAAATAAAATATTGAAATTGATATTGAAACCTTAAGTGTTAAGTCTGTGGGATTTTTCTGAATCAGTTTTAATTAAAAGTGTAAGCTCTAAAGGATAGGCCCTTTTCTGTCAGCAGGTTGATACACTGACATTTTGGCAAACTTTTGCCAACATACAGGAAAATGTTGAGCCATGTCAACCTCTGCCGGGCCACTTAGAATTAAGGTAGAGTTTGTCAAGTTTAAAATTCTGACATTTGATCCAACATGCTTCTTAATGCCAGCGACAGTTGTCCTCCGCTTACCGTTGCTACCCTGCACACAGCTGCATTCATCTCTGTCTGCTCCTACTGCTGGGGACAGCCATCTTTTGTCCCCTAGACATGGTGTTAGGCCCTACCCATGCATTACATCTATCTTAGCGAATCTACAATTAGTCAGGGGCCGTTGGGAAACATCATACTCCACTAGCACAACATTACTCACCACTTTACATACACTGACCTGGGTTGAACACAGATAAATTGTCCCTTGGGACATATTTTTACCTAAATTTTGATTATCTCTCAACGTTGGTCAATGTCAGCTAATATATGTTGATGTGTGAAGGGCCCTGAAATCAGTGTTTCTAAATATTAAGAGGGCAGGTAAAGATGTATACTCTTACTGATAAAATGCACTTTGTATATAGAGAACTTTAGGTTATTTTCATTTGTCTGTATTGATATCAGCATTGGCTGTAATCAGTTTGAAAAGATTGGCATCTAGGACATTGGCATAAAAGCCAACATTGTGCATCCTTACATAAAATATAGTGTTAACTTGGTCTGAATATGACTGTCTTTCATGAAAATACTGGAACTTTTATTACATGAACAAGCTATTGTTAGCCTACTCAAGCTTACATGGTAAGACTTTTCCACTGGATAATGCTGTCACATCACTTCATATTACAAAGAGACAGAGAGCTTTCATAGTGTGATCATCACATCTTCTAAAGGTTGACTCTTAGGTACAGGAAATGGCTTATTTTGCCTTTGATTGTTCACTTGTATTGTTTTCCTGCTGGGACAAACCTCAATGACACTTCTTCAGACTGCACATTAGTCTGGTAATTTAATTAGCAAGTGTCATGTGTTTAATTTGTGTGAAAGTGTGGCTAATTGAAAGGAGAAACACCAGCAAATGAAAAAGAAAAAGAGCACACCTACTCACCAGAAAACAATCAATACATCCATAGCCATAATGATGTGTCTGAGAACAGTGTGTAGCACTCCCACAGGGGCCGGCCGACCATTTCATTTTAAGGCCACACATGCACAGCAGCACTACACATTCATCATAGAGCAATGGGAGGTAATGGACCCCAGGAGGAAGGAGTACTGAAGATTACACACACACAAAGACACACTTCATGCATGCTGTAAAAGCAGATGCATGAACACACACACAGACATTCCTCCACATGCTCATACCCAGCCACAAACACAGCTGTGAGGCTGAGTTAACACAGGAAAAAACAAATAGTTACAGGCGCTGGCCATATAATGACACCCTGCTGGCTTACAATGACAGTAATAGCCCTCAAAGCAGCAGAGGAATATTACGGCGAGTCACAAAAAACTATCAGCAGAGGAATTTTCCCCTGCCAGACCCCGACACTAGGTGAACATTCAGAGCGCTGTTTGCATTATTAAAGAGGTATAGCTCAACTAAGACTAATAAATACATTTATCTTTCTCCAGTTAAATTTACACAGAGTAGCCAGGGCTGAAAGAGTTGCCTTTTGTTTCATCATATAGGAGCCGTGCTCGTGTTTATCACACAGAAATTGCAATGAAATTTAAACAAGTGCTAAAAATACTTCTACTAGTATGCAATGACTTATTTATAAAGCCTGCTACAAGCACTCTCAGCGTGGAGTAAAAGTTTTTGTTTGAGAAAAAGTGAGATGATGTGTTTTGGACACTTGTCCCATGCCATCATCATGGCTGGAGGAAGAGGATGGGTGAAGTTCTGGCCCTAAACCTGGAGAGTATGCAAAGCAGAAGTTTTATTTGAAATATTACATCAAACTTAAGTTAAGCTGAACTAAACTGGTGCAGATTCTTTTTACATGTCAACTACGATGAAGTTTGTTGCAAATGTTTACAGTATTGATATCACATCTTATGAGTTGAGCCTCAGAACCCACAATCCCCTATTCAAAAAGAAATTGTGACGAAATTTCATAAAATCCTCTTGAGTCTTAACCCCCACGGTTGTACGTTGAGAAAAATTGTTCTTAAACTGACTAGTCACCCCATCCTTGCTTGTGAATGACTGAGCCTTTCAAGGGTGCACCTTTTGTACCCAATCATGCCAGTCACCTGTTTCCAATGAACCTGTTCACCTGTGGAATACTACAAACAGGTGTTTTCTTTATTCCTAAACCAACCAAGTCTTTTGTTGCCCCTGTCCCAGCTTTTTTGGAGCACGTTGTAGGCATCAAATTAAAATCAGTGAATATTTGCAAAAGTTTATTAATTTTAACTTTACATATCTTGTCCTTGTAGTGTATTGAATTGAGTACAGGTCAAAAAGGATTTAAAAACATTGAATTCTGTTTTATTTCCCACTGAATTGAGGTCACTGCAATGGATTGTGGGATGCCTTGTTTATTCACCTGTCTCAGACTTTTGCAGTATGTTCAGTGAAAAAGCTTGCCTTGCATTAAATATTTCAGTGCAATCATCAAAACACACCAGTTCAAATGCAAGGAGGCAATTTCAAAAATATTTTTCAATCATTTCTAGTTTCCCTTTACACCACAACAACAAACCATGAGTCAGCATTGACGCCTGGATGTTGCAGCCTTGCAAGAACTTAGTCAAAACTTAAATTCAGGTCAAATTAAACTAATTGATGGGTTACTTGTCAGTCTCACCCTCCTACCTGCCATGATGCCTGAACTACACATGAACTTTGAGTGAGTAAGCGCCGTCTTCAAGAAGCAGCTAACAAAGAAGTTGCAGAAGAATTGCAGAGGAAAGCAGATGGAGGTGAAAAAGATTATCATCATTGCGATCTTCTCCTAAAAGCTGACTCGTCTGCCCAACTCCAGCTGTGTGAACACACAGTGTCTTGGTCAACCACACACCTATGTAAAATCAAGGCAAAAAATCCATCACAAGCTTTGCACCAGGACTGTGCACCTTCATGATAACAAAATACAGACCATCATGCCCCAGACCGCTGTGCACTATCAGACAACATGCTTCCTGGTGCCGAAATAGTGCCAGAAGTGTGGCTTTTGCATTTAGTTTTTCTCGTTAATCTTGGTGGTTTCTCCAAAGCTATCATTGCCAAAAGTGTAATAGTGTCTTTGCTAAAATGGCATCACATTTTTTTAGTATATATGTGGTGGTATCCCAATGTTCCTTCAGATATTCTTTTCCTCTTTTTCTTTCTTGATCTGCTTTGTAAAACCTCCACATTGTTGATGCAACTTTACCTGTCACATTTATCATATAAAATGATAATTAGAAAGATAGCATTATTTTTAGCCTACAAATTGATTTTATGTAGCACACTGGCAGCTCACTGAAGGCCTGCTAAATGTTCGGTATATTATAGCATAAACACAGCGTATCTGCTGTGTATCTGCTGTTAAAATGCTAGACACATGGGGCTTCACATGGGGCTTCAAAAACTTACAACTTCAATCTGTTATTCCTTCCTCTCCAGACAAGCAAAGATAGCAAAGCTATATTTTTAACTTCTACACTGGGAGTGTGTTTTTTTTTTTTTTTTCAGGCACAGAAATGGATCCCTCTATATAAATCCATTTTGAGAACACATTCAGCGCTTACACCTTGTGAAAATGCGCCGACAGCTTGAGTAATAGCTTGGCACATCGTTCTTATGACACAGAACAGGCGTTATAAAAGCCACTTGATAGGTATGGTAATTGCTGCCAGCCCAAAGACTTGAAGACGCCAGCCTTGATTCTTTAGGAGGTGTAGAGATAAATAAGCCTCTTTTAATGAGAGTCGAACTCACGCTGAGCTTAGATACTCATGCTCAAGCAACGCAACTCATCCCCTGTAGGGATTACACCTTGTGCAGTTCTGCAGTTAAACACCACCATTCATCTGTATAACTGTGAGGCAGTGTGGCAGAGAGTGATGGAGGGTTTAACATCACTAAGAGTAGAGGCACCAGGATGTGGCTTGTCGCTGATGTCTCTTCTGATTGATCATCACAGTAGAGCTAAATGACCCCTTGTTAAGGGAGTTCCAATTTGTAAAAATGTGCTGCTTTTAGTTAAATGAATATGCTCTCCAAGTTTTATTCATGTCTAGATTATTACTATTCTTAAAAAAGTCAGAGACAAAAAAAGTTTTCTGGTTGGTGTTAGAAATGTATCTTAAAATCCAGTGCAGGGGCATATTTTAATACCTATTTTCATTCAAAGTGGGCTGTATCCCAAATACTGATATGACCAAAATATGTGTGTGAAATGCTGAAACACTCTGCTTAGGGGTTATGTTTGGGGGGTGGGGGGGGATTCCATCGTTGGTAGACTGGGCCAACTGCACCTGCCATCTAGGATAGTTTATCTCCAGCTCAGGGCGGGCAATTAATTACAATTTTTGTGAGTCACCCAAGAGGCATTTCAAACTGCTTCAATACAAGAGCTACCAAAAAAGTCCTTCGAATCATGACAAAAACAGACACACATGAAAAGGGCTATTGTTATAGTCTGCCATAAAGTCAATCCCCATATGCTGGTTTTGTGGCCTTTAAGTCACACAAAGTTGGGTTGGCCAGATCTGCAATTTATAGCTCTAATTACACTGAAGGCTCTTTCTGTGCGAATGCAGAGCTGATCTCTGTCACTGTGGCTAATGTCCAGGCTAATGCCACATACCTCATACAACCCCACTTCAAAAATCCTGAACTATCCCTCTAGGAAGAGCATCAACATTGTAGATTTATTAATATATAATATCCTTATCCGTTAATGGGCAGATATGTATAAATATTTTTTTAAAAATCATAACTTACAGTGTTTTTAGGCTGCAATAGTCAAAATTTGTGGTTATTTATTACTAAATGAAAGTTTGTATCTCCTGGGAGCAGCTTACAAGCACTTCCAGGGTGGTTTGCGCATGCACCCGGCAGCTTAGTTTTGTATGTATTTCTTTCAAAAATTATATAAAAGGCTAATTTTGGTCTAAAAATAGATAATGTAACATAATGTGGTCTCTTTAATCGCTCGTCCCCCATAAAAAGACATCCACAAGTTTATTTGAGATCCACTGTCTTCTTCGTTCATGTTCAGCATTACTTCTCTTTTCGAAATTGAGGAGACTGGTAAAGAAAAACGTCATCCATGAGGTGTATTCACTACACGGCAAATCAGCATTTTTGTTTTATGGATAAATTTCACATAACGAGAGAAAAATGCCTCCCAAATGGCTTGACTCGTTGGCAGCTGTTTTGTTTACTTGAGAGGCCCATGGCAGTCTAAATTTACACACTGTGCCTTTAATGTATTGTCCAGTTCTTGCTCACAGACACAATATTTATTTGTCTTAAGGAATGAAAATTGCACATTGCAAGACTGACTGAGCAGAACCATAAGACAGTTTCCTAAGTGATGATGGCCATATACTACAAATCAAAATGCTACACTGGACTGCACACACTGTAGAGACATGGCTGCTATCATACATAATACTCAGAATACTGAGTCAATACACTCCTCTTCTATATTGTCAACTGCCTCAGACACATCCTCACTGCTGCCATTCACTCCAGTCAGAAAATCAAAGATGCGTGACACAGACTGCGCCGAACAGATGACAAAGGAGTCCACAGAGTTGAGGAAAATGAGGGCATTTCCTCCTAATTCGGAAACAAAGGGAAAGAGGGAACACACAGTGAGAGTCACTTACCAAGCGACAGAGAAATAGAGGGAGCCAAAGAGAGACAGAGAGGGAGAAAAGGGGACTAAGGCATCAGAGGGAGAGGGGAAGATCAACGGACTTTGGCTCATGCAGTGGCTGTTGTGTGCCGTCCTTTAGCCCCATGGCACAGGACTCAATCAAATTCTCCTCATTCTGACCTACGTATTAGCTCAGCAAGCGGGGACCTCGTTTCACAGCCTCAATTAAATGCCCACCCGCACATAATTAACGACTGTTTTGTCCACAGATCAATAAAGGGCCTGTTCATTAAAAGTCCCTTTGCTCCCTCAAAGATCCCCTTGGTTAGCTCGCTGTTGCGTCGGAGGAGGTGGCTGCTGCGCCTGGCAGAATTTCCATCTTCGTTTTTTCATGTCTGTGGGTTTTCTTCTTCTTTTATTTTTACAGCTGGTGGAAGATAGGGAGGGAAGTCAAAGAAGGACCGAGTGCACACAGAACGTGGGGAAAGCTTTTGAAACCAAGGGCTTGTGGGAACTTATTAGTTTGAATATAAGTATCAGAGGAGCGGCCCTGGCTTGGCTTTTTATCTCGTACAGTACAGTACTGCAGAGGAAACAACATGTGCCATGAAACAAGCAGAGGAGAATAGTTGTTTTTTTTCATGCTGTGAAGGCTACTGATGAGGGTCAATAAGCATGAGCTACACTGCAAAGACTTTGAATTTTCATCATTAAGAGTTTTTGGGAGTGTTGAAGAAGGCTAACCATAAGGGAGGTAAGAAAACAGAGGCCCATCTTTACAGGGTACCTTTGAAGATAAGTAAAAACATAGACTGTTGCAGAGCTAAGCTAATGTAATAATATGTTAATGTTTCTGTGCTAACTACAGCTTTTCACTCGTCTTTTGCTTCCTCCCATAAACACGGTAGACGATTTTCAACAAATTTAATGTACATTTTCTTAATAGCTTTAGCATGCTGGTATATGTTTGTTCTTTCAAACATACAGACACTCTAGCTAAGCTAACATACACTGGTATTTGGCCAGGCTGTCAAGCCCTGCCCTTTACAGGAGGTGATCACCCTTCTTAGTAAATGTTACTAGGCTTGGCAAAAGCAGTTGTCGCTGGCCTCTTTCCCATGTGAAACCATTGAAAAAAAATGCTACTTATGTTTAATCCATTTGATTCTTTTAAAGGCTTAGCCTTAGAGAAAGAAGACATAACAACATTAAGGTTACATAAGTAAAACTAAAAATCTTCGAGTCCGTTAAAACAATCATAAACATCACTGGTGAATGATTTTATGTCAGCAAACAACTGTTCACATCAACAAAATTAATTTATTATTAATGCTTATAATTCATAGACTATGAATAAGTGTTTTAGAAGATTTTCTCTTACTTCTGAGAGGAGTTAAGTTTTCTTTGATTTTTTTTATGTTGAAGTAAAAAAATTACAATAACATTTTCACCACAATGAATAAAAATAAACTCTAACAACATAGAAGTCGTCTGAATGAATAACCTCGCAACTTTAAAAAAAAGGGCTTTATGATTCTGATTGACTGGTCAGTGAACCAGTTAGAGAGCAAACAGCAGGTTATATAGTCTAACTTTTTTAATATGTTATCACATTTTTCTTTTGAAGGACAGTCACTACAAATTGTTCTTCTCTTGACACAAAGCGACCGGTTCATAATATTGTTTTCATCTGTATAGTTTTCCTCTCTACTGTGCAAAAACCCTCTAGCACCGCATAGAAAGCCTCTCTTAAAGCCACACAGTCACAAAGACAGGAGATAATGTCACATTAACAGCACACAATGATTGGTTGGGATCCCAATGACAACGTTTCTACAGTGTTGTCCAAAAAGGGCGAGATTTTAATGCTGAAGTCTACTAAAAAAAAAAAAAAAAACATTTAGATGGTTTTCACATCTACAGCTCAGCTGATTTGTTCAGATTCTATTTAAGAGTATTCATTGTGGGAAGAAGCCCGTCACTTTAAACTACCCACAAAATATCCTACATCTGATTGTATTGATCAATGTGGGACACACCTTACTAGGGCTGTAACGTGTTAGTCGACTGGTCGACTCATTGGTCGATAAGTGCTGGGGCGACCAGAACTCTGATTAGTCGACCAATCGTATTTTTTTTTCCTCTTCAATTTATTTTTTCCCGCGGCGATTTACAGTCACCTGTAGGAACTTACCAAGTGCTAATAGGGGTGTTTTCAGACCACCCCAGTTTCACAGGTAACTTTCCTGTCTCAGAACACCCCCTTGTTTTCACCCCTTTGGATTCGCCCACCATCTGGAGACCTGACTGGAGACAGGAGGTATGAAGAGCGTCTACCTGAGCCTATTCAACGTCCGGTGGTTTGCTGAGTATTTATTTTTATTTTGAGCATCCTCCTCTACCCCCGCCAAGACGCGCTCCGCCGAGCCGCGCTCCGCCGAGCTGTTCCGGGCCGAGCTGAGCCGAACTGTCCCCGTGCAGGAGGGTTTCCCATCAGAGTCGGACCCGCGCTCTGCAGAGCCGCGCCGAGCCGAACCATCCCCGCCGATTAGTCGATTTTTGGTCGACAATTTCAGTTTTTCAGTCAACCAACAAATTCTTTGGTTGATTACAGCCCTACACCTTACGTTTTAAGTGTAAACAAACCTTTTGCACAAAGGGGTGGGGCTTGGGAACGTACTATGACACAACACCTGCCGAGATGTCTGCAGAGACGCTGTCCAGAAAAGGCAGCGAGCAGCTTTAAAAAGGATACATCCTCCTGCTTGAACGAGATGAACTAATTGTCTGTGAATCTGAAAGACTTTTTGAATCAGCCCATGTTGCTGAGTTCTGTGATGACTCAGCAGCTGCTGTAGCCACGGTGGGTAATGTTGACCTTTTAATATTTTTATGGTATGTTGTGAATGTGCACAGAAAGTAACTCTGTGGGATCCAAAACATTGTTATTACGTATTACTTTGTCATCTGCCTCGTTGCCTTGTAGCTGTAAAGAAATTATTGACACTACTACTGCTGCTTATACTACCACAGCAGTGGATGAGATAACCTGTCACCCTGTTTGGGCTCCATTGTAAACAAGTGAAGACCACATTTCCAGGCCAGCTTGGTGAGGCTGTTGATGTTGAAGCAGGGATTGATTGATGTGTTCATATATACTGTACATGCATGGAACAGCCACTCAGAACAACTCTCCTAAACAGGTGAAAATGACCTTAGACTAATCTGGACACTATCACTCATGCTACTAATCCAACATACATGTGTAAATATCAGGAAGAAACATCTGAGAAGAACCCATTCGCTTGGCTTTTTAGAGTTCCAGCTGTTTATGTGGGCAGGCCTGGCACTGCAGTAAGTCTGAAGGGCAACCTCCTCCCATTAATATGCACTGATTGTAGATTCACTGTCTTGTAATCAATCACACTCTGTGTCCACATTAAGTCTTCAACCACATCAGCGTTTACACATGCAAAAACAAAAGACCTGTCTGTTACTTCTTAAAAGATAAAGGATCAATAAACGCAGTGGGAGCTGGATTTAACACAGAGCATGCTTCACTGCCAGCCACCTGCCATAGCTAACACTCTGAATGACTAGCAGTTGCTTCAATCTCCAAGATACACACAGACACTCATGCAGTTTGCCCAACGTAATGATCAGTGTGCACTATGCTGTTGCCTCTCACCTCTCCCATCTGCCATAAAATCAAAGCATCTCTGGAGATGGATAACAAGGTTTGAACAAACAGCAGCCGCGTACTGGGGTTTGTTTTTATTTGTCTTTATAGGATTACCCGTCTGAAGCAGTATCTTTGAATTACAGTATAAATTCATCTTTTTTTGCACCATTCCAGCCTGCAAAAAGATGACCTTTTATATTGTCTGTAGTAAATATGTTAGAGGTATAGTTTTCTCTTGTGGTCATTCCTCTGTAACTTCATTTTCTTTTAATTTCAACCTCAATTTGACATCATTCCCCAAGGGGTTCAGGGTACTGACAGCAAATGAAAGCCAGGTAGCTTTACTAAAGGACATATGACACAAGGGATTAACCAGAACATGTTTCTAGGCTGCTCTGCCAGCCTGCTGTCTCCTAACATGAGCAGACACTTTGATTTTGTTTGTGTTGTATGTGGGACGATGTGAAACCGCACTATGCAGACAATAAAGTGTTTTGTATGTTAACTGGAGAAACTCTACACAGTCCAGTTGCCTTGCTTTTGAATCTTCAGGTTAACTGGAGAAATGCTCCCCAGGCGTCTTTGAATCATAAAATATCTCTTCATGTCTATACTTGGGCCAACAGATGTATTTAAAATGATCTACAGCAGCGATGGGCCACCTAGAGGGTCACATTATTGTTAACCACTCAGTTTGAGGGTGACACTACCAACTACAAGATATTTATCATCAAAAATATATGCTTAAAAAAATCATATTTGAACAGTTTTTGAACATACACACTAATCTTTGAAGATATTCAAAACCCCCGACCCCAGTGGCTCAGCTGCAGCACAGACAATGGGCATCTAACTCTCCCGAGGCCACACCGGTGGGCTGCATATCCTTGCATATGAATCTTGCAATCTTGTGGATGATGGCTTTTTTTGTTGCCTCCGGCAGGGGACCTGCCGAGGAGGACGTAGTCACGCAGGGCTGAGTATTTAATGAGGTGCTGCTGGACTGCAATGGCTGGAAAGCCAACAAATGGGGCAGTGGTTTTGTGGTGGATAAGGAACATACCAGCTGCTTTGCTTTTTTCGATTTTGCCATCAGCAGTGTGGAGCCCAAAGTGCTTCCTTGCATCACTCCTCAGATATTGTTATTAGCTCTTCAGAGTGGCTTTGCCTGTCCTAATTTTTTCCAAGCATACTTCTTGTTGTTGAGGTCAAGAGACCAACGGAGTGTCAGATTGGGCTGGGAGAGCCCTCTGTTCACTGCTCTTGGCCCCCCAATGTGCTGCTGCACTGTATATTTTAAATTCAAATGCATATTTATTATTATTATTTCAAATTCTGATTTAACCCACAAGTTTGAACAGATATTCAAAGATGAAGTTAAAGCTAACATACCTATATGCTTACTAACTAAAACAAGGAACACATATTGCTTTTTGTCATTGTGTTCACAATTAATCAATATTCACAATTAACTTGAGTGAGAGGGCCGCATGTGGCACCAGGGCCACATTTTGCCCATCCCTGGTCTACAGGAATCAAATACTCTGCTATGTGACAACATTATTCAGTCCATTGCAGAACAAATGTCCTCTTTAATTTAAACAGCTAAGGTAAAACACAGAGGCAGATTTTACAGGTGTTTTACCCAAATGTTTGCTTTTGTAAGTTACTTTTGATAATGATGACTGCCGGAGTAAAAGTGAAATCTGTATGTGGTCCAGCATTGAACAAAGCAAACATAAGGCACATTATTGTGTCAAAAAAATCATTGAATACCTTCAGTTCGTCTAAAGTACCTCACCAAATCTTCAAATCCTCCCAGTAACATTATGAAAAGCTCAAGGATGTCAGTCCATATGGGCCTTTTTCACCGGAGGCACTCACTGTCTTGGGTTTTAGTCATGTCTTACTGTTGCTAAGTTACAGAACAAGGCTAACTATATTCTGCTTGGAAGTGACCATGAGGTTCATTCAATATCACTAGCAAAAATATTTGCTTTTTTCTTTCTTTTCAAGGACAATTCACCAAGAAAACATAAAAAAAGCAAAATATCTCTGGTATTAGTAACAACTTCAAACTAGGAAACTACACCCATTAAAAGACAAGTCGGATTTCTGCCACCATTGTTGGTGATAATGTTTGACATTTCAAGGCCCGAGTGTGGCGGTGACTGAAACAACTAAATTAACAGAGAGTGCTGGAAAAACAATGTTAATGGACACACTTTTCTACGATAAAAGTTACAGTGTTGATAGATCCTCCTATCATAAGTGACTTTGGACTCCTTTTTTGGTAAGTCACTTGTAAACATTGGCTTTTTTTGTTGTTGTTGTTTTTGTTTTTGGTGGGGGGATGGTTCTATCAGTGCAGTAGCTTTTAAGAGCTTGTTTTACTCTCAGTATCTGTCTCTCTTGTACTGTCTCCCAGCTCTCTTCAACAAAGCACATCATGATAGTTTGTCATGTCATATGAGTTGTCCACTAGACCATTTCCCTGGTAATCCCCCGCTCATACAGCTCCAGTGAATGCAGGTGACAGACAGTGAGAATTTATTAAGGATTTATTAACCGCCTCAGCCAATGTTGACTGTGATAAAAATGCAGGGGTCAAAAAACATGACAAGGTACAACCAGGAGTGGGAGAGGAATAGCACGTTTAAAAGGAAGTCACGAAGAGGACAGGTTAAAACAAGTGGTATTGTATTTCTGGAAAGCATGATTAGTCACTTTTACAACTATGTTAAACTTGTAAGGATCGTGCATTCATGGAAAGAGCAACACAGCTAAATGTGTGAGTAGCGCCTGCAAAAAGTGTGCTGAAATCTCTTCTTTCCCAGGAAAAAAGGCTTATGGTTCCTCAGGGAAGCAAGGGTAAGGAACCAGTCTTCTGGGGTGATGTTTTCCTGGGATGTTTTGGAAATGGTGCATTGGCTGACAACACATGATGCTGCCCCTCTGCATACTGGAACAACAAAAAAGTTGCAAGGCATTTTGTCACATTTTTAGGGACGTTACCCACACATTGGTGTCAATACAGAGGAGAAAATAATTTCCTGTAGGGATGCACAATATTTATCAGACCGATATATCGGCCAATTTGGGGGAAAATGCCGTCACTTTTTATCGACCCGATACGTACATTTTATCAGACAAAAAGATCAGTTAAATTAATGAAATTGGGGAAACTGTGTGCAGGCCACGTAGCCCCAAAACAAGCCATTTCACGCTGGTTACGTCACCTATCGCGCCTTACTATAAGGACCCAAGCCTGTCCCCACCTCTGCCAGACCAAAAGTTAACATGGCTTCAGTAGTGTGGTTGTTTTTCTCAGTGGCAGAAGATAACAACAGCATTTCTGTTTGCACAATCTCTTTGGTGAGAATTCCTCGAGGAGGAAAGAGGACTTCAAGTTTTAACACAACAGATCTTATAGCTCACCTGAAAAGTCGCCAATGCAGTGAAGCAGTATTGAAAGAACACGAAGCAGCTGCGGTAGCAGCTAGCAGTGCTAAGGCTAAAACAACAACACGGAGCATGGATGTCCCCATTCAGCATGCATTTGAAACTGTAAAAACTTTTTAAGAGACAGTGAAAAGGCTAAAGCCATTAATGACAAAGTGATGGAGTTCACAGCGCTTGACGACCAGCCCTTTTCTGTCGTTGAGAGTCTGGGTTTTCAAAAGTTAATATCACATGTGGAGCCATGTTACACCCTCCCAAGCTGTCGCTTGTTCTTGGATGTGTCCATCCCTGCCTTCTTAGGTATCGTTGCCGCACACATTAATAACTTGATAACATAACACAAAACAAGAACGGACTACACGTAAGTTTTACCACAGACATATGGACATCTGACGTTAGTCCAGTCAGCATGCAAAGCTTAACGACTAAGTGGTTGGATCAAGATTTCTACATGCATAAAGATTATATTAAATATAAAAATATGTACTTATGGGTTATCGGTATCAGAATCGGCCATGAGAAGCAGGAAATTATAGGTTATCGGTATCAGTTGAAATTTTTATATCGTACATTACTAATGAACTGAAAAACGATCATACTGGTTGCTTGTTTCACTGGCAAAATCTGGCAGCAATGAAAAAGTAGCAACTAATTGTGCAAGTTTTTCTCCACTTATGGAACTTAAGATGAATATTTTTTAAGTTAAGATGTTTTTTAAAACCCATAGACCCATTATGAACCAGGAGCCCACATAGAAAACAAAATATCAAATGTAAAGTGCTACTGTGTGAGTCAAGGTTATATTTTCCTATTAAAATTAAGATATTATAACCTTCAACACCTGAAGTAGGACTTAATAGAAAAGCACTACAGTTTTCAAAGGTGTATTATTCCAAATTCCATTTTAGAAGACCTAATATCTTTAATAAAAGTATTCCGTATTCATAAGTAAAATCTGTTAACTATTTTTAAATGATTCCACAATGACTGGCAATTATATCACTTCCTTGGCAGAGGTAATAAAAAGATGTTAATTATAACTGGCAACTTTTCTTTCATAGAAAAAGAAATTCTATTCCCTAAGTGTTTCCATCATCTGTGTTTTAATGAGTAGCCAATTTTTCAGAGCCAATTTAAAATCATTCTACCCTTGGTCAATCTTGCTGTGGATGGATTCCCTTGTGTAACATCTGGTGGTCTCTAGGCAGCATGCATCTCTCTATTCACTCCCTTGCTCATAAGCTGGTGTAAAATTGCCCCTTTGAATCCTCTCCACAGCCAATTCCACATTCAGAGATGCAGCCTTTCCCCGCACACTCTTGAAATCTCTCTTTATTTTGCGTAATATGCTAAACGCAGCCGCATAAGTTGCCTCTGTTATTTTTTTTCTGGTGGATGAATGTAGCAGAACAGCGCCGAATTCCCCAGCTCCCAATGCTATGATGTGTGCCAGTCTCTCGGATTAAGGAACATATTGAGGCATGTGAGTAAACAGGCATGAGCGAGTGAACCCAGAAACACACTCTCACGGCCCAGCACACACAGCTACAGATATGGCAAACATAGCATGTGTGAAAACACTGGTGGGAAAAAAACAATACAGGTGAACATATTCAACATTGAGTGATTTTCACATGAGGTTTTAAAGCTCGCAAAGGAAATGTTACTGAACTATGAGAGTTTAAGATTTGGAGAAGCCCTGAAAGCTCCACAGCTCCGATTGCAGATTTAAGTCATATTTTGATTTGAAGAACTTAATCCAAATCTTTAGTTATTAAACATCTGGGGCGGGAGCAACATGCTCCAAAATCCATCAATCCATAGCCCCTGAACAACTGTTTCTGCAAGTGGGATTAAAAATCTGTATTTATCGTTAATACTTTCTGCCTCCATGAGGCACACAAGTGCTGGAAGAGAAAGTAGAGTGATGGGTTGAGAGGAAAGGCTGAGGTGGTTTTGTAAAGAAAAAATAATCAAGGGATGAACATGAGTCCCATGTGCCGTTTTTTTTTTTTTGTTTGTTTTTTTGTTTGTTTTTTTGTCTGACTTCATAAGACCAAACAACAGTTGACCGTGTTCCTTTAAAATCTAAACAAGTCATTCTTGAGTCAAAGCAGACATTTCGAAGGAACTATCTAAAAAAAAACATCTACAAGGTAATAAAGGTGGGGACCAGTGACCTTAGCCTAGAGCCTGTGACCTCCAAAATAAAAAAACAAGCTTCTATATAGTAGGGCTGAACAATTTATCATTTTTCAGATCGAAATCATGATTTCAGACAACGCAATCATGTGATCGTCAAAGCTGCAATTTTTTTGCAGTGCTCCTGACTGACCCAGGATCTGTTGTGTCAACTAGTTTACACATACTGTTTTACAAATTTGCAGGCAATTTGTATTTAAGAATGGCTCGCAAATGAACGATTTACTCACAACTGCAAATTGGTCCTCATCATTCACTTAAAAGAGCTGTTCAAAAGAGTCGACTCGTTCGCCAAAGTCACATCTCCACCGCAGAAGTGCTGGTAAGCAGCTCAATACAAAGCCTCTGTTTAGAGGTAGAAGTTGGAGTGTCCTTTAAATATGAAAACAGATTATTTATCATCAATATTAGATGATGAATAATGTTTTATGTGCTTGTGATCATTCATTTCCTTACTGTTGTCTATACTTTAAACATAGTGAATATTGCACTGAAGCTTGATTTGAAGAAAATCGTGAGTCAAATTGAAATCACAATATCTGCCAGAAAAATTGCAATTGGATCTTTTCCTGAAATCGTTCAGCCCGACTATATAGTGTCAAAATCAGTGTGTCTTATTCTTGGGTCATGGTACACATTTTTGCCAGACTCAAAGAAAACCCTTCAAAAGGCTTCATAAAATACTTTTGCTCACAAGCAAGCACGTACCATGACACTCCACAAGGTTTATAAGCCAGGGTTGGAATTCATTCTTCATGACCGTGACCCTTTACCTCTAAAATTAAATCAGTTTAACCTAGAGTCAGAGTATACACTTCAGAATTCTTTTTTTGTATAACAGCTTAAAGTGTTCTTGACATATCCTGTTTACAAAAGCCTGTGCAGGAGGAAAGATAAACAGATAGGGTCGATGAATAGGTATACGAAACAGAAATCATAATGCATCCAGTCGTAGCTTTGTCCTATGCAGAAAATAGCACAAATAGGCGTGAATAACATGTCATTTTAAAGCAGCTCAAGGACTGAATAATTGTGTAATAAAAGCTCTTTGAATGGAGAATAACCGTACTTGCAAAACCAATAAATCATAACAATGCTCTGGCCTTGTTTGCTGATGCATTATTGATACACAGCAGTTGTTAAAAAAATGGACAAAAATTAAAAAAAAAACAGAGAAGGACAGTGTGATGAAAGAGAGGGACTACACAAAATCACTTTCCCTCCCCACATGCAGTGATCCACCGCTGACTGTCATCTGGCCTGTGAGCCCAAACACAAAGGTCAGCGTTGTTGGTGTTATTGTTCAAGTTGTTGTCCTGAAAGCACAAGTTTGTGTGTGTGGGTGAGGGTGTGTAAGGGGCTTTGGGATGTTATGTGTACTAGTTTTTTCTGTATCTGCTGTGTGTCTGTTTTTGATCAGCGCTGAAGGATTTAAAGCTAGTAATGCCTTATCCTGGCATGGTACCAGTGACATACTTTCACTTGTCTACCTCTTTGAACTACAGATCCTATGTAGGGTGAAAAACCTTAAAAACATCAGAAGTAAAATCCTCTTTTTGTATCTCCTAGGATGCAGCTTTCATGTCTACTGTAGCTTTTGTTTTGATGATGACAAATACTGCTGCTGAACCTTGTTTGACACAGGAGCTTTTTCTTCCTGTTGCATTTCACTTCACATCATGGTTCTTGTTTGGCTGTGCTTTGGAGTGAGGTGATATCTTGAATGTAAAATTATTTTTTTGAACATTTTTTTAACTGTGGGTACTAATTTTTAAACAGTGGAAAATAATTGTAGACTGTTCACATGGTTTGATAAGGTGGAAGGAGGTAATTATTAAAATCTGGAATTAATTTGTAAATCATTCATTTGATTGTTAAAATTGTCTGAACAACATTGTTAACAGTATTAACTCATCTCCCAATTGAGAGAAGTGTTTTTCCTTAAATGTTCACTGTTCAAACTGAGGAAAAACTGTGGAAACATCTTTGTGAACTATGTAAATTCATCTGTAAGCTCTGAGAACTGCTTTGGAAACCCAAGAAACTAAACAGGGTTTAACTTACACTCTATTCACTCATCCATCTATCCATCTATCAATCCATCATCTCTACAAGCTGATCTCTTTTGGGGTTGTGGGAGGGCTGGGACCTATCCCAGCTGACATGGGTGTGGCAGGGTACACCCTGAACTGGTCACCAGTCAATCACAGGGTCAAATAGAAAGACAGACAACCGTGCATGCTTACACATTCATTCTTAAGGGCAAATTAAGAGTCCCTGATTAACCTGACACATGTTTTTGGTATGTGAGGGGAAACCAGGGTGCCCAGAGAAAACCTACAGACACAAGGAGACCATGCAAACTCCACAAGGTAGGACCCTGACCAACATGGGGGGTTAAACTAGCAACCTCCTTGCAGTGAGGCACACACAACCTGCTGCATCATTATGTTGCCTATATAAACACTGAAGGACCTCATTTTTAAAAATGTGGGAACTAATTAATCAGCACTGTTAACTTATTTGAGAACTGTGGGAAAAGACTTTTAAACATGTAAAATAAAAGGTCTCACTATGATATCTGTTTTGTTAACTGAGGGACAAACTTAAAGATTTAATTGTGACCTGCCAGGGGAATGCAGACGTTAATTAGCTGGAAGCTAATTAATTATCATTACTATTATTATTATAAAAACCTGTGGGAACTGATCATGAAATAGAGATCTCTGTTGGTACCCTTAATCTGTTGGCACCATTTTGTAAACTACTGACAGAACTGTTAGCTGTGTGAACTCACTTGTAGATGGTGGGTATGGCTTTGCAAACTGTGGGAACTAACTTTTCAAATTGTGTAAGAAAATGTGTAAATGGCCTTCAGGCAGAGCTTTTTGAATGGAGAAATCAATTATAAAGTGAGAACGATTTTTTTAATCTATGGGAGATCTGGTGACTTTATTTCACTGGGAACTGTTGGCACAGTTTGTGTAAAGTTGGCAACAATTTCTAAACTGAGGCAAAGGATTTTTATACTTGTGATATATTGTCACAAATTGTGGTCATGACATTTTAAGTTGTACCAAAGTTAAGTTAACTTTGGAAACATGCTTGTGAATTATGAGAGGATTCTGCAAACTCTGAAAACTAATTTGTAAACTGTTGGCACAGTTTTGTAAAATACTGCCAAAAAAAAAAAAAAAAAAAAAACTACCCTAGAGATGAGGTTTTATAATTATGGGAACTAACTCGGGAATTGTGAGTCTAATTTTGTAAACTTTGGAAACTAATATGTTGAATTTTGGCACAGTTTTGTAAACTGTACGGATGGTCATATTAAAAAAAAATACCCTTTCTTTAGAGAACAAAATGAGCCTTTTTATGGTAACCACAGTCACTAATTTAGTTTCTGTCTAGTATGTATGTGTTTAAGGATAAATACAATGTTTCATTGATTTTTGCATCAATCTTTCCACACTGTAAAACACTGTACTGGTACTGCATTGGTGCATACGGGGCACCAGGGGATACCAAGGTGGTGCTGTAACAGTGTATTGATGCTGGTGAAAAATGTGTTAATATGTTGTTGTGGTGGGTTTTCAGGAACCCCACTGACCACAGTCCAGAAAGCCATTGCACCCAACCAATAAATACATTTAAACCATTTTTTTATTTTTTACAAACACCGTCTGAAAATATAAGATAAGAATAGTTCATTGTATGAAAGAGTCTTTAGTTAGAGGCAAATGTCTGTAATGGGGCTGATTTAATCACCTCAAGTGCTGATGTGTCCGGGCAGCAGCCTTGTGCCGTGTCAAAGCGTCCTTGAGCCTGACACTGAACCACTGCTGTACCTGCTCGCTCATCACTCTACACAGCGTGCCTCAGACTGAAATGTTAATGTACATGTCAAGTGTGAGAGTCAAATGCTTCAGGTCGTAGTAAATGAGGGTTGTGGTGTTAGATGTTCACGCCTATAACCCACTGCTATGTTGGCTGCCTGGCTCCTACATAAAACATGACGTTGAATGGACATGGACTGCATTTTTCTTATATCTGTTCTGACACCAGTAGAGAAGAACTGAAAATGATTTGATGAGCATGTGTGGCGTAACTCGACATTGATGAATTATTTTGCTATAGGAGCATATTTCATCATGAGGCCATGATTTATCCCTGCAGGAGACCTACAGGCTTTCTGATTCCTACAAGCATGTGCGTATTAGTGGGGGACAAGTGAGTGACCACAAAAGGTACAAATGAGGGTGGGGAATGGTCAAATTGGCCTGAAATAGCTGGGGTGTTTTTGTTTATTTTCTAGTTTAATCTCACATTCATAGCTTTTATACAAACGCACAACAGGCCAATTAAGTATTTTATTCTATTTGACAGCTTGTATTCAAGTCTCAGAAGTCATTGAGGTTGCTCTCATCTACTATGACACAGAGGAACAACAGAAAAACATATTCAAAACAAAGAATGAAAGGAAAGTACTCAGTAAACACAATTACACTCTGAAGTACAGGGGCTTGTGATACTTGTCTTAAATTGTCTAAGAAAAACAAGTGTCAATCTTGAGTCCGTGTTGTAAATCATTTCACATTTTTGGAGTATAAAACTAAAGCAGATTTTTCAAGGCCAAAGTGAGCCAGCCAGACTTTAAGCATTAGACATTCAGTACGGCAAGTTTGATCAAGACCAGTGTTTCAGGTAGAAATAGATGTTACGTAAAATGTTAATGCTCCAAAAAGACATTTATTGATAAAAAGATACAAGTGTTTATCATGCCTCTGTGCGAGAGTGATGATTGTTTTAGAGCTCTCCAGTTTTGAAGCTAAGAGCGAGAGTGATACAAAGAGTGATATTGTAAGGATTTTAAAGTGGAATCAAGAGCATGTCTAGAGAGAATACTGCCATAATCTATCACTGACAAAAACACAGCTGAAACCATATTTTTGCTACAGTTAAAAGGAAAATTGGGTTTATTTCTGAACAGAAACCAAGGTTTCAGTTGGAGTTTATGAGGGAGATTCTTTGTGTGTTTCTTATCAAGGAAAAATTATTTGTCCGGGCAAATGACAACAAAGGACCTCTTTCACAGTACATGTAATTTTGCCCACAGCCCAATTTTTTGTTTATTGTGTGGTAGTACACCCAGAGACTCCCAAGAATATACCTTTAGAAAATCCAAAAGTCATCCAGGGCCTGTACTATGACCTATTTTATGATCATTGCCATAGGTGTGAGCCAGGGTGCACACTTTACCCCAAAACTTACTCAAACACAAATAATAAATCATCAAATTGGGTCAAATCACCTTCACTGAAGTCTGGTGCATCTTTTGAAATCAAATGTAAAGCTAAGTATTACAATTGAAAGAAGTTATTGAATTTTAACTGGAAAAAAAATAGTTTTTTCTATGATTTTTTCAACAAATTCAATTCTTTGGAGATGTGTCTGACCAACTTACAGTTGCTGTACACCTAAAATACTTACAAATTATTTGGCCACATATATATTCTCAAAGTGGGAAAAAAATCATCAAATTCTGAGACCGGTAAAGTTGTTCAATTAACAGGTTGGGTTACTGTGGAAGAATCAGGATACTGTTCCATATCTTGTATATCAGGGAACCTTTAAAGATTTGTTCAGAATTCATCCTTTAAGTATGATTTCTGTTAGAATTTGAATGCTAGATTCAAAACAAACATTTCACATGAAATGTTATTCATTTTAATATTGAACAGCCACAAAGGGCCTGTATATTATGCCTTGGTGATGAGATAATAATGAGCCATTGATACAAGTAAAAACCGATGCAGTTTTGGATTGTTGTAATCAGATTGTATATATCTACAATGACAGCAATACATAAACATTACTTCTGTCAATTTCTGTTTCTAGTACTTATATATACATGTAATCTGTTTTATGGCCTTCGTGTCTTTTTGCATAGCAACGGCTTGGACAATTTTAATTTGTAGACTGGAACTATAGTGAGGGAAAGGGGATCTGAGAAATCCATAAGATGTATGATTGGCTGGTTATTTCATAGAATGGAGTCTTTGAATTTGCTTGTGTATGGTTGGAGGGGTTTCTGATTTTGAAAATGTTTATAATATCCCAAATAATAGATTACAGATGCAACATGTGCACACATGCCAGAGGTTCTCTTTCCAAATTGAATCCAAACATTGTATTTTATATATATATATACCATCATTTTTTTTTTCAAAATATCTGCAATTGTATGAAAATATCTTGACAGTGTAGCTTGGGAAAGATTAGTAAGCATGGTCATTTGATTCCATGAAAGGTTTGAAAAATAAAAAACAAATATGTCACGTAGAGCTCGTAGTGAATGGCAGAAGCTTGAAGCATCTGACATCTCGTTCCCTCATGTGGATCTGGAATACCTTGAGACCATAACATGCGGTACATACCAAATCAAACAGTCCCCTGGCTATATTGCTGAGCATCAAAAAAATGATGGTGACTATGAGATTTGGGTTTACCAGCATGATGCTGATCTCATTAGGGGACAGATTCATTCTCGTCACAGATCTCAAATAAAATACAATGTTTGGATTCAATTTGACAAGAATGCATCAGATGATCCTGTGAAGGCATATTATTGTCTCTGTCCTGCTGGAAAGAGAACCTCTGGCATGTGTTCACATGTTGCATCTGTAATCTATTATTTGGGATATTATAAACATTTTCAAAATCAGAAACCCCTCCAACCATACACAAGCAAATTCAAAGACTCCATTCTATGAAATAACCAGCCAATCATACATCTTATGGATTTCTCAGATCCCCTTTCCCTCACTATAGTTCCAGTCTACAAATTAAAATTGTCCAAGCCGTTGCTATGCAAAAAGACACGAAGGCCATAAAACAGATTACATGTATATATAAGTACTAGAAACAGAAATTGACAGAAGTAATGTTTATGTATTGCTGTCATTGTAGATATATACAATCTGATTACAACAATCCAAAACTGCATCGGTTTTTACTTGTATCAATGGCTCATTATTATCTCATCACCAAGGCATAATATACAGGCCCTTTGTGGCTGTTCAATATTAAAATGAATAACATTTCATGTGAAATGTTTGTTTTGAATCTAGCATTCAAATTCTAACAGAAATCATACTTAAAGGATGAATTCTGAACAAATCTTTAAAGGTTCCCTGATATACAAGATATGGAACAGTATCCTGATTCTACCACAGTAACCCAACCTGTTAATTGAACAACTTTACCGGTCTCAGAATTTGATGATTTTTTTCCCACTTTGAGAATATATATGTGGCCAAATAATTTGTAAGTATTTTAGGTGTACAGCAACTGTAAGTTGGTCAGACACATCTCCAAAGAATTGAATTTGTTGAAAAAATCATAAAAAAAACTATTTTTTTTCCAGTTAAAATTCAATAACTTCTTTCAATTGTAATACTTAGCTTTACATTTGATTTCAAAAGATGCACCAGACTTCAGTGAAGGTGATTTGACCCAATTTGATGATTTATTATTTGTGTTTGAGTAAGTTTTGGGGTAAAGTGTGCACCCTGGCTCACACCTATGGCAATGATCATAAAATAGGTCATAGTACAGGCCCTGGATGACTTTTGGATTTTCTAAAGGTATATTCTTGGGAGTCTCTGGGTGTACTACAAATACCACACAATAAACAAAAAATTGGGCTGTGGGCAAAATTACATGTATTGTGAAAGAGGTCCTTTATATCATATAAAGTTGCAACCATTGAGTTTAGATATCTGCGGGCTATTAATGGCAATATCTCTGGCATTAGAGTAGCATTAAAGGTCTCATGTCCTGGTAATTTGGACTGTTTGTTTTAGGTGTCAAGTAAGCAAGGACTTTATCCAAGTTGAATAAAACAAGGAAAATAAAAACTTTTGTCTCTGTGGAAGTTCAGATGCAGTTCTTTTTCCCTCCCCTTAGAAAAAGCTCAGATCTAAAGGGCAGAGAGGTTATAGGAGGCCATGATAATGAGCTCAGCGCTGATTGGCTGTCCAAATGATGTTCGATGTGAGGGGCAAGGAGGGGTTACAGGCCGTAGAGCAGACTTCCAAAACAGTCATGGTGTTCACCTGTGGCTTCAGCTTTCCAGCACTGTGCTCCAGTGTTTATTGTGGCTGCAGGGAAATGCCTACACATGGTTCTTTCATATGGGGGAGATGGCATCTCCCCAAATAGTGTCATCAGGGAACATTTTTGACAGAGACTATTTGGGCCACATTTTCTGAGAGCAAGCAACAGAGGGATGGGATTTCCCTCATGTTGAATGGGTAAGCATACAGCCACTGACACAGATTGTTATTTAGAAACATTAAAAAGTGTATTCTGCATAAAATTGAGCCCTTAACACTCTGTAACCTTTCAGATAGAAGTTCTGGAAAAAAACAGTATTTTATAACAGTATATGATGCTCAAAACCACCTTAAATCCCTAAAAACAGCAACTGCAATGCATGAAAACTATTTAAATATCAAACAAATCAAATTGCATTTGAGTTTAAAGAATGTAAACAAAAGTTCAAAACACCTAGAATAGGAAAATTTCTTGTCTGCATCCATCAAATGGCACAAGGAAACATCAGCACCTTGTCTAAATTGTACAAATACATTGGATATATTCAGTGTGCAGGTGTATGAATGACAGGTGTAAGTGGTCATCTATGTGACGGAGGTGCAGTTTTATCAATACAACAGGTCTTATTGAGGCTGCTGTGTAGAAACACATATAATGTCTTCATGAGGCTCAGAAGGCAGGAGGATTGTGCCTACAGGGCATCAATGGGCGAGGGAACACTGCACACTCACACACACATACACATTCAATAACACTTGCAGTAAACATCACCCCCGTGTGTATCAGATTATACCATGCGCTTCATTCGATTACCTCTGATGGCATATGCTGTGAGCAACATCAAACACCAATAACCTTGCAGGCTGGATCCTTCAGTCAGATATTAACCCTGATATCCACAGACCCAACAGTGGACCAGACATATTAAGACAAGGAGCGCTCGGTGATGAGCTCTAAGCTAGCTGACTCAGCACATTGTGGATGGCTGTTTATCCCCTGTGCTTTTATTATACATACTGTAATGCAACACAAATGAGGACAGAATATTGAGTGATTGGAAACACGTCCTCCCTCCCCATCTCTGTAATCGACTCGGCTTTAACTAACTGACTTATTTTATTATGCTAATCGGGTGTTGATTACCCCAAATGAAATGCAGCTGTTGGGCTGTGCATACAAAAGTGTTGTGAGTAAAACAGATTGATTAGTAATAATGGACTACATTAATGAAGCATTCAGGAGATTTTGCTCTGATTACATGCTATTAATGCAAGCTTTCAAATTTTAAACCACTTCATCTGTATTTACAGAGGAATTAGTTTCTTTAACAGGCCTGAGATTCTTAATCAAGACTGAAGAAGTCAGTTTTGGTAAGAGTGCTTGAGGGAATTTAATCAAAGTACTAACATTATACTCTCTGCTGAGTAAGTTCATACAATTCATTTGGATGTGAAGGATTCATGCAATGTTCTCATGGCACAAAGAAAAGGTGATTTGATTACTGTGGTGATACACATGCAGATTCAGATGCAGGAATTTTTTTGAAGATTTGTTAACACTTTGAGATGGTGTAGTTTCCCACATTTCCCCCAATAACTCAAATACTTCACAACAGATTTTGATGAAATATGAAGAGAATGTTGGTCACGGTACAAGGGAGAGGTGAATGGATTTTGGTAGTGATCTAAATCCAGATGCATATCCAGGAATTTTCAATGGTTTTGTTAACATTGCAGGGTAAGGCAGTTTTCCTCAATTTAGATAATAACTGCTCAGAATGTCTTGTGGGCTCTTGGAGCACTTCTTGTATATTATATTAAGGACGCAATATAGTGATGACCCTGTAGATAGATATGCACTTAACACTTATCCCCTCCAGCAAGGAGGTTGTGTTTTTGCCGGCATTCGTCTCTTTGCTTGTTTTTCTGTCCGTCCATTTGTTAACAAGATCATTTAAAAAGGTCTTAATGGATGATGATTACATTTTCAAAGAATGTTGGTCATGGCACCAGGAAGAAATGATTTGATTTTGTGCTGATCCTAATATGGAGTTTTAAAAATGATTTGTTAGAATTGTAAGAAAAGGAAGTTTTCACATTTTCAAATGTAAATTTTGAAGTAAATCAAAGTGATGTAAGAGATATGATTTTTCTTAAAATAAGGCCCATTGTTAAGTTTTGGGATTTTTCGCAAATTTTGGGAATTTTTTGCATCCAGACAAATTTGCGGATCACCACCAAAATGTAATGGCTTCTTCCTTGTACCAAACCACACTTCTGGTAAAATTTTCATGTAAATCCATCCAGTAGTTTTTGCGTAATCTTGCTAACAGACAAACAAACACACAAACAAACAAACACACAAACAGACCCTGGTGAAAACATAACCTCCTTGGCGGAGGTAATAATAACTCTGCTAACAATGTCAGAAATGTTTGACAGAGGTTTGTGCACTCTGAACACTTCTCTGCAATGTTTGGACAGAATCTGTCTGTTAACAGACACTTCAGTTCAGAGTGTGATTCGCACACTTCACTGATAAACTAAGGCCACCTTGACAGAAAAACAACCCACTGAAAACCAAATACTAATTTAAGACCTATCATTTAATGGTCCGTCAAACAAGTACTATAACTATTCATCAACCAAAGCTTTATCAGTGTTTTCAACACTAAGCAAACAGCTCTGCAAATATGTTTTGTTTTGCATTGTTTGTTCTCCAAAGACATGCACAATGATCCTTCTCCCCACCAATAAAAACATTTAAAGTAGATAATAGCTGTGCAAATTAAACCATCCTTGTGGTCAGTTGACTAATGGCTGTCTAAACACTTTTTTAAACGATTAAAATGGAGGCACTAAGCAGACCTTATTACTTCATAGCCCACGGCATATGCAAATAACCGACTCACCATCCCTCAGCCGCATGACCTTGCTGCCACTCTGAGCGAATGATGGCTCCCAGGTCCTTCAAGTTGTCTTTACCACTCCATCCAACATCAGTCTCTCTTGTTACACTTTGGCTCCTCTCCGACTTCTGCAAAATAAAAACAGACCCTGGGGTGAACTTCATTATTTTCTTCTCCTTTAAATGAACAAGCTCTGTAGTTGGATTTTGTGACTGCAGGGTTAGGGGAGAAGGTGGGGAGGCAGGAACTAGGAGAGGAGAAAAGAAGGGGAGGCAATTTGCTAATGGAGTATGTAGAGAAAAAACTAGTGTAGACCTTTCTCGGTAAAGGATGAAAGAAGCGTTGGTGTAAAAAAAATAACCTCAGACTGTCTGGAGAGAGCTAAAGTGAGCAGGAGGGCAGGAGCTAAAGTGGTTTTTAAAAAAACCCATCATTAACTGTCATCTTCATCTCAGGTATGCGTCAAGAGAGCAAGGGATGTAGGATGGACGGAGGAAGAAAAAGAGGCTCTGTTTTCACCCAGGACTTAATTCAATAGCCTACAATCTACATTTAATTACTCGCTTTACATCTCCAAACCAGCCCCTCCTCCCTTACCTCGAGAGGTAGAGGCAGGGGTCTTCAGAGACTGCAGTGCAGCTACTCAGCTGTGTTGATTACAGTCAAACTCGAGTCTCATCACGCAAACTTCTCCCGTAGATGGCTTTAAAAAAAAAAAAAAAAATTTCCCCTGCCCCGTGACCGTGTGTCCAGATTATATGCCACTGACTCTGTCAGCAAGATGAAGCCGAGGATTTAGGCCTCTTAATTCTACTGAACATTATTTAAAATCTCTTTGAACCGGCTGCTGTGGAGGTCATTTGAACTGGGTGGATGTTTTTTGACTGAAATGTGAGAGTCAACAACATTTTTACAGCTCCAAAAGGATGAAAACCCATCCTTTGGTGTGTGCAGTCTTCTGTGCTGCAGGTGTAAAGGCTTTTAGGGAAATGTGCCAGTGAGGAGATTTCAGCAAACTGTGTGGAAATACAGAGCCTCAGAGTTACCATAAAGAGAGGAAAAGAGTGGTCAAGGCTACTTTCAACCACACTGAAAACTGTAAATATTATCTTTATGAAAAACATTTCTTCATTGATGCATCTACAATACAACTTCAGACAAGCTGCTGTGCAAAATGTAATTAAAAAAAGGATACAAAGATTTATAAATCTTTTTTGACCTATATTCTTTATCAATTGAACTATACTACAAAGACAATGTAATTAATGTTCAAAATGATTGACTTCATTGTTTTTCTTACGCATATTCATTCATTTTGAATTTGATGCCTGCAACATGTTTCAAAAAAGCTGAGACAGAGGCAACCAAAGATTGGGACAGTTGAGGAAGGCTCAGAAAACACCTGTCCGGAACATTCCACAGGTGTACAGGCTAATTGGGAACAGGTGAGTGTCATGGTTGGGTATAAAAGGAGCATCCATGCAATGCTCAGTCGTTCACAGGTAAGGATGGGGTGAGGCTCACCACTTTGTGAACAACAGGCTGAGCAAATAGATCAACAGTTTTAGATATACAATTGGAATTTAGGGATTTTATCATACAGTTCATTAGCCATCATAAGATTCAGAGAATCCAAAGAAATCTCTGTATGTGAGCAGCAAGGCAAAAAACCAGCATTGACATCTATCACCAACATCCCTCAGAAACACTGCATTAAAAAGCAACAACACTCTTGTAAAGGATATTTCCACTTTAGCTGTTGTCGGCTTACACAGTTTGTCACCACATCTACAAGTGCAGTTAAAACTACCTTAAAAAGCCAAAGCCATATATCAACGACACCCAGAAATGCCGTCGGCCTCTCTGAGCCTGAGCTCATCTGAGATGGACTGATGCAAAGTGGAAAAAAGGTGCTGTGGTCTGACAAGTCCACATTTCAGATTGATTTAGGAAATCATGTATGTGTCCTCTGGGCGAAAGAGGAAAAGGACCACAGCATGGGTAGCTTGCACTAGAACAGCCTGTTATGAGCAAGGATTTAATAGGGCTTTTTTGGAATGGCAAAATCCAGTGTTTTAATGAAGTGTTAGGCAGAAAACTTAAATGTAAACTTGCTGAAAAGGAGTAAAATATCAGACCTCTGAGTCTCTTTCTTGAGACACTAGTAAACAGTGTCTTAAAATCCATAAATTGTTATTATTTAACTAAGTAATGCAGTCCATATTTTTGCAATCATTTGATATGGTAGATTTATTATAGCAGACCAACACTGAACTTAACAAATACATTTAAACATGCTAGTCCAACTGAAATCACACAAAGTCAGAGCCCTCAAAGTCAGATTCTCACTGTGATTATGAGGTTTGGGATGTATTCACTCAACACTTCAACCAGTCCAAAACTGGCCAAGACGTTTCGTCAATGCACTGCAGCTTCTGCACTGGGTTTTGATCCTAAAGTTAAAGAGCATAAATGCAAAGCATAACAGAGGGTGCACTGATTTCTGCCTTTGGATGTCACTAAAAGCTTTGGGGATAGCATGCACCATAACTATATCAAAAATATAACTGTGCACTAAATATACAAAGCGGCCGAGTTTGTCCTTGTTTTTAGTGTTTAACATACAACCATTTAACATCTGGCTTGTTACAAAGGTTAGTTGAAGGTCATCTGACACTGAGAAAAACAACTTTAAATAGTTGGTTCATGAAATATTTCAATTAAGAACTTTTTCCATCATGTTTATCTTCCATAGGGGCCGTATTGAATACGTTGTGATGCTACATTACTCTGTGATCTTTGAAGCCTTTGGTTCATGTGAGAGTTAAATTTGATCATGCATTATCGTAAGCAGCATATGATGTTATACATAAAGAAAAGACAGAGTAAACAGGCTCCAGAGTCTGGGTGCTTGTGCCGCAGAGCAGTGACCCGGTACCACTGCTGTTTACACCATCATTAAAAAGCACTGCAGGCCATATCACACGCCTGGTTAGGCATGTCTTTCTAATAGCCTGTCATGTTATCTGAGAATACAGGTGATTTCTATCAAGAGAATAAGTGGACCAGGTCGATAAGACACAACTAACAATCTAGAGGGAACCAACAGAGCACATTTAACTTATAATGATGTGATCAAGTGAGCGTGAGGGGAAACACTGGAACAAAAGTCAATGACAAAGCATGTTTCACCGCTGGAGCTGTTGTGATTCTTAGACTTTTACAATCTATTCAGGGCGAAGATAAAAGAATCATCAAGCAGGAAATGATAACATAGAAAGAAGAATCTATTGGGAAGTCAATAAACAAATTAAGATAACAAGAGACAGATCAATTAGATAGACCGCAGTTATTGAATCTCTCAGGAGAATTTATTTTTTCCCTTTTCAGTGCTTTTCTGGGAGCACAGTCAGGATCATGTGTGCTGCATAAAAAGTGTGTGAAAGTGGACATGTTTGAGAGAAGCCCCAGCTTACACAGGACATTTTTGAGTTTTATTTTGTAAGCGTGATTAAAAGTTAAACTGTCTGTTGTGGAGAACAAAAGAAAGCTTCTGGAGATTATCATTGAGCACTCACACACAGCCTCAAAGAGTTTCTGAGCTTATCTTGATCAAACACCAACATGTTGCAGATTCCTCAC
The DNA here is from genome assembly GCA_037902135.1 of Cetoscarus ocellatus. NCBI lineage: Eukaryota > Metazoa > Chordata > Actinopteri > Labriformes > Labridae > Cetoscarus > Cetoscarus ocellatus. Next base: position 69,757 of record JBAMNC010000993.1, read on the forward strand.
TGGATTAGCTGTGATTTTGTTGTTTTTCTTGTGTTCGTCTATCACTGATTCAAAGCTTCTTTTTTTTCCATTCTCTGTGCAAAGAGCCAGAATCTCTCATCGTTTCTCCATTAACCTAACCATCCATCCATCCATTATCTGTACTGTTTTATAGCTTCTGGGGTTGAGGGGGGCTCGGCCAGATCCCAGCTGACACTAGGCTTGAGTAAAGTCCTGGAGTGGTTGTCAGGCAATCACAGGGCTGTCATATAGAGACAGATAAACATTTACAAACTCAGACTCAAACCTTTGTACAATTTTGAGTCAGCAGTAAAAAGAAACAATTACAGCTTTTTATGTTTGTTTTATGTTTTCTCTAGTAAACAGGAAGTAAAAAAAAACACATATAAAAACAGAGAATAAAATTAAATAAAATTAAAATGAAATAAAAATGAAAATAACTCTTGCAACGTATATACAAAATGTATATACAACATCCAGAAATATTTACAACTGTTGGGAGGAAAGTGCAGCTATTTTGTGCACGACTACAGTACAGTTTTGCAAGATTATAAAGAAAAGTCTCCACTTTTTATATTCTAGGTATTACATTGTGTTGCACTGGCATCTCAGCTTGAATTCTATTTGGCAGATTTTGTTTAGTTTTGTGGATGTTTTAATATGTTCTCACAGGCTGCATTGAGTGAGGAAGATGGTCACCCGTGGCCCCTGGACCACCAGTTGCCCACCTCTGCTCTAAATGAACTGTTAGACATCCTGTTTTTAGATAGGTAGACCTAACTTCATCTTTTGTGGGTCAGCTGATACCCTGATACGAGTGGATATTTGCAAAAAATCTGAAAAGAGTATTCTTAATGACAAGTCCCTTGTACTTAAATTCATTCCCCTTAGTTATGAGGATTTACAATCAAAGTAGAAAGTTTGTGATGTATTGATTTTGCTCTCTTTGACAAGACCTTCGGTGATAAGAATTGATTTTTCAGCTATGTTCTTAGACCTCTCTCTAGCAGACTTTTAAACTGTGTTCTTTGCTACTGCTCCAACATTTTCTCTGGATTTACACTTTTTCTTCAGAAATTTTCATTTTCTGCAGTCATTGATTTATTTGTGTTTTGGCCACAGTAAGCATTTATTCCCAGCTCAGCACAGACAGGAGACAATAGTACACAGATTCAGCCTACTCACTCATCTTGAGACCTATTTCATAATACAGCCGAACATAACAAATACAGGGGCTTTCATAAGATGGTCACGTAACAACGATGCCTCAGTCTACCCAAACAGACAGAAGGTAAATGTAAAGCTACATGCTTGTATTAATGAGCTTCTACTCTCCTTTATACGTCTACATGTGGCCATTAACTAAAACCTTAACTTACTCTAAAACTCTGATTAATATCCAAATATTTTTCTTTAACCTCAGTCAACAAATAAACCATGTCCTTATTTAGGAAAGGAATTAACAAGACAGGCCCTTTTATTAATGCTTTCAAGCAAAACTGGTGCAGAGTGAAGATGGCACAACTATAAATTTGCAGCTCTACATATGAAATATTACCTGTGTATAAATACAAGTATATTAAAAAAATGAAATGACTACCTGATTTTCATAAATAAAGAAATGGATTCAATCAGGTGTCCAAAGCACAGATTCTTGCAAAAGAATGAAACTTCTTAAAATTATCATTATTACTAATATTAGAAGAGATAGTAATAGTAGTAGAAGCAGTAGTAGTAGTGGAGGTACGATCTTTGAGCACTGACAGTAAAATTTAAATAACTCTTTGGAAACCTCTTTGGGAGCTGTTGCATCAGCCTGGCCTGTAATTCACTGATTATGGGTGTCATCTGAGGATGGCTGATGTGACCTGATCTGTGGTGTTGATTTTGGCTGTATTCAAAACTGCCTATTATGATACATACTGATTTTGCCAAATCGTAGTAACCAGTGTGCCAAAATTTGTAAGGTCTGCAGTACAGCGAAAGGACATGGAAGTTGCTCTGATTCAGAAAAAAAAAAAAAAAATCAGTTTGCATCTGACCAGTCTGTCTCTTGTAGTCTTTCCCAAATGCAATATGCCAACATATTAAAGGTTGAAATGGTGGACAACAACAGCAAAAATCCTTGGCAACACTATTATTGTTATAGGCATTAGTATTAATTCTGTTATATTTATAGTGGGCATGAACAATGCTATCTGTTCTATATATCAGCAAATTATAGTCTAAAAAACTGATAATTGATTGCTGCAGATTTGATAATTTCTGCTGACATTTATAGCTGATCTCGCGGCCATATGTCAGCCATATTTATTTGCTATGTACTGACCATAATATTGTCAGAATGTACAAATGTACCAAAACGCTTCATATTATGATAAACAAATTTCTACTATAAAAAAAATGCAGCATTTTTAAGATGTACTTGAATGTCAGATTTCTCATTTCTTAATGATTTAAAACACAAACTGTCACAATAAGAGGAATAGGCTCATTTAAAGAGACTTGATGCTTGTCACAAAAGAAAAATGTCATCGTGGCATCCGCTAAAAAAAGTTTGTGATAATCATCATATCGTATGTTGGCACTGTGCATTCTTAAACATTGGTGCAGTACCACAAATTAAATCCCAGAAAATTCATTTTGTCAAGATTGTGCATCAATGAAAAAACATTTCACATTTAAATGTTTTGAAGTAAAAATTCTAAAAATTCAAATGCATCACTTGTCAGGTTTTTATATCATAAATGAATGCGACAGTCTATGTTTGCGTTTAACTACATTTTTATCCACTTTGCATACAGCTAAATATCATCCAACTGGCTGACAAACTGCCAAATGCAGTACACTGCATGATATGCTTTATATTAATTTTAATATATAGTAAGTGGTTCTGGAAATGGCCAGTGTTTGCCTGAAGACATGATTATTTTTAATAATTCATAACAAAACACAGGAATTCATTATACATTTCACTAAAGCACACGATACAAATTGAGTCAGACCTGTTCAGTGTCAACAATGTCAAACACATGGCATGCCAGATATTTAACACTGTGCAGGAATGACTAATGTTTCAGCTTGTTGCTACTGTTTCTACTCTTGCTTCACATAGACAACCACTGGATATTGTGCAGCTAAAGTCAGTTTTTGTAAAATTAAGCCACAATTTTGACAACCTGTGTTTCCTGTTTGCCAGGATTACATCTTTTACTTCTGCTTTGTCATTACTGCTGGCTGGCTCTGATGAGAGCATGACACTCTTGATTTGCATGGTGAGAAGGCTTTGTGAAAAGAATTGATAAGGAAAATGTTGAGCAAAAAACATGATGATATCAAGTCTTTAAGCTAGTTGTTACTGAGCTACAGCTGGATTTGGTTTTTAATTCCCATCCCTACTCATGCTCTAATCTCTACTCTAGTTAACAGGAGACATTCGCTAGCTCACTCTCTGCAGACCTCTATCAGTAATTCTAAACAGCAGGGGAGCAATGTATGGCTTTATTTCATCAAAATGACTCAAAATGTGCCAAGAAGTTTATCAGCATCCTTGTGCTTGTATGCTCTGTTGACTTCAAGTGTGTATATGTTCTAAGATGCTATAGTGTTCAAGCCCTGTTGAGGCAGGGACAGTGTGAGTGCAGGCCAAGGAAGGAACTGGTTCTAGGAGGAGTAAGTCCTATATGTAAGGTTAGAAGAGAGTAAAGGCGAAAAAGCTCTGAAACTCTGTCTGCACCCACTCTTCTAAGTTTTGCAGGCTTCCCTCAAAGAGGTTTTAAAAAAACAAGAAACAGGGTTCTAAGGGTTGTGGAAGTTCAAAACAAAGATGGAGCTTTAGAGGAAAACATGTTTACTGGCACAAATTATAAAAGAGTCTATAGTGAAGCTTTAAAGCATTGTAAATGTTCACTTCTACAATATTCAGGCTGGGGCGTCTCTAGTTGAATACACAAGGAAAAATACTGAGAGTTCCAGCAATAACCAGGATGTGAATTAGCCTTATCAGGACCAAAATAGAAAGCCTTAACACAAAGAAATTGATCCCCTAAATCTGACATCTCTATCCCCCCATTAGGCATTTTTCGTTGAATAAATCTCATACCCTCCCGGAGTTTATGGGACATGTTCTTCTGTTAAGCAGCCAGCGCAAATCCCATGCAGCCTCTCCACCTCCCAGTGTGTATGTTTTTTGCAGGATATTGTGACTCTGAGGGAGTTTTACACCCTGTTCCCAGGGGGGCGTTGAGAGAGCTATTTATACAGGATCCTAAAACAGGGTAGTCATTCCCCGTCTTTCGAAACACCCCCCTCCTCCCTGACGGCGGCAGCTTTAGGTGACAACTCTGACACACATCCCCACGCTGGTTCAATCTAATCTTTTAATCGCTCCGGTAACTTCATGTCTCCGGGTGAGTTCCAGGCGAGCTAGCGGTGGGGATGGGATAACGTCTGCTGAGATACGATATGATTCTTGAACACCTAATACAAAAAAAAAACACACACACACACACATAGGCTCACATGCAGACTTAAACACACTGTCCCGCTCCACCCCACCCCCAGAGTGCTATGTTGAAGCCTCATGTATCTGTGGGTATTAACAGATCAGCGCGGAGCAGCAGCCACCCTGCTTTAAAGTCTTTTCCTGAGGTAGTGCTTCAGAAGCCTGCTGCAGAGGAGGATAAACGCACAGCAATCCCCCAGGCCCCCCGCGCCTCCTCAGCTCCACTCAGCTCTCTCTTTTGCTGTCCCCCTCCCTCTCCTCCGCTCCTCTCTTATCCCCACTTTCCTTCCATCCCTCATTATTTCTATCCCCCTTCTTTTTCTCCTCAGCATCTCATGCCTTCTGTCCCTGCTATCTCTCTCCTCCTTCCCTCCGGCCCTTCGTATAATTCTTCTTTTCGTGCCTCCTTATTTGGCTCCCCTCCCACTCTGTGTCCATCCTTTTCTCCATATTTTGCCCTCTTCTTGCTGTTTTTTTCTGCAGACTCCAGGAATGAAACAGGCTTGAAGTCCACCCCTGCCAGCGAGACACTGTGAAACTGATGGTTATGCATCGTAACCTCAATTCCACGAGGACTCGCTGAGCTCTGTGAGGGGGAGACTCTGGAGCCACGGCCCCCTCTTTTTAGTGTCCTAGGGTCCCAAAAGGTTGTACCCCCGCAATCCAGCTTCATGAGTGGATCTTCAGGGAGACTTGCTCCTGGGCTATGAACTTAAAATGTCCTCTGTTTGACAGGGAGGAGCTACAGGCTATCGCCTATCCTCAGAGGTTTGCAAGAAACTGGAACCAATCCCAGCTCACATTTGGTGAAGACTGAAAGGTCAAAGATTAAAAGCAAAGAGTTTTGCTTCTATTAACTTCACATACAGGCCGATTGAAAACAAAATCCACAGCAGTCTTCCCAACACAATATATGATCATCATATGAAACAGTGAAATCCGATCTGGGGTCCTGACAAAAGATATCCATGAGCTGCAGGGCTTCGTCTGCTCTGGAGTTTTAGAAAGCCCAAATACCATTTTAAATCACAAACACAAACTTACAAAATATTTGGAAAGAAAAAGTAAAAGTTCACAGACTCTGAGGATGTTTAAAATAAAAGTTGGCAAGCCCATGTCAGAAAAAAATGCATTTTTAATGGCAAGCGTACAACAGAAGTTATTCATGATCGACTCGGATCATAGCTCTTTGCACTGCAACCTCTGATGCTAAACCATGAAGCCAACATGGGAGTGCCAAATATGCCGCTCTGTGATGGTCTACCTTGGGCTGGCTGCAGAAACACCAGTTTATACAAAATTTTATCTGAGTACAAAGAAGATTTTTAAAGCCAAAATACTATTTATTTTTTTCAACCTGGTTCAAAAGCAGTGGTGCCTGCTCTATCTAAATATTTATTGTATTCAATGCCTCTCAAAGAATAATCTTTTCTATTATATTTGATTTCATTGAGGATTACCAGTTTGGATAGTTGGAGAAAAAAAATGACATTGATATAAGCCTGCATGGTGTTGCTTTTGGTCAGACAGCCTTAGGTCCATCCTCAACTCAAACTGTCTGTCAGTAGGTTGATCCAAAGTTAGGTTGATAAAGTGTTTATAGTATGACTCCATCCACAGGTGGGTTTCCAAAGCACTTCACAAGCACCTTGAATAAGCAAAGAGCTGATGTCCAGTGTTCCCTACAGTCTTTAGGCAGTAAGCAAAGGCACTGAAAATGTATTCAAGGCAAAAAAAAAAAAAAAAAAAAATGTAGAGCAAGGTTTTGCCAGATTGTCAATATAATTATTCTTTGTATTCACACATAAAATTACACAGTCAAAGAAGAATATTGCACCTGGCAAAACAGAGTTCATGATCTACAATATGAAATACAATTAACACTCTAGAAACAATAAATAAACTATTTTCCGCTCAGTGTTCATTATTGAACTTCAACTGTGTTAGTGCCCATGGCATGGGTAACTTGCACATCTGTGAGGACACCATCAATGCTGAAAGTTACATACATGTTGTGGAGCAACAAGTGATGTCTTTTTCAGGGACATTACAGCTTGTTTGAGCAAGACAACGTCAGGACTCATTCTGCACCTGTTACGAGTGGTTGTAACAGGTGCCGTGGTCCTGTCGTAAAAGACTGCAGGTACTAGACTGACCTGCCTGCAGTCCAGACCTGTCTCCCATTGAAAATGTGTGGCACATTATGAATTGCAAAATATGACATTGGAGACCCCAGACTGTTGAGCAACCGAGGTTGTACTTCAAGCAAGAATGAGAAAGAACTCAGCCTTCAAAGCTTCAACAAGTAAACTTGTCCTCAGTTCCCAAATGCTCATTGACTGTCTTTAAAAGGAAAGGTGATGTAACACATTGATAACCTCTGTCCCAGCTTTTTTGGAATATATTGCAGGCATCAAATTCAAAATAAGGGAATATTTGCTTAAAAAAAAAAAAAAAAGATATGCTTATCAGTCTGTAGTGGGATTTGCAAATCATTGTATTCTGTTTTGATTTACATTTTACACAATGTCCCAACTTCATTGGAATTGGGGTTTGTAAGTATGACAGAAATGATCATAAATGCAATCTCTAATATGCTTTTGAAGCAATTATCTGATGATACCAATAGCATACTGATAATATTGTGCATCCCTACATCTCACACCAAAAGGACTTTGAATGGAATCTGTCTGTTTATTTTGTAGTGAGTGCCCCACTTTGGTTTTGGGTTTCGCCCTGTTCACTACATGATGTCTTTTCAATTATGTATACAAACTGATTGTAATAGAAGCAATGCTGTAAACTGTTTGATTTTAATCTAAATTGTGAATGATAATAACGTAGACATAACAAGAGAGTTGTCAGAAGGGGTGTGACTTGAAAATACATCAGGTTCTGTATTTGTAGAAATGTTGACTTTCAGAGACTTTGTGGGTTGGGGGAAATTGACAGTTTCCACATTCTCTCTGTTAGTGTATTGTCAGCCAGACCCCTCAGGGCCACCCTAAAGATTCAGCAATCCAAAAGCACCGAGAGACTACTGCAGTCAATAGATGGCATTGACGCCCTGCCAAGAGCGGCAGACAGAATGAGTTCATCACATATAAAATAAGGAGAGAAAAATCATAATAATCTACCTGAAGCGAGTCGACTTCCTTTTGGGAACAAACAAAAGCTGTAATGTATTCATCTGTTCATTGTGGGGGTAAAATATTTTTATGTTATTCATGAAACGACAACACAGTTGTGCACTGAAATGAGCTTTGCTGGAGCGAGAGAGAAGGAGAGAGATGGGGGGGCTAAAAATGGGCTGAGGGGTGACTTGCTGCTGGTAATCATTATTAAAGGCAAGACAGAGAGAGACGGTTAAATAAAGTCATGCACAGGAGGACACATGCCATTCAAAGAACGGTGACAGACAGACAAATATGCAGACAGACTGATGGACAGATAGACAGGGGAGGGTAAGTAGGCTGAATCCAAATTAAGCTGATCAGAGCTCACTGTGAGTTAATCTAGTTATGTGGATAAAGGACTTCCCCATGGCTAAAAACACAGCAAGTTATGACTCAGTGACTGTGTGTGTGCGTGTGTGTGTTTGTGTGTGTGTGGGCAGGGGGTGGTACGTGTGGTAGAAGGAGAGGATGTGCGCCTGTCTGTTCCCCAGTGTGAACTGTTTGTATCTGTTTATCCATATTTAAAAACACTGACAGACTCGTGAACCTCGAAAGCTCTCTCTGAGCCACTGGAAACCCAAATCCAAACAAGCCTTCTAACTATGTCATTTAGGGCTTATGAGAACAAAAATATCACTAAAGATGAGTTTTAGTTCAAGTTCCAAACAGGTTTATCTGAGTTTCTGTAATCAGCTGGCTCTGCTCTGCTTGTCACCTGGGCTCATGCTGTAGCAGAGGCAGGAAAATGTGTGTAGAGTCAGTCTTACAGGTTGACAGCCATCTGGTGGGACTGGGTATTTTAGCATTGCATCATGGCTTTGGAAAAACGAGGGGGATGCAGGATAATATTCTACAAGCTATAAACTATGAAACAAAGCAAAAATACAAACCACTACCACAGGCCAACAGGCAGCACAGGAGTCTAAGGTCGGCTTCACATCTAGATCATTTCAAAGAGTTGATCCAATGCAAGAGGGCATTTTGTGTTCAGCATGGTTCATTTAAAACAAGAAACAACAGCGCCAAGCTCGCCTCAAAGAGGTGGTCACAGCTCTTTTCCAAACGATAACCTGAGCAATTTGTTAGAGGTGAGAATTCAAACTGCTGTAGTAGTATAAGCAATAGTAGTAATAATAATTACGTTTTAGCTACCAAGCAACCAGACAAATGACAGCTTGCTACTAAATAATAATGTTATAGATCCCACAGAGTCACTTTGTGCTCAGGCACAACATACCATGAAAATATCAAAAGGTTAACACCACTCACTATCTCTGCAGCAGATCATTACAGGACTAATCATCATCAACTAATTCAAAAAGTCTTTCAGATTCACAGACTGTATAGTCAAGCTCGTTCCAGCAGAGAATTTATCCTTCTTAAAGCTGCTTTCTGCCTTCTCCATCGCTGACAGTTTCTCTGTGGATACCTCTGCAGGTGTTTCGTTTTAATAAGTTCCCATGCTAATTGGTGTCCCTTATGGTCTGCTGGCGAGTGTTAAAAGCCCCTCTTTTGTGCGTAAAGTTTGTTTACATTTATATCATACGGCATGTCCCACACAGATTAATATGCTCATCTGTGTAATCTTAGATAGGACACTTAATGTCTGCTATTGTTCTTATAATATTAACAGTAGTTTGGCTTGTTGGCTTTCTTCCCATAGTACACAGTGTGACTTGCACTCAGGAATGCTGGCTGTGATGTAATGACTCAAGACTCTTTGACCTGGACTTGGCCAACTACAAAATACTGCTGTGTGAACATGAAACAATCCCAAGCAAATATCAAATCAACCAACACCGAAAATATGTAGCTGTGTTCTGTGTCAAAAGGGGTTTTGCGATGGCTTAAGACTAGAAGTTGGACAGACTAAGGTTGTTTTCACACCTTCATTGTTGGGGGGAGATATTCTGATACAAGTGGGCATTTGGTGCTTGGCATGGTTTGTTTGAATACAAATGAACACACTAGTTGATCCCTGTGCCAAGTGCGCCTAAAAAGTGGTGGTTTCAGCTCGCTCAATATGATCATCTGAATACTCTTATATAGGACATTTAACTCTCCAGCATAATACTTTTTCTATGGCTCATGGTCATAGAAATACTGGCTGTGATTTAATGACTTAAAGGCAGCTTAGGCCTTTTGTTGGACTCAGCCTGGACTTGGCCGTCTTCAAAATACCGTTGTGTGAACATGAAACAACCCAAAGGAAATATGCCAATTTAATGTTTTGTTTTTTTTTTTTTTCAATTGAGTTGGAACAAAGTCACTGTTCTGTGGGTGTGAAAACCACCTGAGCGCAAACTTTTTAATGTGACTCTACTGGTTGGGTGCAAGTGACCACACATATTCAGAGAAATCTACATTACCCTGCCCTCCCCAAACACTTTCTGTTAAAATTTAGCCAAATGGATTTGTAATACAGAATATCCCATCAATACTTCAAACAGCCCATCTGGTTTGTCAGGTTATCAGCAAGCAATTTCAGCTTTTGTCTTGGTCTCAAATTACGATACCACAGCAAAATGTCTGCACCTATCTGTTTAGTATTTTGGCTTCACCTGTGTACAACAGAGGGAAGTTAAGATGTGTCCACATTGATATAGAGTCAGCAGTCAGTGCTATTTGTGCCAATGTCATAGATGAAGACTCAGTGACCAGGTGAACCAATTATTTCTCAGCAGCAACACAACACTGATTTTAAATTTGCCATTATTGTGTACAAGCTTAGCCGATGTCAATCAATCAAAATGAAATCTACCATACCCACACACAGTCTTGAGAAAGTTTAAACAGCAAAATGATGTTCTTGTAGTAGGATTTCTGAGGGCAAATGTTTTCTTAGATTTCCATGGCTGCTTAATAAGACTCTCAACTTTGATTTCTAACATTCACTCTTTAAAGTAAATTTTAAAAGGGTACTATATTCTGCTTGAACTCCGTGCTCTCACTTTCACACAAGAGTCGACTTAAACAAGTGCCTCAAAGGGATGGAGACATATTGATTTGTAGGCGAACTATGCTAATGACAGACAGGCTGTCAAATCCTGACAGCCCTGACAGAGCCTTCACATATGTATTATGTGCATAAGTCTGAGCACAGTGTGTATTATTCAAGCATTGTGTGTCAGCTCAGCTCTGTCTGATTGCAGGAGAATTGTGGAATTGAACGTCTGCTGCCAGTAGTTAGAGGAAAGGAGTCTGCACAAGTGAGTGTGGTAGGGTGAATTTTCTGTTGAGCATATCAAGCTAAATGAATCTACACACAGCGAGTTTTGGAGACTCATGGGGGCTCACAAGCATCTCCCTCTCTCGTGGATTCGACTTCAAACAGATGTTAGAAAGCAAAACAAATATCCAAGTCAATCAAGCACCTTTTTCTGCATCTCTCTCATCCTTGCTGTCTGCACCAAAACACATTGAGGGTAAATGATTGCCGGGATGGTTATCTACCAGAAAGTCTGTAATACTGCTGCTTTTGATAAAAATTTGGGTCTCAAAGTGGAAAAAGATTGACAAAAACTGACTACAAATTCAATCAGCGATGCATGCTCTCCCTGTATATCAAAGAGAATGAGATAAGGGGGAGGCGGGGGGGTCTAAGTTTGAATAGAGCTTCAACTTCAAACAAACAACCTTCTTCTTTAAACGCTCTGAACACTGTTGAGCGAGAGTATGCATGCAATGAAAAAGCATTATTTACCACAGAGGGAGAGCAGTAGGAGAGCTCAAGAAAGACAGAGAAGAGAGGAGGGCCAATTTCCCCTTCCTTTCTCTGCCTGGCACACGGCTCCCCTGTGCAGAGCGGAGAAATAAAACATGGGCTGAGAAACATGACAGTATCCGGTGGAAGTGAGAGAATATGCCTTTAAGATAACACGATCAAGGGGAGGAAAAGGTTCTCTCGGCTGCTCAGGGTTACTCTTATCTCTTTATGGTGGCAGATTGAAATGAAACCCTGTTAAATTGCTCTACCCAAAACACTGTGGATGGAGACTGACAATGTTTGCTGTTGATATTTCAGTCTCATGGCAAAAACGGGTCTAATGGGAAAAAGAAATCAGCCACAAAACTTTTTCACATAGATCTAAATGCAAAGGGAGTCCATGCATTTAGATAGCTCTCTGAAGAAACACTGAACAATATAGAGCTTCATTTCCTCTAATGAATGAATGTTTTATGTGAGGAAATGAATCCTTAGTTTTGTATTGAACAGGTGACTGCTGAGCCAGGGGTGTTTCAAGGTTGGTGGCCTAGGGTGGCAAAGGCCCCAGCTTAAAATCAGATTTGCCACCCTAATGCATTTTAATATTATGATTACTCATCTTGGTCACATGAAAATGAGCCGCTGGTTGGACTTGAACTCTGGCTGTCTCTGTTCATGGGGCAGTATCTAACCCCTGATCCATCTGCACACCTGTTACTGTTTTTTTACCTCACTCAAAGCAGGTCTTGAGTTAAAAAATCATCTTAGGTTGTCACAATCAAGCCTCGAGAACTGAAGAAAGCAAAAAAAGTGATATTTTGATTGTCCATTTGAGGCTGACATGTTTAATCCATCCTGGATTAAACATGTTCTTTGCTTAGAGAGCTATTCTGGTACACATTGTACAGTTTTTTTTCTTTCTGTCAGTCTAATCAAGGCTTAAGGTTATGCATGATGCAACAAGATGAGGGTATTGAGTGACTTGACTTACAGTAGCTGCATTGTAACAGTATTATTGCAGAGCAGGCTTGTATCCAGCTTAACTCTGCATCTGACCAGCCTACTTTTTCATTTTTCCCAACATTTGTAGCAGCGATTCCTCATAAACCCCACCACCACCAACAGGGAAATACATAAACAGCAAGTCATGTACTGTTGTTTAAAAACGAACACATTTTTTGATTGTTTTTATCAATGAAGTCCATATGGAGGGCATACCCACACATCTACTCTCAAAAAAAAATTAAAATGAGTGTGCAGTAAATGTGCTGTCATTGCTTGCTTGCTGGAGATTGACAACCCCAAAGCTGACAGCAACACCACCATCCCCGAGACGTCTAGCGGAAAAATTTTAATGGTGCCTCTTGAGTTAAATGATACATGTCAACATCATTAATGAGAGGAGTGTTTTACTGACCAGGACATAATTCTGGCCTGTCACATCTCTACCCCTATGTTTGCAATTCAATTGACAAGTAGTTAATATAAGTCAGCTTTTTCAATATGTCAGTCATTGTTTTTGGGTCTCATGATGTCTTCGTAATGCCACTGGAAACCTATAGATGACACAGATATAATGTGATCAATCCTGACTCATGACAGGCTGACAGTAGCTTGTGAATTTCTTACTAGAGGAATTTAGTTTTGTTGGTACATAAAAGTGTGACTTTGGGAGATCCATCTTGTTTTCAAGTGTAGCATAAGTATAGTAAGAACTAAATACATCCTGCCATTTTATTTTGTTATTTACTTAAATGTAAAAAATAGAGAGTTGTTACATATTATGTAATATGTCAGTTAACAAAATTGCATATCATATTGCAATATTACTCACTCACTGAGTATGCAGATAGTTTCACTACTGAATGGATCTGGGTATAAGGTCTGGACTTTTCAATATTTTTATGCAGCCTGATGAAGCAAAAACTAGATATTATCTTCTTTTTGGATTACTTTGAGGGAGAAAACGCTTTTGTGATTTTATTTTGCATTCAGGAGAAACATGTTCCAAACAGGATTTTGCAAACCTAAAACAGGGGCTTCAAGCACCTTTCGTAACAATCACCCCATTTGTCATTTTTTAAGGTATTAAACAATGTCAATGCATATCACATTTTATTCTTATCAGCCCTGTACCTCATTATAATCTAGAGTAAATACAAAAACAAGAGGGGAAACTCTATCATATCATGCTGCTCATGCCTATCAGGGCCCCAGGGTCACCCCAGTCCAAAAGTCTTGGACACAGTCTTGAAAGAAACATATTTTGCTCTGACTTTTCTCATTTCCATGGATTTTTGTCCTTGTGATGTTTTTTATAAAGGCCTTTGTTTGATCAGTCAAGGTTTCCAGGCCAAGCATGTATTGTTTAATAAAGAGTTAAATCAAAGTGAATATTCTATATAAGCTACAAAAGGATTCTATTTTAGACACAATCCTATTTTTCTGACCTAAAATGTGCCTTTTCTGTGTCTGTCTGAGCCTTACCTCCATCAGACACCTTTTCCAAACTACCTTTGCTGTACTTATTTTCCAAAGAAGTTTGTGAATGCAGGCTGGTAGACCTCATTAGGATGTTCCAGACCGAATAAACCTCAGAATACTGAAGAAAAAAGAAAAGAAACTCCTGTGCCTCATTTCTAATGAATGAAATTCCGTCTACTCCTGTACTTTTTACTTTAGAGAAATAGAAAAATACCACCTTTTTTAAAAATAAATGTAATTTAAAGCAATCTAGAAACATATCTGATCCATCAACTCGTTAGCAATATCCACAGTATCAGAACTTGAGAGCTACTGATCTGTTAAAATGTAAAACATTTCTATAATTGTACAAACTTTATCACTACAAAGACATACTGCAGCTTCAGCTCTGTTTTCTTTGTCTTTCTGTCTTTGGCACACACATTTGATACTCTCAAGTTCCCCGGTTCGACAGTTGTCAGCAGGCAATTGTCTTGAAAAATGTGACTCTCAGCGTGAACAAAAACAATCTCACTGTGCCGTCGGTTTACTTGTCTTTCCAGATTTGAGAGCACAGAATTTATGGGGTTTTAAAATTGTAAGGAGAGTGAAAGAAATGCATTGAAAGTACAAGTTTGCTCATCTTCTTTCATGAATGTGTAGTGATTTCGAATTCTGTGTTTGGGATTGTATTTTAGAGGGAACACTGTAGTTGAAAACTTCTGATCAAAGTTTTCTTTGGAATATGTTGACAGAACTAGAGCTACAGCCTGGTAATCATATCTCTCAGCAGGATCTATAGTGATGGACTGTAAAAGTGGTTGAAGATGAGGGGCTGTGGTGGTTCTTATGATTAATTGGTAGAGATGCTAATTCTTGAATGGTTTCAGCGCACATTGAGTGATCAACTTTGGAAAACAAATCTAGTAAAGTGTATGGCAGTCAAATTGTTAAAAAATTATTATTGTGAAAAATAAATGTCATTAACTGCACCAGAGCAGCCAATGACATTGGTCTGTGGTGAGTCTATTACTGCTCAAGGTATCCTAGGGCAATTAAGTAACAGATAAGAACTATTTGCTTTTGTTCAAATGCTCAACAAACCCCTCAAAAAGTTATTTTTGGTGAATGGCTAATGTAAAAAATTATATTGGGCATTGGTGGCTCAGTTTGAGAGTTGCTTGACTGTTGGCCAAATCTCCCATTGCTATATCAGTGGGATCTAAATTTGTTTAAAGGGTATTGATACTATAAGCTAACACTGATGAACAACTTGCACAAAAACTATCAGAGTGTGAATGCAAGTGAGAGTGGACGTGGAGGGGTAATTTTGTCCTGTGGTATAAAAGCACTTTAAGCAGTCAGAAGGATTAGAAAAAGCCCTATCGTATGAGCTCAAGATCATTTACTATTTCACCATTAAACTAATTTAACTAAATGCTGTCTTTAAGAGGGTATAGCTCTTATGAAGCTAAAGCGGTGATCATCAACTGGCATCCCAGGGGCCACATCAGGCTCCCCGCAGCTTCCCATTTGACCCCCCAGAATATTATCAAATTAAGAAAATGGGGAGGAAAAATCGTTGTGATTTTTGGGGGATCTTTTTGTTGTTGAGTCCCTACAACTATCAGTGAAGCACCCAATGCAATTAGGATTGAAGCATTATTATTAGGAATGATTTATGTTTGTTCTGCTTTAAAGAATTCCACTTGCTGGACATTTTTAGTCAACATTCAACCAGGAGAACAAGTGTAATGGACTCAAACTGACATAAAACATGACAGCCCCAGAGGGAGGTAGCAAAGATATTACAACTGATCCAAGTGGGTAGCAGCAGTATGAGCAATAGGGACTGATTTGGCTTTAATGGCTAAGAAATACATACAGTTTGGAAAAAGTAGAAATATTAAATTCAAGTTAATAAGAGTAAAATGTTTCTATTTTTTACATTTATATTTAAATCCAGCCTTTAAATGACCTTTGTACAAATGTCGTTGATGACTCCTGAGCTATGGGATAGTAAAATGCCCCTGTGATCTCAAACATGATATCCATAGTGACCTTTGACCTCTAAAATCAAACCAATCTGCTCTGAGTAGTTGACTGGTCCACTCTGTGGTGACTGGTAAGTCTAGTGCTTTTCAGCTCCATGTTTTTGTACTGCTCTGCCTTCTTTCTACAGGCTTGATACTTTAAGTCAATGGGCTTATGAAACAGGGGTACAATGTTATAGTCACAGTGGTAGGTCTTTTTCTGGGGAGGATCCAAATGCTGTAGCCTTTGTTGACATGTATAAAGGAGTACCCTATCAGGAACCCAAGATATTTAAAACACGCTATGGACATGTAAAACTGACATGTTTAGGTTTTTAAGGTACTGAGGTTGCAAGCAAACGAAAAATTATAGACTGTAAAAGAATTGGACAAAGCCATGTCATGGCAGCCTTTCGAATGCTGTTTATGCCCTCTTATGGACACTGCCATACTGCAAGCACTAGCTCAACCAAACTTTATCTCAACCTCCACACAGATGTAGAGTCCATGTTGAGGCAGAACTTAAGGCTGTCTGACCAATAGCCACTCTGCATTTCCAAAACTGGAGATTCTCAATAAATCCTCCATAAAAGAAAGATGGGCATGAAATGAAATAAATCACCCTCCTCACAGCTGTAAAGATGTTTATTAAGAACATAAAAAATATGTTTTACAATCATTGAGGTGTCAGGTTACTGCAGCCAGCCCCAAGTGGACACTCAGGGTACTACAGCTTTTGGCACACCCCAGAGGTTGCCGCCTGGGAAAAACAAGGACTAATGACTTTGGCCTTTGACCTCCAAATCCATTTGGTCCATTTTTTAAGAGGGAATTGGTGTGAAGTTTGAAGAGAAAACCCTCAAAGCTTTATTTTAAATATTGTGTTTTCAAATCGAGGATGACATGAATCCCAACGACCCTGACCTACTACCTACAATCTCCAACATTAATTTATCTGTGAGTTGTGTAAAGCTTGAAGAAAATCCCTCAAAGTAATCTGGAGATTTTGTGTCCACGGAGGAAGGATAAATACAAGACCCTTGACCTTGAGTCTTGTCCTTTGACTTCAAAATCAAACAAGATCATCCTTGTATCAGAGTGGATGTTTCTGCTAAGTTTCACAAAATGACCCTGACATCATTTTTGAGATACTGCATTCAAAGGTTAGAGAAAACGGGGGCCAACAATCTTGACCTTTGACTGATGATCTCCAAATCTTTAGAGTGAATCCTTGAGAGGATGAACAGTTCTGCAAATTTTAAATAAAAATCCTCAAATCATTCTTCAGGTATCCTAAAAGCAAGGGGTAAAAATGAGGTCACGTTCAAGTTCAAATTGATTCATCCTGTGATGGAATTTTTGCATGCTTTGTATTTTGACCTGGTTAACCCCTCTGTTCTAACCCCAGAGTAAAATCACCCTCTGGGCACAAAGGAGAGGACAGGAAGAGATGTTGATCACCACAGGAGATTATACCTAGTTGTAAATTCCTTAGATGAGTCTCCATCTGTTTTATTGTACACCAACTGGTGTACACATCTGGAAAGGAAGCTCTGTGAAGTTTTTTTTTTCTTTACAAAAAGCCAGAGGCATGTTTAGATGGTATAAGAAGAGAGCGTGGCATTAGTTCAGGGGGGCAAAACTCTGAACCGCTTGCTGTCGTGTGGTTCTGGGTATTGTCCCCTCTCATGAGAATAAAGACTTGGTGCATTGCTACCTTTTCAGTTTTGTTTTTTTGACTCTCTATAGGCAGACCAAGAAATTTCCACAACAATCCTCAAGTCAAAGTGGACATTCGTGCTAAGTTTCATAAAGCCTTGAAAAGTTGGTGAGATATGCTAAGAAGAAATGGCCTGCATGATGGAAAAACAACCTGCAAAAATAATGGCCTCAATCCTGGCTTATAAAGATGATTTTAAAATATTCCTACTGCTAGCGGAGCACAAATACTGAGTGCAAGGGTTGCATAGTGCAGGCTGTATTTCTGCAATCACTGCCTGTGCTAAGGCAACGTGACATGTGAATCTCCAGAGAACAATAAAAGAACATGGTGAAACTTAATGTCTCAATCACTCCCCATTAATTCTCACTTTTGTCTTTTCTCTCTCTCCCTCGTCATGTATCGTCTTCCATCACAGACAGTCTCCATGCCGCAGGAGTCTAGCTGTTTATCTGCCCGTGAGTAAAGTTTTAAGTTCTGCAGTCACTGGAGGATAAAAGCCTTTCTCTTTCAAACTAATCTAACATCAAATGAACAACACTGTAAATGAAGAACAAAAGAGGGCTGAAGCTGAGCCATTACTGTGAGAATGACCTTTCAAAGTCTTACTGTGCACAGAAATGATCACCGACAAAGAACCCATTCTGCAGCAGAACCAATAATTAACCAGGCATTACACATGATAATAATCCACACTTTTTTCTGATGGGAAATTGGGATTGCTGGATTTAATTTCCAAAGTTAAACAATTGTGCAGAGTTAACTAAGCACAGCAATGTCTGCAGGGTTTGGCTGCAGTGTGACAATGAGCTGAGACATTGGGGCTCCGATTAACATTTAGATTAACCTCTCTGTATGAGGGGGGTTTGGTGGGAAGAGATGGGCGATACAAAACAGGCTGATCTGTGTGATGATGTCAGACGGAGATGAGGCTGAATGACACCACAAAGTGATGCTTTTATGAGAAGCGTGACATTTGGGGAAATGACCATCAGAGTAAGAGTCTAACAGCCAAATCTGACAGGATGACGGCTCTGTGATGTCAGTTATTCTCTCTGCTCCAAAGCTTTGAGATAATTTGACTGTCTGAGGGAACCACATCTTGAATAAATACGACAGTTTGAATCCACAACTCGGAGCTTTAAAAACAGAATAAACATTTAACTGTGGTGCTCTGATAGCATTTTGCACTTTGGAATTGTAAATATGACTCATACTTGTATCTAGATATCACAAACTATTTTCACATCATTATTATGAGTCAAATTATTATATACAGCATAGATAATGGGCTTTGTTATGAAAGACTGCAATTAAATCTTAATCTCAAACCCATCATGGCTCAAGGTCTATGATCAAATATGAATATTATAACATTTAAAACAAAAATTATGCGAGGATAATCTGCAGTGCACAGCATACAACAGTTACAAATAGCAGCAATGCAGGAGCCCACACACTGATATAGTTATTGCCATTAATATGCATGGACGTCGGATCTGAAAACAGATTACTGTAAACACAATATTAGCAATAGCCATACGAATGCACCTTAAAAGAACACTCCAACTTTTTTTCTGTTTTCGTGTCTTACTTCACTCCCGAGTCCATGACAAGCAGATAGACACCATTATTTTGACTGTGCGTCCAGTAACAGGTAAGACACAGCCAAAGCTCAACCGCCATTAGTTAGCTTAGCTCAAATGCTGGGAGTCAACAGGTAGTGCTAGCCTGCCTCTGCCTACAGTCATCAGATAAACTCTTCAGGAACCCTAAACGGTCCTGTGTGCTTGTTGTGACTTGTTTTATAGCCCTTTATGTTATGTTATTTTTTATTGTCTTCATAAATCTTCTTCTATTCCTAAACAGAGGCTTTGTATTATTGACCTACTTCTACTGTGGTTTTCACAAGAGATGTTATCTTTGCAAAAGAGCTTGCAAACAAACGGCTCACAGGACGGTTAAGAGTTGCTGAAGAGTTTATCTGATGACTGTAGGAAGAGGCAGACTAGCACTACCTGTTGACTCCCGGTGTTTTAGCTAAAGCTAACTGGACCAGCGTTGGCTGTCTCTTTCTCGGTGCTGGACGCACAGTCGAAAGAGTGGTGTCTATCTGCTTGTCATGGACTCAGGAGTGAGGCAAGACATGAAAAAAACAAAAATGTTGGAGTGTTCCTTTAAAGTTCAACTAAGCTTAATTCACACTTTGTTGAAAATAAATGTTTTACATTCTACTCAATGGAGTTGGCTATGTAGGCATAACAATGACTTTTATACCGTTAAAAGGCATGTTGGCACTATGTGTACAACAGTATGGCGTAAGGTTTAGAGTTTTCAAACCTTCCCTTTCGGTTAAACTACCGGGCTGCAGACCAGCACAGTGCCGCAGATCATTTGGTGTTAAGCTGTAGATTAAATTCATCATCCTTTTTGAATAACAGTGACTGAAAGGTGTTTTATTTTGAAAGAATGACCAGATCCTCACATATTTGTCTGTGTGGCTTGTTGTGACAAATTAACCCCGGCTCCTCGTCCCTGTCTACAGAAGTTAGTTGTAAATGTATCTGACTCTGCATGATGTGTGTAATTGGAGGACACTCGAGGCACAGAACAGCACTCAACTTCCTGATGTTGAGGAAGACAGTTCAGAGGTCAGAATAAATGACCCATCAGTTTTCAATAGTGACTTCAGGTGAGCTCAGCCTGATGACGGATGAAATACATACTGTCAGCACTATTGAAAGTAGGCTCTGTCTGGTTAAACTCATGAATAATCATTCATTCAAAGTAATAAGGGACTATATTCAACCCAGTCTATCCTAGGAGGATCAAGCGTCAACGGCCACTGATGCTTATGAACACTACAGACGCTCTGCAAACCAGCCTCACATTTTTTACCAACTTGTGCTGTGATCCTGTGCTGAGTAAAAAGTGCTCTGTAATGACTTTTCTCAAGTCTTTTGTGAACTTAAACTTGCCTAGGAACATCCTTAATTTTGGCTAGTGGACAAGGCTGAAAGACAATATCTGTTAATTAACACTGAAGTGCTTGCTCAAACTGAAGGAACAGAGCCTCTGGCTGCATGTCTAAGCTTTCATTACATCTCCTGCAGTCTGAGAGACAGACAAAGGTTTGCCCTGCACCTCTTATCTCTGATTTCACAGCAGTGCACAGCTCCAATCCAGATAGACTCTGATGACTGTCTAGATATCCAGGCACATTTTCCAGTCTGAAACTGATAGTGGTAGTGTGGGATAAAACACACAAGCTTGTTCAGATCTTTGTTTAAACTGGTGAGGAGTATGCAGAATAATGTTCAGTAAAGCCTTGTGTATTTCACGATGGTATAATTATCAAGAGGATCAAGTTTCAATTTGCCTGATTATCAGAAACCAATAGACAAAGTGATGACAGTATGAGGTTAAATGATTCAAGTGTTTTGACAAAGAAAATCTCAAGATTTGATGTTATTATACAAGAGCCAGACAGTAAAAGTACAGTGATGGGTCAAGAAGAGGGCCTGGAGTGTTTTTTTGTGGCAGCAGGATTTGTGGAAATCTAATGAACAAGAGATGACCGTGAGCCCCATGACCATTGATATCCAACTTCCAATATCTGATCTGTTCTTCCCCTCATCAAAATAGACATATGCAGAGCTTAAACGAGATTCCTCCAGGTGTTTATAAAATACCATATTTACAGGCAATCCAATGATCATGAGACATAATGACACTTGACCTCATGGCTTCAAAATCTAGCCAGAGTCTGAACGAACATTTGAGGTAAACACAGAATAAATTCCCTGAAGTGTTGTGGTTCATAAAGCAAGAGGTGAACATGAGACTCAAAAGCAAGTGATGATCTGGAGACCAACAAACTTGATCTTTGATCTTACAAAATGTAAAGAAGGTAAGGGATGAACTATCCTTACAGTGCAGCTGGGTCCACCTGATATATTGTCTGTAATCAGTCAGATCCATTATGCAAAGCTCCAAGTCAAAACGACCGAGCTCAGTCTGCAGACGCACAGCCCAATCACTGTGCTTTAAAGCTGGAAGAGGTGGAAGCTACAAGTGTGACAACAGCCGGATGAGCTCAAACAGAGACTGGCATCGATGTTAGCAGCTTTGGTGGCAGTTTTGTCAAAATAGCATGTAAGGCAGAGTATGGAATTTAACAAATATGCCTTATTCATATCATGGTCACAAACACAGGGTGAACACAAGGCTCTGTAACCTTCACCTTTGACCTGTAAAAGTATTTTAGTGAAGTTTATCTGTATCCCACCTTTTAAGAACAGATGTCATAAAGTTCTTCACAATTAAAATAAAAGTCATAAATAAAACAGTCACAGACACTAAAAGCCAACAGCAAGGAAAACAAAAACAAGGAAGTCTAATTAGAGGGGTCTTCAGCTGCTTTTTGAAAATGTCCTGAGTCCATAGTCCTCAGCTCCAGAGTTTTGGAGCATCAGAGCAGTCTCCTTTGAATTTGAGCCATGTTCAAGGGACAATCAGCAGACCCTGGTCAGAGGACCTTTGAGTCATGCTGCTGTTAAAACTGGACAAGTTCATTTTTCTTTCAGTATTCACATGTTTGCAAAGTTTAAGAAGAACATCAACATTAAGAACAACAAACACCTTTGGATACTGAGTTTACATGCAGAGCCAGGTCGGACTTAAGTACATACAAATGTACATACGGACAGACGTCATGCATCTGGCCTTAGCTGTTGCCAGCATGGAGGCATGACTAAAAAAGATGAATGAAAAAAAATGTCTAAAACATTTATTGACTCTCTTTTCTTCTTCTGACTCTGCCTCTGCAGCTGTCTGCCTCTAGCTTCCTGGAACCTACCAGAGGATACACTTTTGCGCTTGCAGATGTACTAGATTTATTTTCCTCAGCACAAAAGGGCATAAAGAAGAAGTAAAAGAACAAAAAATGTTAACTTTTTGTACAGTATAAGGAGGTGAAACCTGCTCATACAGGCCAGCCTCCTTGGTGAAGGGCGCATTGTGAGCTGTACTGATGAGAAAACAACTATGCTTCAATTGAAGGGCTGATGGTCCGGAAAAGAAAATCCCTTCACATCTTGAAAGCTTCTGTGAATGACTGTTGAACAGAAGACATCTGTCAGAAAAGTGCTTCCAGTTTGATCATCTGAGGGCTCTGTCTTTGTCTCTCTGCCTTCATAGCTGTCTATCTTCCTCAGCCTCCTGAAAATTGAAGAGTGCAGAGAGAATAGCCCACAAACCACTTTACAAAAATGCTGGAATGACAATGGGGGCCGCTCAAACCGCTCGGCCGTCCTAATGCTCATCCTATCGACGTTATTGATTTCCCATTCTGCTAGCAAACCTCATAGCCCCATGGAAGGAAGAGCTTCCTCACCGCCCATCGGTGATGGTCAGCAAACTCAGTTTGAAAAGACACATGGACAGCACACCCCACTGCAAACATGCACTCACACACACCCCATCCAGGACAGAAAAAGCCATGTGTTCAAAAGCAGCAGTGACCAAAGTCTGAGCTTCAGACACCTCTCACATCAAGCACTGTCAGTCAGAGAGAGGAGAAGCTTTCAGATAATGCAGCAAGTATCTTGTCTTTTAGCTAGTCTGCTCAGCCTCTCTTCTACTTCACTTACTCTCCTGTGGCATCCACAAGCTCTGACCTTGTGTAATGTCCTCTGACTAACTGGCCACTCAGACAAATCTCCCGTCTTAATGAGAGAGAATGTCACTTGTTTGCTGGGCCCATTAGCTCCAGGCCCTAGCTCTAAGTTTACCCAAGAGAGCATGTTGCCCCCTTAATGAATACAAAGTTTACGACATAGGAAAGCGACAGAACTTATATAAGAAATACACAAACAAACATGCACTTCACATTTTTACAGAGTGGATCTACAGCCTCAATAATATCCAAGGTTTTATACTATTGCGAACATGATGTTTTGGAACATGGTTTGTTACTGTCCTGTATTGTGGCTTTTTGATCATGAGTGTGTTATTGTGTCTTCATTTTCTTTCACCTAGGCCACTGTTCTGTACCCATAAGAAATAATCAGAGAAGTGTTTATATGCAAGGGTTTTAAGTTTTTATGGATTTAGCTGGTATAAAAGGGAAATAAAATAGGCAAAAAAAAATACAGTACATTCTAAACTTTGAAAGGTTGCATTTTCTTAAATGCCCACTGAAGGCTAGCCCCACACCTGTAAGTTCCCATAGAGGACCATGTTAAAATGCCTAACTCTAAACTAGAATATAGACATGTATGTACCTTGACAAGAACAAAGAGAAGTTTTGTAAGAACTCTGAATTTGAATTTTGCTTGTTACTGGTACAGTGGAAAAGATTTCAGCTTACAGTAATAGTTGTGAAGTACAGACCCACAGCCTGCCAGTCACACTGCCAATACACAAAGGGGACTTCTTGTCTTTAATTAAGGGAGTGATTACCAAACTTTTCCTGACGGGCCACCCTTGAGCAGAATAGAATACTTTCAAGACCCCCCACAAAGCTATCATTGTACACATCTAAACATACCCACGGAATCTTTCAATTTGTCTTGCACATTTTAGAAAAAACTACAGGCCAGCAAACTCACTAGATGATAGCAGAATTGGAAACAAATATCCCTTTGCTGAGTTAGCCATTGCAAAGTCATACTGCAACACAAAACTTCCTTATTTTGAGGATACAGCAATTTGGGCCTCAGGGTGTGAATCACTGAAAGGGTTTTTTTTGATCAAGCCAGTACTTCAAAATGTTTATTTACTTTGCAAAATACCATAAAAGCAGGATTATGACATGTAACGGGCTATTTGTTTTGAATTTGTTTCAGTGATGCAAGACAACAATTTATTTGTTGGATTTAGACTGCTATGCCTCTGTCTACTTGATCAAGATCTAGGGTGTGAAATAATTTGTAATTTCACTGCTTTAATATGATCCTGAAAAGGCAGTTTGTCTTAGCTTGATGCTACCTTATAAAGGAAATCACCAAAAATATGTTGACACAAAGCAGTGAACTAAACTTAAGCCGCTTTCCCAGTAAAATTAGCGTGTTTTTATATGCGGGTAAACCCGCTAACAAACGGCAAGTGACTCCTTTCCCATTGCCAGCAGACCCGGGTCTAATCGGCAGCAGAGGAGCTACATGATTGTTTTTATTTTCCTCTGATGCATCAAGCTGATGTCATCATGATGATGACATTATCAAAGTGCCGGACACGGCCAGGTAAACAATGGAAGGAGCATGAAAGCCATGGACACGGTGGTCATATGTTTTCCGATCGGAGGCGAGCCGATAAAAACCCGTGTCGCTTGCAGGGTCAGTCGACCAGGGTCTAAATGCCGATAAGACCCTTTCCCTCTGCCGACAGGAGCCCGTGTTTAAACAGATTTTTGTCCAGCGGGAAAGGGGTATTATCTAAAAGCAGCTTTCCATATCACTCCACTGCAAGCACATAGATCAATGAATTAACCTTTTGCTCAACAATCTGCAAACAATTGCTCAGAAAGTACAAACATACACCAAAGCATTTCCAACATTGTCCGGCACGTTGTTGTCACAATTGTAGGAAACTATCCAATCTGGCACTGGTAACAAAAAAAAAATAAAAAAAAAACATGGGGATAAGGATCACCACATAAATTTAATTACTCCTTCCTTGTGCTATGATCCACATCCCCTCAAAATGTAATCAAAATCTGTGAGGACTTTTAAGTTATAAGCAAATTGAGGACAACTGCTCCAACCTAACAGCCCCTTCAAAAAAATTTCTGGATTTGCAACCGTACTTGGATCACAACTAAAATCGAATCACTTTGTTCTTGTGCCACGACCAACATTCCTAACCTCCTGGGTTGGGATACATTTTTTTCTTAAGTTAATAGATATCTAAGTGTTTTCTTAGCACTTCTCTCTTTTTTGTTCTGTAATGGCAGTAAGGCAAACATCATTTAGATTCAGTACAGCCCCCCACTGGCAGTAGGACCATATTACAACTAAGTGTCTGGGAAAATGATCATTTTATTGATTATTTTATGTTGTGATATAGTCATGGAAAGACACGAAATATGCACAAAGTAATGATTATTTAAATCTCCATAAATCATGCCCCATCCTAATTGACATTCATGGATTGTCAGCTCTTTTAGAATCATTGTTTAACTGACTATTTCACCTTCAATGTATATGTGACAGCTAGATCATGGGAATCATAATCGTTTAAGCCTTTTACTTGAGAAAAGATGGCTGGCCTCAATAGAAATAAAAATGAAATTAAACTAATTAGAATTTTATCATATTTTTCACATTTATTTTTTTGTCATTTACCACAAGATGAGAAGTGCCTAAGAGAGCAGGGGACTGCACATTCTTGCTCTTAAAGGTAGTTTGGTCTAATGCACAGAGCTCCATTCAGCTGCAGATGGCAACATACAGACAACAAGATGATAAAAACCTTTATGATAACAATGTGGGGGGAAACAAGCGTTATGGGAAATGAACAATGAGCTCAAAGCAAGGGATGAAGTTTTGGTACAAGAAAACAACATAAATGGAAGTTCAGATCAGGCAATATACGGACATTAAATACAGTCTGCCAAAATGTCGACTAAGACGTAGACCTACACAGGACTGGTGAAGAAAGAGCAGCCGATTTTCTTTCCCAGTATGGAGTGAATACTGAGGTTTAAATCAAAAGTCATGTTTTATTCTGAGGTGTCTGAGGCATCACCTTTTTCCTCTCATTAGATGTCCTTCCTGCATTTGGGTTAAAAAATAATATAACACCCCTCACCTTGTCTCAGATGTTCTGCTGGTACTGTAATAAGATTCATTGACTGCTCAGTTCCAATTTTAGTCTGAAAACTCTCAGCATCTGTGTGCAAAATGAATAACCATATTTCTGCAAACACTGAAAGAATTATAGTAAGGAAAGGGGTATTTATGCAAATCAGCCCTGCATATTAATGAATATTTCTTTTCTGTTACTGTTAGTTTTAGTCTTTGGCCTGCAAGCTGTACAAAGGCATTATAAGCAGTAGTAGTAGTTGTATTTTCATTTAGTCATAATTCAAAAACAAGAATTATAAACAGTACAGACAGTTCAAACTAAGTCCACAGAATGGACAAAGGCAGAAGCAAAATGCTTATAAGCTTATCCTACTTACATATCAAATTTATGCTACCAGATTCAAGACGTTTGAAGTAAACAGCCATTAATAAAACATGAAAGCTGCTCAGCCTTAAAAATAGCTTTGCAAACTATTTAATTAATCAACAAAAAAATACTGATAAAACACAGAGCTCATTTTTGTATTACAAGTTTTAAATTCATTGTAGCTATAGCTGTAAACCCTGACATTTCCACACAGCAAGATATATAAGGAATAACAAGTGAGTTGTAGATCAGGGGTGTCCAACCACAGGACCATACGTAACCTGTCACACAGATATGACTAATAAACTTAAAATCCGTTCTTTGACTGACAGAGTCTGCAGTGTGTTTTATTTCTAAAGGTTTCTCACATCTACCTGTGTGACTAGACTGTTAAGTTCTGACACAGCTCCCTGTCTTTGTCAGTAAGGCCTGAGATAAACTCGCTATGTGACCATTTGTTTCATGTTGGTTTGGCTGCATCAGCATATTTTATTTGACTCATGATTTGTGTTACCTTGGCTTGGGCTGTATGCAACTACCTGATGTTTGGGGAGGCTATTCAAATCTGTTAAAAAAACAACCTTAAACCACAAGTTACAAAAATAACACTACATCAGCTCAGACTGATGATAGTGAGCACAGCACACACCATCAGCATCATATGCATGCTGTTTTTACAACACTTATTTACGTATTCAACATTCTGAGGATACTGTTTAATTAGCTACTGTGTTGACTGGTAACTCCTGGCAATTCCCAAATATTATCGTTACAGTCACTGCTGAACACAGAGTGAATGTGTCTTTGTTCGTAAAGTAAAATTTGACACACTACTAGAAGTGCTCAGAGAGCATAAACATCAGTCTGTGTGAGGGCCCATGGTATCTTTATTTTCTGTCAGGCAAGTTATTGTAAAAATGTGGAAACTGCCCTATCTCACACTATTAACAAATCCTTGAAAAGATTCCTGGATCCACATCTCAATTTGGATCATCACCAAAATCTAATCACTTCTCTCTTGTACTATAACCAACATTTTTGAAAATGTCATCTTTGAGTTTCAAGCAAAAACATGGAAAACTGCTCTTGCAATTTGAACAAATCCTTAAAAAATTCCTGGATCCGCACTCAGATAACCATCAAAATAGAATCACTTCTTCCTTGTGCTAAAACCTATATTCTCTGGAGAATTTCAGTAAATCCTTTCACAACTGAGTTATCGTGTTCACATATCATCAAACTCTTGCAAAAACATAATCTCCTTGGAGGAGGTAAAAATGATTAAATGAAATACTTATACTTACAGGAAGTGTAACTGTATTGTGTTTATCTTGTCTGTGACATGTTCCACTGAGATGTGGGCATACATTTCTAATAAAGCAAGGTTAATATTCTCTCTTTTTTTCACATTCTTCTATATTTTGACAGGGATACATGCCCTTGCTGCTGTAATAAAAATGTCTCTCATCCTATTCTCTAGATTTTTTGGCACAAGACGCTGACCAAACCCAGGCATTCTGATAGCTCTGACATGATAACGTGCTCACAGAAATAAAAATGCATGACTACAACCATCACTTCGCCAAAATGCAACCCGTTTAAACTACTTTTGAACCTTAGAGCAAACAGGCACACCATACAGTCTTGAAATTTTATCCGTCACACCCCCCATTGTGCATAACTTTAATTTGTATCCTTAAAATACAAAAAGACAAATTATTAAAAAAAATGATACATGTACAGTGTGAGAGCATGAAAATACAAGGCTCTAAATGCATTTATTTAAACTGTGGGGGAAAAAAAACATACTAACACAGAGTGTGTATGGGACTTCTGGAGTTTCAGCAGCCAGCCTCTAGTGGAGGGTTGATGAACAGCATTTTTACACACTGCCCCAGTGGCTTCATTTTCCAAAATCAGAGGTTTTTGCTCAGTCACAGTCGCAAGTTATGACCATTTTCAGTCCTCTCAGTCTTTCCAATGCATCTTGGTGAAAAAATTAAACAGATTAGTTACTTTAATTTTAAAAATCACAAAGAAATTTTTAACATTTAAATACTGATGATAATTGTTTTGGTAATGCTAAGCAGTAATAATATAAACACTTAGTTGATGTTAGATAATGTAGCTAAGATCAAACATTGTTAATATTTTCAATTAGATTATTTTTAAGACTTTGGGTTATTTTCTTAAACAATGCATTTTTTTCTTTAGTCTTTCTCTTAGGACAAGTTTAGAAAAACTGAATAAATAAATATTAACAAAAGCTTGCCAAATCATTGGATGTTTCTAATGGTTTCAAATAAGGAAAAAAGCCAGAAAGCACAGAACTCCTCTTACCTAGTAACAGTACTATGGAAGATGGGGCTTCACAAACCATCACTTCCTGTAAAAGGCGGGGCTTGACAAAGGACTGATTGGTCCATTTACATTAATTTGATTAAGGCAGTGCCAGAAAACACTTAAATAAAACTCAGATATTGACAAGCTTCAGAAGAATATTGTTCTGTCAAATATGACAAACCTAAGTACAAGCTCCTCTACTTCCTGTTATCATTACGCTCCATTACCGCATTACTTTAGTCAGAAATGGCACATGGAGGAATTAATATTAAAATAAAGTGCCTGCTGTGCACAGGCCTGACTAATGACAACCTGCCAACATCTAAAAGTTACTCTGCCTGTCTCCGCAGTCGCACAGCACACTCACACATACACATGCTGCTTTGGTATGAAAGTGATGAATCTCCATTAAAAAAAAAAGCATACTGGATTTCTACTTTGGATGGCTCCTATCTCTACACTGCAATAAAGACAGTCATGGGAGTGTTCTCTTGTTTCTTTTGGCCTGTTAACCTCAATTTCTCAAGCCTTTTGATTGAAAAACATTGCCCACCAAGTGACCCTGCCTTTCATCGACCTGTTCAAATGGATCCATTGTTTGACCCAAAGCACTCCACAAGTGGCTTTCAAACATCCGGCCTTCACATTATGAAGATGATAGACGTTTTGTGCAAGGTCTTTCAGACATCCATGCCTGTTCCACAATGCTCTAGTGGAGTACCACCTGTTCACACATGTATTCTTGACTGTACAATCCTGAGGGAACATGCTGGATAAAAAGAAGTCATACACAAATGCACTGTCCTTTTTGTCCTAAATTTTAGTGAACAATCCTTCATTACACAACAATATCTAACAATTACTCATGGATAAATATTTTGTAGTGTTAGGAAGTTCTCTTTTGCACTCAGAGTTTAAGAAGCCCTGTAATTAATTCATAGGAGTGTATTTTGTACAACATGAATAAATGATCAAACAGCAAAGTATTTAATGGGCTTATCATGTATAACACTGCATATGTTTGTACTTTATGTTCATTTATTCACCAGAGATTACTCAACGAAGCCAGATCTTAAGCTCCACATTTAAATCCAAGTTAAAACATTACATTTTTTAATTTAGAGGGGTTATTTGAATAGTCGTTAAGTCATGAAAAACAGAGAACATGCAGCTTTTATAAAATCCCTGTTGTTTTAAATGTAAGTATGCTTGCCAAATGATTGTAGTGTATTTGAAAGTCAAATGCTAACCACATCTAATAACAAAACAATGATTCTTAATGCATTATCAAAAAATATTGGTGAAGTAAATTAAAGGAGAAAAAGCATTAGGTAGTTTGGATCATTTGGGGGAGTTGCCCTGACACAAGTTAGTGTCCCCCATCGGGCTCAGTACATTTTGACGCATATGGACAAAGCCAGTGAACCCTGTTCAGGCACAAACAACCAACCAGGACTGCTTGAAAGACAAAGTCTCAGCCTGTGCCTAATCAGCTGCCAATGGCAACATATAAACAAGATGATAAAAACTTTTATGACAACAATGCAGGGGAGAAACAAGCACCATGGGAAACAAACAATAAGCTCATTGTGAGGGATGAGGTTTTGGTACATGAGAAAAACAGAAATCTAAGTTCTGACCAGGCAGTTTGTTTGGAGTGAGAATGCAATTAACCCAGCAAAACACAGAGTGACCAGTTAACTATAGTGTGGGCTTCTTCTTCTAGGATTCTTTAAAGTGTTGGTTCCCAACCTGGGGTCCAGGCCCTCCCCAGGGGAGGTGCCAGAGGGTCTCAGGGGGTGGAATGAGGCACCGTCCACTTTGAGGTGGTCAAAATATGACAACAGGAAGAATAAACAGTAAGGAGATACCTTCTTTAAAGGTATTTTGCATAAGGCTGCGTTTACAGGCCCATTGTATCTTGATATTGTTCATGAAACATTTTAAATTGACATTTGCACAGAAATATCATTTTTTTCTGCAAAGTTCTCAAGGGGGGCTCGATTCTTTTATAGGTAAAACTAGCGGGGAGCCTGAGGATAAAGAGTCAAAAACATTGCTCTAAAAAAAGTAGCTCATTTTTAATGTAAATCATCTAAAATAATGTGTTACAGTGCTACAAAATACAACGTTCATTTACATGACTTGCTTTTGTATGCTTTGTTATTCTCCTTTCTGTAATAAGCAGCTCTGTGGAGAAATGGGAATTCAGTGTTATACTAATAAAGTTGAGTTTAACTGAGTTACTTTTTTGTGTTTTTTTTTTCCCTGGGACCATCCAGAATTTCATAACGTGCATTTCCATTATGTGATATCAAGTTGACTTGCCTCAACTCTTCTCCAAACTCGCAAAGCTGATACCAAAATGTGACGTCAAGACATGACTACTGAATGTTCAGGGAGCGTCATCCATCTTAGGCAGGATGTCTGACATGAGAATCAAATCCCTTTTCAGGCGGACCAGAGGTTGGTCCCTTGGTCCAGACATCTTGTGGGCTTCCACACCGCCACAAATCAGATTGACTTTCCCAAAAAGCAACCAGAGTTCATTTGGTCCAGACCATATTGGTGCAATAGCGATTAGACTAAATGCAAAAATGCTGCCAAATTAACGCTTTTCTCAGAGACTTCTGAAAATATTTTGCGTAAATGCTCATCCCAACTTTTGGCATGAATGTATTTCGTCTATAATTTTTGTAATTGTCAAAAATTATGCAGGATTTGGCCTTCTTCCAGCTGGAGATTCAATTCAAAACACTCAGTGCTGTGTAAGAGCTGGCTTGGTCTCATAGTTGCAACGCACACTTCCCTCTCTCACACTCTCCATCCCTCTCTAATACAAACACACACACAACAAAGAGAAAGGTCAAGGTCAAGATGTGTCTTATTCACACTGCACAGCACTCTGCAAACTCATCGAAATGCTCAGAAATAGACCATTTGCATGGACAAAGTGGCGAAACAGAAAGGTCAAACAACTTACTACAGTTATACAATGTGTTACATTATTCCCTGCCATTTGTCTTCAAGCCGCCAGACATTTTGGAAAGTAGAAAAAATGGAGTTAATGAAGACAACAGAATAAAGAGCGAGGGCAAGAGAGGGGACAAACTGACAACAGAAGGATCATAAGGTTGTACCCATTCATTGTGTCACATTTCTCTCTCAAGTGCAGCCTGCTGAAAAATTGCTCTGTCCCAGGAGGGGTGACCTGTTTATGTAGTGTGTTTCCCCCCTTTAACCTAGCTGTAAGCCATTCTCACCTGTCAGCTTGTTGCCTGGATGTCAGCTTATATACGTATGTGGGTGTGAATATGTATCTATTTCTTTGTGCACATGTGGGATTTTCCCATTTTTTTTTTATCTCCTATACAAAGAAAAATCAGTTTTTCAAGCCTTGTCAACAGCCCAAAGCCATTCAAATGAAGCTGCTAATTCTTATTTTCCTATGCCTCACTGTCTCTCAAACACAATACGTCCACAGAGGAGTGTGTGGGTGCATAAATTGGTCTGTGGTTAAAGAGATGTAAGGATGAATAAGACAAGTGCTCTCAGAAATGTAAGGCCCTTATGTGAGGTGTGCTGTGTAGGGTATCACGAGATGCTACATATATTCAGAAGTATGAATGTGTGTTTGTGCACTCTAACCTCAAATGATTCACGCAAAGCTGCTCTCAAATAATCAATCAGGACCAGGAAATTAAATGTTCTTTATCTCGCAGACAGGTGAAGTTTTATAGAAGACACACACACACACATGTGTATCTATATCTATATCTATATATACATCCAGAGATGTATTCATCCAGGCAGAAAAAACTACAAAACTGTGATGTTATCACCTCTGTTTACATGAGGCTAAAACAATAGCAGAAGTTGCTTTCCTTATGCTGGCCAACTGAACTACTAACATGCTCACACACTAACTTACATGTGTTCCCAGTCTGTAGCTTCTTTACACAGCCCCCGCCAGAGGTTCAGGATGAGAGCCAGTGTTATGATTTTAAGAGTTACCATGTTGCATGGTGACCTTTAAGCCTCGTTTCCACTGAGTGGTCTGGTGTGGTGTGGTTCAGTACAGTTCAGAATGGTTTAGAGGTAATCTCTGATCTTGTTTGCATTTCCACTACCAGGAGAGGGCGGGAATGTAAGCTGGGAGGAGAGGGTCACACCAGCAACATAACTGTGAGACATCACAGCAGGGCGACACAGTGAAGCGGTCTGAAGAAGAGGGCAGCTGTAAAAAAAGAGCAACAATGACGGACACAACACATCGTTTCCACAGATTATTTGAACATGCAGAGGTACAAATTTTGGTTTTAGCTGCTGTTGCGTGGGAATTAAGGAATTTTTTGACCAATCAACAAACTGCTTTGCTTTTAGCTCCATCCCTTAGAGTTGGTTATTTGGGTACCTTTTCTCCTTATCTGACAGAGGAAACACCTGTAACTGTGTATTGTACAGAGGCAAACTGAACCGGGCTGCTTGGTGGAAATGCAGCATTAGTCACCTGGATCTGTGGATGCCTCTGATTAAACAGTTGTTAAAACTGACAAGAGAACAAATGCCTCTTACCATTTTTTTCACTTTATAAGCGCTTGCAGACTAAACAAATATTTGCAAAGAATATCAGTCAACATCATTTAACATGGATACAAATTGAACTGTAACACTGGTCTGCAGGACTGGAGGATATATTGATTTAATTGATTAATTAGCAGGAGATCTGACAATTAAAAATAACACTTTTCCTTGACTCATTCTGTGTCTCATGTTGCCCTGTCTTTAATGTTTTGTGAAATCAGTGCAGTTATCAGTGTTGCTAAACATCAGCCTGCCCATGTCCAAACTACATACTGTACCTTTGATAGCAGAGTCACAGCCACAACTCTAATTCTCAGAGGGAACTGTGGTTTATTTTTGTGAGATATTTTAATCAAATTAAGACAAACCTTGTTCCATTTGCAGCTTTTGTTGCTGGGGGGAAAATAAGTTACAATCAGAAACTAAGTTTTCTGAGAAAATATCAGGGATTATATTTTTAGGTCATATTATCCAGCCCTAGATCTCAGGGTGGTAGAATTCAAAACAATTTCTATTAATGGTCATTGCATAGGACTGTTGAGGAAACTTTAGGTGATACTGTTGCATGTTTTTGGCTGCACTTCATATTGTATTTGTGAGTTAGTGTTATCACGTTGACATTTTCTTCGGTTAACATTATTCAGATTCTGTTAGAAGTATTTTAACAATGATGGTAAATACTTAAAGCTGCAGATTTTCCAACTTCTTTCCAAGGTATTTTATTCGTCTTTATATTAACCACACTGTTCAGTCAGATAGCTTTGTTATCATGAGAGAAAATGACAATTTGAAGCATTTTATCCACTTTAACTTTTTAAACTTTTAACACGCTGAATGAAAACTCAAGTGATTCCTAGGACTTCAAGCATCAATATATTCTCAGATAACATTATTCCTGCTGTTTGTTGGGGCATGATGAAATGGTTTTTAGTATAAGGGTATACAGACACAGCTGTAGGTCATACAGAGAAGCAAAACGCAACTTTTCATTTTAAAAAATTCGCCGGGATCTTATTCAGCAGTTGACAGATGCTGCAGAGCTGGGGATGAGTGGTTGCAGGTGCAACAAGTAACACTTGGTCTGATCCCAAAGCCTTGAGAAGTGACAATTACCACTCAAGAGCCATTCTGGGACGTGAAGGACTAATTAGCCAAGTAAGCATCGATTAAAAACACAACATTTGGTTAAGCTTACAAAATTACGCAGTCAAATTCAAGATGGCAAATGAATAAGTGACATTTGGTTTCAAAACGAGATTGCAACCTGAATAGAAACAAGCAGAGTAAACAGGGACTAGAGATGTAAATTTGAGGAAGCAGAAAAAGAGCATCAGGATCTCTAAAAACTAAGATAGTTAGCTGTGTTAGCAAAAAGTCAAATAAAACTTGACTGGAGCAAGAAGTGACGGTATTCAGCAGTTATATGGAAAAAGGGTCAGAGGACTATATTTTCTTTTACAAAAATATATCTCCTAATTTTGAGATCTTAAAGTCAACCTAGAAAAACAAAGTACAATTTTTACTTACATGTCAATACAACACTAAAATATACAGTCATCACCATGCAGAATTTACATTTAATAGGTACCTCCAAAATCATGTTTTATATGTTGGGCAACATAAGAGCTGCAATTAATAGATTTAAATGAGAGCCGGCAGTCATATACCTAAAGCTCATAATTATAACAGCAAACATAACACAAATTTACTTTTACTTTATTCAGGATCCATAATCTTTTATCTTTATCTTGTTTGTTTGTTTGTTTTTGTTGGTAAAGAACATTAGCATGCTGCTGGCCTGACTTGCAAAGTGCTGCAGTTTTGCAGAGTTTGGGCTGTGACAGTGCCAGTATGTGAACTCTCAGTGAGTCACGATGATCTGAGGATCTGCAGAATTAGTGACTTTTCTAAAATGAAGCACTGTTGGCTGGGGCTTCATGTGATCTTTAGAGAATACGTTGTTTAAAAAGACAGCATCCTGAGCCGTGAGTTGGATGAAATACACATCAATTACACAATGATCGAAAGCATTATTTTGCAATATGTTGTCATGTATGCCTCAATTAAAGCAACTCAATTTAAGTTAAAATTAAAATACAGTGGGGGTCACAGTTTAAAAAAGGCATTGCTGAGTTTTGTGTGGGGTGGGGGTGATTGTGGCTCTCTTGTTTGACAGTCTGACACTCTGAAGGCTCTTTCACTGGACTGACCTTCACACCCTCACTCTCCACTTGGCTGCAGAAAGGGCACACTGCTTCCTGTGCTGGCAGCCAACACTGGAATCAGGCATAAATCCTGAGCCCCAGGGTTTAAATGGATGGCTTAATTCATGTTGAGCTACTAATGAGGAATTTGTCTATTTTCTGTTTTTAACATGGAAATTTCACATTTGAAGAGGCACAGGCCGGAAAAAACAACTCCACCAGCCCACCAAGGGCCTCTCGATATATGGTGTGCATAGATATAACCCACAGCTAGGCCATCAGCACGTCCATGTTTGGAGAAAAAAGTTGTTTTTTTTATGTAAAGAAGCCCAAAGTGGAAATACACTTTCTTCTATACCACTTGTTTGGCTGAGAGATTACAATGTTTGTTTGATTTTTCTATGAATCTCATGAATTCACAAAGCTGATTTTGGCATTACAACAAGTACAATTCACTGGTTCTCAAGAAAGCAACCAAAATTTAACAAAAGTAAAACTAAAACTGCACCAAAGAGCACAAACCTCCACAAAGGCATTTCCAACTATGTCTGTTGAGTTGTGGTCAAAAATATGGAAAACATACGTATCTCGTATTGCCCTCGAAAATATTCCTTGATCCACATCCAGATTGGGATCAGTACCAAAATATTTCACTGCTTCCATGTGTCATGACCAACATTCCCTAAAAATGTCATCAAAATCCGTCGAGAACTAAAACGTTATTGGCAAAAACGTGGAAAAGTGATGTCCTTCATAAGGTTAATAAATCCCTGAAAACATTCCTGGATCCCCATCCGGACTGGGATCACCTTCGAATTCTGATGGGTCTTGTTTCTTGACCAATATCCCCTGAAAATGTCATCAAATCAGTTGAAACTTTTTGAGTTACTTTGCTAACAGACAGACAGAAAACATAACCTCCTTGGCAGAGGTAATAAAATGTTTGCATTCAATCAATCATAACTTGTGTCGCACATTTGTGTAAACATTCATGCCCTGCGTCTTTCATTTGGTCTATTCAGCAAAACTTTTCATCAGGTAAATTTAAGGGGTTGAAATGTATTGTAACACTGCCAATCTGGTCTATAAAAAGTGTTGGATTTTAAGCAGGCAATTAAGAAATGTGGTTAATCCTGACAAACTATCAAATTAAAAAAAAAATCCTTTGGTATTAAAGACTATAAGTCCTCCACATGTAAGTCATGAAACATGTCAAAGTTTGGACCAGATCGAACAAAATACATGATTGACCAAAGAGGCAACACATAATAAAGTCTGGGTTCTCATTTAGGAGATGCTGATGTTCAGAACCACAGATCTACACCTGAAGGAACTCTATGTGTGCCTCAGGATTTTGGGAAAAGACAGGTTATCACAAAAATGATACAATAGCCCAGTGATTCCCAAACTGGGGTACTTGTACCCCCAGGGGTACGTGGAGTGACGTAGGAGGTACGCGAATACCTGTCAGGTTTCAATCAGTTGTTTCAGTAGTTAAAGTCCAAACTGGCAAATGTTTGTATTGTGAGCTTTAATACAGTCCTGAAGTGTTGGCAGAGAGGCTGGAAGCTGGATTGGTGAGGCATCTTGGAGAAGGAAATCTGTCCTGAATTGTCTGAGATTCTTATAGTAACATAAGTTCAGTCAGATACCCTTCACGTTAAAGCTGTGGTGAGTTTGTACTTTACAGTTTCAAGGTTGTTAATGAATATGTTCCAGAAATGTCAATTTCTTTTTTCGAAAGTGAACTGGTGTTACCCAATGAAATTGCTGGTAAATAAATCTATTTTGTGAGAAATAACTCACTTGAAGAGATTTTTTTGGTATGTTCTGCATGTTAAATGTGGGAGGTGGGGGTGGCAGCAGGCTTACAGACACATTTCTTGTTCTAGCTGCTATAAGTGCGTGAGAGTAGGGGGTACATGGCTGGAGGTCGAGTGTCTGAAGGGGTACAGGCTGTGAAAAGTTTATGAACCACTGCAATAGCCCATCAGGTGCATACACTTCAATTTGCAGCAGCCAATTCTTTCTCTCTAGAAAAAGCTTCAAACTTAAAGGAACATAATCTCTCCGCTGGTAATCTCTATTCACTGCCCTCCAGTTGTAGCTCACATCAAATTCAAAGCTCTTCTTCTGACTTACAAAACCATAACAAGAACTGTTTCTGCTTGCCTGAAATCCCTCACCCAGATCCAAACTCCCTCTTGCCCGCTATGCTCTGCCACTGAAAGACGCCTGGTGCTCCCATCTCAGCACGGCTCAAATCACTTGCTAGTCTCTTCTCCTCTGCTGTTCCCAAGTCGGGGAATGAATTACCAAACTCCATCTGACGTGCAGAGTCTTTTTCTACCTTTAAGAGAAAGTTGAAGACTCAACTGTTGAGGGAACACGTATGCACTTAGTTTGACTCTTCTCCGCTGTAGTCTTCAGTGGTAGAACGAGTCAGAGGGTTTTAGACCGAGCTCTTTGTGAACAGCTCAGCACTGAAGATGTTGATGCTTAATATGATGTCGATGTCAATGACATGAAGACATGATGATGATGAGTAAATCTACTGAGGTGACTAGACACAGTATTTTGTTATTTGCTCGGTTACTAATTTAAAAATAAAAAAACAGGCAATGCCTCTCGCCCTGTAAGGTAAATAGACTTGAAGCAGTTTGTAGCACCTACTAATGATGTTCCCTCTGGTCTAGATTCTTGATTATGTTGTACTTACTGTCAGATGTACATTACCTTGGACAATAGCATCTGCTAAATGAAATTCTAACATTTGTAACCTTCGTAAGTTAACTGAAGCCATGGATCGAGGGAATCATTACTAATTTTCTGCCTTTTGATTATTAGACCACCTTATTAAAATTATTATTAAAAAATGGTCATTATTCGGTACAAATAACCATGTCCGGACTGATTTGATAATGTAACACATGTTTAAAAGGATACTTTGTAAGAATATGAATATGGCGTGTTTTGAGATTTGGACTTTAATGGAGGTGTGCCTCAGGCAAAAAAAGTTTGAAAACCGTTGTTCTACAGAAATGAAAAACATGTTGACTCCTCTGCACAAACTTACAGAAAGGCGCAGGATACTGTTTGATTACTGCTTAAATTGAGCTTTGTCTGGTTCATTGTGTCTTCCTCTCTTCTCTGCCCTTCAATCAAAGCCACTCACAGTTACCTGCTCTACTTGCAGGACTGAAAAGATGCTAAATAAAGTGTCTTTTGCATTAGGGCTTGAAGAT
Organism: Cetoscarus ocellatus; assembly: GCA_037902135.1. NCBI lineage: Eukaryota > Metazoa > Chordata > Actinopteri > Labriformes > Labridae > Cetoscarus > Cetoscarus ocellatus. Next base: position 108,909 of record JBAMNC010000993.1, read on the forward strand.
TTATCGTTTTCAGATGGAAATCGCAATATCGGACAATAGAATCGTGTGATCACCAAAGCTGCGATTTTTTGCAGGATCCCAGGATCTGTTATGTCAAATATTTTACACATACTATTTCACAAATTTGCAGGCAATTTGCATTTAAGAATGGCTCACAGATGAGCGGCTTACAACTGCGAAATGGTTCTCATTGTTCACTTAAAAGAGCAGTTAAAGGGTTGACTCGTTTGCCTAACCCTAACCGCAAAAGTGCTGGTCAACAATACAAAGCCTCCGTTAAGGAGCAGAAGTTGGAGCCTCCCTTAAATAATGAAAACAGATTATCTATTATCAATATTAGATGATGAATAATGTGTTATGTGCGTTTGATCATTGATTTCCTCACTGTTGTCTATACTGTGAACATAATGAATATTGCACTAAAGCTTAATTTGAAGAAAATCGTGAATCGAATTGAAATCACAATATCTGCCAGAAAAATTGAAATTAGATCTTTACCTGAAATCGTTCAGCCCTATTTTGCACCAAGACTAAGAGCAGATAATACAAAGGAATTATTATATCATTTTAAGAAAATCATGTTATTTTGCCTTTCAGTGGTATTTACAAATGTCAAATGATGGTGTGCGCTCAGTGACCCTCTTAAATATGCAGAATTATATAATCAAAACTACGTAGAAGAGAATAATAAAACAGTCGTGGATGCTCTGCAGTCATTTTTTGTTGCTGTGGATCATAGACAGCTATCTGGATTGTTTTATTTTCACTAGTATTATATTTAGATTCATAATTGTGGTATCATGATGACTCTTCTTCCAACCACCCTCACACTCATTCCCCAACAGTATTATGTACACAGTGGCTCAGCTGGGACTCTGCCACTAAACCCTGTAAAAACACACTGAGTAAATATCTGCTAATTACACTTGTGAGCAAACCTTTGGTGCCAGGATTTACTTGAAGAAAAAAAAGAGCTGCACCTGCAATATTCAAACATCCAAACCTCAAATAAACTAGTCAGATTAAAGTGTTTGCATTTATAATAAGGTCAAGCATGTTTTATGAATGAATAAAAAACACGGTTTTGTTACATGAGAAACTAAAACCACCTGAAGTTTAGAATAAAACGGGGCACTTTAGTTTCAGCTCTTATCATAAACAGCTTATTTACCAAATGTATTCACACCATTCCCCTGTATATGTCAGGCATTTAGCAGATGTTTTTTTTAATCATTCTGATCATTATTTTTGCTCAAAAGCTGGAACTAAGTGTGTGTTCTCATCACCTCGGGTCTTTGGTGTCTCTGCTGCTTGAGAAACACCAGAGGACACAGGGCTGAAAGTCATTGAGTTGTCAAAACATACAATGTACTTCGACCCTGGTAAACACTGCAGCCTTTTGTGGTCATTTGATGAGGAGGATTGTGGAGAGTAACATAAAAAAAACACTCTTAAGTTTATGTAAATTAACCACAGGAGAGTTAGCTGAGTGTTTATGTTATGAACTTAGAGGCATGTCTGAAGAAACACAAGTGTGGACTGTAGATGCATGCACAGGAACATTCATGTGCAGTGTGCGGGGCGGCTGTTTGAGGTAAAAGAGCACAGTGGCAAAAAAAAGTCTGGATTAACAGAGGAAATAAACTTCCAAGTATTTTATCTGACTCCATTTTGTTATTATAACAAGCAAGTCTTAGTTATGTTTTTAAGATCTTTACCTACTTATCGAGTTATCTTGGAAAATCAAAGCTGATCGGTCTGGTTTATCAGTTACTTACCTCGGCCACAGAGGTCATATTTGCTTTGTTTATTCGTTCGTTTGTGAATGGTATAACTCAATAAGTACTCAACGGATTTTCATGACATTTTCATGAAATATTGGTCATGGCACAAGAAAAAGTGAATAGATTTTGGTGGATATCCAAGCCTAAATGCAGATCCAGGACTTTTTAAAGGATTTATTCACTCTGCAAGATAGGACATTTTTACACATTTTTTGCAAAAGCATGCCTGACGATGTTGGATATGCCTTGGCAGAGATTTGCGTTCTTAAGCTATTTTAGTTTTGAATAGATATATAAAAAAAGAAACAGAAATGTTCATGTTATCACAGGAAAGAGTCATAAACTGTCCTATTGTACATCTTCTCAGGGGTGTTGTAATTATTTGCTATTACATACGTTTTTATTCCAATCTCTTTTTCTTTTGGGGCCCAAACTGCACATTATTATTAAAAAGAGGACAGACCAGCTGAGAGACACTCAATTTCAGGTCAAACTATGATTTGTAATGTACATGTTAGACTGAATTGACCACTCAATTCAAGTACTGATGGGGCATTAGCACACATGCTGGCTCTCAGAGCCTGTCCTTGTATGTCAATGACAGAGGCTCATGTCTGAGAGCCAGCTCCCTTTTTTTTTATCTCTTTTGTTGCTGTTTAACAGACACAAAGAAGGTAGATTAGTACCAAATAAAGAGCTATTTGGGAGCCAACAGATTGGCTTCTGTTACTGAGCTGAGCATTCTCATTCATTTTTGTTTTAATCCCGAACATTCTCTGTATCATCTAGTTTGGCTTCTGCTGCCGACTATTGATTTTTGTAAGCTGCACCATAGTGCCTATGTATTTCATAATTGCTATCACTGCATTTGCTGCCACATCTGTTCTTTAAAATCTGAACTAGGTCAAATACTGCCATAATCTGACATGCTAGCTTAAAAGTTCAGTATATACTAGGAATGAGAAATTTCACAAGTTCTTCTGGTCAACAGCCCATAAACAGCTCATTTGTGCAAGCAGCCTGTCGAAGGCGCCCCTGCTTGTTTTTCCCACTTTCTTGATTTAAACTACTTTTTACTTTCTCTACTTGTTTAGTTTTTTTCCCTTTGATTACTTTGTAAAGACGTGCACTCGAAGATAGTGCTTTCGGAGGGAGTTATTTCATTTTCTTTTTTACCACATTTCCCTTTGGGGATATATAAAGTATTTCTGATTATGATTCTGATTTTAAAATGTTTGGAGAGGGCAGAACCTTTCAGGGACATATCAGAAAGGTAGCTGGACAATCCTTCTGTCAACCACATTAATTATGGGTCGATCAGATGAGAGTGTAAGCGGGTGCTACTGCAGCAGAGTACATAACCTAAGTTGATCCATACAGCAAACTCCTGTCAAATCCTGTCAGGAGAGGGGTACAATATCCTTTCCATCTTGAAATGCTTTCAGTGTTGCTATTCGTTGCTCATTTAATGAAGAAAAGCTATTACAAGCCAAAAGTTTACAGGCTTGCAGCTGCTTCTCACTGTGGTCACGCTTGTAGCTACCTCCTCTGTCTTCTCAAAGGACACTGAATGGTCAGTGCTTCTGCAGACTGAGCTCAGTCATTCTGGCTTGGAGCTTTGCAGGATGTGCCTGGTCTCAGACATGGGATCAGGTACATCCTGCTGCCTGCTCTGCAAAACTTCTGAGCTTTCAAATATCAAACCATTTTTAGCTGCCATTAGGCTCATCCACACCAAGCATTAAAGACTACCACTGAGATCCAAATGCCCAAAATGGGTGTTAATGCAAAATGTAAACAGGGTCATTACTTTGCGACACATCTTTTATTCCTGGCACACATTCCCCCAGCCACTAAACAGCTCCACAACCCACTTTTGGGCCTTGATACACCAGTTAAGAGTCACTGGTCTAGAGACTCACAAGCCTAAGCTGGATCAACATGTCATTTAGTGATTAGGCCTTTATGGACAAGCTGTTTAAACAGCAAAGGCCTGCACCCCCCCTCTTTCAGGCTTGGCCAACAGAGACTTTAGAAAACAGTGTGTGAAAGTGTTCTGTTATCCCAGCATAGCGCCTCGTGGGTTTGGAGATGCGTAATTTTCTCACAACAAGGGTTCCCATGATAGCTCTCTGCTTTGAGTAGCTATTAATGCCCTTTCTTGCTCACTGGTTTGTCAAATGCATTAATCTGAGGCTTGGCAATGGAAAGAAAATGACGCAGAGGAGGAGAAACATGGAAAAGAGAGAAGAGGGGAAGAAAATGTGTAATTCAAGTCTATGGTCTCTTAAGTTTCATGCTGGGATCCTTTGCCAAGGCAGCTGGACTGTAAGGTTTAATCAATATTTCAGAAACTGAATGGCAATACATATTAATCAGTACATTTTTTGTATGGGAAGAGCAAATGGTAGACCAAATACCACAATACTTAACTTTTTCAGGTTTCGGGGAAAAATCTAACAATACTGAAATCTTATTGATACCACAACAAAGAAAATGGTGGTAGCAATATTTATTTATTTATTGGTTTTAAATGACTTGAGCTAACCTAAAAACTTGAAAACAATGTCTATTTGATACAAAATCATGCAAAATATTTTCACATCTTAAGCCGTTTCCTAATTCTGAAATAACGTGTTACAAAAAATTTAGTTACCAACTTTATTATTACTGAAAGTGTCAAAATATACAGAAATTAAACAATATTCAATTATGCATTTAAACATAAGTAAGACAGTAGTACCACATTAAGGCCTTTGCACAACAAATGTGATTTCTTATCATGCGAATCATTTGCAGATTTTATTTTGTTTCAAATCCATAGCCACTCAATGCAAGCTTACAAACCAGCGACGGAATGTGGGAATAGTAACTTTTATTTTTTCTGACCATGGATAATTTTTCTCAAGTTTTACGTCAAGCAAGTCCAATTCAGAGCAACGAAAGCATTTATTGTTAGCACACACCACACAGTCAGTCAGTACATTCAGTGTGGCAGCCCTCTTGATTGTGTGTTGACATCTCAGCAGCCTGTTTTATCTGACTAAAGCCTTAAAATGACAAAGAGCTAAAAATATAGAAAACAACTCTCCACTGAGCAAAAAGTAAATAAATTCATTTAAGGAGAACTAAAAACTGAAATCTTTGATTTCACAAGGTGAGGATTGATACTGACGTGACAAGTGATGCAACTGGGACTTTTTCAAACTGAATGAGATCTTCAAAGGAGTAGCAGTATCCTTATTTCAATCAGTGTTGCCACAAAGACACAACCTTCATGGCAGCTGGATCTGGCTAATTCATCTGATTCGTCTGTAATCAATCAGAATCATCTTACAAAGCTCCAAGTCAAAACAAACAAACAAAACAACAAAACAAACACACACACACACACACACACTCACACTCATATATATATATATATATATATATATATATATACATATATATATATATATTTGAATTCATTGCCATGCTTCACAAAGACTTTTTAGCATCTAGACACAAGCGCTGTAATCCTTTATGCTTTGTTCCTCATGTCTAAATGCTAACCTCTGGTCAAAGAAGAAAATATAGTCTGAAAGAAACTTTCTCTGCCTCACTGTGAGATCATTCCTCTCTCATCAGTGTGATTTGTTGAGAGGAATCGGGCATCTTCCTGATCAGACAACATATTGTGCTTCCTGTTTTTTTTATCTCTGATTGGTACACTGATTGCTTTTCTTCTTTTTTTTTTTGGCCTCCTTGTGTCACAGTGTATTGTTGTATATCTATGTCAAAGTATGAGGGCTTTTCAATCAACACTTGTAAGAAAAACTTTTTTTACTCTCTTGGCTGAGCCTTGTTTAAACTCTGCAAACTGCTGCGTGTTCACCAAAGCGTATATAGAGAAGCATCTTAACTAATGCAGCGACAAGCTCAATGAAGTGACAATGAAGTGCAGATTTGATGAAACATCAACGGCCTCTGGCTGTGTGCCCATAAAAATGCTCCAGAAAACACACGCACAAAAGTTCACAGAAGAGAAACAAGAGACAAGAACCTTAAATGAACCCTCATCAAACTTACAGCCTTGCTTATGCAAATCAAGGGCAGATATGTGTGTAGTTCCATTCACACATAACGTTACCATCAAATGGTACAAAATCATACGAATCACAGTGCATCTGCAGCCCACCTGGGAACTGGAGATACAACAACTTTTTAAAATACACTGAAGGTTCACCTGCTTGTACCATGTTTGACCACCTTTAGCTTCTAAAACTACTTTTATTCTCAAAGGCATTGATTCAAAAGGGTTCCCCAGAGATCTTGGTTCATACTGGAATGATAGTTGCTGCACAGTAGTTGACTGCACATCCATGATACAAATCTCCTGTACATCTCAAAGGTGCTCTATTACATTTAGATCTGGTGACTGTAGAAGTGACTGGAGCCCAGCGAACTCATCATCATGGCTTTTTGCATTAATGTAGTGGCTGTTTGCGTTCTTGTTGTGGCTTCTTCAACACATGTTGTAGCTGCCGTTGAGTCATGTTGTGTGTATGGTTCATGCATGCATGTTGTGACACTTGATTTCATGTTGTGTCTACTTGTATTTGGATTATTGCCGTTTGTTTTCTTGTGAAGGCTTTTGGAAACACACAGTGGCCACTTGCATTAATATAGAAGCTGCTTCAATTCATGTTGTGGCTACATTCATTTGTGTTGCATTGCAGCTACTTGTACATGTGCTGGAGGAAATGCATTTGCATTGTGGCCTCTTTCATTTTTGTTGGGACAACTGCATTTGTACTGTAGCTTTTTGCACTAATATTGTGGTTTATTGCATTCATTTTGTGATTTGTAGCATTAATGTTGTAGCTTCCTGTATTAATGTTGTGGCTATTACTATGCAGCTATTTTATTTGCTGTTGTACATATTCATTTCTACTGTTGTATATATTCATTAATATTCTGTGCTATGCTCATAAGCACAGATGGAAATTTGTTAGTAGATTATTTGGTACAAAGCATGTCTTCACTTTAAGAGATTCAAGTTATTGTGTATATTGTCCCAGTTTTAAGACAAATCTAGTTAACTAAACAAATAATACTTGAATCTCTACTTATACTACTTAAATTACTTCCTCGTACATGAACAAAAGTTGCTTCTTACTTTTGTTTTGTTTGTACTTTTGTTAGTCTACATTTCTTGCATTGTAAGGTGAAGCTTTTCATTGTCCTGCGGAATAATGACAAAAGAGACTTTCCATTTCTGTTTTATGTTTACATGTTGTGGATTATTCCATTCTTATTGGGATTTACTACATTTCTGTTTTGTTTTTTCTGCTTTTGTTTTGTGATTTTTTTGCATTTATGCTGTGGGTTCTGTATACATGCTATGGGTTCTTGCATTAGTGTCGAAGTTCCCTGCATTCATGTCTGCGCTTAATTTGTGTTGTGGTTTTCTGTAGTTATGTTGTTGCTTTTTGCACTAATGTTGTGGTTTATTGTATAATTATGTATTTGTTTTGTGTTTTGTCTGTTTTCAAGTGTTGCATCTTGTTTTCCCAATCTAAAGCATTTTGATAATAAATTCTTCTGACATCACATCCATCCATTTCAGAAACAGGTTTCAATATTCTTTTCTTTTTCCCCAAAGTGTTCTGAAAGCACAAACCTCCGCCAAGGCATTTCCAACATTGTTGAACAAGTTATTTTCAAAAAAGTAGAAAACTGCCCTAACTCACGACATTAACAAATCCTAAAAATATATCTTGCAACCAGACCCAGATTCAGATCATCATTAAAACCAAATCACTTCTTCCTTGTGCCATGACCAACATTCCCAGGAAAATGTCATCATAACCTGTCAAGAACTTGTTGAGTTATCAGCAAAAATGTGAAAACTACCCAATCTTGAAATGCTAACAAATCCTTAAAAAAAAGAAAATCCTGGATCCAGATCCAGATTCAGACCACCACCAAAATGTGATCAGGTGCTATGACCTACATTCCCTGACATTTCATCAAAATCCATTTGAAACTTTCTGATTTATCCCACAAACAAACAAACAGACTAACTAACCAACAAACCGGTAAAAACATAACCTCCTTGGTGGAGATAATAAATCTGGTATTGTGACATCATTTCAAAACTGAAGAATACTGAGATAACTGATTTATCACGATTCTGCTTTAGAGAAGTTTAAGGTATGATCTTTGGCCCTCTCACTCTACCATAAGCACACTTGCTCATATCATTAACACACAGCTACTAATTTAGACCATTGATCAGCATGTCCATTTTTATGGGGGTAATTTCAGGATTATCCAATTAACAAAATCAGAATATCCAATGACTTATTAGTGATGCCACAGACTAGAGGAAACTTCTCACATTAGTGAGCAGTTTGGAGTAAAACAGGATGGAGCTCCCTGTGGATCCGTCAAGTTAAGTGAGGAGAAAAATACTACAGTGAACCAAAATCTCAGTGGGTAATAACAGAGGACTCCAGGGACCCGTTGTATGCAGAAAGAAGACGCATTAACATAGAGAAGCAGCCTCTGGTATCATTACACTCCCTACATAAAACAAGGATAAATAAAACAGAATTAAGTTGCTCTGTTGTGATATTTTCCATTGATTTTGGAGCATAACTCATGGAAAAGCAGACGTGCATTAACTAGGTGGTAATGACCCGTTACACTCTGGCTGGCGTTATCGAGGGGAAATTTATATAAAGAGCGTTAACTTCACAGTTGTTTGTTTTTTTTCCTTTTCCAGCTCACTAACAACCAAAACTGGGACATAATTCAACGATGGCCTCTTGTATGATTAATGGTTTGTTTTTCATATCAAGGGTTCATTGATCCTCTCGTCTGTGCATAATGACTGAACATGATTCATATATGTTTGCCATCATGCACAGACATGTTTGAAGAATACGTATGTGAGCTCTGACTCTCTTTCATCAGGCTCATTGGAATTCTCTTAACTCTGTTGTTTGTGAACCAATCAGGGCCTTGTTGTGCATTTAGCTTTTGGCTTTAAAATAGTGCAACCTCGTGGCTCAGAGGCTGAATGGAGCCTAACAACAAACCCTCCTGCATAGCAATGACACAGAGACGACAGCCGTGAGGTCTCCAGTCTTACATCCAGTTACTTCCTTTGGCATGTGTTCAGACTGAGCATTGCTCTCTCACAAAGAATTCTTCACCAAACTTAGCCTTTAGGTACTTAATTTAAGAAGTTTTCTGTTTCTTTAGGGGCGAGCAGTGCAGAAATATGACTGATCTAAGACGTGTTGTTAAACTGAGGTCATTTTTATCATCTTCAACTAAATTTACAATAACTAAGGTGATCAGTAAAATAAAATCGAAGTAGTTTGTAATGAATCACTCATTTTGGTGATTTTTCAGATAGGTGTTATCCTCTTCATGCAAATTTGGATGCTTTTCTCTTTTTGAATGCAAACAGGCAAATAAAATGCCAATTACAAGGCATCATTTTAGCTTCTGAATTTCACTAATAGTGATTTTCCATTATAATTCAATGTTTACTGCGTAAGGTTGAGTGGTTCTGTTTTTAAAACAGCGTGCTGCTGCCATTCTCGGAAAGATCCCCTATAAAAAATAATTAAAGATGAATTTAAAAAAGAAAGAAAAGCAGAAGGAAGAGAGAAAGAATGAAGAAAGACAGCATGAGTTATCCAAAACACAGAAAGCATAAAAGGGAGAGGGAAATAAATAGCAACAACACAGAAAGTGATAGAGGGTGCAAAAGCAAGAGAGAGAGAAAGAAAAGAGTAAAACAAAGTGCGACCAAAAAGACAGAAAGAAATCCAATCTAAATTTTTGCACCATCTTCATTATTCCGAGGACATAATTGAGAAAATTCACCCTGAAATTTCTCCCACATGTGATGTGATAGATGCCTCTCAGCTGAGGTTACACTTCTTCATAGCTTTGGTCTTTGTCCCAAAGTCCAGATGCACTGGATTAATATATTCAACCTGAAATCTAAAATACTTCAAATCCAGTCAACCATGACCCTCTCATCATCATTTCAATAGTCTCAAATGATATCACAAAATTAAGCAAAGCCGGTCAATGCCTCATATTCCCATCATTGCTAGAATATGTCTGCTGAAAGAGTGAGAGGAAGAGAGTAAAACAGAGTGAAAGAAAAAATGGTTAAGAAGGAGCATGAATAGAAACAGTGGAACTAGAAGTGTTCTGAGAGCACAAACCTCCACCAAGGCATATATAAGACTATTTTTCCAATCTCGTAATGTTAAATACTTTAAGAAAATTCCTGGATTTGCATCCGGATTCATACTACCACCAAAATCTAACCAGGTCTCTCTTGTGCCATGACTATGAGTCCCCGACAATTTCAACATTTTTCAAAATTCCTAAAACATAGCCGCCTTGGCAGATGTAAAAAGAGTTCAATTGAAGAAAGAAAGAAAGAAAGAAAGAAATGGAAAGGAAAGACAGAACCAGAGGATGTGAAAGTGTAAGAAACGAGTGTAAAAAAGAGAAAAAAGTATAAGAGAACAAAGAAACGGAAATAAAAAAGAAATAGAAGTAAGAATGAAATTTGAAAGTCGAAAAAGCCTGAGAAAGAGCAAAAGGATGAAACAAAACAGGGACCGAGTTCAGAAGGAAAGACAAAGTAAGGCAGAGCACAGTAAAGTGAGAGAGGGGGGTGTTAGTGGTGTGCTGACAGCTTTCAACCAATAACCTAATTGAGTAAGAAGACGGGGTCACCCCCTCTCTCCCTGCCCCCTCCCCTCCTGTCCTCTCTGATCTGACCCCACTATAATCATCTGCACTCCTCCTCTCCTCTCTCCACCCTCCCAGCCCCCACCTTTACCTGGGCCTCACATTTCCCATGGGGCATTAAACTCAGCAGCCCTGTTTGATTTAGGCAGGTCGGGTGTCAGTGTTCGCTACAAGCCCATGGTGAACCATGAATAATGGATCTGCCACGGGTCTGAGCCCCCCTGGGACTCCCGGCTGCCCCCTCCTCTCACTCCTGCTGTGACTGGAATAGTCAATGTCCCATTAACAACCAATGATTCATAAAGCTCTTCACTGCCAGAGCTCCACAAACAGGAAATGTGTGAGAGGGAGATTGTTAATGAGAAACAGATAATGGAGGCAGATTTATGCAGTTTCCTCATTGGTCTGTATTCATCGATAAAACAGGAGGAACGCCAGACACATCAGCATTAAAGCCAGTAAACATGAAGCTCTTAAGGAGGTAAAGAAGAAACTTTTATTCCTCCCTCATGGCAAACATCTGTGTGCTTCAAAGAATAACCGGCAGAAGACCCAACAGTTGGTGCTCTAATTTACAAAGTATGGTTTTAAGCTTTTTGAAGTCAACGTCGACTGATGCCCTAGAAGTAAAGGAACCAGCGCTCGCATGAAGGATTTCCAGACTTCCAGCTTCACTCTTATCCAGGTCATAAAACTCAAAAGTCCCGCCTCAAGCCTGTGAAGTCCCTGTGGCTTGTTTACATAATCTTTTTGTTGATCCTGTTCCTCAGAAGTATGAAGCTTTCTGGACAAGTTTGTGAGGGTGCAGCGTTTAAAGGTTCAGCTTCAGGATTTAAGACAAAAGGACTGTTTCACGTGCTGTGCTGTGTTTGAAGGAAAAGCCACAGCTGTTCATGGTGTTAGGCAGTTACTTTAGTTTATTGTAATTAGGAATGTAACAGTTACCGATGAAATGATAAACTGCGGGAAAATTTCAGACGGTTAATAATACCGTTTCCTATTTTAATTACTGTTAAAACGATGTTTGATGACCTCACTTTGTCAATAACTCTCAGTGATGCTGCTCATGGCCTGGAAAAGTCAGAACTATGTATGTCTGCTCTTCGGCAAAGCAGCAGCGGTCCCTCAAATGCAGGCGCGCATGTGCAGTTTCCAATTTTTGTCCTCTGAAACTGAAAGTATGGCGGTTGGTGCCTGCAAGGTTCTGTACTGGAGATTTTTACCCCTCGAAATGGACAAAGTCTGAAGTCTGGTCGTATTTTGGATTTTATAAGGATGCTGAGGGGAAGCTAACTGAGGATGGTCACCCTGTCTGCAGAAAATGCAGAAAAAAAGTCTCCGGGAAGGGAGGCAGGGAAGAACCACAAAGCATCAGCAGCACCTCCACCACAAACACCCCCACAGCAGTATCAGAGGGGAGAGGTCTGGCTGAGCTGTTGGGAAAGACCTTAGCAAGGAACCAGAGAGGTGAAGAGGGTCCGGTTCCGGCCACTGCGGATTGTTCTTCAATTCAATTTTTATTTTTAACTAAAAAAACTTTGTTAAATGATTTCAGTGTGTGTAAAAGTACTTTTTGAACATTTTGAGCACATTGCAACAATACCATAATAAAAATAACTTGGTCACAATACCCTTGATATGAATTTTTCATACAGTTACATCCCTAATTGTAACACAGTGCTGTAAAAAAATTAGTCAAGTAGGGAATTACATTTTAAGTAATACTAGAGTTATTAATCAAAGTAACTCAAAGTGTTTTAGTTGAAAAATGTACAATATTAGATTATTGCTAATATTTGACGTGTCAATATTTCTGAACTCATTTTCCCCCAAACTAATATCAATCCCAATGACTGTATCGTCTGGTCAAGAGTATGCGCTCTCTTCCCATGACTAAAACTGACCTGACAATATGGATTGCTGATATTGGGCTGTAAATGTTTGCAGATATTTTCATATCTCCTGACCCCAATATAAAAGATTTACACTATTATCTTCTAATACTGATATAGTAAAATAAATATGTTTATGTTCTTTATGGCCTTTATATGGTAAACTTTAATTCCTGAGGGCTGTGGCAGCAGGGAGATGCAAAATAAAACACTCAAGTCCTTGAGCTAAGAGCCATGATGTTGTAAGCCAGAGCTCATGTGCACAGCAGCCATCGTGCATCTAGTGTGTTTAAACTAGAGATGAGATGATGGATGGATGGTGAGTTGAGTGATCAAAAGCTGGTTTTGGGCGAGAAGGAGGTTGACATGCTTGAAAATGCCTTAAAATGCATGATCCCTTTTAATTTTGTAAAACCACCATATAGTACCATTACTGAAAAAAGCAGACAGAATTTGTTATTTAATATTTAGGTCAGATTTCCCAGTCCTGCATTAAAGATTATCCTCTACATCCCCATGATGTTGACCATGCTAGTGTGACACATCCTATATGATTTCAGCTCCAGAAGCCCAAAACTGACATTTCTTGCTCACCAGCTGCCAAAATGAATGACCAAATAACTCGTTTGTTATCTCGAGAGAAGCGGGATGAATTTCACCACCTGTTGTGTTGATCTGCATGTTCACCACATTAGTATTCACCCAGCTTTATTACAATCAACTCTGTGCAGCCCAGAGCTGAAGAAAATGGGTTCAAACATGCAAGGCAGAGAAGGCTGGGGATGCACAGACCGGCACACACTCTCTCTCAGAGCCTTCCTGGACTGCATTATTACCAGAACAAACAAACAAAAAAACAACCCAGGGTAACTCTGCGGTTCTATCTTGCAAGCAAGGGCGAGACATTCAAAGCGCTATGACAGGTGCACAGGCAGTTGTCATTCACTCTGACAGACCAGTCGCTGTGGACACCAAAACCTTTCAGACATCACACAGACCCAGGTGCACACACACAGACAGGCACACATATAAACACAAAGAGCTTCATTGTTTTGGCAAGAAAAAATCCTTGAGCTCACACACAAACACGCATGACTACAGAGATGAGAATCCACTTTATTTTCGATGAAGCTTCGACGCTTCATAATCCTCCATAAGTATGCAAGAAGAAGGGCAGAGACTCTTACAGCTGGAACCTGTCCGTCAAATCACATCCCCACTGCTGTACGATGGAGGAGTATGAGGGATAATAGGGAGAAAAAATATGCTGCTTCACTGGAGAGGTTTAAGCCTGAAAACCATTCAAACAAATATACTCTTTGAAGTCTAAATAAGTCAGAGTAGGTGGCCGATGCAATTTTGGAATTGGCAATTCAAGAATGTGATTTTCAATCTGATTCAGATGAGAGAGAAAACAGAGTAGGGGTTTCACTGACAGATAAAAGAAACATGTTATTGGAAACACAACAATAACGATCTCACAAATGATACTGTGCACAAATATAAAGGGAAGCAAATCAGGGTTGTCAGAATTTTGAATGAATTTGTTGCCTTTTCCACACAAATACAACCATTTTCCGCTTGATCATGCATCATAGCTCAAACAGTCCAGATTGGGCCTGATCTACTAAGATCCAACAAGTGGGCCTCTTGCAGGTGATCTACTATGACTGTGTGCACAATTGATAGAAGGCACAAAAGTGTGGCGGACCGCCCTCTTTAAAGGAGGATTTTACGTGTGCAACCGGCTGTCACCAGAGATAGTTTGGAAGAGCAGAGTGGCTATAAACGAAAAAAGAAGTTTGAAGCCATGGAGTTGGAGGCAAATTAACACACAGGCGAACTCCAGCAGAGAGATCTCAGTGTGCCAGAAGAAACACGATTTGCGAAGCCACCTGTGAAAAGGTGGATGCTGTGAGCAAAACCAGAAGATCTGCCGATGAAATAAACAGAAGATGGTGAGATATCTGCAGAAGAACAAAGGAAAATCTTTCCTATAATAAAAACTCTGTGAATAAAGCAGGTGAGGGACCAGCAGAGGAGATACCTCTCTCTCCAATTGAGCAGCAGATTCAGGTTACATTCTGTGATGAGCAGATTGTTGGTATCGAGGGATACGACTCCCTTGACCCAAAACTTGCAAACAAGGTAAGCCCATAATAACACAGATATGCATTTCTTATATAGAACATGTTTAATTAGTTCAAAATTAATGTGCTTTGTGTGTTCAGTTGAAAACAGAATGGAAAAAAATAATTTCATTACTTCAAAAGTGTTTTTGTAAGTTGTCTGTCATGACCGTAAAAATAATGTTTATCTCTTTTTTCTTAAATGGAGAATCTTCATCAGACATCCGGCAATCCCCGCCACACTCCAAAAAGGCATCGCTGGATTGACGATATGTTTCTACTACTTTTATTTCTGACAGTCCAAATATGTCATCTGTCATTGCACCTATGCCTCCTTCTCCCCACAATGAACGCACAAAGTGTTTGTGCGTAACGCTGTGCCAGTTTGCACCTGCCTTTCAAACATGCAAAATATAGATGCAAAAACACCGAGCACAATCAGTTGTGGGTTTGATAAATTACTTTGTAGGTACAAAACGATAGCATTCACGTCTCCTCCTCACGGTATTTTGCATGTTCTGATAATCTGCATGTATTCTGCATATTAATGAAGGCAAACATGCTAAATGGATTGCAGGTGCTACTTTGCGTTTTGGACAGACACAATCCTTGGTGCACCCAGGTAGTAGATCAGCTTTGCACGCGCTATCAAGTTTGCACTTGTTTTTATACACGCAAATCTTTAGTAGATCAGCACCATAATGTACCCACTCAGGTCCATGTATTTGATTCACTAATGTTCAAAACATCTTCTAATTATCACACAATAAGTATCCCTCATCCATTAATTAATTTATACTTCTTCCTACTCCAATACACTCATGTAAGCTGAGAGGCCTAAGAAATTGCAGATTTAAGTTACTGTCTTGTCTTGCTTTCATGTTTTGATTATAGCTTTTTTGTATTTTTATCTGTTTTTAAATGGTCATCTACATGATCAAAATAAAGATGTCAATCAATCAATCAATCAATCACTTTTATTCTAAGCCCATCTGAGATGTTCTGTGGGAGCTCCTATCACTCAAAGGCCCCTCTCCCTGACTCCACTCTGATAGGTCGATTAGTCTGCTCTGTGGTGATTGGTCAGTTTGTTCAAGAGAGGTGATCCATCAAGCAGAGGAAACTTTTAAGCATCTGTAAGGCCTGGTACACACATAAGGATTTTAAAATCTTAACCAATTTGAAGCAGTGAGACAGCCCACACACAAGGACAAATACTGGCAGATTTAACAGTGTGTGGTGTGCAACAAAGAGAAACACACACCACACACCACACACCAACTGATTGATTCACATAGCTCATTCACCAACAGCCAGGACCTCTACTCTCTACTCTTGTAATCACAGGACTTTAATGTAAACAAACATGGCCGACAATGTCAGAAGGAATTGCTAAGGTACATGCAACTAGCGGCTAGCTTCCTATAACATCCTTGGGCGGTTGTCATTTCTTTTTTCATTTCCAGCTCCTCTTTTGATCAGTCTGTCATGTATAATTCACAGGTTATGCTGTTTAGACAGTCATGTTTTTGAAACATATCAAAAAGTTGATTCTCAGTTTCCAAAGTCCATCTTACTTTATCCTTTGCCTTTACTACCATTGATATGGCTATGTTTGCTTCCTGCCCAAGCCAGCTTGCTTCCTTTACAATTACATGTCAGTGTGGCCACAGTCCTCTTAAGAGAGGACAAAATGGCACTTAACACACCTCACACCACGGGACAATCAGGTCAGATAATCCTTACGACCAACAGATAATCAGGTCTTTGCTGATTTTGGTCGGAAGCAGGTATCCAAGTTGAAAGTCAGGCTGATTGTCTTGTAGCGTGTACCCTGCTTAAGAGTTGTGACAAATTTTATCCATTTGTTTTAAGGACTGAAAAGTACTGATTTTTCACAATTTCTGTGTTATTTTGAACGGATGCAGAAGTTATTGTGGTCATCTTTTAAACATACAAGAGAACAGAGGAAATGACACTGTCTAAATTACACACACACTCTTGAAATGCCTGCTTTCTGCATGGTTGCATTTTTTTTTGTCTGTAATTTAAACAGTATTTAAGAGCTTGTTTACAATTTATAGTGATTAAAACAAATTTCTTTTTCACAATCGAGTATTTATTTGTTGGTGTTTCTTAATGCTTTCCAACCATAAAATGTATCCATGACTACTATCCTATCCCCCTGCCCCACTCACCCACCATTTGTAAAGTTGGTTTAAAAATGTCCCCTACTGATGTCATTAGGGGGCATGCCACATGCTGGCTCTAATATTTTCTGTAGCCTGGACTACATTATTTCTAGGGCTGGTTTTAAAAAATCAATTTAATCGATTTTAATCGTTTTCCCTTTAAATAGTTCATAATCGATCCATAAAATCCAAAGATCAATCTTTTAACTTAGCTAGTTTTTTCTTCATCAGGTGGTCATGTTTAAATAAAAGTACATGATTGGGTTTAATTCTTAATGTAAAAACAATTTTTAATAATCTACCAGGTCAAAAGGTCACTTTTTAAATTTACTGCATTATTTTAACTGAGATATCCCAGACTGAATCAATATCGAATTGAATCGTGAATGGAATCGATTTGAGACATTGTAATATCGAATCGAATCGATCCAGATAATCTGAATCAATACCCAGCCCTAATTATTTCTGCCTTTTACTGTAAGATGTCATGTCCACTGTCATTCTGCAGCCAAGCTTACAGACCATGACCTAACCTGCTGACTATACCATGAAATAAAAATGACAGACTATTTGATTGCAAAAGTAACACGTTAGGTTAATTATCACAACCAAAATGCAATCTGAGTTTTCTGACGCTGTGGTCTTCTAACTATTTTTGCACCTAAAACTAAGCCAAAATCTCAAGCAACACCATATTTGTTTAAGTTAACTACTAACGAAACGGTTGCAATATGGTGTGATATTTATATATTGATAAGAATTTGGCATACCTACGAAAAAATAACTGAGGTGCACCATTTATTCTCTAAGCAATGACTGGAATGCCAAATGACAGCTCTGCAGTGTTATCTCCTGTTGCCCTTTTCTGGGGTCACCATCCATTGCCACTGGCTGAAATAGATCATCAACAGCCTGTGACAAATTCCCACGGCCACACTGACCCCGAAAACTGAAATTTGTGTTTCCAGAGGATTAGGAGATGGATAACAGTGATGTTTAACCACATAAATCCTTATCCCATCTTGATCAGATGAGCAAGAAGCTTAGGAGTCTGACAGTGATTTAGCCTGAGCAAAATGACACGATAAGATATTTAGCTTGTAGCAGCAGCCATTGGCCAAGATTTGCCGATGAATATATCCAGCTGTTGCAGCAAATTTGTGCAGTAAAATAAACCCAGACTGTGTGACAGACAGGTTAACACTGTCAGCTGTCAGTGCTTCTGCATGTCCACCATCTCTCAGTTCACGACTGCTGAACAGCAACACATCAAACATAGAGCAGGCCTGAAATGAAGAGGGGTGAGAGGGGTGTTTTGGTCATGAAACATCTGAGGAAAAATGAATTCCTATCTATCTGACAGACTTTGTAATCTTGACAGGATTGACTGAAAAAAATGTGAGATGTCAATTTTGACCGCTGAGCCCCTCAAGGCTGTCAAATTTAGGGGAGTTTGCTGGATTTGTGGATAAGGAAGGGGCTATATACGGTCAACTCTCTGAGTGGATTGCTGAAATTTGATACACTATGAAAGAGGCCATGAATGAACTGGAGTAAAGGTTCTTTTCCCTGCCTTGTGACTGATCCACGAGGTGTAAGAAGGTGTAAAATTAGCTACTTTAAGATTATAAGGCGTTCTTAAATATAACCTGTCACCAGAATTGAAAGCCAGACATTTTATCTTTCAAAGCCAAACGTTCTTATCAATACAAGCTAAAGGAGCTCTGAGCATAATTGTCCTGTTTATCAGTTCTATTACAGGCCTCCTCCTCCAGGCATTGAGTGAGGGCAATAAATACACAGGTGCTGCGGAGTTACAGCGTTATACCCTATCTGACTTGATAGATCTCTAATAAACAGTGCATCCCTCACAAAAATGAATTATGCTATCTATTTCTATGTCTTCTAGAAGCAACAACCCCCATACTAAGGCAATCAGCAGGACAGCCTCATACACAGTCAAAATCCTCATTTATACCTGTCCTTGTTCGAGATTAGTGTCACTGTTGCTCCATTTGTTTGGTAAATGACAACTTTTCAAGTCAGTGAGCTAAAGATAAGATGGAATGAATAATTAAAGGAAAAATAGATTGTGATATTGCAAGGACAGAGAGAAATGATGCATTTGTAAGGTAGCTTTCTTCTCTAGAAAACGATGAAATATCAGGACTTCTGTAGCCCTCCTCGATCAGCTATGATGACAAGTCAACACTGTGTAATTTATTTAAGCAGGTAATAAATAATGCAGAGATAGCAAAGGAATCTGATTCAATATTTACATCAGTCTGTCACTGCCTCAAATTCAGGCAGTGGCAAAGATGCACATTGAGTTTGACTTCTGCAGCTCACTGACACAAAACTTCATAGACTGCAGCAACCATCAGCCCTATAACTGTGATTTACTCAAAAAATACATTAAAATCAATTTAGAAGAAATTCTGGTGGCATCTAGCGTATTATTCTTATTCGGGCGAAGCATATCTTAATCTGTCTATGGGAGATGGTTGACTGGTGTCAATACCTTCACCAGTACTACGTCTTCTAAGAAATGAATTCATGAAATATTGTCATCATCAACTTCAGAGAGAGATATCTCACTTTACCAGCCACAACAGTTCACTGACAGAACATTTTTTTTTACATCAGCTCAGATCCAGTTCCATTCTTCTGCATTTTTTTGCTCTGCCAGTTGGTTAAATAAATATAGCCCATTTGATCATCAATTCAAGAACACACGCTACAATACCTGTCACTCATATGCACTAAAGAAATCAACAGAGGAGAGCACTCTGTTGATTCAGCTGCAAAGAAAAAGCCCGTTTTGAGATATATCTCAGTTTTTCTTCTCTGTTACTGTTAAGCTCTATCTTCAATCAAATCTTAAAACAATTTGTTGTATTTCAACTGGAGATTAATTTTCTCATCCTCATCTTATAACAAAAGAAAGAGCTGGCCCAACTGGCTCACTTTTAAAAGTCATCCCTGAGAAATGAAACTACAACTGAATAGATAAAATAAACTGTAAAAATTATTGGGAAAAACAGAAAACCAGACCTTATTACTTTGAATAGTCCCTACAGAACAGCAGGCATAATGATGTACCTGCCTGTTTTTCTCACAAACGGTAGAAAGAGTGCTGCTTAACAACTGTTCACAACACAGTTCAACAACACCCTTTAAAAATTTCAAACCACTTTGTCAGCAGTAAATAAAATATCCAACGTGAAGGACTGCTTTGCTGTTTGCTTTCACCATTGTGCTTTATCTCTGATGTGGAAACATCTGTTGAAAATATAACAAGTATTCAACTGTGTTTGCGTCACTGGAGTTTCATAAAAGTGTCTGGTATGTCTGTTTGATGACATATGTTTTTATAAATCAAGGCTAAATAATATATGAGCTCAGAGGCCACAATTTAAAGTAAACCCATTCAACTGCTCAAGTCAGGAGAGAATGACCACAGTGGTTTGAGATGATAGAAAGGCAACAGTGACTCAAATAACCACTCCATACAACCAAGATATGCAGAAGACCATTTCTGATTGACAATATATTGAATCTTGAAGCACATGGGCTACAGCAGCAGAGGGCCACACCGGGTGCTACTCCTGTCGGCTTAAGACAGGAAACTGGGGCTACAATTTGCATGGGCCCACCAAAATGGGACAATAGAAGATTGAGGGAAATGTTTCCTGGTCTAAGTCTTGATTTCTGCTGCAACATTCAAATGGTAGGGTCAGAATTTGGTGTTAATATCATAAACACATAGATCAATCCTGCCTTGTATCAACTGTTCAGGTTGCTGGTGGTGTAATGGTTTAGGAGATCATTTCTTGGCACACTTTAAGCCCCTTTGTAACAACTGTGCATTGTTTAAACACTACCCAAGTATTGATACTGAGCATATCCAACCCATTATGACCACAGTGCCCTCCTCTTCTGATGGATACTTCTAGCAGGATAACACGGCATGTCACAAATAATTTCAAACTGGTCGACTGAACATGACATTTAGATCACTTTACTTTAGGGCCTCCTCTATCACCAGATCTTGGTCCAATAGATCACCTTTGGGATGTGGTGGAATGGGAGAAATCTGTAGCAACTTCATGACTATCACTTCAATGCGGGCCAAAATTAGGGATGAACAATGTTATCAGAATATCAGTGTTGACAGATAATTGCATGAAAAGTTGGTTGCTGGTATCAGCAGATATGAATGTTTTTGCCAATATTTACAGGCAATATTTTCCCCATACATATTAGCCGAATATATCTCATATGCTGGCTTAAATGCTAGAAGAATACATGACAAAATTACCCGTATGGTTTACTTTTTCATTACTGAATGTCCATTCTGATAAGTCAAACGTATCATTTGTTAACTGTTAAGCAAGGCTTTGTACTCTTGATAAAAATGTTTATACTGATATCAGTATTGGCAATAATGTGTTCTGAAATGTCAGAAATATAATATTGAATATTGGCAAAAATCAAATATCGGGCATCCCTAGCCAAGACTTCTGAGAGCTGTTTCTAAGACCTGTTGATTCTATTCCAAAAATATTAAAGGCAGCTCGAGGGCAAAAGGAGGTCCAACACGGTGCTAGCCAGGTGTACCAAATAAAGTGGTTGTTGAGTGTACACATGTATGATATTAAGCTCATACTAAAAGCATTTTGGCAAATCATCAAAGAAGAAATAAGGTGGTAATAATGTGAGATAATATGCCGTATTCTAACTGTTTTAAAACTCTGAAACCCCATTTTCTTAAGGATGATAGCATAAAAAGGAAAACAAGATTTTAAAAAGGTTAAGGATCTTTAGGCATATTTTCCTCTGACTTAATGACAGGGTGACTATGTGCAAAGTGCGTAATGAACACTGATAATGTTTGTGTAATTTTGACAACTTGCAAGACATTATCTGCATTTTTTGGTGATGGGAAAACAAAATATTTAATCTATATTTTCATGCGTTGGACCTCTATGTTTGAACACAGGTATCACTCGTGGTTAATTATATCAGTCTAGTTCTGTGAAAACCCTAAAAAAAACATAATAAGTCAACATTATTCTGCCACCTTGTTAGCTTGCCAGATGCTAATTTAGCTTTCAACAGATTAAAAATGCTTGGCAAGCGTCTAATCAAGACGAACAAGACAAACAAATACTGGCAAACATTAAAATGAATAAAGCTCTATCTAAGCTCACCAAAGATAATATTTGCTCATGAGGGATCTGAAAGGTTGGCTAAAAAGTAAATCAACCACCATGTTACTCCAGCTAACTAGCAGCTGCTAGCAGCCTTAATTGTGATAGCTTATTCTTATCCACCACAAAACACAGAGAAGCCTTTTTTGCTCTGTACTCATGAACACACAGCATTAAGTTGGGTAAGAACTTCCTCTGAAGCAAACTGCTTTCTTATTGCTTTTGGCACTGGCTGCTTTCTTTTGATTTATCTTTGACTCAGCAGCACTAACAGCTGCTTGATGGCCGCAGCCAACTGCTGTCGAGCTTTTGGCCCACAGCTTGCAAGAAAGACTCAGCTGGTTTGCTCACATGGAAGCCAAGGAGGGAAGTTTATTGGAAATATGAGGCTTGAAGCTTCCTGCTGTGTGCTGTTTGTTCTCTGTGTCTCACTAGATTAAACTGGAGTATTCTTCAGGGATTAATGTCCATGATTAACCAGCTAACGTAGCTTTGGCTGCTAATTAAGCTACTTAGAAGAGCTTTGTTGTAAGGTCCTTTTCAAACAGCACAGTGCTTTTTTCTCTCTTTTTGGTAACTTTCTTTTTGTGGATGGATTCAATACTTTTGTGCATGTAAAGGCCACCGATGAACACGTAGGCAAACACAAAGTAGTCAGATAGGCAATAATTATTATGGAGAACCTCAATCCCCATGTTTGTATTGACCAATATTCAACTGAATAAAAGTTATTACATACAATGAAACTTCAATCTTCCATTAAGATCCTAAAACAAAATGGCAGTCAAAGCATAGGATATCACCATCATCAGCAAGGATAAAGAAAGCACAACAAAGCAAGTCCAAATTCAAGGCCATGTTGATTGTTTTCTTTGACATACAGGTTATAACTTTGGAGAAGTGGATTCTTCAAGGGTCTACAGTGAATTGACACTTTTGCAAACTGGATCTAGAAAAACTGTGTGGAGAGAAGTCTGAAGAATGAGACTACAGTAGAGGAAAAATAGTTTCATTCTTCATCAAGACAACACGATAAACAAAAGTCAGATGCTCTGGCACAACGTCACCTAGCCTCTCGCAATCTCAACTTTGTAATTATTGATTGGACAAAGCATTTCAAAAGACTTTCCTATTTGTACATTTCACACAAACATGTTTTTATCTGCACATTTTTCAGAACAAACTTTTAGTTAGGAAGACTAGATTTGAGTTTAAGTAGAAAAAGTAGTTTCTTTTGGTTTTAGGAAACAGAAAGAAAGATAAATTTAACTCATTTTATTAGAAAACCAAAAAAGAGGATGAGCTCCGCAAAGGTGTGGTAATATTGTGGATTGGATGCTGCTAGTATAGAGCTGAATCCCATCAAGCTCTGGTGTGACAAACAAAAACAGTACGGAGGATAAACCTCTTTTGACATTGGGTGTCTTTGAAGGAGTAAATTAGAAGCTACGGAGAAAGCAGCTCAGAAACTGAGAGTGGTGTGATTGAAAAAGAAAAGAGATGATAAAATGAAGAGCACCACAGCACCGATTAATATCATTTGCCGGTAAATCCAGGTTTCGCTGGTTTTCCAATCATAGCTGAAGCTCGGAGCCACAGCAGCGCTGCAAACTGGGACGGCTCCACAATCCCCCGGCTCAGAAGTATTGTTATGTCTCTTGGGTATTATCTTACAAAGCCCATTATTCTGCAGAAACAAAGAGGAGACACAGGCCTAGAACTGTAGTAAGTAAGTGCAGTGTGCATGCAAACACACACACACAGAACACATTGGCACACACACACATGGTGGTTTAATCTTTGCAAAGATGTGTATTATCAGTACAAATCCCAGCGTGTCCTCTGGATTACTGATATGTGTGCGTGCAGCTGTGCACCATTAAAAACAGATGTGACATCTTCATGAAGCAAAGACACTGATAATATCTGTACAGCGAATCAGCTATGTGTAAAAATGAGACAAACATTTACATCACATGACCTACTGGAGCTTGTAATTTCTTGTTGGATGTTCATTGGATTAAGACGGTGCAGTCTAATCTCTGGTGTGGTCGGAGCCACATACACTTGCTCATTCAGACGTGAGGCCGCATGGTCCCCCACACTTTTGCTAAATGAGTGCTCATGCTGCAATAGAAACTCAAGCAGTGTGTGCTGAATTGCAGATTGCAACTGCTGTTCTGCAATTAAGACTTAACTGGTAATGTGTTTTTTTTCAGGCAGCATGGTGGGTTGATTGTTTCCATTGAAGCCAATCCCAAAACCTTAACTTTATTTTATTTAAGCTCTAAATCTGTCTTATGTCTTTCTTTCTAAAATTAGTTACAGGATTGGTGTTTTGAAGTCTTATTATCTTCTTTTAGCATGGTTTACCAAATTATTTTAATGTTTTGTCATCTAATTTCAGCCAGTTTTATAAAACTGTTTTGGTATCTTATCTTAACTTAACTTAACATATTCATCAGATTTTTATATCAATTTTTATTCTAATGCAAATTGTTTCTTTAAGTGTAGCTTTATTGAATCAGTTCCTTTCTTAGCGCCTAAAATGTATCTCAGCCTAATGACCTATGTTTAATTAAAGAAAGACCGTTTCCTCAGTCATCAGTGCCGATTTTTTACAGTCTTTTATTATATTATATTTTTAACCCTTAACCGTATGGACTGTGAGTTGGGAGAGTCGGGTCTTACTAGCAGTCATACTAAGACCCAGCTGCATGCCTTTTTGCTATCTACAACTGGTGTGCTTTTTTTGACTGTACATTTTTTGTACGGTTATGTTGCAGACTATTTAATCCTCTCCATATGCCTGTTTTTAATAGAATTTTGCCAAAGCAGAGACAAACAATACAGCTGATGATTAATTTGTAATACAATATTTTATCTTTTTGTAATATTTTAATACTGTTAGTCAGCTTTTGAAGCTACAACAATATTAGAGTCAAAAGCTTACATCAAAGTAAACCCTAGAATGTACGGTGGGTTTCTTTTAGAAATCAAAATGTGGGTGAGTTACTGTCAAAAAAGTGGAAAACGGCCCTGTTGCACTGTTAAGAATCCTAGAAAAAACTCTTGGATCCACATGGAGATTCAAATCAACACCAAAATCTGACTACTTTCCCTTATGCCATGACCAACATCACCTAAAAATGTCATCAAAATCCACAGAGTGTTATGGAGTTACTAGCAAAAATGTGGAAAACTGCCCCATCTTGCACTGTTAATAAAACTCTAAAAAAAAATCCTGGGTTGACATCCAGATTCAGACCACCACCAAAATCAGATCACATCTTCCCTCTGTTGTGACCAAAATTCCCTAAAAATGTCATTAAAATCTAGAGAAAACTTCTGGAGTTATTAACAAAATGTGAAAACCTGCCGTATTTCACACTGTTAGCACATCCCTAAAAACAGTCCTTGATCTGGATTAGGATGACATCCAAAAAGGAATCACTTCTTCCTTGTGCCAACATTCTCTGAAAATTTCATCAAAATCAAATCATATCTTTTTGAGCGATCCTGTTTATAATGGAACAAACAAACAAACAAACTATCTAACTAACAAACAAACAAACAAATGCTGGCAAAGACAAAACTTCCCTTGAGGTTATCAGGGCATGTTTTAACTGCAGACTTACTGCACAAGAGGTCTGAGTGTAAAATGCCCATCTTGCCACTGGTTTCAGTCTCTCCCTTCACTGATTTGTGGCCATCCAGCTGAAGAGGCCTTTGGAGAGGATGAAGAACACATTTACACTGTATTAACTCTATAGCTTTCTGTACTGAAACCACCTTATATAAACACAGCTGAAGTGCCTGGTGTACTTTATCTCGAGTACTAAAGACTACTGAGGTCCCAGCGAGGGAGTAAGTTCTGGCTAAAAATGACACAACCACAGCTCTCTTCAAAGCTGCTTCAAATCAAAACTGCCACGAATCTCCATCTAAAAGCTCGACTTATCTATGTTTAAGAGTCTAGTCAACAGCGCTCTGTGAAAAAAAGGCTCCCTCGTCTCACTGGAGAGGGAACTTTCCAAACTGTCTTGGCAGATCTGCTTTGTAACCTTACTAACTTTGCTGGCAGAGTGTCTGGGAGATTTAGGGGTCTTCTTTTTTTGTAGGATTTCAAATTTGAGTGGGAACTTAATCTTGAGGGTGTCATGCAGTTGAGGATCCAATCTGATTTTTATTGTTGACTAAGTCTTTTCCCTCATCTCTGACTTGTTTTTAGAGCCTCTCTGAACTATAAGTGCACACAGTGAGTGACCTTGAGGACTCACAAATGGCCTCTTATACTAACAAATGTTATAAGGAAATTTGAGCTTAAAACTCTTCAGAAAATAGACTCCAAGGACAAAATCCTATAAACCCAGAGAACAGCCTTACACTCTTATGAGTGCTGTTAAGACAGGGTAAAACTAGGTTTTGAGTGAGCATATGTTAGTTACTGAATGTTGACAGACATGATGAAAATGATTGCTCTGAACTGTAAAATGTGAAATTAAAAATGTAAACTTAAAAACTGACATAATGAGTGTTGGATATAAATTAAAAATGAAACTGTTATTTAGAAGTCTATTGGTTGTTGATAGTGTTACATCACAGCAACCTGTGATAAAATCATATAGATAGTATTATTGCAAGCCCAAGACTCGGAAAAGACTGTCTGATATAAAACAGTGTAGATTACCACCTTAAATTAACATTGGAGATGGGTGCCATGACTCCAGTAAGACTCCTAAAATTTACTAAAGACTACCAGTTTTCAGTCTGTGACTGTGAAAATCTTTTGGTGTAAGTCAAGCATAAGGTGTCCTGTTTGGCGCTGTTACTCATGCTGTTGCTCTACCTCCCCCTACTCCTTATTTTTTATATGGGAAGAGTAGCGAGAAGAGAAATGTAAACAGGAGATTTCCCCAACCTTTATTGAGGCCCCAAAATTGCATTATTCCCAATCCATTTCTCAACATCCCACAACTATAACATGAACCCTAAATGTACATCTTTGAGGTTTAGCTCTATGAACCTGCCTTATACTTTTATTTGGATCCAGTTCAAACAAATTAAAGAAAAACTTTAGGAAGAAATTGATGAATGTCCTTAAGACAGCTTTTTCTATGTATATTTTTCATCATATATTTGCCATTGCTGTAGAGAACTTATAAACTAAGCAAATCTTCATACCAAGCATCACCCTTCCTTTTATGATGATGATGATGAACACACAATATACTGTGTATTACATTGATAATGGCTTTCATCATTGTTTTTTAATGTGTTTTCTTCCTTGCATATGCTTTTGCCCCCTGAAATTATCCTGTTTTTCACATTTTATAGATTTTAAAAAGGACCATATTCAGTCAAGGTAAGGCAAGATAAAGTAAAAAGAGTAAAAACAAGGAAATTACCCCTGTGTACGGCTCCCCAGAGTAACTTGTGTTTGTGTTTGAGCTACTTCTGTGTTTTATCTACATGAAAATTTGAAATGTTCTTTCAATGGAAAATTGGGTTTTTAGCATACTTTCTCTAATACTGCAGAAAGTCCCAAAGCAAGCACTAATGGGGAGATTAAGAATATATTAAACAGTCTGACAAACCCACACAGGAAACACGCTGTTTTTTTTCTTTTTTTATTCCTTGTGTTACTCCCCCTTCTTTCTCTTTCATTGCCTTCCCTGCTTCTTAAGTTTTTCTATTAACATTCCACTTGGATAATGAATAAATTAGTCCACTGATTTTGGGTTCATTTGCTTATTGCATGCCGTCGTTTGCTTTATTTACATATTGCCCTCTGTCCTTCTTTCCTGCCTGGTAAAACATTCCAAATCAACTCAGTTTTTTATTTGAACCAGTGCTCCTGTCCTCCATAAATAGTTGAATAACTAATCTGACTCAAATTAAGCACAATAGCCTTCATTTGCAGCGACTCATAGAAAAAGAACAGCTGAAGTGAACATGTTTCTGAGCACATGGTGCACAAACAGGGCTGCTGAATGTAAAAGGATACCATCAGCTTATAGCGCCTACTTCATATTTTAATGACTGATTTAATCCAGCATTACAACACAAGTGATGCTGTCAGCAGAAAAGCTGCGACATATTGTCTGTTTTAAATGGACTGTAAGAGGTTGTTATTGTGATTCAGATTTCCATAAACCTTTCTGTGGACTGCTTACACCACGAAACATTGCAGCCTTTTATAAAATCAGTCCAGAGGATGAAAAAAATCATTACCAGCAAAATAACACAATGGACATACAAACCAAGGATGCAGATGAATCCACCATATTTGTATGCAATTTACTGCTATGAAGATATGTGGTGGGAATTTAAATTCCTCATATTGTTAGATGATAAATACACATGACATTTATCTAGTGATGAATCAAAATTCACATTAAATTAGAGTAAAATTCAGTTTGTGGCAATTTTTAGTGACACAAGTCTGGATTAGGGATGTATAATATCCACCAAAATCCTTTTTCAGAGTTTTTGAGCTGAATTGCAACAGACAACATTTCAGTTATTTAACAGTATAATATACCAATGGTGGGCAGCACGGTGGCGCAGCAGGTGGTACGCTTGCTTCACAGTAGGAAGGTTGCTGGTTCGAACCCTGTGCCTTTCTGCGTGGAGTTTGCATCGTCTCCCCATACATGCGATACGAGCACTCCAGCTTCCTCCCACAGACCAAAAAATCTGCTCATTTTGGGTTAATTGGTGACTCTAAAGCACCCTTTTGTGAGTGTGTGAGCATGGGTGGTTGTCTGTCTCTATATGTAGCCCTGTGATCAGGTGGTGACAAATGTCAGCTGATAAAGGCCCCAGCCCCCCTGTGACCCTAAAAAGGTTAACTGGTATAGATAATGAAGGAATGGATATACCATGTGCTCTCTTTTTTGTTATTTTTATTTTTTAAAGTATTTTTTTGCCTTTATTGGATAGTATGAGTGGACAGTGGATGCTATCTGGATTAGGATGAGATAGGGGCAGACATACAGCAAACAGTCCAGGCCCAGATTTGAACCCAAACCAGCCATAGATCTCTATGATGCATGCTGCCAACCAAACAAGAGACCATCACCCCTTTGGTCACCCTCTACTTGGTATTACATTCAAATACATTTTAAGACACACTGAGGGATTATAAAGAAGAGAAATTCCTTTTTTTCCCTTAACTTAAAGCAAAAAATATGAATAGAGGAAAAAAAAACAAAAAAAAAAAAACATATATATATATATATATATATATATATATATATATATACACACACACACATATATATATACATATATATAAATATATATGTATATATATATACACATACATACATATATAAAGAGATATATATATAGATTTATATATATATATAGATACATATAAATATATATGTGTGTGTGTGTATATATATATATATACACACACACACACACACACACACATATATATATATATAAATATATATATATATATACACATACATACATATATATACATACATACACAAACATTCTCCCACTTAACCCTGCTTACAGCTAACAGCTATAACCATCCATCCATTACCTCTACAGCTTTTGGGGGTCACAGGGGGCTGAGACACAGTACACCCTGGACTGGACAATATGCATTTTTCACCAGGAGGCCACAAATAGCATAAATTTATATTTGAATAAACCATTTTGTCATGGAAAAAGGATACTTACACTCTTTATTTTCTCTCAAGGGGAAAATTTAATTAAGGACACATGCTGAGGCTGAGATTACAGTATTGATTTTGATTGGAAATGGTTATTGTGCACAGCAGTTGTTTAGCATGACCTATATATATGAAAACACCAATATGTCAGAGTGCGGAGGCAAAAGTATGAGAACAAATGAGACCAATCAACGAGGTCAGGGATCCAGAGCACATTTTACAAAGGGAAGGTCAGTTGAGACAATAAATTTGTGATCAATCAGTCTGATCAATAAGTGTGGGCAAACAAAATAAAGAAGACCACTAAAGGCTTCCATATCATCAGTTTGGTATTTGAAATCTAAATTTAATATAAGGCAAACTATCATTATGTTTTGGTGTACTATCTGAGTAGAAATGGTTGCTGCAGTGACAGTTCTGGGGCGCTGGTTATCATCAAACATTTGTTTGCGATGACAGTTTGTTTTACTCTTTTCTGTTTTGTTTTGCCTTATTGTTGTATTCTTGATCTTATACAAAACTACAGCGACCTTTTCTTTTCCAGTTGGGAAGGTCGGATGAAGGAGGGAAAAACTATGGCAGTTTAATAGAAGATGAAATTATGGTCCTCACTCCGTCACCAAGGCTTAAATTGGACAGTGGAATATACCTTAATATGTCATCACTATGACTCAACATGGCACCTCAGTGGTCATTAAGCAGACGGATGACGCTCCGGGCTCTGCAGAGCACAGGCTGCTGAAATGTTGCAGATTGTTGCAAGAGACCAAATGAACCAAGAGACAGAGGCAGGAACCTCCCTCAGCCATCCATCCATTTTTTTCACCAGTGGATACTGTACAGGATTAGTGAGGAAACCATCAAAAGGTTTAAAACGTTTATTCTTATCAATACCACCTCTTTTTAAACCCACTCAAAATTGCAAGCGAACCACAACAAACTTGCACAAATATGTCAAATTTTTGGTTTTCTAAGTAATATCAAAAACATAAATTCCCCATGAGCAAGCACCTGGGCAAATATTATGCAAAAAAGAACCGTAGTTGTAGTGTATTACACTGAACCTTCCTCCATGTTATACTGAACTGAAGCCAAAATACATCCATAAAAGGCCCTGACATTAATCCAGTAACATAATCTGGAGCTAAATCATCAAAGAAGTGAACTTGTTGGTGAAAACATGAAATTTATGCCACACAAACCCAATGATATCTCATCAAAGACCCCTTAAGTTGGCTTGGAGCAAACACTCATGTTTATTCAAAGTTTATGACTGTAGTCTTAGTTTTTGTAAGAGATGCCCATTTGATTGGCTGCAAAATATTATGACACAATTTTCAGTCAAAATATTCTGGGTCAGAGTTAATGCTGGGGGACACTAATCGGCAAAGCAGGTCAACTGTGTTAAGTACTCTGGTAGCCACGGCTGAAAGAAGTTAATTACTCACACTAAGTAGTGTATTTATTGGGGATGTTTTGTAAGAGCTTATTCAAACTAGTTTGAGTTATCATTTCCTATTTGGTTTAAGCTTGACATTCATTTTATAATGCCTCTGATGAAACTTCAAATGCCTTAAATAAGGACAATGATTTCACACTCTTCTGCGAGGCAGTCAGCGCTAACAATGACAAATACTGACGAAGTAATCATGGTGAAAAATAAACATGGCCAGTCATACGCCTGGCTTCCAAACCTGGGGTCCTGTCCCTACAATACAAAGAGTGCCAGGTATCAATGGAGGCACAGCTTTGAGGTTGTCAAAACCTGGGTTTATTTTCATTTGTTAAAATAATGATAACACAATTGCAGCATACTTCCCTCAGATATCTTTTTATAATCAAGCGTGACTGTAGGCGTATTCTATCTGGATTTAATACATGAAAACAATTATTATTAGTGTTAGACTTTTCTTCATTTGAGTCCTGAGGCTCGACTTCTTTCAGGCACAACTAAAGTAAGATGGGGCGATGATTAACAGATGTATGCATGGGGAGAACACTGAGTACTTCCATTTCCTCTCACAAAACAAAAACACTGTCTTACCCAGTGACAGTTGTGATAGGATCCAGTCCCCAAACTTAAAAAGTATAAGCAGTACAAATAAAGTATAGCTGTGTACATGGCTGTGTAATTTGAAGCAAGGGTAGAAACACCAGCAACACGCCGAAGCTTCTGATGCAACGCCACATCATATATCAGTGTTGCAATGTGTTTGACATTGCTGACAATGGAAACGTGTGAGCAAACTCTGACACAGATAATTCACAAGGTCTGAAAAGAGAATCAATACAGAATTTGATTTATAAGAACTGATATGGCATTACATCAGTGAAATCCTATTCACTTACATCCCTTGTAATTATATGAACTATTAAGCTAATTTAGTTGCTTAACGTAGTGAAACAAATTTTAAAAAGGCATATTTTCAACTGTGATTTAGAAACACTGTCATCTTGTCTGCAGCTGCAACTGCAGGTCAGTCATCATCCATCATCACTCAGAGCAGACATATTTAATTACTCAGAACTTTGCAGCGAGTTCTGTTCAATAAAAATACAATTAACTCAAACAAAAGCCTGACAAAAATGAGCACTTGGTTATGAATCAGCATGATTACAACCAACCATCACAACAGACTCTTGGTTTGAGAAAAAACGTTGTATTTTGACCCTTCAGGCAGTATTTACTGCTGCTAATCTGCATGGGGGACTCTGGCTTCACTCTCAAGAGGCTATTCCTGGTCAGTCTTTGTACGCTGTCTTTACTAAAAACAGGAAGGGCCCAGACATATCAGCTGACAGCCATCTGCCACAACAACTGCATGGGCCAAGACAGCAGGGTTTAGGAAGAAATAAAGCAAACAACAAAAAAAACTATGACTGAATTTTAACAACGAGGCCACAAGAAAGAGAAGGAAGGGCAGGTAAAAAGAGGGAGAACAGAAAAGTTTCAGGAGATGCTTTAAAATGGCAAATTTGTTAACAACAAAAGGAAAAGATATTCCTGTTTTTTTTGCGGTGATTTTAAAACAGGTGACTATATGGACATCATTTGCAGAGGTTTCCCCTCCTCACTCAAAGTCCCTGAAGACAAGGCCGGTAAACACAACATAACCAATTACAAAGACCTGAGTGCAAAAACTGTCAAAATCACCCTCATTACACATCAATTACCATTAATTTGGTGTCATTTTGGTGACATTTCAGCTGGCTCATGTGGGATTGATTTTTCACACTCCAGACACCAAACATTCACAGTGCAATTAGAGCGCAGAGATAGCACTGAAAAAGAGATATTTGAGCCTTATGCAAGTTTCTCATTGTCTGTCTCTGAGGGAGCTATGAGTATTATGTCAAAGTTTCATGACTTCTTAACAATCAAGCCTTTTTCATATCCTCCTGAGTACATGTCTGGAGGATTTTTATTGAATTTTGCTCTGTAATGAAGTACTGCAGAGGTTATGTTATTCTATTGAGAGAGAAATGAGCATTAGCTCAGTGCTATCAGGTATTTTGTCGGTGGCATTAAAGTGAAGTCTTAGATGCCCAGCACGGGGAGTTTGATTGATGGATTTCTGACAATAATCTATGATGCATGGAGATTATTCCAGCAAACTGACCCCACTGTGTGGAAAAAGGCTTGAGGCTGGAGCTCTTGCAGAGAAAAAAGCCTAAAAATAATCACTTCTTATTCAAACTTGAACAACCCCTGGAGCCTCTGCAAGGTAAACAAGTGCTGAAATGTGAAATGACAGTGATGGGCCAAGAAGAAAGGCTGAAGACAGTTAAGTACTGAACGAATCAGTACTTATCAAATGGTGCCAGCTGCATAAACAGTTTCTGTACCAATACTTTTGAGAAAAGGGCATTAATTGAGTGAACTCTTGCTACTGCCCATGTGTTAATGCTTCTATTATCTGTACTGTCTGTCTGGCTTTGAAATTCAGTGAAAGGTTCCAGACAGAAATGCCAGTTTGTTGTGATCCAGTTTGGTAGTTATCAGGTACCAACACCGTATCAGAACTGTTTTTTGGTACCCATCCCTGCACACGCAAGCTATTGTTACAACAACGCACTCATCCAGCAACCACACACAAATGCTGCAGCCCACATGCCAACATGTCTACATTTTGGATGTGAAGTGTCTATCAGTAGAGAAGAAAAGGCTTTTATATATCTGAGGACAAACACTAACTTCCAAACTCCACATAAGCTGTTTTTGCAGCTTTAAATACATGCTTGAACCCACTCAGTCCATTTCTGAAGCAAAGCGCTGCAAATCACACGGTGGAGAACACTTAAGCAGCTGGATCACAATATCACTAGCTCACAACAGGTTACTTTGCCTGTTCATGGTTGATTTGATTGATTTGGTTGATTTCTGTTGTGCCCTAGTTTGGCATGTTGACAATGAGAAGGGATAAACAGATATTTTGTTCATCTCCTTGTCTGACATCTTCAGGTTGATCTGCTCAGTGGAGACCAATACAGGCTTGAGGTGACTCTCATCGAAAATAGACTTGATAAACATGATAGGCAAAGCAATGTGAAAGAGCACTTCAATCACACTGGTCAAATGATGAATGAGCAGTAATGCCGAAGAAGAAGGGATAGACATGAGATGTAGACTGAGGACTAAAATCGGACCATTTTACCTTTTAGTTATGGTGGACGTTTGGGAAAAGTTTCATAATAATCCTCAAAAGCATGTTTAGGATATCACATTCAGAAGTAACATATGAACGTGATGCACAAAAATCTTCATCTCTGATCCATGAGATGCAAAACCTAATAATTTTATCATTGGGCCAAAGTGAACATTTGAGCAAAGTTTGAATAAATTCCACTTAACAATTGTTTGGATATTACTTAGACAAGCAACAGGCAATCATGAAAAACAAGGATATTGGCTTCTGACCTATGACCTCTAAATGATATCAGATCATTCTTGAGTCATTGTGGACATTTGGGCAACATTTGAAGACAATCTTTCAAAGCCTGCTGAAGATCTAGCATTCACAAACAAGGGACAGCCATGAGGAACAATAACTTTCCCCTTTAACCTGTTGCCTCCAAAATCGAATGATTTTAATATTCAGTCAGAGGGCAAAGAAAATCCTTGAAAGCATCACTGAGGATCCATGCTCACAAGGATGGGTCCAGACTGGCAGACTGATGGACAGCGGGACGAATGAACATCCTGGAGGGAGAGCACGTCCGGCCTTAAGGCTAAAAGGCATTAAATGGGGTTCTTGATGGTAGCCAGTGTGGGTGTTTCTTGCATGTTTATGTCTTTCAAATGGAGAAGAAACTATTCATTTGAAGTAAAGTTAGTTTAAAGTACACCACAGCATCTTAAAGTTCCTAAATTCATATCCAAGTAGGAAATGTTTTCACAAGGGAGCGCTCTTTTGAACCTTTCAGCCCAGACGCATGCTATACCACTCTCACATATTTGTGATGTCTCTCTCTGTGTTTATGTGAACACTACTGCACTTATCAAGAGTGTGTGTGTCTGTGTGTGCATGTTCCTTTTTTCAGCACAAGTTTGGGTAAGCAAGCTTTACCCGGCAAAAGCTAATACCATTAGTAAGACTGTAGAGCCATTCCCAAGAGCGTGTTCTCGATGCATAATTCAACAAACACATAAAAACTTGAAAAAAATGGCATCCTTTTTGGTGTTTGTGTTTGTGTGCTGGTGGGTGGCAGTAACAGGGAAGAGCATTAAGGAGGGTTTCATAAAACCATAGCATGCACTCAAACCTTCTCTATTCAATCATCCACTCCCTTCCTGCGGGGGGAGAATTCAACAGAATGCTTCAACTTGTAATTTTTGCCTCGCATCATCATTCATAAGGTGTTCATTTTCTAGTCAGACAGATATTTCCAACTGCTTAGAATTACTTTAACCACAATTACACCAGGATGTCTTTTCTATTATGGCCCTGCAAGGTGCCAACTGCATCACAGTGGAAAACAAGTTAGTTCCAGCACCGAGGAGTCCCTCAGAGGGCTCTAATCAGAGTTATTACTCTGCCAGAGGAAAGTGATACCAAAGAGCGCAGGAGACACTGTTTTTGAGATTATTCTATCCACACATCTGCTGTCTTATCAGTTCAGGTACAGAGTGTAAGGGACATCTGATATCAGCCAAAATGTGAGGACTGTCTGTCTTAATCGTTTACAACCTGTTCTCAACTTTACAAATGTGGATTGGTTTGTGGCCCTAATAATATTTATATTTATTTTTGATCCAGGAAATACTCTCAAATTAGTCTGGCACTTAATGAGGGAACTGGAGCCATTTTTCAAGTATGCACCTTCCAGAAAGACTGACAAATTGATCTGCCAAGTAAAGATAGTTAAAAAGCAATTTGAGTAAAAGAATACAAGTAAAGCAAGCTGACAAACATTTAACTAGAGATGAGAATTGATAGGACTTTATTAATACCATGTCAACAATTCTGCTAATCAATCAGATTTTCGAACAAATCCCTTATTAATTCCTGCCACAATTTAGACCATTTCTGCCCCGTCTACCTCAGTTTTTGACTTCTTTGTTGTAATCTCTGGGTCATTACACTGTTCATCACTACTACTCACCAGACAGGAGATTAAAATGTCAGACAGAAATGAGAATGAAAAAAGTCAAGTGAGAGAAAGAAGAGAAAATCTAAAAAGACAAGGAAAAGTAGCCAAATTGAGTATTAGTCACCGT
The DNA here is from genome assembly GCA_037902135.1 of Cetoscarus ocellatus. NCBI lineage: Eukaryota > Metazoa > Chordata > Actinopteri > Labriformes > Labridae > Cetoscarus > Cetoscarus ocellatus. Next base: position 145,306 of record JBAMNC010000993.1, read on the forward strand.
GAGGGGCCAGCTGTCTGTCACTGGCTGAATTAGCAAACGCTGAATGAAGAGTTTTAGAGAGTAATGTAGACAAATACACAAATTCTGGACTGTTGTCGGCTCATTCACCTATTGTCTTATCCACTTACTCCTACACCAGGTCACAAGGTGCTGGAGTGTGTCCCGGCACAATTTGGACAGAAGGCTGGAATATTCTCTTGACAGGCAGCCAGTCCACAGATGGACCGTCATCACTAGACTTTAAACATTGTCATCCCTGGACGATCTGTAATCTCCCTTTAACCTAACATGAATGAATGTGAACTATGGCAGGTAACTGGGACAGCTGGAGGAAATCCAGGGGAGGGGATTCATCCTGTTACACAACAATGTCTTTGGCACAACATTTGGCCTTTGGTGCATTTTGGATTAAATGAAAACGGTTCCTCAGACGGGTTGCTTAGGGATAAAAACACTGTCAAAACTACCATCCTATGGAAGCTTTGGGAAGCTTTAGACCCCAGAATTATTTCTTATGTCATACTGCAAAAGCAAGTGAATTATTTTAATGAGTTTGGAACTTAATTAGTTCCAAATGACTTCTGATGAGTGTTGTTCTTTCTTTAATTTTTCTGTCCTTAAAACAATGTATAAATAATAAAGACTGTTCCCTATAAACCTAAGTCAACCATGAAGACTGCATACAAGAAGTGGACAGTGTCTTGTTTTCAGTAATAACAAATCTAAGCATAAGTGCTTTTACCAACACACAGAAAACAGAAGAGGAAGGAAGTCTGACTTTATACAATAACATGAAGAAAAACCAGATTGATGGCAGCACGGTGGTGCAGCAGGTAGCGCACATGCTTCATGGGTTCTCTCTGGGCACTCTGGCTTCCTCCCACAGACCAAAAGCATGCTCACTGGGTCAACTGGTGACTCCAAATTGCCCTTCGGTGTGGGTGTGAGCGTGAATGGTTGTCTTTCTCTCTATGTGGCCCAGCAGTTGGCTGGCAACAAGTCTAGGGTGTACCCTGTCTCTTGTCCAACGTCAACTGGGATAGGCCTAGAGAGGTTAAGTGGTATAGTTAATGGATGGATGGAAAAACTACAATGACAGCCTTGAGGTTATGTGCCTCACAGAAGGTTTTTGGTGGCATGGTTAGTAAAAATGTTGCTTCTTGAAATCCACAGGTACACAATCTTTTGTAAATACACTCACTGCCCACTTTTTAAGGTATACCCCTTAAACTACACATAGCAGCTCGATGCTTTTAGGCAATTAGACATGCTCAAGACCACCTGCTGAATTTCAAACAGAGCATCAGAATAGAGAAGAGAGGTGATTTCAGTGAATGTGGCATGGTTGTTGGTGCCAGATTGGCTGAACTGTCTATTTAAGAAACTGCTGGGATTTTCATTAAGAATGGTTTGAAAAAGAGATAATATTCAGTGATTGGCAGTTCTCAGGGAAAAAATGCCTTGTTGATGTCCAGAGTGGTTTGAGTTGATAGAGAGGCAACAGCAATCTGAATAACTACTCATTACATCAGAGGTATGCAGAAGACCATTTCTGAATTTCCATACAGTCATCCCAGCACCATTTCAAGCTGAATCTTGAAGTAGATGGGCCACATCAGCAGGACGCCACACCAGGTACCATACCTGTCAGCTAAGAACAGGAAACTAACGCGACAATCTGCTTGGTCTCATCAAAACTCGAAAAACAGACGATTGGACAGAAGTTGCTGCGCGGTTGATGGGACTGAGATTTCTGCTGTCACGTTCAGATGGTAGAGTCAGAATCTGGTGTAAACAACATAAAATCATGGATCAGTCCTGCCCTTTATCAATGGTTCACACTGATGGTGGCATAATGGTGTGGAGGGTATTTTCTTGGCACAACCTCCTTGGCATATTTTTGGCCTCTTAGTACCAACATGATTTAAACCACAACTACTCAAGTACTGTTGCTGACCATGTTCATCCCTTGATGACCACAGGGTGCCTATCTCCTGAGGGCTCCCTCCAGCAGGATAAAGGTCCGTGTCACAGAGCTCAGATCATCATCAGACTGCTTTCTTGAACATGGAAATTCACTGTACACCAGTGGCCTCCACAGTCACTGGATCTTAATTAAATAGAGTTCCTTAGAATTGTGGAGAGATTGGATATTTGCATCATGGATGTGCAGCTGACAAATCTGCAGCAAGTGCTTGATGCTCTCCAGTCAATATGGATGAAAATCTCTGAGGGGTGTTTGCAGCACCTTGTTAAATCTATGCCTCGAGAAATACACTGACTCCTGAAGGCAAAATGAAAGTCCAACACAATACTAGCAAAGAGTACCTAATAAAGTGTCCAGTGAGTGCATAACAACTGAAGTTAAAAATATTTAAGGACCAGAAGACATGTCTACCAGTTTGTATTTTCAGATCAATTATTTCTGCAAAATACAGAATCAATTTAACTCATTAAAAAGACTTATTTTAACAGAAAAGTCATGTCATGCTTTAGTTTGGAGACTGAACTGAGAAAAAGTTCTCTGTACCTGAATATCTCTGCAAGTCTTCGAAACTGACAGCCCATCATAAATCTCATTTCAGGGACACTCGTTGTCAATGAGCATCCCCAGCCTGCGAAAATGTCACCTTACACCGAGAGTAGATAATCGTAGATGAGACAGGAGCTGAAAAAACTGAAGACATCCCTGTCAAACAGAATAAACCTCATATTTACTGTCACAACTGTCACATGCAGAGAAAAAAGCAGAGTACTATTTAACATGGATTGTTTGCTTATTGAAATGACCCCAAAGTCTTCACTCACGCGTGCATGAAGCTGAGAGCAGAAAACAATACGATAAAACGTTCTTCACATCACCTCTAATCCATTGTTCATTTAATCTTTTGGAGAAAAAAAAATCCCCCTACATCTGTGCTCTAACGTGCACGACTATTCCTGTGTGGTGAATCAGTGCATTTGTGTGTCTCAGTGCACTTCAAATATTTTCAGACTCCAAAAGATGTGGATGACTTTTCCTACCTTGGCAGCCTTCATCCTTCCAAAGCCGACACTGACGCAGAAATACACCACCGCATAAGCTCTGCCAGTGGGGTTATGCCAGACTCCGAGGAAGAGTCTTTCTGAACCGTGACATCCAGGTGAAGAAACTGCCAGTTTACAAAGCGGTTCATCTTCCCACTCCAGTGAAAGAGGCAGAAAAAACTAGACCTGCAGACCAGCTACTAAAGGCACACTGACTACCTGAATCCCATACCCAGCGCTGGAACCATGCCTCTAGAAATTCTTGTACATTAGACAAAGAAAGAGACAAAAACCACTCTAGGAGAAGCGTACATAAAATACTTCAGCTGTATTCATCAACACTACACTGAGCATTCAGTGAAATTCCACTTATCTTAGCAAATCAGAGCAGCTTATCTTTGCGTGCCAGAGCAAATCTTGTTATTTTGAGCTGTACGCGAGGCTGCAGGTCTGTGAATCCCAGGATCAGATGATCAGATGGTGATTTTGATCAGATCAAACATGTTTGTTCTTTGATCTTCTATCATTGACTTAAATCACACCATCAACTGCCCCACTGAGATGGAAAGCCCAGTGGAGTTTGCGCGCCTCGATGCTGCCCGGAAGCTGAATGTGAAGGATAACAAAATAAGGCTTTGTCATGTATTCTTTTAATTTAACTTAAAGGGATATGTCTGTGATTTTGAAGCGGGGTTGTGTAGGGTAGAAGCCTGCATGTAAGACAACAGCTGCTGTGTGGGGTTTGGGGGTTGCATGAAAACAAACATAACGTGCAAACAAACATGATGTGCACAATAAACACAAATCACCATAAAATAGATCTGTGTAACCAGTGACCAGGCTGTTTGTATGCAAGTCTTTTATAAAGCTGTAGGGCAAGAGGTCTGTTTTGTGACTCTCATGTGACCACAAAGGGTCTCTGAGTGTAACTGCACTGTCTTAAAGGGTTAGTTTGGGTTTTTTTGAAGTGGGGTTTCTTGGGGTCTATGGCACTTATACACATGATTACTATTAAATAAACCTGCCAAGTTGGGAGATAGTCTGATATGGACACTAAGCAATACAAAGCAGTCAATTAACCCACTTTTAGGTTAAAACTAAACAAAACATCAACATTGGTTTGACTGGTAGCTAAAGTCACTTTCCCCAAACAAAACCCCTGTTTGTGATACAACATAGGTGCTTCATATCTTTCCGCCAGTGTTACTAGGTCACACTTGTGATAGCAATAGGCCTCTGGGTTTGTTGACATGGACTCACAGTTCATGTATCTGCACCAACTTGTGATCTGTCCTGCTCCTCAGTTTACACAACAGTTTCTCCATCCCTCATTCTACCCATGACCCCATCTGCAATAGTTCTTCATCTGTGTACTCCAGGTCGTAGAGATATCATTTAGTGCCCATGACTAATGGCATGTTGTTGTCAAAATAGCTAATTTTTAGTTCAGTTTCAATGAAGTTTGTGTTTGTTGTTTCTACGAGAGTTGGCAACCTAACCAGCTGATGAGAGGAAAGCAGGGTACTGATGGTGCAAGGCAACACACAAAAGTTACAAACATAGGGACTAAAAATGGGTGTACTATAAGTGCAAAACCTAAAAAGCCACTATGGACAAAAACATTGAGACTTTTTTGTGATCTTTCTTCCTAGTTTTATTTTGACAAACTTTTTCAAACAGGCAAATAACTCATAACATAACACTTATTGTAATGCAAAAGATATTTACGTGCAATGAAAATTGTATAAAGAATAAAGTTTTTTTAATAAAAAGAAAGTCTTAAAAAGATAGTCTCTTTATCTCTGTACAACCCCAAACCCATGGCCCATTACTGGTCTTTGGACCAGTGGTTGGAGACCCCTGGTAAAGGCTGTACGTCAGTTTTACTGTTCTCAAATCAGTGTATCTCTACTGATGATGAAACTGTGAATTCTGATATCACTGAATCCCAGTTGAAGAAAAGTTGATGCAACAAATGCCTGCCGATACCTTTAACCCAGTGAGAGCTGGGATAGGCTATAGCCCCACTTGACCCTGGACAGGATAAGCAGCACAGATAATGGATGGATGATGGATGTTTAGAGATTATCCAGCTAACCCATATATTAATTGCTATAAAAGATGTTCTTGCTCAGTTTTTGTCTTCAAAATGTGGACATACAGTGTTTTCTTTGAGTAAAAATATTATGTCTTTAGCTGCAGAGTTTTTCTTCAGTTTACTCTGGTTCATAAAAGCATCTATATGTATCCACAGCAAATGGGGTTTACTGTTCAGAAAGCTGCGTTTATCAATTTTGATATATTTTTTATCTATATCTTGTTTTGTTTTTCCAAATGCCAGTGCTAAATGGGTACTTTTGAGAGAGATTCAATGCCTGAATGGTTTGTGAATTGATATTTTAAGAGAAAAAAAGAGCATAAAAATGGGCAACATTGGACAAATCTCTGAGGGGAAAAGGGAGAGGGGGTTCAGCATCTTTGGCTCTGGTATTTTGGGAACGATACTGAAAAAAAGCATCAAAATCTGTGTTGTGATTCAGTTCAGCAGTTACCTGATATGTTGGTCTTGATACCACACATCACTGGATTTTGATGCACATCCCTTCTTGTCTCTCACAGACTTAAACAGCTGAGGCTTATATACTTTCTATTGCCAACTACCTCACACAACCACACACTGATAATGATACAATATCTTTCAGCTCTGTTTCGATGTTTGAAAACACTATTTATATATCTAATCTTTTTCGCCTAGAGCACCTTCTTCATACCCAGCCTTAAGATCCTTTGATGATTTTCTTTCTATGAAGCTGACTTTCAGTGATTATGATGCTCTGAAGGGCTGAGGACACTGATCCCGCACCAACAGATTTGACCGCATCATTAGGACAGATGGACCCGGCAGCTGTCTATATCTTGTTAGTGACAATTTTCCCCTCTTGTTGCTTAGCACTTTGTTGCTTTGGCTCCGCTATGATTTACAATATCACACTCATATCACACTCTCAGTCTTCAAAAATGTTGATCTAACAAGTGCTATGGCCTTGAATTTTTACTTTTAAAATAACATCATTTAGAGGAAACCTCTGAGCATATTTCAGATTGAAAAACAGTCATCCCAGCACCAATGTTTGGTGCACTGAATACTTGTGGAAGTGTTTGGCAGTGCAAATACTGAGGTATTTGACTTGTCAAGATTGTATGAAAAGCAGAAGAATTTATCAGTGTAACTCATTTGATTGAATCATATCTTACACGAGGACTGCAACAAAATGTGATTTGAGACTGATATCTCACTCATGTCAGAACACTCTGGCTGCTTCAGCACTAGATAAGAGGAATAAAAAAGTGTGGACAACCTTAATTTGCACTCAATTTGTCCCTCAAATCTCTGCAATTGTAACATTATCCACATCCCTGTATACTGACTGACACGGCAGCAGCACCTCAGCAGGCTCTTTACTTCACAAACCAGACTCAAAAGTCTCATATTGACCACTTACAATGGCTCAAATGCTTTTCAACCCTCACTAAATCATCCAAAGAAGTTCCTTCCGTTCCAAAATAAATAAAACAATCAATGCTAAATATTACTGATCGGAAATTTTTAAAATCGTTTTCCACTCCTCTTTATGCTACAATCCAAGCAAGAACCACAAGCGTCTCTGTCAATGCTTGACTGCTCATAAGGTTATACTCTCCTTGTTGCAAGGATCAGTTTTTACCATCGCTAATAAATACAGCAGTAATAAAATGTAAATTCTGTTTTTCTATCTCTCTGCATGAACCCACAATGTCAGGAAAGGCTCCCAACCAAGCTGCCATACACTTGTTTGTCAACGTTCTGGTTTTACAACAGTAAATGTCCTTTTTTTTATAAGGGTAAATTTCAATCCAGTCACTATAAAGTGGTTAGAATCCAAAAATTCTGTGTTTCTCCTCTGGCTGAGGACCAAAAAAGTCAAAAAAGACTGCAACCTGAGATGCATCTTGCTTATCCATCAATGCTTGTTTTTAAAAGTGTTTTAAAGGATGCTTTAATGCCACCCTCCAATAAAGAAAATGTGAAAATGCATTTTTTTATCTGTGTTTCTCCAACTACACACAGAGGGTCATTCTCTGAAAGCTCCCTCCCGCAATATACAAGCCCAAGTTCAAATCATCTCAAACAGAATTATTGAACACAACAATGAGTTCACTGTACCTCAGTGGCATCCACAGTCACAGATCTCAATCCAATAGAGTACCTTTTGGATGTCGTGGAATGGGAGGTTTGTATCATTGTTGTGTAGCCGGTAAATCTGCAACAATTGTGTGTTGCTTTATGTCAATATAGATCACAATCTCAGAGGGATGTGCCCAGCCCCTCACTGAATCTGTGCCACAAAGATCTGATCTAGAACCAGGAAGGTGTACCTGATCAAGTGGCTGGTAGGTGTATATTTACAGGAAACACAACAGCAGTATCTATTATTTATTTGAATGAAAAACAGTATTTGGAGCTTTCACTATCTTTATACCTTGAATGACTTGTGGTAAATGCAGTGTTGGTAACAGCAGGTGAACTGTGGATACTCCAGCGCAGTCTCAAAGCAATCTGACCTCTAACACAGCAGCAACAATAACAGAAAAAACGGTACTAATAACCTGTTTCATCACAAGCCAAAGCATCAAAAACATGAGTGAATTTCCACAGCAAAGCCTCAGCCTTGTAGAATAGTTGGATCAAAGTGTTGCCTGTAAGCGTCTCCTTAAAATCAGGTGCAAACAGGAGTGGAAAATCAAGCATGGAGCAGTGTCCGTCCACAGCCCTCAGCTCTCTCCATCTCCTCCTGCCTGCAGATCCCATCACACAACTCAAGAGTTAATACGGCTGATGCAGTGAAGTCCCTGCCCTGTGGGGGTAATGAAGTGACTAAGGGCTGACCGGCCCTGACCGCACGACAAGACAGCAGGTGTGAGCGGTGAAGGGTGTGACTGCGAGGGAGTGTGTGTGTGTGTGGGGGTACACCATGCTCGCTGTGAATGAACCAGGTGGCTAACCAAAGGTCCAGATCAATTAGTTGGCTTAACCTGTCCTCTCTCCGTTAGCCGTTAAGATCCCCCCGGTTTACCCCCATGTATCTGTCATATTTACTGCTGCAGCACTGCCATCTATCAGCCTCTCTCTGCCTCTCTCCCCCTCTTTGTCTTTTATCTCCCTCTTCCTCCCACTCTCTCTTCTTCTGTCTGTCCTTTTACACATAGTACGTTTATGCTGCAGCTTGGTAAACGGTAATCAATGTCTCACAACGGTGGACTGCTTCATCTGAACGATTTTTCAGGAGGGCTCCAGTGTAAGTGCGAGTTTGTGTGTATAAGTGTGTGAGACAAAGATGGAAGAAAAGGGGGAGAGAGAGAGAGGGAGAAGAATGACAAAGCAAAGAGGACTGAACTTTTTCTGCGCACAAAGTAGGGCTGGGAAATATGGACCAAATATCTTATCTTAATATTCAAGATAAATGGTGATACCCAATATTCAAACTAGAATTTTACTGTAAAGAAACAGCAAATAGTTTTCACAATGCCAGACTTTAAACTTTGATATGAATCTAACAAGATTAAACAATATTGATATCATGTCAGTGGAAAAAAATAAGTCCCAGACACAAAATGCTGGGCCCATTTTCAATTTAAGTATCAAAAACTGCAGACAAATTAAAAAAATAATCTAAATTCTACAAAACATTCATATTTTTACAAATTGAGGCTGCCAAAATGTTCTGTTCTCAACAAAATCATGTGGTTCAGTATCATAAAATCACCCTTTTATAAATGATTAGAAATCCATGATATTGAATTTTTGCCGACATCCAATATGCTAATATTTCTGAATCATTGTTAGCAATTCGGATATCAACAACTACTTTTTTGTTTAAACTTGACCTGATACTAACATTATGATAGTCTATTTGTGACTTAAAAATATAGAAAGACAAAAAAACATCTCATTCTCTAATAAATGACACTGTTGACTTTAAAATGCAGATATTCAGTGGTTATAAGGTAAAGCATCGTGGTACATTCAAACATTCTGCAGAGTTTGAAGACAAAAGGATGTAAATATATGGCTGTTATGGACAACTTATAATTTGGCTGTAAACATTCACAAGTGCTGATTTCATACGCCATCATCTGCCACTTTCAATACCATTCTGCTAATATTGAGCATCCTTATTTATGACCAGTATTATCCATAAACACAGACACATTGATTTTCAGTCATAGTCTTAAGTAAAAGAAAAGGAAAGCTCCATTTAAGTCGCGCAAATACTGTTTTTTGAAAAAGTGTTTGGAAACAGCCTGTTTCAATGATGTGCTTTTCACAGCTACTGCCCATTTGCTTTGTTCCAAGTCAGTGAAAAAAAAAGCTGCATTGTTGTGTTTTTCATGTGAAGTCTTCCATTTTCACACTGTAGTATCGAAAGGAGAGCAAGAGCAAACCCAAAGGAAGGGATGTCCCAATGTCATAACATCTGAGATTGCCAAAAGTAGACACTTCCAATCCTATGTGTCATGCTCAGTCATTGATTATGTTGGACCACAGAGGTCAGAGGTAAAATGCCCTATGATAGCCTACCAGGAGAACATATTTGTCACTGCTTGACACGACTGACAATATAAAAGTTAACAAACCATGTGCATTGACTGGAAGGGTTTAAATACTTGCCAAGATAGTACCCGTTTACACAGCTACACTTGTGTCAGAAAAGTTCTTAAAGATGATTAAGGCGTGAAGGCACCCTAAATGTTATAAATGTTGCCAATGTACTTGTGCAATTTAGACACACAGCAGGGTTTCAACAATCAGAAAGTGCAGCAAAACAACAGCCACTAAGTTGTACACAAAAAAAATCTATTCTCTTTAAAATTATGTGTTTCAAAGTGATAGAATCTCATCAATTGGATAACTGGTTGTAATTAAAGACTACCAAACCCTCAAAGGTTCCTTTCAATGAAAAGTATACTTTATGTTTTTATACAAAAATGTGTACACAGCCTGTCTAAAATGACCCCATCCTCCCTAACCACAAGAAAAAAACCTCCTCTCCCTTTGTTACCTCCAACCTTCAGAAAACGTTTGCTCAGTCTGTTTTCAAATTTATCCCAATGATGTCCCTCCAGATGGAGACACTGTCTAAGTCAGTCAGTCTTTTCAGCCCACGGGTGGCTCCATATGAAGGAACATGTCCAGTCATGTCTGTGCAGCCACAGTAAACATTAGATTACAGCACTGGAAATCTAATGCCATATCAACTTCATGAAAGAGGCTGGTCAGACACAGCACACGTAAAATTCTCACTCCTTACCTGCTGTCAACATGTTTGTGCAATCTGCGCCTGGAAAACAAAAATGGCCTAATGTTGGGTGTTTAGAGAGTTCTGCTTTGTTATCAGACAGACATTAATATCATTTGCCTTTCATACCAACAAATAATGTTCCATACAGAAAAAAATAAATAAATAAGCATTTAGACACAACATTTCAAACAAATAATCTCATGGATTATGGTTATATTGCTGCTTTTGGTTCTGAGTGTAAACAATCTTTTACTGAGTATTAGACCATCATTGATATCTCCCTACCCTATATCTCCTCCAAGAATACACAACATCTAGTTTTGCACACCATGAGTTTGTCCGCGTCCATGTGAGAGTGTGTGTGTGTCTGTTTAAAAATGTGTGAAACGCCTGCCCGGAGTTGGCACTGACTCCAGAAGCTCCACGGTAATGCATTCACTTTTGGTACATAAATCACAATCAGCCCATTCTGCCATCTGGGTTACTGCTACATGGCCCTTGTAATGTACACGCTGGTTAGACCACCAGCTGAATAAATGAGGAGTCCGGGGTGCACAGTGAATACGTGTCTGTAATGGACGGAAAGGACCAAATGTTTCCCTTTCTGCCACAGAAAAGAGGTTTATTTTTATACCTTTTTGGAGGTTTGTGCATGCATGTATGCTGCCGATCTGCTGTGTGGTCCTCAACAGCTGTGTGTAATAACGGAAGAGTAAATGATGAACTAAGTCAAAAAAGGCTACAACCATCAGACTCCGGGGCATTTTCAGAAGTGTTAGAGATGTCTGACATTTATTTCAGATGGCAGAAAACTAGAGAGCACTTTGATTAAATTTTAAATAACATCCGGGCAGCTGGCTGCCTTTACTGCAAAACTCTAAAGCAGGGTTCAGGGAAGTTTTGTACATGTGTACATTTGTTCATGTTCTTAGGTATTTTCACTTTACAAAAAACACACTTCAAACTGTTGTCTCAGTGCAATGACTTAGAGCTGGACAATATATGGAGTTTTTGAGATATGATGATACATTTTCAAATGACGCATGTGGTAAGATGGTAGAATGCTGCTGATATCCAAAAGTTTATGTTGATTCAAAATGATGCTGAGCCTAATGCTCTTAACGAGGAAATGTACACCAGCAATTCCCAGAAGTGGAGGTTTTGACGGCCGGAAATAGCTCAAATAATCAATGCAACACCAAAGCATAGCACATATTGTGACAGGACATTCTACAGAATGTACGGCTCACACTAAATTGTCATCAGAAATCCTAAATACTGCCATATAACATGACAAAAAGAGTATGTAAAGAGCAGCCACAGCGTTATGGGTGGGCCTGAAGGGCCTGGGGCGACCCACCTGTGAAACTGGGCACGCTGAAAGACTGAGGGATATGTGTCTTTACTTCTTTATATATTTTAATTGTTTCAAAATTGATATTTGAATGTTACTTAACTCTAAAAAAAGAGCTTTCCCCTAAGAACATGCAAGAACCACATTATCTTGCTGCATTTATATGTAATAATGACCAAATTACAACTAATCATCAGGTGATTTTCATGAGGCCCAGGGCTTATAAAGCTGGTGGAGGAGTAGGCATACAAGCATGACATCATAGTCACTGGGCCTGTGCTCAAAATACTGATACGGCAAAATATCGTCACACGCTCCTTGAGGGTACGTGCATCGATACAGATTCTACAGAATCAATATGGCCTCAATGTTTTGACAGTTGTTGTCAGTACACTTTGGGTAATGTTAACAATGGCAAAGTTCAAAGTAGAAGCCAAACTTAGGTCAAACCAACTTAGGTCTACAATCTTTGAGGACCTGAATTTAAGTTTCCTAAGTATTAGAATCATTTAAACTCATCCTTGTTCTTTTTCTTCTTGTGATAAAAAACAAAACTTGTCAGGAATTCTGTTAAAAGTGTAGTCAATGTTCACAATTTACATGTATCGGGATACAAATCGTATCATGGCCTCAGTGTCAGGATACGTATTGTATCATGGAAATACCCAGCCCTAATAGTCACATTCACGCCTCTGTTTCATAATATTTACACCCCCTGTGATGCTTCGCCTTCATTGTGAATGTGGCAGAGAGGGAATGGGGGAACGAGTTGACCCCCAAGAGGCGATATATTGGAGAGAGGGGCCATGCAGTCGTAGGGGGAGACAGGGAGGAGCTGAGAGTGAGTGTCTCTGGCTTTGTGTGTATGGGGAGCACACGCATCAAGCTGTGTTGCACTGAGCATTGACACTGATATTACATCCTCACAGAATTACTGGAAATATCCCGAGATATAATGATGGCAGAGTTCTGTTGCAGAGCTTTTGCGCAAAGGCACTGTGAAAAAGGGCTTAAGTCACTTCACTGTCCATGAAGAACAGAGGGGGGCTACATGTTAAGAACAGAAACAGGTAAATATAAGATAATCACACATGGATTTGTGATCACATTTTCTGTCATCCACAGTCACTAGTACTGCCTCCCCTGGAACTGTCTAGAAACTGTGACTGTGAAAATGTTTAGTGAAACAAGAAGCGGCTGCTCATGTTCTGTTGAGTAAAAAAAAGTGCAAATAAATCATGTATTTTCCATTAGACAAGTATTTTGTGTCTTTCTCTTGGAGTGGTGGAGGGTTGTGATGATATGGTCATATCACTGTGATAATTCACGATACTATTAATGTTAGTTTTATGATTAAAACCTTTGGATTTGTATTCATAAAAATGCAATGATATAAATGCCTGCTTGATGTCACAGAAAAAACACAAAAGACGTGAAAACTCAGTATTGGGCAATTTTTGAGTTATCAAATCAATCCCCATAAATTGTATAGACAAACTGTACACTGTAAAAGTTGAACTAATAAAAAACAAGGATGGAGCAAGCAAGGATCATCCCCCTGCTCTGAAATAACAGAGCGAATATTCAATTTACTGTTTTAAACATTTGTAGTTCAGTTTTCCATTCATTTTCTAGCTGGCTGTTGATTTAAGCACCTGAGTAGTATTTATTGATTGATTGATTTGAGTTGGATCCCCATTAGTGGTTACTGCAATAAGAACTATTTGCTACTATTTGCATTTGGTCAATATGGATTATTTTGTTTCTTTTATTTCTTCAAAGAAAACATATAAATTCATAAATTGTGTAAAGCTTGATCTCTGGCCCATATTTCCCATCCCTACCGAGGAAACAACACACCTGACTCTTGAAAAAAATACAACAAACAAAGGACTTCAAAGGTTGAACCCTGCCCCTAAAATTACATCAAGTTTTGCTGATCTCGTCACTCTAAAACCAATTTCCAACCTATGAGTGACCCCTGCAGAAATCAATTTCCCAAACAACAAGTCATAAAGGTCACAGTCCTCACCCCGAGGTCCTGCCTCTTTGACACATCCCTGGACAGATCAGCCTCTAATTGGAAAATTACAGTCATTGATTGGCTTTTGGGACCAGGGGGGCATTTTCACTTTCCTAAATACCAATTAGCTCAGGGTAAATTATAAAATGGGGCACGCCGGCAGCCTTATGAACACACAAGGATCCCAAATGTGTGTGTCAATGATGAAAATGCTTAAGAATGCTGACGGGAGACAGAAGGAGAAAACTCTAACACCTCCGAGGGTCAGTTCACCAATACCCTAGCTCTAAGTGCAGAGTTACTTCATGGTCACACATTATATCCTTCAAATGAAAGCAGACTTAAAGAAGTTGGACAGCTCAGTTTCTGTATTATATCAAGGAAGAATTTCTGCCTTTATACAAAAATATAAAGTCAGGATGGGAGGAATTTGGTCAAACTTACTATGATTACAAGATTGAGAGAGCAAATGATTGTGCCAAAGAATACAAGCACAAAACTAAAAAAGAAGCTTGAGTATTTTTTCTATTATTAAAGATCACTCCGTCAAATCCAAGCACAAAGTCGAGCAGATCAAATCTTTGTGAATCACTGCAATTACATCCAGATATACAGGTTTTTAGCCTCATGCTTCCACTCTCAAATTAAAAAGATATATTCAAGAATAAGAGTGAGAAAACTGGTCAGTCTCATTCTGCTCACATGTGCTTGTGCACAGACAAAATGCTCATGAATGTGGACTGCACAAAACAGACATCAGCAACATCCTTGAAGGTTGTTCTTTATATTCAAAGTTCAAATGCACTGTTTCGTTCATGGTCAAAAATGATATCCTTTGAAATAAAGTACCCACGTGCAAGTCATATTGTTTGTGATCAGTTCTATGTCATCTAAAACTTCAGAGATGAATGATCAACCCTCTCACAAAGCAAATATTCAGTCAGGACTTAAAGAAATTGGTCAATCTTGCTGTAATATTCATGTGTGACTGTGGGCATAAAATAGTAAAGAGTGTGAGAGTTGATCATTTCCAACATTTTTGAAGGCCAAGCTTTTTAACTAAGCTCTAAGTGCACTTTAGCATCATGTTCCCAACTCGTATCCTTTAAGATAAACACTCACATCAAAGGTTCTTAGTTGCTGATCAGAACTATTCCATCTAAACACTTCAGATGAATTAGCTGCCCTCTCACATTGTAGTTATAAAGGGAGTATGAGGAAATTGGTCAGTGTTTTGCTGTTGTGCTCAATGATGCAGGCAGCCAGGCAGAAAGAAGTTCAGCTTTGGTTTCACTGAAGGTCGGACAGTAATGCTCAAGCTTCAAGTGTGTGGATGCTTTGCTGTCAGCACTCATTCATGAGTTGCACTGATAGGAGCCTCTGCTTTTTATCCACATACTACAAAGTGGAATAGTCTGCCTACACACAGAAAAATAATAACATGTTAAAACAAAGTCTTAATGACTAAAATTTAGTCAAACTTAATGGTAACACTTTAGCAGAAGGTCCATCACTTATGATGAAGGTCAGGTAAGAAAAAACACATCTCTATGTATGTTTTCATGTATTAAGTCTGAACTTATATATCAATTAATGCATTAGCTAAGGTGTTTAAGACATCATGATTCATGAGTAATTAACTGTATTACAGGCAAATCAGCTTTCTGAATCAGGCATTGTGATGACTCTGAAATACCTTCATTTAACCCTTTAACGCCTTTTGTATCATATTGATACATACTTTTATGATACCTCTATCTAATCAATATGATCAATAAACTACTAAATAAAACATCTGAATACAATCAGATAAATGATAAAAAAAAAAAAAAAACCCAAATGGAATAAAATATATATGTTAAATTTTATGGATTTTTTTTTTTTTTCAGATTTCAATAGAAAGTGAAATAAACATTTCAGCTCCAAAACATTAGAATTTTCTGGCTATAATTTGTGTTTTCAGGCATTAAAGAATAAAAGGGGGATACTTTGCTTTTTGACTTTTACATGCTCTCAAGTTGTTTTTCATGTCTCTTCTGCATGACAGAGTACTTCTACGGACAAGACAAAAAGTCTGCAGCATGGGGAGTTCTCCTCTCCTGTTTACCCATCAAACTGTCACCTAGTCCATCAACCCATCAGACTAGTAAACCCCTCAGCACACATAGGTAAGGGGGCCTTCAAGTGACGAGAGCTCTCAAAGACAGTCTCAGACAGACTGAAAGTGCAGTTTGATCAGAGGTACTCCGTATGTGAAAAGATTATTTAACATTAGTAACTGTGAACAAAGTCTCAGACAGTGGTTTTAAATCTTTTTTTCTCTTTTATCCTCAATCCCCCCGCCCTATCTTAACAGTGCAAGATGGGACAGTTTCCACAATTTTGACAATAACTCACCCGACAATGTTGGAGATGTCTTGGGGTAGGTTTGTGCTCTCTGAGCACTTCTAGTTACCACATAAGGTCATACATAAGATATTTTCAATACAAGTGCATTTCTGGTATTGTATCATAAATGCATGAATTCAGGCATTAATTCATGAAAATCAATGGACCCAATTCTAAAGCATTACCAACTTGAAGAATACAGGCAGAAAACTGAAGGAGAAACTCGAGCAGCAATGACTTCAGTCAGTTACATAAAAACACTGAGCGCTCTTATACTTTAAGGTCACATAATATTTCCTTCAAATCAAAGCAATCATACTCAACCCATTTTTTTTACTTTTTCATCCTCAAACAATGGCAATGACAAGTGAAGGGACAAAAGAATGAAGTCAATATGGGAGAAATTTGGTCTGTCCTGCTGTGTTCACATGTTTGGATGAAATGGCTCAAGAGGGCAGGCAGGAGAATGAGGGAACTTGAGCATTTCTAGCATTATTATTGTTGCTGTTATAGCCACACTGTGCTTTATGGTCACAAATGATGTCCTTCATAATACAGCATAGGAGTTTCACTGTTGAAAATATGTACCAATCCATTCAGCCTCCACACAAAGTAAATATTTGATCCTTCCAGTGATGTTTGTATGTGCAGAAAAGAAAATGTTTAAGAAGCTGGAAAGAGAAATCTTGAGCATTTCTGACATGACTAAAGGTTACTGTGGTTAACAAGCTTCAAGTGCTCTGTACCTTATTCATCAAAACAGAATCAACTCATTTTTCCATTGTTTGAAAAAGGTATTTTTCTGTTTAGAAACTTCAGCCATAACGATTCAGCCTCCACACAAACATGTATGAAAATAGGATAAGAGAGACTCTGGTCTTATTATGTTCACACGCACAGTTGGAAATGCTCAAGAAGACGGGCAGGCTGAAAGAAATCTGTGCAATTCCAAACAATCAGCCAATCTTTATTGGACCCAACATAGTTTTGTGGCTCATTTTTAGTTCAAACTCAATAAATTACACAAAATATCTACCCACCAACAGCAGAGTACCTTACTGGCACTCTCAGCTCGATCTCCTTAAAGCCACTTCACTGACTATTGTCAAGTATCTCATACAACTCAAACTCAAAACGACTGAAATAAGCCTTTAAGAAGGCCAGCAAATTGTTGAAGTTGATACACAAGTTGTAAAGCAGGAAATCAATACAGTTATACTACAAAAGTGAACTGTCTGCCCCCACATAAGCAACTATTAACCATAAAGCAGGAATCGGATCAGACTTATTGTCATGTTTATGTTACTAAGGGCAGGCAGCCTGAAGGAAGAAACTCAAGCATTTCTGACATCAGGCAGGGTTAGCTCACATCTATACTTTAAGGGCACTCTGGACGCTACTGAGAAAAACCTTCATGTGAAATGAACATTAATCCAGAATGGGAGAAATGTGTTCACTCTTGTTATGCTCATACATACAGATGAAAATGCAGACAGGCAAAGAGCTTTAACTGAACTGTCCCTTCATGTTCACAAATGTTATCTTTCAAAATAAAGTGCAAACACACTGATGGGAATCTGCACCGCTTCATCCAAGTTCTACAAAGACGAATCGTCGCCTCGACACAAAACAAACATGAACGTCGGTTGGAAGGGATTTGGTCAAGCTTGTGCATGTGTGTTTGTGGGCTGATGAAAATGATCAAGAAGACAGGCAGCTTGAGGGAGAAAACTCAAGCCTTTTTGACATTATCAGGGTTTTTTTCCGATACTCAATAAGCAGGTTACTGAAAAATCTAAAGCTCAGAGTGTACTGTTGTATCCTACAGAATAAAGCGCTCACACACAAGTACTGCACTTTTTCAACCAGATACTACAGAGATAAATCGTCTGCCTTCTCACAGAGCAAATATGGAGCTGCAATGTCAGAAATGTAATTAATCTTATTCTTATGATGGATGTAAAACAACACTGTGCTGCCAACACAAATCATCACAGTTTTTCCTCTCATAAGAGCATTTGTCCACTTGAATTAGTGATTCACTTGCATGGATGTGCAGAACAAAAAACAAACATAGCTAGTAAATTTGGACTAAGAAGGAAGGGAGCTCATTTTTTTCTCAGTTAAAAGCAGGATGCACACAAGCTGGATCTTGTCCAAACAAATTATCCATGGACATCCATTAGATCCACGTTGAGATTAAATAAAAGCACAATAGTTAGAGCTAATTCATGGTGAATACATATGTGCATGGCAGGGATACATTTATATAAAACAAAGAAAGGACGCATTCCAGCTCTAATTTCTCTGAAATGGTACTTCCATGTATTTAAACAGAACAGGATAAATCTAAATAAACGCACTGATCCCTGATAAATCTGATATGATACGCTTATAAATCTGCTTTTAGTCAATCATCAGCATGACTTTACAGCCCAGTGGCACACATCCAACTTCCCTAAATGCATGTTGGCGCATCAAGTGGCTGCAGTCCTCGGAAACGCATCCCACCGTGCAGGAGGCGCGTGAAGGCATTTTACACCCCGGTTATTTCACTTCGAAGAGTCAGCAATGTTGTTGCAACAATCAGGCTGGACTGCACATTCACTTTCATGTATTTGAATTCATTCGGGTGTCGATCTTTAACAGTGGAGACAAATATTCTTGCAGCTGTGCCAAACGGAATGCATGCACACTACAGCTGCTCCTGGTTCCTCATCAGGAGATTTGACTGAAATGTGTCTAATAAACGCAGCGCTGAATGTGCAGATACCATGCCACGGGCTGTCTGACATCCCCAGCCTACTTCTAAATGACCTGTTAGTCGATACAATTAGCCTGTTTGCTGCGTTAATCATTTTCTCTGATCTGATCCACGTCTGCTCTCGTGCGCACGGCTCATTACCGAATGCGCCAAGACGCCGTTAATTGTGTTACAAGTGAGGCAACAAGTTAAGTGCTCCTGTTCAGCCTTGACGTAGAGGTGCAAAAGCTTCACTTAAAAGCAAAAAAAGGCACCGTTCAGCCTCTTCACGCGCGCACAAATGTCACTCGCTGTGTGCTTTTGGGCAATTCCTCTCTGTTGCTGCACGCACGCAACTCCTTTGCACCGAGGATCAGCACCGGTCAAGTCCAGTGTGGTGGAGTTGGATGTTACAGGAGCGAGCCTCGGCACTTTCAACTTTCCCAATCTCGAATAAAAACCTCCCTGAAAGTCCTACCTTTGTAGTGTGATGACAGGATGAGCGTCTTCCTCCTGACAAGTTGCAGGCGGCTGTGGTGACGGCTGATCAACATGCAGCAGCCCCCGGGCTGAAAGGTGTACGATCCCCTGTGAGATAAGCACTGAGAGGGACAGCCGCTCTGTGCGCCCTGTCTGCCGCCGCGCTGCGCGTCTGGAGTCTCCGTTCCGAGGAGCGCAGAGGGGGGAGAGGGACGGCCAAGCCGCTCTCGGCACGGCGCGGTGTGGAGAGAAAGCCCCTGGTGGTGATGGAGGGAAGCGACGAGAGGAGAGGGAGGGAGGGAGGGGGACAGACAGAGGGAGAGAGAGTGAGGGGGGTGGACGGAGCCGGCCGTAAAAATCAAAGTGAGAGAGAGAATATGGGCAGAATCCTCACAGAATTATCTTATAGTTACCAATAAACTATAGCAAAAAAAGTGCAAATGTTTGCTCACTTTATCATGACCTGAGATTTACACCATACAGAATGGTATTAAAGGGGTAGTTCGGGATTTTTAAGTGAGGTTGTATGAGGCACTGGGGGGGGTCCAAAAAACGTTTTACATCCAAATTGATTTTATTGTTTTCACGAAAAGATCCTGAATCATCTCAAATATAAATGAATCATGTTTTTGTACACTTTTTTTCAGACCTACATCTTTTCATGTTAAGTACATTTTTTAGCAGCAGCCCAGCACAGCACTGACCTTGCCCAGCAGCTGGATCTGCCTGATATAACGTTTGCAATCAGATAGACCCATCTTGCCAAGCTCCAATATACAACCATTGTGCTTGTCCCAAAGTGGCAGGGCCAAATCAGCTGCCTTCAGAGCAGGATGTGACTGCTTGTATAGATTAGCACACAAGGTAACAGGTTTAGACGCAGCTTTATCAGATCTGGCCTGCATTTCTTTATTTAATGAAGAACATACAACAAGAATCAAAGAATTTCTCCATAGAAATGATATTTTTGCTCCACTTAAAACATGATTTTGTGAGAGTTTGTTTTATGTTGTGGCTTTCATTTTGTATTTCACACTACACTAAACCTACTACATTATCTGATTGGCCCACTTTGGATGTGATTGACAGAACGATCATCCAATCACCTGCCGGGGAGAAGCACAGAACCTAAAAGCTGCCTCCTCCTGTTTAGTTCCGACCGAGGAAACAGTGAGTAAGCCCGTCTAAGAGGACCTGAGGGGTCTGGATGCCTCACCGAGGACTAAAATATCTGAAAGGTGCTTTGGCCCATGATCGTTTAGAGGATTTTAAAATCTATCCTTTGACTCACAGGAAGCCAGTGTCGAGATCTAAGCACTGGTGTAATGTGATGTAAAAGAGCCGGCACCAAAGCCAAGGCTATGATTGCTGTATGTAGGGCAAAGAGCTTCTTAGAACTGAGCAATTCTGGGTCAAAACAGACCAAAGGCTCAGCTTAGGGATGATTGTAGGCTGTGATTGACATGCACTTTGCACACAGCTCAGTACGTACCTGTTATGTTTTTGTTTTGGAAATTTTACCAGAACAGCAAGATTATTGAGGAAAAAACATCAACATATTTTATTTCTAAACAAATTCTTACATCAAGCTTAACTGAAAAAAAAAAAACATTCCATCGATATCACTGATGCAGTTCATGATGTAAAACTTAAAAAAAAAAAAGATGAAAACAAAATAAGAGATTTAACACTTAAAAGTGTTATTTAACTCTTGCTAAGCTGTTGCATCTCATTTTTAAGCACTGGAAAATCAAAGAAATTTGACCTCCAAATGACTGTACTTATTCAGATTATTGACAAAAACATTTTCTTTTTGACTGTTTTTTTTTTTAACACATCATACCATCATATTATCTATTTATGTAAAAGTCCTTTTTCTGAGCTGTCTTTGAACACATCATAATGCAACCGTTAGGGGTGCATAGTATTGAATTATGAGTCAGTAATGGGGGCCAAGGTTTAAAGGTATTTTGACTTAATTTGATGCAAAATGCATAAGTGATCGAGTTTATCTTTGCAAGAATTGATGTGCAAATGTTTGTGCAAAAGTAGTCTAATAAAATGACGCTATGACACAGGACCCAAGAGACCTGATAGACATATTGATAAGCTCAAATCATTGTGAATTTTTAGGTTTTGAAAACGTTGATCCTCCCCCCTACTTCCACAATGATGTATAAGAGCGGTGCTCACTATTGTTGATATCTCCCCTCAAAAAGTCAAGTTTGATATCTTGGCCCAACTTTAGGACACTGCTACTTGTGGCAGGAGCTTCATCATCCCTGTGCTCTGACTTGCAGGCATAAATGCAGCAGAATAAACACAAAGAGAACAGAAAAATGAATGAAAGCTCATTGAAAATTGAAAAATATTGCAATTCTCATGGGCATATTGACCCACGGACTTCGTTCCAAACAGCTGGATATTTTGTTGCATCCCTTATTGACAAACTCTAAATGTTCTACTTTTCTATCAGCAAGGCTGCTTTACTTTAGGACACTCTCCCCTACCTGTCCTTCTACCTGCTGTTTCCTTTGCCTGAATCTACCTAAAGGTCTTAAATAAACAGAGCTCCAGTCCTTACAGGAGCAGAGCTGATCACCTTCGCTGTGGCTAATATATTTACTAATGATATGTACCTCACACCGCCCCTCTCCAAAAATCATGAACTATCCCTTTAAAATTGTCCATGTATTTGTTTGCTGTTATGAAAGCCAGCCAACTAAAATGAATACATTTGTTGGCATATATACAAGAGAACAAAAGCAGATTGTGCTGAATAATAATGGAACCATAACCTTGAAAGCTTGAGGCAATTATTGCTTTGACCACAAAAAAATCCGTTTGCCTTTGGGTGTTGTTTTTCCTTTTCATTCAAGCACATTCTGTTCACCTGTGAGACTGACTCTGTGAGAGGTTTCTACTAAGGACATACAATACTGTGCTTTTGTTAAGATGCAATTTGTCAATATTTCTGACTTGTTCATGAAAACACCTGTACAACATTTTTATTGCAAGTAACAGCAAGTACCTCCAGTATGGGCAATTTATTGACTCTCGTTGTGACAGTCAAGTTGTTTAAGAAAAAGAACATTAGAGTTTATGTTTTCAGTCATAGATGGACTGTTGGTTGGTAATAACATCCATCCATCCATCCATCCAGCATCTAAACCGCTTATCCCTTTTTTGCAGGGGGCTGAATCCTATCCCAGCTGTCATGGCCGAGAGGCAGGTGCACCCTGAGCCTGTCGGCAGCCAAACACAGGGCCACATAGAGAGACAGACAACCATTCATGCTTACACTCATACCTAAGGGCAATTTAGAGTCAACAATCTACCTAACAAGCATGTTTTTGTCTGTGGGAGGAAATCAGACCACACAGGGAGAAAAAGTAAACTCCACAAAGAAAGAACCCTGTTGAACACAAGACGCCAGAATAGCTGCTGAGCTGCCTGGCAGATAACAGGGATATCCAAATCTATGAGCAAAAATATTTCAAAGTGGGTTCTCATTATGCTGTATAACTTCGTAATGGAGGCAACACACAAAAGCTAACCCCTCCTGTTAAGGTTGGGCTGATTTTTCTGCTAAAAGTTCCACGACTTTATCAAAAGCATTAGTGCATTCTGCCTTAATGTACTGCTGATACATCAGTCATGCATATCAGCAGATTTTTTAATTCTGCACAAATAGATGAGTAACTTTTAAGCTATTATATGATGATATCTGCATATCATAATATTGTACATCCCTGGTTTCTACCTGTTAATAGTGAGTGTTCACCCTCAAGGGCCTGCTAAATCTCTTGGGAAACTAGACATAGTGGACTGCAAAAGCACCATGAGAGCTATTTATTGTTTTGGTTCTTTCTGAACAGAGAATGGCAAATTGATTTAATTTATTGCAATCCAATTTACTTATTTAAAAATGTACCTAGACAGAAAAAAAAAATCACTGAGACTGATAAACTTTATTTCATTATTTACCTGACCAACACAGGCAGCCTTATTCTTCAAAACACATTTTCACAAATGCTGTCCTTAAAGTTTTGCAAGGAAAAACAACTATTAAACTACAAGTGCTCCACCCCGGTCCAATATCGTTTCTTAGCGGGAAGGTTCCTGGAACCATGCATAGTTTTACTCTCTAAAACCCTCAAATAAAGATTAAATATGGCAATGGTTGTAATATGTCAAAGACAGTCAAGCAGTGTGATATCTTCACTCGTGATGCAGGACAGTCAGTAAAACAACCCAACCAAGTTCACCAAGCAACACAGAGGCTAACATATCTGCTAGCATAACCACAGTACTGAGGGAGCTGAAATCCCTTTGTGCTGACCTGGGAACAAAGTTGGACAGCACTGATTCCCTGTTAACTGATATGCTAACCCCGTAGCTGCATTGGAAAGTAAAGTGACCAACACAAACCAAGATGTTTCGGCTAATGCAGAACGTATCGAAGATGCAGAAAGTCGAACCCAAGGTGAGGAAAATACACTTGAAACTGTGGGAGCAGTGTAAGCCTCGACCTGAAAAGAACTGCCTCCCTTGAATCGGAGGGGCATCAGACAAAGTAGCTAAGAGTCTTACGTTTTAGAGCAAACAGATTTTGATTAAGATGAAAGGCAGGCAAATTAGTGGTCTGCAGGATAAAGAAAATGCAAGCTAAAAGAATTATTAACGGGAGAAAGACAACGAGTAGATTAACTGCTGAACCAAAGGAAACAAACAATTTGAGGAATTATAAATCAGAATATAAAGGAAATCAAAATGCCCAGCACTCATTTCTCAACTAAATACAATTTCAGTCACAAACAGAGGAGGAAATAACATCAGTTGACAGCCCTTTAACATCAGATGAGCTTTTTGAGGCAAGAGGAAACATTAACAGTGGGAGGGCATCAGGGCCAGATGGGCAACCTATAGAATTCTAAAAAAACATTTTAAAAACAGCCTTTAAAACCACTTCTTAATATGTAAAGGGAATCATTTGATGCTTTCAGATTCATTAAGATTAGCTACAACAACTGTAGTATTAAAACCAAGTAAGCCCAACTGAATGTCCATCACTCTAACAGGATGTGATACAAAGTTTCTATGTAAAGCACTTTCTAGTAGATTAGATAAACTGCTACCTAAGTTAATCAAGAATGACCAGCAATGATTTACTCAAAATAGGCAAGGATATCATATTATTAGATAAGTACTAAACATATGACATGAAAAATAAAGGATGAAGCTGTGTTAACCGGCTTTTGATAGAATAAAGTGGGGCAACCTCCTGGTGGTTCTTCCATGATACAGGTTTGGTGAAATATTCCTCAAATGAATCCAATTATTATACACAAATCCAACTGTACAAGTTTTAACCAATAACAGCATTTCAGAGCCCTCCAAGCTGTAATGATCTACCAAACAGGGTAGATTGTTACAGCTTGGCATCTTCCAACACTGTGGGCAAGTGTTAGTCAAAAATGTGGAAAACTGTCCCATTCAGCACCGTTAAGAATATTTGAAAGAATTCTTGGATCCACATCTACATTCAGATCACCACAAATATGTCATCACTTGCCTCTTGTGCCATCACCAACATTCTCTGACAATGTCATCCAAATCCATGGAGAATTTATCCAGTTATTAGCAAAAATGTGGAAAACTGCCCTTTTTTACAGTGTTAACAAATCATTGGAAAAAAAATCCTAGATCTGCATCTTGATTTAGATCACCACTCATATCTAATCACTTCTTCCTTTTGCAATAAGCAGGAAAATGTCATGAAAATGAATGAATGAATAGTGAGTTATGAACAGAAAATGGCAAGTTACTGTCAAAGAATGTGGAAAACTGCCCTATCTCACGCATTTAACGTCGTATGAAAAAAAAAACCTAGACCCACATCTGGATTGCATCCCTCCCAAACATCGAATTAATTGGTCCTTGGCCCATTTCTGACCTATCTTGAAAATGTTTATACAGTGCTGTTCATAAGTCTTTCAGTTATCCTGGTCACAAAAAAAAACTAACAAACAGAGGCAAAAGCATGACCTCCCTGGAGGAGGTTACAAAGTGGAAATGACTGTTGATGGCACCTAACACTGAGGCATTATTCACACATGCACACAACCCAAGAAATGTTCTGCTAATCTGGGTGAGCTGCATGTATGAATGCAAACAGACAATTTTTCACCTTGACTCGAATAATTTTTTTCTTTACAGGGTTCCAGGACTTCCTTGTTTGTGACAGAGCTAGATGATACACATATGCAACGAAAACCTACTCAATATTCAGCGGAAATCTCAAAACCAGTCAAATCATGTTACCTTGTTGTATTGAAAAGGAAAATGATTAAATAACTTTTAAAATCAAAATGATCTGGAACCTGCATGAATGGCAGAGAACAATACTTAGAGGGAAATGAAAAAGTACTTGAGCACAAAGGATGTTAATTTAGGCCGGAGGTGTAATTCAGAAAAAAACTTTGAATTCTGAAAAGGTGAACGTGTCAGGCATGCCAGCATCATCGTCATTTTCACCTGCAATTTAGAGAATATGTGTGAAACATGCAGCCAGCGAGGAACGAGAATGTGACAGAAGAAGTGAAACACAGACAAAGAAAGACAGAGAGAGAGAGAGAGAGAGCTCCTCCACTGCAGATTGCCCCCCGATCACAACCAGCTGGAGTCTCTCAGAGGCTCAGTCAGCAAGGTCAGGAAGGTTAGGACGCTGATGTACCAAAAAGCCGGCATGCGGAGGCTGTGTGTGCGGAGAGGTGATGAATAGAATCAGAGACAGAGAGGGAGAGGAGTAGGAAAAAGGGTGGGGGAAGGGGAGTAGAAGAGCGAGGAAAGAAACAGGTAATGTTTGTTGTTAATCCCGGGTGAGGACTTCATGAGTGACTGGTTACAAATTGATAAACTTGTTAGACCCTCGGGCAAATGAGTGTACGGAATGAAAATGTTTTAATCAAACATTTCACATAATTACTCGTTTATTACATTATTTTCTTATATTCAGGTATAAATTACAGGATTACAGAGCAGCCATGTTCCTAAAATGAATGGTCTAAAGATGTCACATCTTGAAGGAGATTTTAGTGACTCTTGCCTTTGGTCTGATTCATTTATCTACAAGTCAAAGTCTTATACATGTCTTATATATCCAAGAGACATTTTTAGAACTGTGATGGGCGACTTGGGTAACCAAGAGCACCACATTAAAATTGTCCACTTTGTCAGTGAGTCAAATTGTTACATCTTGATAATCAAAACTACTCAAAATGAAAACAGAGACAATTTATCAGCATTTACATACATGTACATTTGAACTCAAATACAATGTAATCTCATGAGCTAAACAATTAATCAAAGCCAGTCTCAGCTACATTTTGATGAAAGTTAGAAACAATTTACTAGTTAATAAGTTTATTTTACATATATTTGTATTTCTATATAAACAAATGGGGGTTCACAGAAACTATTACAGCCATTTTTAGCTCTATTGTCTGTTTTGATCTCAAACTGGCACTGAGGGAGTATGTGGGCCACATGTGGTAGAGGTGGGGAAAAAATCAATACTAAAGTATTGTGATATTTGGCATTGGTGACATCATATTGATTCACAGCTGCAATGTATTAATATTTTAATGTATTAATTTCCCAAGTTTTGGTTCAAAATAAATAAAATCAATTACTCAATAAGTCAACACAACGGTGCTGTTTTGTGCCAGAGAGTTCAATGTAAACAAACATGGCTGCACAGGAGACAGCAACAAAAGGGTGCACCCTCGGCTTTTAAATCTGTCACGTGGACTTATTTTGGACTTTAAAAGGGACAAAAAAGATGGAAATGATGCATGGGGACGTATGAGAGTAAAACAAAGTGGACCAAGGTTCACCTCACTGGGCACCACCCAGGGAAAGTAAAAGCCGATGACAGCAAAGCGAATGCTAAGCTAACTCAACGGATAAACCAGCCAGCACTTGACAATAGCAATATACCATGAGGGTAAGTATCACAATACTTATCATGAAATAAAAAGAATCACAATGAAGTCTAATCCAGAATCAAGTACTGTGAAAATATTATAGCGTGGGGTCAATGATGATCCCCACCCCGGAGAATGTGGCCCCCAGGATGACAGTTATCCACCTCTTGATTCAGGACACATCAGTCTTCAAAACAGTCTTTACTACGACAACACCAGATGCTCAGCAGTGCAACATTATGAGCTTTTAGAAACTGAAATTCTTGAGATTGAGCTCTCATGGAGAATTTTCTCTTATCATAGAAATGGTTAATAATGTAGGCTGCAAGTAATGTCGCAGCAAACCCCAGTGATACACCCTCCCATTGCTTTTGTTACCTCTCACAGAAAAAATCATCAGTATTTGCTTTAAGGAGTTTTGTCTATGATGGTGATTTATAGAAATGTTTTTTCACACTCCTACACTGATGTCTTGTGGCACAATAATACACTTTTCCCATTGTATCATTAATCTAAACAGCATCTTTGTATTTATCCCCAAATATTTACACCATCAGCACCTTCAAGCTGGATCACTTATATTGTTTACTGAAATCTCTGGAGTTGAATGAATTCCCGACATTCAATTCCAGAACTCCGCTGACAAACCAGCCAACAGCATGTGTCAGAAATTCTGTATTTTTGGATCTAAATTAAAAAATCGTTTATTTTTAAACTCTTAGCACTTTTTCTTGATGTAACACCTAGCAGTGTTATTATTAGACCTCCATTTTGACCCTAAAGAAATTAGTCCATCAGACCACTGGCCAATCGAAAGATCCAAATTTCATCTTCCCATATTTTTTTGATGGTACTGTCCAATCAGGAGCAGCCAAAGGTCTGAAGGGAAATTTGAGCAGTCTGACGAGGTCCTGTGAAGCACCTGAGACAGAAACGGCCTCTAAGAGTGGCACATATGACCTAAAGGGCAAAAAACATCTAAAAAAGTAGATTTACCCATATAAATAGTAAGTTTCTTTACATATTGTTTGCTTTTCTTCAAACAGTGTGGGCTTGCTGGAATCATATTCAGATGAGAAAGAGGTTGTTCATTATTGAAGTTGATCTGTGTGATCTGTATAAAGATTCAAATTCTCTGTGGTCATACAACAATAAGTATATCAACCTGACATCAATACAGCATAAATATTCCAATAGCCCAGGCTGTCCTGAAAAAGAACATGTCTTTTTCCTGACTGAGCTTGGAGAGGTTGTGGTTCTACATGCATTACTACAAAAAAATTTAAGGCAGACTACAAATACTAGAAAAGCACTCAAAGAGCGCCAGAATCCAGACCAAACTCATCACATACATGGAGGTTGTTATCCTGTAAGAACAACAACAACATCACTAAATATTTAGATATTATTATAAAGTTATAAAGTTCAATGTTTTTTGTGACGTCAATCTGGAGGATCCAGATGAAATTTACCTTGATGATAGAGGCATGGACCTCATATTATCATGTAAAATGGGTTGCAACTCCGTTAAAAAATAGCAGAAATATGATTTTTTTTTTTTTTTTTAAATTACGCCCAATGTTAACTTATGGGATTTTTCGGAAATTTGGGGAATTTTTTGAATCTAGACACATTTATGTATCACCACCAAAATCTAATCATTTCTATGTTTGGCCATTACCAACATCTCCTGAAATTTCAGCAAAATTTGTTCAGTAGTTTTTGCCTAATCTTGCTAACATACAAACAAATGGACCAACAAAAATAGGCCGGCAAAAACATAACCGCCTCGGTTGAGGCAAAATTTCCAGACAATGGCAGAAAGTTGCAAGAGTTTAGCTAAAAACACAGACAACCCCACATTTAAATCCACAGAAAGAACACAACAGTATAAATGTGATGTGCATAGTTGAGCAAATGTTTTTTCTCCCGATCATCTCTCCCCTCACAGCTTGTGCTTCCCATAGACCTGCTGTCCCTGGTCATTTTACATAGCTGGCTCTCTGAGTGGAAGTGCTGACTAAGGACATGTCTCCTGAATATTACATTTTTCCTCAGCAGCGAGGTGTTGAAACACTGCCCATGCCTATCGCTCAAGCCCATAATGGGAACCGGAGACCAGAAGCTCAAAACATAAATATCTGTGGATATAGTACTGTTAGACACAACCAGCAGTGGATCAATACGAGGCAGCGAGAGGGGGGGAGTGTGGGTAAAAGGTCCAAATACAGTAAGGGGAGTGTTTCTGGCATAATTCACTCTGCTGTATCTCATGTGGGGAAATGGTTATAGAAAAACATACTAGTCAAAGGTTACTGAGGCAGTCTGGTATTGTTGCTGTGTTGTATTATAGTCATCTTTCACCATCCTATCTAGGCTCTCACCTTCCTCTATTGCTTTCCTCAGTCTAAAACTAATATTATACAGGACTGAAAGCTGCAAAGACAACACTCCCCTGTTCTCTCTCTGTATTTTGAGAGTCCATGCTGATTCAAAGCAAATCTTGCTCAGTGTCTTACAATACAAATCATCTTGGCATGCTTATATGTGCAACACAGAGCTGCTACTTGCAACATTTCATCAGTCTGAATGTATTTCAATCTAAGGCCAAGTAGGTTAAAAATGTTGTGAGCTCATGTTTACAGTCCTCTGGCAGAATCTGCACGGTACAAGTCCTCAGTTTACGCAAAGAGATGTTCTAAAGCTGATTTCACATGAACAGTATCAACACATTCTCACTTCAGCTGGAAGAGCTGAAACAAAGTGTATTCCAAAGTAGAGCCATATATGATGCCAAACAGATTGCAGCAGGAAAGTGTTTCACAGCTGATCAGACCATTGGGCAACTCCTCTGGTTTGCCAGTCAGCAGAGTGAAGGATAACTCTTTTTAACATCAGCCCAACTGTGTGACTCTCTTTACCGCCACACATTTCAGCACCCATCAGCACCATGGACAGATCCCCACTCTGAGGTAAACGCTCAGTGAGGGTCTGCATACAAAGCTGATCCTTAATCAGCACCATGGACAGATTCTTAGCTCCAGGACAGAGCCCAGAGACGGGCAGCTTCAAGGCTGATTCCAAATGAGCACCATGGATAGAACTTCACTTCCAACACAGAGCCCATGAAGAGGCTGCATTAAAGCTGATACCAAAATCAGCACCACGGATAGTTCTCCATTTACAGTGACAGAAGAGTGCGAAGGCTGCAACAATAAGGAGTCTAAATCACAGTGGGTACCATATCATTCGAGATGTTTCCAAGTGTCTCAAATTCAACCAAATATTCCATCCATCACTGATCAATAAGTTCAGAGGTAAATGTATCGAGCAGTGGGTGCCATAAATCATTCAAAAAATATAAATCACTGCAAAGGTAGAGGTCATTATTCTGTGCTGTATTTTAGTCAGTTAATATAAGAGATGAAAAAAAAATTAAAGGTTCATCCTTAAGATAAAGAGGTTTGAGTTTTTTATTGTTAAAAACGTATGTGCTTTAAAAGGGTTTTGTACCAGCTAGGGCTGAACAATAGTATTTAGTCCCATCTTGTCAAGCTCCACCCTTTACAGGAAATGATCTTATAATAAGATCCTGGCCTCCCTCCTATTTAAAACCATGAAAAATAATTCATCTTTAACTAACTTTTATTTCACTTGATTATTTTCAAAATGTAGCCCGAGTGAAAGAATAAAGATAGAATAAAAGCAGGGTGTAAAAGAAAACAGCAAAATCTAAGTGATGTTTTTAACACAGGCTGTTAAAAAACAACAAATGCTCTTATTTATTTCCTCTAAACTCTCCTTGAACTCCAAATCTTGTCTGTATTAAATGTTTTCTCTTACTTTTAAGTGTAAGTTGTCTATTTTTCCAGGATCTTCTACAAAAAAAATTAGTCTAATATCACCATTGGTTGGGCTTAGTCAGAGAACAGACCTCAAGTCATGTTACCTACACATAGCAGGAACAAGCCTTCAGGTCATACTTGACACTAATACATCAGTGTTACAGTTCATAGTGTGACAGTGTTAAATGGGGACATTTTTTTTTGTCTTCATCCTTCTTTTAATCATAAATATGGACACACCCTGTCTCTCAATAAAGAGGCAGTCCTAATGACACTTCCTTTCTTCAGTGTGAGTTTAATGTAAAACAGTAGCAAGCAACAAGTTAATATGTGAAGTCCATGCTGTTCCACCCTCTGTTCTGTTTGTGTATTCAGTACATGCATACTACAGTCTGTGTCTAAGGGGTGTAGTTAGCAATGGAAGGACAGCTGGGTTCATGGAAAACTGAGTTAAAGTAGCATTTATCAGAAAAGTTCATGTAAAATTTTGCAATAGATACTGCAGGAGTGAAAAATACTCCAAAATTGTTTGTTCCTAATATCACTAAGTCCAAGTATCAGCCTCTGGTGCTGCTTAATTAAGCACAGTAATTCAAAGCAGACTACTGTCCAATCCAATCTCCACCCTAAAGCCTAAGCACTGAGCTCTCATTTACTTTGTAGCATCAGGTGAGAATGTGAGAGTACAAGAGGACTTGAGGTTGTGAAAAACAGTAATAAGGCACACCTACATGAAATCTGACCTTCCCTAGAAAAATACTAAATAATGAGAAAGAGGCTACCCGAGAGTGTATTTGTGTTTCTATGAAATATTAAAATATTACATAAAATATCAGAAACAAAAATCATGTACTGAAACTTGTGCATGTGACTGAAAAATACAGAAAATTCATATAACTTATCATGTATAGTCAAGCAATTTTCATTTTCAATAACTGTTTTCCCATCACATCCATGCTGAAAGTAATAGTATAATATCAATGTTTTAATGAAAACACTGTCTCAGTCCCACCGTTTGTGTACATTTAGCATGAGGTTGGATGACCACAGCCTTCAATTCATCAATTTCAGCACAAGTCCACAGGAAGATCTGCAGATATGTGGGCTTATGGAAAGTGCTCTTGCTGCTGAGAAGTTCTTCAGAGCCTCTATGGACTTTAGAATTTTACAGTGGAATGATATTTTGCAATCATGCCCTACTCATGAACATGCCTTGACTTTGTAAGTCTGCTGTTCGAGATTGAGAGTCCTATAGTGGTCAGAGCTGTGATGGCACAAAGTCGTTAGTATAACCACTGTATAATCAATCTGAATAAATGTAGGAATAACACAATCTTAAGCACATTGCAGCTTGTTTACCCCTATTGATATGCAGACTTTTTACCTCCTCCAAGCTCAAAATACATTTTTAACTTGCTGTGTTTCCACTCAGGTCTTTTTATGCACATAATTTAATGGCCCATAAAAACTGGTTAAAATCCTGCAATTGCAAAATCAAAGACACTGGTGAGAAACCAAAAACAAAGAAAATCTTAAATCAGCATCATGTACAACACCTCATTCTAAAAAGCTGTCTGTAGAAAACAAATGTTTCACAGCTGAATCCAAATCAGCCCTGAAGACATTTTCATTTTCAGTTGGGACTGTCACACAGCTAACACTGAATGGATTCTTTATCAGCTTGAAAACTTTTTTGTTTCCAGACAGCAGACTGAAGAAAAGAGTATGTCACAGATGGTCTCAACTAAGCATTCTGGACATTTCCCCAATTTCTAAAGGACTTGGTGAGACTGAGCAGCCTTGAAGATGGTCCCAAATATGTAAAAGTTCCCTGTTGACAGAAGGAAGGCAGAGAGCTGTATGAAAGTTGCTGTCAAGCTGCACCAAAGAAAGTTCCCCTTTTATTAAAAAGGCAGGAGGGGTTGTTGAAAAGCTTACAAGCTGATGCTGAAGCAGATCAGGACCATTGAGAAGCCTTAAGTTATTGCCTCTCTACTGGCAATAACCAGGATCAGTGACATTTGGCATTTGGATTGTCCATGCCATTCTCAGCATCTCAGGAACACAGACAGAACACTGACACTGAAGGTTAGACTGATTATATTTTGGAGGTCATAAGTCTAGAGTCATCAGGCTCATTGGAAACCTCTGGTTTTAAAATCAAAGGATGTGTGTAAAACCGGCACCAGGCTGATCACAAATCAGCACTATGTACTTCCCTCTTTCCTAAATACATGACTAGTGGATACATGTTTTTTTTTTTTTCACATTCTTCTGATCACTCCACAGAAATTCCCTCATTTGTATAAGAGAGTTGGAGGGAGCAGGCGCAGGTCGTCTAGCAGTTCAGTATACATGCCCCATCTACAGAGGTCATGTCCTTGAAGTGTAGTAACAAGGTTTAACTCTAGCCTATGGTTGCTCTCCTGCATGTCATTTCCCACTCTACCACTCCCTTAACCTTGCAGAGCAGATGGATCGGTCAGGTCCCACCCCATGTCCGTCATCAGGCGGATCCATCTTTCAAAACCTTCGGCTAGAGAACTTGAGCACAGGGTGACAAGGCATGGCCCAATCTGTGTCCTAGGAGAGAAAGGTGAAAGCTACAGAGCAACGACTGCAAGAGGCAACTGCAAGCTTGTAAACCAACGGGGCTCAAGAAGAGACTGACATGGATGCTGCAAAAGCGGCAGTTTTATCAGAACTGAACAACATTTTTCTTTATTACATCAACCAAGTGGTTATGATTTTGCAGCCATCTTTCTTGTCGATTTGTATGTCTGTCTGTCTGTGAGCAAGATAACTCAAAAAAGAACTGAAATATTTCATTAAATTTTTAGTGAATATCAGTCATGGCAGAAGAGAGAAGTGATGACTGGTGGTCATACAAATATGGATGTGGATCCTAGATTTTTTAAAAGCATCTGTTACCTCCGCCAAGGAGGCTATGTTTTTACGGCGTTTGTCTGTAAGCCAGATGCCACTGAAAAATATATTTAATGACAGCTATATTAAGTTTGCATTATTACAGTGGACATCTAGCCTCTCGCTGTGGACATCCAGCCTAGGCAATTTTAAGTTTAATTTAAAACAGTACACGAGAGATAGCTGCCTCAAAGCTGATCCCATCAACAACACAATCAAGTCCTCACAGTAATCTGTTATATAAAGCTGTAGACTTGCTCAACAGCTGATTCAAAATCCAAATCACTAATATTTTCATATTTTAAAAAGTGAGACAGCAGGAGAGAGAGCTGGCCGTGAGCTGATCCCAGACCAGCATCAGGACATGTCACTGCTCTCCATCTACGGAGAACAGATGAAAGCTGCTTCAAAGCTGATCCCATGTCAGTGTGGACAGCATCAGTTATTAAGACAAGCTCACGCACCAAAAAGAATAACTATGAGGATGTCACAGGAAGACTTCCACAAAGCTGTAATGGTGACCTCTTCATCCTCTCTGGTGCTCTCCTAGTGGGTGATCACTGTTCTTGACAAAGAAATCTGGAAGCAGTGCTTAAAAAGTTGACAATGTGCAGCTCAAATTCTCCTTATAAAAAATGGGGGTTGAGGGCAATGTAGGACTTGTAGGTGTGGAGCTGATAGACGCCATGTTTACATTGTCGGGAGAATGCTGGAGCAGATTCATTTGGGTGTCTTTCAGCAGTGAGTGAGGTTAACAGGGAGAAACTGATATCAAATTTATGGGGCATGTTTTTGACATGTTAACTGTAATGTCATAACTGTGGGTCAGCTGAGAGACGCAGGGCATGTACTCATGGGGACAATGACATGGGATACAAGACACTGGAGACAATGAGCTGAGTACATATAGAAAATCTTATTTTTAGCCTTACACCTTTTGAGGCCATTCTTTAAGACCCTACTCATACATTTTAAGACCACACTGTGTCTTAATTCTGTCACCAGTTACAAGACATATGAACAACACTTTAATTGTTAACAGAAGAATTTCCTAAATTATTTGGTGACTATCTTTCAATGACAAAAATGAAGACATAATAAACAAAAATACAAATCTTTGATCACAAATCTATTGAAATGCTCCCTAACTTTTTGTCAACCAGTGGTGTGGGTTGTCAAAGAAAAATGAAATCAATCATTTTTCTTGAATGAGTATTTTCATTTTAAAGTTCAACACATAGCGATGACTAAAATGTAAGAACTTTTTATTGACTTAAACTGAACAAAAATGTATTTGAGTTCACATAAACTTTAGCAATACTAGAATGTGACTAAAACCTCTAAGTAATTTAGACTGGGACTGGCACTAGAGGTAAATCCAAAGCAGCTGCCAAAATAATTATCAAAACTGAAATGTCCTAGTTTTTGAAGACCACATATATTTATGGTGAGTTCAGATTTTCTTATGGTATCAAAGCAAGTAGAAATAAGGGAAGATTTAATAGAAAGCTTCCCAGGTCAAAAAAGTGGAAAAACGGCATCCATGCAACAAAAAACAAAATACTGAAGAAACTTTGTCCAGAGAAGATGATGTCGGGGGATGCTGGTTTAGGGGAGTGGTAAGCAACCAGGCACGACCCATACACAAACTTCTGCCGGCCCAGGTTCGAATTCAGCCTGTGGCCAGTTTGCAGTGTCCTCCCCTACTCTCTCTCAACCTCCTTTACAAGCATATCCATTGTCACTCTCTCTCCTATCAATAAAGGCACAAAATGCCAAAAAAAAAAATCTTAAAAAAAAAAAAAAGATGATGTCAAAACTGAAACTCAAGATTTGAAATTAAAAATGTCACAATAGACCTTAAATCTTTTCTAAAGGTCTTACTTTTTGTTAAAATGTGTTAGTATCCCAAGTTACACAAAATTACACTATTTTAAGTTTTTAATACAAAAATGCACATACATGTCCTGTCTACAACAGCCCTCATCCCTAACCCCTTCCTCCTGTTTCACTTGCTCCTTCTAAAAAAAATTGTGTGCTTACAAGGGAAATGCGTCGTCCCAAGATGATCCACATTCCCTGAGACAGGTTCTTGATCAACCTACAGGTAGCCCAAATGAAAGAAACATGTCTAGTGAAGACACAGTAAACATTAGAGCACTGCACTGGATAGCAGATCAAAAACAGATGGGTTTACGGGCATGCCAAAATTCAATATCTGAGTGGAATCCTTTAAAGAAAGAAACGTTAAAAACATACTCGGGGGACATTTTTGTCCAGTGTAAGCTTGTTGAAAGGTAGTCCATGGTCATAACTTGCCTTCACTCAGGCTCATATGTTTAGTCTTGATGACTTGTTCACAATCACCTATGTTTAAAAAGATCCTAGTTTTCCCACACTGAGTACCCCTGATCAGCCTGTATTCCCACTACTTCTGAGGGGGTCTGCTGGAGCTCCTGTCACTTCGAGGCCCCCTTCCCTACATAGACCCAGTCTTCTCTGACTGGTTGACTGGTGTAGTCTGTGGTAATTAATAAGTTCAACAATACCAAGAGACATTTTCTCTGAAGTCTTTCTACAGTCGATGCTCTGCACTGGACTTCCACTCTAATGGGCTCCAACCACTGCTGTAACAGCTGTAGGTCTGTTTGGAGGAGGAACCAACTGTTACAGACAGCTAATAGTACCTTATAAAGGAGCAGAGGGAAAGGTCCTGCTGCTGCAGACATTTTTGTCTTGTTCTTAAAAGCACTCATCATAGCAGAGAAGACATGTGAAACACACCAGAGGACCTGTAAAACATGAAAAAAACAATATTTGACTTTGCCAATATTTCCTAAGGCCCCACATCTACTGCCGAAAGACATGACCCCAAATCAAGTACCTTAAGAATCACCATAACAACACAAATCATGTGAAAAGAAAAATCATTTAGAATATATGTTACTCCTACAGAACACTACATAATAAAGTCCTTGAGAATCAGACTTAACAAGTAAAAATGAACAAAAGATTGAAGATGCAAAAGAAGAAAGAAACAAGATGCAGACACTGGTGAGTTCATTTACTTGGACACAAAACAGAAGGGATACAGAAAAAAGATTAAATAACTGTAGAAAAACCGAAATCGTGAAAAAAGGGCCAACAAATATTAGAAAACTTGCGACCAACTGCTTAAAAAGCTTGGCAAGATAAAGAAATGAGCAATAATGTGTCCTCAGAGCAGAACACTGCACACCAACTCCATCACTTTTTCTTATTATTTAATTAAGATTTGTCTATGCTGTGTGTCAAATTAGAAGAGCTTTGACTCATTGGAAGCTCACTGTAGCCAAAGCAGGGCCATTTCAATTCAATTTAACTCAATCCAATAAACTTTATTTATCCCTGCAGGCAAGTTTTCATGTTGGGTAAAAATACATTAAAAATAACAACGCTCACTGTGAATGTAGAGTTAGAGCTCTGCATGCACCTCAACAGACACAAAACACTTGCTCTCATCTACATGCATTTATATTGTTAAATAAAACATGCATTTAATTATCTTTGTTAATGCTTAAGTGTTAATAAGCAGTTTGAATTAGACCGAGGGCACATAGTTAAACTACAATCAGTGAGTGCTAAACAAAAGGGCTGTTGAATGACATTAGTCTGACATACAGTATAACGATACAGTCTTAACTAATAATCTAACTAAATATACATGAGGTGTGTGAGAAAAGTTCCAGGACTGGTGTCACAAAAGATTTATTTCAAACTCAAACTTCAAACTAATCCCAGCATGTCTACAAAGAGATACTGCAGCATTTGCTTCGTTCAGTGCGTGAGAAGTTGTGGCAGGACAAATCGTGGTTGCTTCACCATGACAACGCGCCTGCTCACAATACCTCAATCACTGAAGGGGAAAACTTGTAGTCTGTAGTTTGGATTCTAAATAAATCTTTTGTGATACCAGTCCTGGAACTTTTCTGACACTCCTCATATTTTTGATAATTAATCTGAAATATATTTATTACAATATTTCAAACAAAATTGCTGATTCCAAAACATACACTATCAGTTCATTTAAACAATGCAGATTTTACCAATGTCTTATTTGGGACTTAACTTACAACAAAGTTAAAAGTTAAATTTTTTAAACTTGAATTTAGATTTATTGTTTAATTGGAGCTGTACTGTTTCACCATAGTGGACTCAAACCATAACATAAAATGTAAAAAAAAAATAATAACAAGCTGAAATGGTTTTATTCTAAGAAATATAACAATTTACCAAGTAGTCTCTGAAGTAAGAAAAAAAAAAAAAACAGGTCAGTGTGGAAGTAAAAAAACTGCAGTTCCAAAAGTGTCCACTTGAAGCTGGCTGCAAAAGTCACTTAAGTCACATACACATCTCATGTTATAATACAAATTTCTAGTATAGAAATAAACATATTTAGAGCCTGGTTAAAAAACGTTTTGGTTGTAATTTTTTCAGTTTCTATGCACATTCATTAAATTAATTTTCCTTGTCCAATTAGAATTTTTAAAAGTATATAAATCATGCACAATTAGGGCGGAGACGACTACATTACAAGCCAGTGCAGTGAAACTGTTAGTCAGGAAGCATTTGACCTGCCTCAGCTCCTAATCAACAGCTGCAGACAGGCTTTAAACGAAGGTCTCACTGATCAAATGAGTGTACTTGGCTTGTTCAGTACTTCACACAGTCTGTTTTTAATATTATGATTCCCCAAAAAAAATTACCAGAGGTATATATACAAGATGTCTCACTGAACTCCAAACATCCTTGGTTAATCTGGCGTATCTATGATGTCTAGTTCAGTTGCTTTCTCTGTCTCGTAGGGACGTGAAAATTCTCAGTAAAACATTGAGTTGTTTAATACAGCACCTACTGTTTAATACGCATGAACTGCAGAGTGTTTGTCTCTGTTTTTACAAGCTTTCAGGTATGATAGTTCTCTGTATGAACTCTGTTTGGATTGTAGGTATGAATCATCATGCTGGGATAAAGAGCTCCTGACTGCTCGTAAACATTAAATCACAGAGTGCTATATAGCATGATGTCATTTTATTATACCACTAGTGCACAAAAACACATCATTTCTTGTAGAGTGTAGCTTAAGCTCCAATCACACCAGCTCTGTGCATTGTCAAACAAAAATTCTGTACCTTTTGACAGTCAGCTTTGTCAAAAAGAAAAAAAACAACCTTTAAACTCAAGCGGCATGCAGACTATTAATGCTACATGTAGCCTTAAAAAACAACTCCTCTCATCTGCTGAAATTGGATGTTATCTGTATAGTAATGAAAAAATAAAATGTCTTAACAGCATATCCAAATGAAACTTCAAGACAAAGAAAATTAAGTATTTGGCAAAAAACTTGAAAAACAACATGTTCTTGTCTATGTAAAATAAACAGCTGTGAAAAGATAGGGTCAAAGCACTTTATCTCTAAGAGGTTTTTTAAATCTT
Source organism: Cetoscarus ocellatus (assembly GCA_037902135.1). Lineage (NCBI taxonomy): Eukaryota > Metazoa > Chordata > Actinopteri > Labriformes > Labridae > Cetoscarus > Cetoscarus ocellatus. The sequence continues at coordinate 184,894 of JBAMNC010000993.1, forward strand.
TCTTTTTTAACACTTTATTTATTTGTTTAATTCAAATAAAGTAATTTTGTGCGATTCAAAATAACAGCTTTTTCCTCTTTATAACCCCTGGTCGTCCCTGTAAACATTGCCTAAGACTTCTGAGATAAGAACCAAAAACTCAAAGTCCTCCGAAACCACGAATCACCCCAAAAGCATTTCAGACATTAACAGATTATTTGTTATACCAAATGTGGAAAATTGCCCTGTTGCAATATGTTAATAAATTCTTAAAAAAGGAATAAGGAACTTCTCCCTTGCACAAATCTTCTTGGCTGAGATAAGAACTTGCCAATTACTAAGATTGTCAGAACTCACCCAAGGCAACAACTGTGACATAAAAACCAAAGAATGTATTGATATATTGATCAGCTGTATAATTGCATCCTTAGTGTTCGGGTAACCCTGTTAAGTTTGACAATAAAGCTAAGAGAATTTAAAGGAAAAAAAACAATATTTGTAATCATCCTTTATCTGAAAGGAAATAAGAAACTTCATGTGGATTGTAAGTAATACGGCTAAAGGAAATGGTAAAAAAGGCACTGCATGTAACTTCTTCACTGAGCTTCCCAGTGTGTTTCAAAGGTGAAGTAAAACATTCAGAGGCACAGTGGTGCTTTTATTTTCCATCTCTGTGGGGGCAGGAAGATGCTACAGGGAGCAGTACCCAGCTGCAGCCGCACTGCGCTATGGCAGCCTAACTTTTGTGCACCTAAATAGGTTTAATAGTAGGCACTTAATGCAGTTTTTAAAAGTGAATCATACATTTCAGATCTTAATCAAATAATTAATAAAGCAACACTAACCTTGAACATAATATTTCATTTAAATTAAAACACCACACCAAATGTGATATGAGCTTTAAAATGCATCCTGCAGCTTCAGCATGGCTCTGGTATTTGTCTATACTCTTTAAAAGATTCTATCAGATCTATGTATAGCTGTACCTGTGTATTTTCTCTGCCGTGTCGGAGCGAGCTGCAGGCCCGGGGTTAAAATCAACACACCTGCCAGACATACCCCACTCAGTTTGGAGAGATCAAAGAAAAGCAACCGGAGGCCCAAATCAATAGTGCATCATCCATGTTTTACCGTGTGGTTTTCAAGACACTCGCTTCTCCGCTGTTCTGAGGCATTTAAACATGCTAGCTCAGTTGGAAGGCAGGTTTTGGGTTAAGAGCTTTTATTTTTGTTATGTTTGAAGCTGCTAAAGAGACAGCTCACTTAAATTCACCTTTGCACTGTTTGTCAAATCACTATTTAACTGTACAGTGGCATCGTTTGTCTTCTGAATGTAGAATCTGTCCTTTGAATCTGTGGATGCAGTTCAGCTATATACTGTGCATTTCCTCCATTTCTATGTTTTATTCTTTGTAAAGGTCAATCCAAAATGTGCAAATCCATGTAACTGAGGAAATGTTTAATCAAATTCTTTTTGTTGCCTGTGACATTTAAAGCCTACATGGGATGCCCAATTATAATCACATAGTAACAGGTAGATAGTAGCATTTGCACTTTCAATGAACTCTTGTGGCATCATAGGATAGGAAACCAATCTGACGCTGGAAGCTGCACTGCTGTTTACCTTTAATCTATCCTCACTATACATGGTAATACCCAATTCACCATTTTAATTATCATTTTTGGCACAGTGGCACTTAATGCAAAGTCTGTTAAGAGTGTTGACGTTCTAAAAACTTGACAACTCTTTAACTCTACATGTTTTACACAATATCTAAAAATGGAAGAGGATTTGATTCTCTTAAGAGGATCAGATGCAGCTTGTTTCCCCTCCCCTTTGGAAACACACAATCTGAGGGGGCAGGGAGGCGACATGAGGCTATGACAATGAGCTCTGCAATGATTGGCTTCCCAAACAATGCCTGATGGGATGGGGGAGGAGGGCTTACAGACTGTGTAGCAGACCTTTAAAACAGTCACTGCGTCTGTCTGTGATCAGCAGAAAACACACAGTAGTTGGAGCCTGTATAGCTATTACATAATTAACCCCAGGAGGTAAAAAAAAACAGCATTTTAGTCTTTGAAGCAGTGTAGCACATTTCCCAGTGACCTGTGAGTTTACTAAAAGATGTCATGTTCTTCTGCTCTCCAAGCACCCTTTACCAACAAGTAAAGTAATGAAAACTGATTTTGCAGGACACAGAACCTCTAAGAGAAACCACAAGTATGAAGAATGAAAACTTCTTAATAATTTCAGCTGCAAAAAAATACATAGTTCAGCACATTTTATCAAGAAATGTAATTCTGTTAACCACTGATAACAGAGATATTCACTTTAGTAACATATTAACTGTTTTTGGTTATCTAACACTGATTTACGTGAATCTTAAGTGGTATTATCAGACAAAAACAAAAAACATCAGCTTTTGCAATTAGTGAAGTGCTTCCCAAACTGTTGGCCACTTCCTCCATGTGCCGTGACCAAAATCCCCTGAAAATGTTCAAGATTTTAAATATTTCTTAAATATTTTTTGAGTTATCATGCTCACGGATTGTTAGACAGAAAAAGCAAACATGAAATACCAGCAACATAAACCTACTTAGCAGAACTAAAGATCAGTCCAATAAAAACTAAACTTATTTAAAGTATGTTCTTGTATCAAATGTTAGCTTGGCATTAAATTAAGCTTCCCTATCTGTGTAGTCCACTTGCCTGAATACAAAAGGTGTATTCTGAGTGTGACCTCCAAACTGGAGGTTGAATTAAACTAATTAGCAGCCTTTTCATCTCTATCAAACAGAATTTGAAGAGTTCTTTCTGAGACCGTATCACAAATTATGAAGAGATTTTGAAAGTGGTATTTTCGATTTTTGCTTGAATGTGTCCTTGATACTCAAAGTTAAGCTTTTCGGCATCTGTTGATACTTGAAGCTTTTCAGTGAAGTGGTATCGCCCTTGACTGGATTCTACTAAAGAGGAGGATGTCTTTGGCCTACACTATCTTGTCTGTCACTTTATTTAGTGTCACGTAAACTTTGTTACTGAATCAAAAGAAAGAATACCCTCGACGTTCACCTTTTCTGCTGGTATCATTGACATCTGCCACAGTGGTTCATCAACTGTGGCAGCACTCAAGGAGACATTGTCTGTAGTCCAGCCGCTTTCTGCTGCAGAGACAGGCTTGTTAAAAGTGTCCCACTGACTCTTACTTATAACATCCTTCCTTTGAAATAATCCCTGCTGACATCAGGCAGTCTGACTCTGCTGAGGCCTTTAAATCTCTTGAATCTGCTTATTCATTGATTACTTCAGGCTTTGTACTTATTGCTGTTACCCTTCAGGCGGGTCATTCACAGTGTTTCTGTGACGCCAGCATTTACATCACAAATACCTTCCTAAAAGTTTACTGCAACTGTCAGATAGCTACCACTGCCTCTTTAAACGTTAATTATAGGGATGTGTGCAATTGCCCAGCTAAATGACTCATGATGAATTCCTCAGTAGCCAACACCAGAATAACTAACTGATCTGTTATTGAGATTTAGAGTGAAACTCCACTCAGCTTTACTCAAAGAGCACAACAATGCAAACCTAAGGCATGGCATTTCCAACACTGTCAGGTGAGTTGTCAAAAATCACAATGTTAACAAGTACTTAAAAACATTCATGGATCCGCATCTGGATCTGGGTCACCACCAAAACCTGACAACTTCTCCCTTGTGTCATGATCAACTTCCCCTGTCATCAAAATCTGTTATAAACTTATTAAGTCATTAGCAAACTGTTATAAACTGTACTATCTCACAATGTTAATAGATCCTATAAAAAAAGTCCTGTATCTGACTCCGTATTCAGATCACCCCCAAAATCAAATCATTGGTGTTTGGCCTATTCTGACCTTTCCTGAGAATTTCATCAAATTCCGTGGCTAACTTTTTTTTTTCCCTTTTTCCTGTATACAAACAAACACCAGCAAAAGTGATCTCCTAGGCGTACGTAAAAGTATTTCTGTTGTCACATATGTGAAGGGTCCCAGTGATAAGAGCCATACACCACCAGTAGCTACTGTAGATATAGTTATGGCTTTAGCCTTTACCTGTTACGCTCTACAACATGAATGTAAACAACAGTGGCCATACTGTAGCATCGATAACATCTTTAGAGTTTGGAGCAGTGGGGCAGGTGGGTAAATTGTAATGGTATGTTGACTGCATCAGGTAACACTTGTCACATGTAATAACTCCGCTGGTGGTGCTAGCAATGCTAACATTAGCCAAACTCCACTAAGCAAACTGACATCACATGGAAACATGATGATGTTGCTGGTCCATGAAGGTACTTGTTTTTGACTGTTTTTTTGAGTTTTTTTTTTTAATAATTATGCAGACTTGTTAATTAAAAGCAGTTTGTAACCTTTTCCTTTGAAGCCCCCCCATCACTGTCCAAAAGCACATTTGTCTTGTTTCCCTCTATAATTCAGATTCCCTTCTATGCCATATCATGAGGAGAACTCTACACTTCTCTCTCCCATGACTGTGCGTGCATCCTTCCACATGGCTATATGTTGAGTGTTTGTTTCCTTTCTTAAATGAGTTTGCTTCAGCTCTGCCTCCTGTATATTTGTAAACTCGGTTGACTTTTTCCACATCTCCATGGTTCTGAAGGAGGTCAAGTTAAACAAGACACAGTTTGTATAACCACATTTTCACAACTTTATCGAATAAACTGCTTGAATGTAATTCACTGAAAACAACTGTGAGGGTCACATTTTTGTCCAAATATGAGAAATTACACTTCTTACATATGGTATCAATTAGTAACATTGAGATAAATATCTCATTCCAAACATATATATTACATAAAATCTAAACCCGTATTACTCACTACGTTAAAGTACTTGTAAATGGGAAATATTAATTTTATTTGCTGAGAACCCTCAAATATAAAGTACTAAGTTAAACACCAATCTTTTGTTTTTGCTTTAATTAACAGTGGAAAGACAGTGGATGGATTCTGATAAGTAGAAAGAGAAGGGAATGTCATGCAGCAAGTGGGTCTCAGCTGGGAATCTCCTGCACAAGGCCTTCATTTATGTTATGTAAATGGTTGCTACTCCACCAAACCAGCCCAATGGAAGTCCTTTCTTTACTGATAAATACTGATTATTTGCTCTTTATGATATCTGATAGATTAAAGGCATATCAAATAATATTTTTTTTCTGTCTTTATGAAGTCGCAACAACTTTCATTGATTCAACCTCAAATTAATCAAATAACTTAATTATTTCTCACAGCTTTTTCAATAAAGTAAATTTTTGTCAATCAATTTTTTTAACTCAAGATTTTATTACAGCCATTTTTATCATTTATTTTTTTACTTACTCCATACATCAAAATGTTCTCTAGTTTAAAATAAGTGATAACATGGTCTTATTCTTATTTTCAATCTATAACTGATGAATGCAAAACAGATTAAGAGAAAGAGCTGTTCACACTTATTCTGGATTATTACCTCTGCCAAGGAGGTCATGTTTTTGACAGCCGTTGTTAGTTTCTATGTTTGTGTGTTAACAGGATGACTCAAATAACAAATGTACGGATTTGGATGACATTTTCAGGGCATGTTAGTCATATCACAAGAAAGAAATGATTTTGGTGGTGATCTGAATCCAGGATTTTTGTTAAAAGATTTCTTAAAATCTCGACACTGGGCAGTTTTCCACATTTTATAGCACAATATGGTCTAAACAGATTTTGATGGCATTTATGGTGAACACTGGAAGGCAGAAGTAATTCAATTTTTTGGGTGATCCAAATCCAGATGTGGATCCAGGATTTTTTTCAAAAGATTTGCCAACTGTGTGAGAAAAGAGAGTTTTCCACATTACTGACAATAACTTGCTTGACAGTGTTGGAAATGCCGCGGTGGAAGTTTGTGCTCTCGGAGAACTTGTAGTTTATTATAATTCAGAAGAAAACTCTACCTTGTGCATCCTTCATTAAAAAATGCCTCTAATCGTTTTATTAACTGTCTAACTTTGGCCTCTGTCCTTTCCTTTCTTGAATCAAACATAATAAAGTTTTATGAAATCAAATGGCATTTCAAGCTTCTGCTATTGTAACAACTATATAGTAAAATAAAAAGAGGCCAAATTCAAATATACCTTTGTTGACAAAACACTGACAATGTTGTGCATATATCATGCAAAGGCAGAGAGATTTCCTAATGCATCATTGTCCAAATAGGGTAAATATTGTTGCCCACAAATCAGTTCAATTCACATCAAGCTGCTGTCCCATCGCTCTGCTCAGCCTACAGGCCAGCCCGGTTATCTTTCCATTTGACAGACATCTGAGGTATATCAGCTCCAATCTGTCCACTCATCTTCTGCAGTGTGTGGGTAAAGAGACTCTCAGATATCAGCGAGACTCCTGAAGCCCTCGGCTCAATCACAGTCCCCCAGCAGCGGTTGTAAAGCAGCATGACTTGATGATCTGTGCTGACTTGATCCTATCTTTTATCAGGCTGCGGGACCTCTTTCAAGGGAACCATCTGCAAGTTTTATGTCCCACATGGACTTTCACATCCATTCAATCATTTTAACATCGCCGGGTTACAATTTGAAACAACACTTTGAGGCCAAACAAGAGGAAATGAGACAGAAATGAGATTACAAAAAGGCACAATGGGAATATGGGAAGTGAAGTATGAATCTCCTTATCGGGTTTAATGTGAGTTTGCTTTGCATCCTGTAACAGCCACCAGACTGTCTCAACGCTAAGAAGTTGGAGAAACCTAAAAATATCCTTTCATATTTACTGCATTAATCTTCCTCTGTGCCCCTCAGAGACGTTATATTGGAGGGTAATCCAGTTATTTTCCCAAAGAGAGTTTCTTTAGTCATATACCCTTACCAAAGCACTGCATAACATCATATATTAGTAGGAAGGCTTGTTCCTAATGCAGAGGCAATTTATAGCTCACCAGGCTATTTCGCTGGAATCTTGGAAATGTTTGAGGAGGAAATATGAGATTTTTGTGTGTGTTAATAAAACACAATGCTAGAGCCAAAGATCACAAATGGAGAAATGTGCAATAATCCAACACTCTCCTGGACCAGGCTTGCTCCCTGTGCAAGATTTCTTCATTTTAGAGACGTGTGCCATAGAGAGTTCTGTGCTGCAATATGGTTTCTCCTGCTTCTTGAAAAATGATGTATTTTTGTGAATACTGTGCAGTCTGAATAAGTTGGACATTTTTGTGGATTGCCTGTATCACATGAAGCAGGAAAACCTCAAGGGTGTAATGATAGAGTACATGTTTTTTTTCAAGAATGACTGCAATGTTAAATACAGTGAATTCAGAACAAAATACAAGTCATGAAATGTCAAGCATAGCAATTAAATCAGAGGGTTTTTTTTACCATTTGTTTTGTTTGATAGTTATCGTTAATGAAGAGAGGCAAGATTATAAACCAATAATGATTGTGCCATATAGCACTTATGGAGTTATTTTCCATGAATAAAAAAGTAAAACTCTCACTACTGAAGAGACCTTTGAGAGAAATTCAAAGTAAATGCTTTTCCAATGCTTACCTTAAAGAAGAAGACTTAATTTAAACTTTAAGACTTCATAGACTACATTCTGACACCATCTCTCATACACTGATACTATAACATTATGACCACTGACAGGTGAAGTGAATAACATTGATTATCTCCTCATTATGGCACCTGCTAGTTGGTGGGATATTTTAGGCAGCAAGTGAACATTTTGTAAACAAAGTGAATGTTAGACGCAGGAAAAATGGGCAACGTAAGGATTAGAGTGAGTCTGTTGAAGGCCAAAGTCTGATGGCTAGACAATTTAGCAGCAGTTTGTGTGTATGAGGCTGTAAAGCTGCAGACCAGTCAGGGTGGCAGGTGGTTATGTTATGTGTGATCGGTGGTTCAAGGACAAATTGTCAACAACTCAGAGTTTTTAAGTCTCAGACTGGAAATCTTAGGTGATTTTCACACCCACAGCTCAGCGTCTTGGTTTGGATTCAGTTGGGGGAAAAAAAACACAAAAAAATGGCATTTTTCCTTTTGACTGTTTCATGTTCATACTGCAGTAGTGTAAAGCAGATCTGATCATACAAGGAGGCAGGGCTGAATGTGAGGGAAGACAGCTAGCAGGTGAAGCTATCTACAAAGAAAGTTGTGGTGTAATAGTAGGGGTCGAATGTCTAATGAAAGATTAAAAAGATCAACAAATGTAATAATGTGTGTAAACACGCCTTGTGATATAAATGAAAACAAACTCAATGCACAAAGAAGAGGGGTTTTAATGTTTGCCAGTGTACAACGAACCACACAGAACACCGGGTATCATGGTAACTAATTACACCGTAACACCTGAAGAAGTGTTTGCAGAGAAACTGTCAGTGCTGCGGAGAAGTAGAGGGCAGCTTTTAAAGGGATAAATTCTTGAACAAGCTGGAATAAATGCTTGGAATGAAACAAGTTTTAAAATACGATGACGTTGTTGAGTCCTGTGATGATCTGTTAAAGAGATGGTGAGCAATGTTAGCCTGCACAATGTGGCACTATGGGATCAAAAACAGCATTATTTAGTTGTACTTTGGTATCTGCCTATCTGCGATAATACAATTATTATTACTGCTGCTGCTTGCACTACTACAGCAGTGTGATGTGTTTGTTGTCTTGTTTGTGTTGCTGAGTCCATTGTGTCCTTACTGAAAACTAGACAATCAAAGGGTTGATTGGAAGCAAGTTGAGACCACCTCTTCAAGGTAAGCTCAGCATGGCTGTCTGTACTGAAACAGTGACCGAGTGCTGTGTTCATATGTACTCTAACATATGTATTCTCATTCCAGCACCATTATTCAGTATATTTTCTTCTGAAACCCTGATCCGATATAAAATAAACCCCCAACCTTACACTAATGAAACTGAATTGACCCATCAAACAGTCTCTGCAGCGTGTTCTGCAGTTAAAACTGATTCAGGACTGCACGGTTTTCTGTGCTGCCCTTCTCTGTGTGTTGATCAAAAAGCAGAACCCTTTCCATCTTTTCCGCTGCCCTGCTCTCTACCCTGTAAAGCTCCCTGCTTTGACATCTGTCACAACAGATTACATCCCTCAAGCCATGTCAACTAATCCCAAAACCACCCGACATGGCACCTTTGACTGGGAAGATGCAGAAATCAGGGCTTCTTTTTAACTTTATTTATTTTCCTGTAGCCATCTCTAAGACATATTCTCTGAAGGGAAGTATTGAAGGGATCTTACTGTTGTACTTTGTGTACATTTGGCAACAGGATGTTCACTTTTCTGAGCTATACAGTTGATTACATTTGGTTTACTTTGATTTTTAAAAAACTTTGTCCTGTTAAACTAGAATATTAAGTGTGTTGATGATAGGCATTTGAAGGAGGTTTGATTAAAAATAAGTTTAGCTTTTCGCAGGTCTTTAGATTAAATAATTATGGTGCCTTATGCGCTGTCGTGCTTATTTCGCCTATCAGAGTTGTCATGTGTTGCTAACAAAGGCTCCATCACAGCAGAGTGTGTACTCTGCCCCTTCAACTAACAGCCAACATCCTTAACATTAATATGCTAAATTCACTGTTTGATGTTGTTTAGAGAAAAGATCTTTCCATGGTCAGTCTGTAAACTGCCAAACAAGAGGAAAATCTGCTCTTTCTCCTGTTGCTTACTTCACCTCTCAGAGAACGAGTGTTCAAACAGCCCATTTGAAAAACTTTCCTAAGAAAGATGAGAGCAGAAAAGATATCACACAGGGTCCTATCCCTAAGCAGTTCCGCAGTTTCTCAAACCAGACATCCATCAAGCAAATAAAGGACTGAAAATGAGGTTAAAAATTAAAATAAAATAAAACTGGACAAGTTATTGATTACTGTTCGCTTGTTCGTGATGTTATTTCATTCACTTGTCAAAGAAAAGTGCATCAATTGAAAAATAAAGTCATGTCTTGAATGAAAAGGAGCAGAAAAAGAATAAACTTATCCCTCCCTAAAGCACATTTTCCTGTTTAAAGACACAAATGAGCTTCAAACTTTGGAGAAAATACTCTTTAGCTAGAGATTATGCAATTAATGGTGAATCTAACCATGCAGCATAAGTCACTATCTGGTGTTTGAGCCAATTAAGGAATTCAGCATGTTTTTTTTCCACATATTTGCAAAAATTCTGGGGTAATCTTGTTATCGATAATCATTCCTTCTTGCCTCACTTTTTGAGTATTACCTATGAAATCATGAAAAGCCACTCAAAAGGTATGAAAAAATCAAAAAGTGTTTACAATTTGTTTTTGCCATAGCTGCACAGCTTTACTTTATATGTGTGAAAATCTGCATTTATGTTCTTTTCATCCAGTCTTTCTGTTTTTGAATAACCAGGTCATTGTGTCTTGTATGGCTGTTTTAATCTGAATGTATGGAAGGAAGATTTTGTGTTGTCTAATAGATTTGATGAATAGACAACACAAAAGGGAATAAAATTAGCATTCAACTTTCCCTATGCTAATTTCTTTAAAGTTCTTCCAAACATAATCCTGCAGAGTTTCAGAACAAAACTGTATTTTGGGATGCTCATTATACGCCATAATATAGAACAAACCATACTACAAAACAGTGCTAGTATCCTGCAGTGCAGATTAGCCCTGTGAATTCAGACGTGCTCCTTTAAAATTTGAACAACTTTTCAATAAACAAACACATTCTTTAAATGTGTGTAAATAAATGTATTATTTACAGTATGTGATTTACCTATAAAATCACTGTTTTCATGCAACACTGTGTGGTATCCTCATACAGCAGCAAGTGGTTTCCTTGACAGTAAAATCTGACTTCTTCTTCATTGCAAAACTGTATCTGCTCATCAAGCTCCAACCCTGCTCCACACTTATAAGAGACATAGTTAGAAAGGCTCACACTCTTTCTTTGAAGAGCAAAAAAGAAGCAGTACATCAAAAGACTTGTTCTCCACAGGGGGTGATGTTAAATGAGTTGTCTTGTTCGCAGCACAAAATGATTAGCAGGCACAAGTGTAATGCGGAGGAATTTTGTCTCATATTTTAAAAGAGTAGAGCTACAAGTCTCAGTGGTATTTCCTCTCTTTACACAGTGATACCAACCGTCTCTCATCCAATTATAATCTAAGTCAAATGAAAATATACAACAATACAAACAGCTTTTGGAGGCTTAGTTATGTGGAATTTTCCACTGACTATTAAAGTCAGTGCTTCTGAACAGGCAGGTGGGGACCAAGTTTTGAACGCAGAGCTATTGAGCTAACCTTGCAGTGCAGCTGGATCAGCCTGGTTTAATGTCTGTAATCAGGCAGATCCATCATGCCAAGCTCCAACCCACAACAGTCATGCTCGGCCCTCAGCAGCCTTCAGGCTTTCAGTTTCATCTGGACTGCATTTCTTAATTACATTAAAAGCAAATATACTATGATCTTCTCTATAGTACAGTTATTTTTGCTCTACTTCTGATATATTTTGACAAGAGCTTTTTTTATGCAGCGGCTCACGTTCTGTTGTGCAGTAGCACCTGCCTAAATTATCTGATTGGCAGAACAATCATCCAGTCACCTGCCTGATATCCTTTTGAAAGGTTCTATCCATTCTCAAACACTTTCTATGGGCTCTTTCCCAGTGACAAGTAAAATATATTGAACTGCCCATCTGGTGTGCCAGGTTACTGTTGAGCAAAGACTCTCTGATGTGCAGACACCTAAACCCAGTGCCTTAATTGTGAGCAGTGGCTTTCTGGTAAGGCTCCTACTGCAGGTGGACCTTGTGAGGTCATTTATGATAAATAAAAAACATAAGCATGATTGAAAACATATTTCTAATGTTCAAACTGTCATTGAAGCAACATGTGACAGTCAGTGAAACCCATCCGTCCAGTATCTATACTACTTATCCCTCTGCAGGGGGGCTGGAGCCGATACCAGCCCACACTGGGCAAGAGGCAGAGTACAACCTGAGACTGGTCTTCTTCACCCAAGCTTGCACAGGGAAAAACATTTCATCTCTACAAAATGAAGGCCCCATCCCCACCAGGAAGTCAAACTCCACTAGCACTACCTGCTGCACCTCCATCCAGCCACAGTAATTAAACAATCTTACTGATCTGCTTGCTGCCCTGCAAGATTTAATCGCTGCTTCTGGAGGCATGAATGTTACTTGTACAATGACAAACATTCCCTGAAAATTTTACTCAAATCCATTCATCAGTTTTTAAGGTTTTCTGTCCACAAACTAAAACCAACCAATCAATCAAAGAAACTAACAAACACCTGGAAAACCATAACCTCTTTGGCAGAGGTAAATATGTTACATTTTGTTTTATTATCTCTGATGTTCATTATTCTGTTAACTCTCTCTGATTAGATATGAAAATGGCATTCAAATATATATGTAGGTATTACTTTGGATAAAGAGAAATAAAAAAAAATCTGAAACACTACATCAGGAAAAAGGTTAATCAAAAATCATATCACTCGCTCCAAAGTGACATCCCCCATCTTCTCTTCCTGTTTATTCATCACTTAAGTGAACAGAGTTTCTGCGCTTCAAGTCTCTTCCCAGGAAGCAGGGTTAAAAGGCACCAGACTTGTTTCTGAGACAACATAATTGAAAAATTTGTCAATTTGTTTTCATAATTGATTTGAACCTGTCCTCAGGTGTTTTTAGATGTGCATGACAAGACATTGCCACAGATGCTACTGATACCTGCGGCTATGGATATGGTAGTTTTAAACTGATCAGGCATCAGGTAACATTATGACCACCTGCCACTCTAACAGCTATACATCCCCATACACAACAAACTGTGCTCTGTGTATTCTGACACTGTTCTATCAGAACCAGCATTAACTTCTAAAGAAATCTGAGCAACAGTGGCTGATCTGTTGGATCGGAACACACTGGCCAACCTTTGTCCTCCACATGTATCAACCAGCCTTGCTCAACCATGACCAAGTCACCGGTTCACTACTGTTTCTTCCTTGGATCACTTTTAAAAGATACTGACCACTGCAGACCAGGAACACCCCACAAGAGCTGCAGATTTGAAGATGCCCTGACCCAGTCGTTTGGCCATCACACTTTGGCTCTTTTCAGACTCACTTCTTTTCATCCTGAAAAGTCTTCATTGCACTTGCTGTGACTTTTTAGCATTTCTTAGAGAATTCATGGCTGCTGCTGTCTGCCACAATTTTTTGGTCCCACTCTTGGTTTTTCACAGATACATAAATCTTTCAGGATCAAACCTCAGTGAGAAAACTGCTGTCCACAAAATCTTGTGTCATATCAGACCCACAAATCATAGAAATTCAGAACCAGCCCTAAAGTGGAGTTGGTTATCAGTAGAAGAAAGCATACTGTTGATTACTATTAGAGAGCAGAAACACATAAAAACAAACCTACGCAATAAATCATGATAGGATGCCCCCCCCAACCCCATACCACCCAGTTACAGTATATTTCTGTGACCCTGGTATCCATGTGCCTAATCTGGGAAAAGTTTTATATGTGAAATATGTAACCCCTAGCCCAGGCCATAGTCCATTATAGGAAATAATTGCTTGCTGACCACTGTGGTGAAATTGTTTTCAGCCATGTGCTCTCTGTGTTGAAGCAGCGGAGCTCTTTTATTTGACACAAGGTCATGTGGAGGTCTGATTGACGTGCTCGACTACTCCCTTTGCCGCCAAGGGCTCTGTGTTGGCAGCACCCCCCTCTCCACGCACCTCAGACGGCGATCAGTCATTCACAAGTTCACCGTCACAAGACAGCCTGACGTGAGTGAGCGACCTGATAGATTGAGTGGAGGAGAGATGGAGAGATTTTTAAAAATGTACACAACTGACTAAACAGCCACACAGCACGAGGCATTACAAAGAAGAATGGACATAAAAAAACACATGAAAGAGGGAGAAATTAAAGCATTGTGAGGAGTTTTTATCAGTGTTTTTGCTCACTCGATAACTTCAATTGAATGGATTCAAATTAACTTTCTTTAAAGATAACATATTGTCTGAACTCTGTTTTATATTTGAAGAAATAAAATAACTCTTTTAGACTTAACCCCAATGGAATCTGGTTCTTTTGTTTGGCTAAGACTTTCAGCCGCCATTGTTGGGACTTGAGCCAATCAATGTAGCAGAGTGATATAGACTTGTATTTGTTGTAAATTGAATTAGATATTTTTTGTTAAATTACTTTTTCAGATCAATATTTAGTCTGTTTTTTTCTAGGGCAAGAACAATAAAAATACTGGTTGAATAAAAAAGTAAAAGCCTTTAAAACAGTTGGACTCCTGCAACCTTGTAAATACATTAAGTATAAGAAGCAATACAAAACATTTGGATTAAGGCTTACAATTAAAAATGGCACTTTTAAGCTGCTGATGTAAAAGAAAAATAGAGTTCAGTTTGAGCTGTATACATGCACTGAATAATCTGGCTATTCTTCAAAACCTAGGTATGCTGATCAGAATTCTTATTGTCTGAAAATGGGTTTTAGTTGATTAAAAGTAGCCTATGCCATTTGCATGACCACTGGTGTTATTAAGCTACTCAAAAACTCTAATAGAAAAACGAACAATAAAACACCTAATAAATTCAAAAATAACAAATGTAACATGTGCATTAGATTTTAAAATTGCCTAATTTTCCTAAACTTTGACCTGCATGCGGTCAAAGTATACATTGATGCTGACACAGAAAAATAAATAATTGAAGATGTATGTAAGTATGTTGTTTTCATATACTGTAATAATCTGTGGTAAAATGTATTGTTAGGAAGTAAAAAAGTAAACATACAGTGTCGTATGTAGCCTTTCAAATGCATAGTATTTATAATTTTCCATTAAATTATAGCATTTTATTACTTAAGGACATTAAATCAAGCAAGTAGCCCTCCATAATACTCCGTTTCTTTAGGGTAGCTCTCAGGTTCAACAAGGTTGGTGACCTCTGTCTTAGGGTATGCTAGGGCTGTCACTTCATACCCGATATTGTAATATCTGAAAAGTTTTGGGGGTAAACATTCATATTCAAACTGTAATATACATTTGAAATGAAAGTATTCAGTGCAGCAGGACATTAGGGGAGCAGTGAACTGTTTGATCCAACAGTGGGCACTCTCAGTCTAACTTGACCGTCCATACGTCCAGAGAAGAGGAGAAGGCAGCTGCCCTTGGAGTGATGGCTGCGTTTGGGAGCTTATAAAAACTGAGTGACTCAGCCAACAGTAAAAGGAGCGCCATTCAGGAACAAACCTACATGAGGGAGACTCCTCTCTCAGCTGCTTTAATGGAGAGACACAGAGTTTGCTCGATACCCGCAGCTCTCTGAGTTGGCCGGTACATATTTGTACCTCAGTGTGCTCTGAGTGGGTGTTCTCGTCAGCAGGTAATATTGTAAACATGAAGAGAGCAGCATCTGATCCAGTGAAAGTTGACTGGCACTTATGTTCCTGGCAAATAATAGAATATAAGTCAGAGAGACTATATTTTCTGGGCTTTGGCAGATTTTGATGTTTTGAGTTTAAAGCCTCTGAACTTCTCTCCTGTGTTTTGGTGGCTTTCTATATGCAGGCTGTTTCTGCCATTCTAAGTCAAGAAGACTGCAAAATACCATTGTGCTTTGTCACTGTTGGGGTAACAGAATAAAACAGTAAATATATCTAATAGAAATGCAGCTGAGGGGGTCCTTATATCTTTACATATTAGTCTGTATTTTTAAAAAAACATTTGACTTGGAACGTAACAGTTACAATAAGTGTTAGATGTTCACAGTATGCTGTATGAATTGTGACCCATGAAGTGAGCTTTTCAGCTGTAAATAAAAGTTCTGTTTAGAAAGTATTCACACAGAATGAAAGTATGGAGCTAACACAGACAAGCCATATCAGCTCCAAACAGATGTCCAACAGATATATTGGTCAGTCTCATATTTCTAAAAGTACAGAAATATGGAATTTGTAGCCCTCTTGTTCTGTTTCTAATAATCAAACCTGTTTTTCTATTCACAAATCTTTTCTGTTCCAAGTGATGACTTTAAACAGTTGTTCTTTGTAATACTGTGGTTTATTGAGCTGTCTGAGGGTTATCCTGCACAACAACAGGGAGATTGTTCTGTTAAGAGACGACATTGATGAATTTTTGTGAATGTTTTTGATGCTCTAAGTCAGACAAACCAAACGCTCTTCTCTTGACTGTTGCACTGGAAGATTCATTGGGGAGAAATGTCAAATCCCTTACAAACACAAACCATCTGGCCACATTTCCAAGGAGTAAACAGGAAAATGTATGCATTTGTTTGGTTCTTTGGTTAGGCATACAAAGCAGTTTATTTAGGCAGAGAAGGGCTTTACATTTAAATACCTTTTCCCCTAAAACAGGCATTTCCTCTGCAGCACATAATCAAAAATATTTTGCTTTCATATATGTATAATATTTCTTACCTTTGAGCTGTAACAGGGTATTAATGCCCTTAAGGCAGCGTCCAGCTCTTATCTCTAATGAAATGTGGCATAAAAAAGTCATTATAAAAACTGAGCTTTTTTTCTTCCACGGCTTTAGAACATTTGCATGAAATCACACATGAGGGAGAAACTGATGGCTGTGCAGTTTTCACATTTCACTTCCAACGAGTCATGCTGCAGTATTATATGGCAATTACAGACATGGTTCACCTCTGTTGGTTTCAGTCATAAACCTTAATTTTCACACAGTGGTGATTAATTTGATTTTGAGAAGCTTTAAGGGAAGCTTGGCTCCATAACATATTTAAATTTGCATGGGGTTTGGGAAGAAAATACACCTTAAAGCAACAAAAACTTGGATATAAGAGGAATTTGTCTTGTCAGTCCTTAAGGCTTTATTTCTTAATTGTGTGCAGTAAAACAACCTCACAGTCAGGGTATGTAAATTCTCCAATCAGGGACTCTCAATCAAAAATAAATCAAAAAGTGATGAGAGGAAATGTGCTGCCAGCTAAGCCCACCTCTGCAGTTTTTTTTCTTAAGAGGGGGATCTTTAATAAAAATTCTTCTACCTAATGTGGGCATACCAAACAGTATATCATCATCTTGGATTCATGGATGAACAACATAAGGAAGAAAATCTGTTTGAACTTGGCCTTCAACTTTTTGCTGCAAAGCATTATAGCAAGTGCAAACCAAGCAGACCACTTTTAAAAGCTTTTCTTCCTCATAATAAGAAATGTATCCGTACTATGTTGAAAATACTCTGTATGGAGTTTAAAGGGTGTGCAGTCATAGGAAACAAGTAAGCAGCAAAGGTGGGTGGAGCGGCACAAACATAATTGACACAGCATGAGACCACTTTTTTTTTAGGACAAACAATTTGAAGCAAAAAAACAAACTTAGTGAAAAAAGGCCCCGAGACTGCATGGTGTTGATTTGTCCTCAGCTCCACCTCTTCGTATCTGTTATTAGGTTGGTGTATAGTCTGCATCAGTGTGGCAACAACAATAGATTGTGTATAAAAGCCCCCTCCATAATAGAAAAGGAATTAGTTGTTTTTTCATATCTTTTGTTGCACTGATACTCCCTAAAACTCTCAGTCATATTGAAACCACTTTTCTATTTTTTCAGTGGAAAAGATAAAATGATGGGCCAACAGTGCATTTTTGATATAACTGTGTAAAAACTGGGAAAAAAGTTTTTGTTACAATGTTCAAAAAGCCTTAATCTGATTTGTTAAATCTATTTTAAGTGGACACAAAACGAAAAAAATCATCTCCAAAACAGCCGTGTCAATGCAAATTTCCTTGCAGAGAAATTAGATTTTCTAAATGGACCCAATTTTGACCTCCATCCCTATTCAGTAACCAAACAGCTGAAGTGGCTAAGACTTTGTTCGATGTTTTAAACTCTCCGTGGTAACATCCATTGTTTTGACTGCAACAATAAGCATGTGTCTTCTGCTGCTGCTACAATTACTCTGTTACACTGATCAGTCATAACATTATGAGCACTGACAGGTGAAGTGAATAACACTGATCATCTCTTCATCATGGCATCTGTTAGAGGGTGGAATATATCAGGCAGCAAGTTAAAATTTTGTCCATAAAAGCTGATGTTAGAAGCAAGAACAATGGGCAAGTGTGAGGATTTGAGCAAATTTTACAAGGGCCAAAGTGTGATGGCAAGACGATTGGGTCAGAGCATCTCCAAAACTGCAGCTCTAATGGAGTGATCCCGGTCTGCAGTGGTCAGTATCCAACAAAAGTGGTCCAAGTGGTGAACCGATGACAGGGTCAGGGGTGGGGGGCCAAGACTCACTGATGCACGTGCAGAGCAAAGGCCGGCCCATGTGGTCCAACCAACAGATGAGCTACTGTTATTCAGGCCCTGTTTACACGACAATGTTATCACCAGAAACGGTAAGGTTTCTCCTTTGAGTTTTCAAAAGCACTCCACGTTCACACGGAGATGCAAGAATGACTGAAAACGTTGCACGTGCCAGTAGATGGCGATGTTGGTCTGTAGAGAAACAGCGGAGTTACAACACGCGCACGCTTTCCAGTGAAGACAAACTTTTCACAAATGGCAATGGCAAGTGGACGCACAAAGACGCAGGAGTTTCTTGTCTGGACAACAAATCTGTCAAACCGAGCACAGTAAGCAGCACACATGTTGCTCGGTAAACGGCCAAAGCTGTCGTTGTTGTTCCTGGGATGTGCACGCCACCTTTATCTGAAAGAGTACAGAACATGCACTGCACGTCAGCGTTTCCAGGGAAAACGCTGATTCCCATTTGAACAGGAGGCGCAAATGCAATGAAAACTCTCTGTTTTCAGTCATTTTCGTTGTCATGTAAATGGGGCCTCGGAGTGCTGAAGTGGTTAATGCTGGTTCAGTTCAGCTCAGAGCTTTATTGTCCTTCCAGGCGAAATTTGATCTGCAGCATACAGCACAACCAATCTTGACAAGAACAACTCCAACAAAGTAAAAACAGAGGTATCAAAAGAGTATAAAAGAGAATAAACAAGTGAAAAAGCTGTTGAAACCTGTCGCCGATTAAAATAATTGGCAATTTAAGAATTATTCAAGTTGACTGCATTGATTGCACGTGGTTCTTATAGAAATGTGTCTGAATACACAGAGCATCGCAATATCACAATATTCAATATTAGGCAGGTGGTCATGATGTTATGCCTAATCAGTTTATATCAGTAGCAGTTAAGGACATGTCTGGTTTTAGAAGTATTGGAAATGTTTGAGGCAAAGTAAGGACTTATAGTATGGAATAATCAATCTCATAATCATGACATTTCAGTGATGAAAGTCTATATGCTGTGCTTTTATCTGTAAAAATCAAATGCTTAGTCAACTGTTTGAGATTCATATGTGCAGCCTGACAGCACTGAGGCTTGTTTTCTATGCACAGTATCTAAAAGCTAAGTGTGCTATTAAAGTTGTTTGTTGAGCCATTACAGGCCTGTCTCTTAAACTGGCATGTTATGACATTAATGTTGATGGTGGTGATTCAGAATCTGCTGACTGCACTGGATCTGAGGCCGATCAATACTGACTGCATGTATGTAAATGCAGTCATTAAATCTTTCTCCAGTTAAGTGTCTGGCTTCAGCAAATATGCAGTGGGGTATAGTTAAAGACACGGGAGACAAATAATTCCTATTAAGCAGGAGGAAACAGCGTGTACTCTTTGGTTTAAGGGACAGAAGGTGCCGTTCTTTGAGGTGGACATGAGGGACAGTTTGGAGTGACTCTGTGGAGGTCATTAAGTGAAGTTTAGCATGAGACAACGGTTGCCATCACTGCATGCAGATTTACTGTTGTCCCACTCAGTACCCACAGTATCAGCAGGAGCGTGGTGCTGCATTCTTATTAACACATCCCCGTCTGTATGATGGAAATAGCGACAGAATGCATGAGCACATTTAATCACAAGGCCCTGTAGGTTCCCCCAAGCCTAAACATTAGTTACCTATGCAGCTTGCATAGTAATATTCTGGCTCTGTTAATGTTTTTGACCTCAGGTACAGTGCTTTCAACTCAGTGTTTCGTTGTCTGATAGTCGCTGTTTGAAGTTAGATAAAGAGAGGACCCTCACAGAAGTGGAAATGTTGACTGCACCAGAGTTTGTGACCTCAATTACTTTACCCATAGATAAGATAACACCCATTAGATTATTCTACTTCCATTGAGCACAGTGTCGGAAATTACAAGCTGTGCTCTTTAGCTCCCAGTGACTTTGTTTTTCTGCATGTTTTTGCATTTTGATATGTGGGTCTGGAGAAAGAGCTTTTTTATTTTCAAGTATACATTTATGTAAGTATATAATACACGAGAGAGAATAGTAACTGGCCACGCAGCTTGGTTTCAAACAAAGCAGAAGTGCCTCACACCAGATTTTTTTCCAATTGAAGTGCCAGAAGGAGGAAACTTCACCAGAAATCAGTGTTGGGAAAAAAAAAAAAAAAAAAACAGTTCTTCAATTCCAAATTAGAGGAAATGTTCACTGTTTGAACACACATTTTCTGAAGCAATCAACAGGGATTTTTCACATATTGAAACATTAATAGGGGCAATAGAGGCGTATTTTTACACAAAAAAGTGTATTTTGCATATTTTGGAATCTCAAAAAAACAAGAAAAATATTGCAGCATTTGCAGATTTAAAGGGAAAGTTCAGTATTTAAGTTGGGTCGTATCAGGGAGACAATAGTAAGTGAAGTGGCTGAAAGGACCCCCAGAAGTGCTGCCCCTTTACGAAAAATGACCTGAGACCACTGGTAAGGTACACTGCTGTTGACGTGTACAGTTATTTTGCATAAATGTGTGCCTTTTATGACGAAAAGAGCCACGAAACTATGTTGGTTTGAATGTTTGATTGGACAAAAAATGTCATAGGCCTTTATTTTTCCTCGAGGACCTCTCTGTGTTTGGTTCTATTTTATGACGCAGTAAATGGCTGTGTTCCTCTGCCTGCCTGAATTGATTCTGCCAATCTGCTGTTTTGCTTTATGGACTCATGAAGACACACCAACGGCAGAGGAAACTAATACCGAAAATGACTTTCAGTTCATAGAGGTAACCACGTGCATCCACATTAAAATAATGAATACAGAAGAAACTCTTCAGAACGAGATTCAGCAGGCTGAATGGATGCACGCTAGCAGAAGAACACACAGCTGTTTGTAAAATAAAGTATAAAAATCATAAAATAGTGCCAAACACAGAGACACGCTCTTAAATTTTTCACCCAATTGTACTTTTGTCAAATACCTGATACAACCCAACTTCAAAAACACTGAACTATATCTTTAAAAACTCTTCATCTGTTGAAACAAAGACTCATATTGGATCCCAGCAAATCCACAAAACTGTAATTTTGATGATAAAGAAGGTGTTATTCTGGTTAATGATGTTTCTCAAGTATAAACAGTATGCTTTGTCTTCCCTTTCCTTTAAGCCCACCTCTCTGTTGTCAGTTTCTGCACCCTGAACAGCACATACAATTTTCATCTCTACACATCAAGCATTCATGCTTGATCACCCCCCGTCCTTGTGGATCAACAATAGATAAAGACATTCATCTTGATCAAGAGCATAAATGGTCTGCAGTGTGCGTGTAAACTCAATACAAAAATCCTCTCACCCATGATGAAATGAGGCAGATTTGTAAAGTTAAACGGCACGTACTGTATGACAGAATCATCTCTACATTGACTTGTGAAGGTTCATCTTCAATATTTTGATTTCTTTCTCCAGGTTAGAATACATGCTTATCAGACATCTAAGAGAATTGATGTTAGAAAATTCACCCTCATTGTGATGCCCACTGAACAGAATATTTCTCCTGATAAACAACAGCCTGCCGCGATCAAAGCAGACAGATTGCTGCTCACATGAAGGAACGGCTGGGAGAAGTGATGAAAATTCAGCATCTACATGCCCTGTGATGGTTATTAATTCCCTTTAGCCAGACTCATATTTTTCAAGAAAATTAATTCTGCTGACTGATTTGCTTTTGTAATAACCTAATAGTATGCCACTACCATGCTCACTCGCCTGGAACAGATAGGGAGAGGAATAATATCGATTGAGAGGTCCTCACCGTGAGGCTGCAGATTTAATGGAGAGATTCAAATTTGTTCTCATTTCTTTTTTTATTCATGCAATTGTGGCTATAATTAGAAATATAATAACAGAATTCTTTCATGTTGGAGCAGAAGACTGTGTTTTTCAAAGCGGGGAACCTGACCCACCAGGGTTTTGCCAATGATGCGGAGGGGTTAGGAAAATCTAAAGCAGGATGGAGTTCATGTAAAATGCTAACCGGTCTTCCTGGATATCACCACATACTGAAGTATTTACGGTACATGTTTTTTCTGTCTTCTCTGCTTGTTTCTTTACAATTATCATACAACTGGTAAGAAGACATCACAACAAACACACAAAAATATATTTTAAATGTAACTAAAAGTTCTCGGGGTGCACAGACCTGTGCCAAGGCATTCTGACATTTTTAGCCAACTTTTTAACAATATGTGGAAAATCGCCCTATCTCACAATTTTAACCAGCCCTTTAAAATTCTGAATCTGCATCCTGATTCAGATCACCAACAAAATCAGGTCTCAGCAACATCCCCTGAATATGTCACTGAATTGCTGTCTCACTCACGGACAGCCTGACAAACAAGCTAACAAGTGCCAGAAAAATCAAAACCTCCTTGGCAGAGGTAATTAATGACTAAAAAGAGGAAAATGTCCAACAAAACCTTATCACTTCTTCCCTGTGCCATGACCAACATTCCCTGGAAATGTCATCAAAATTCTTTGAAAGCTTATTAAGTTGTTAGTAAAAATGTATCTCACAATAACAAATCTTTTTTAAAAATTCCTGCATCCACATCAGGATTCGGATCACCACCAAAATCCAATTGGTTTCTCCTGCTGCCATGTCTAACATTCCCTAAAAAATTTATAATACAAATATAACTTTTTGAGTTATTCTGCTCCAAACTAACAAACACTGGCAAAAACATAACCTCCTTGGCAGAGGTAATAAAAAAAATACCGGTTTAAAAATGTGTTATGTCATTATGCTTACAGTATCACATATATCTTGATATATCATACTGTCACCCTCGTATCTCATGTATCGCCACGTTCTGTCCAGTCCACATCCTAAGCTCCTTCACAGACAAAACCTTCCCTCAGGTAGAATCATACAGGCAGAGCAGAGACATTGCTCTTGACTGCAGAATGAAATGTATCAGTGATTTGGGTCCTGCTGAAATAAACATGAATGCACATTAATAATGCAAATTATATAAAGTCTTTTATTTCCTCTTGTGGCAGGGTTTTGATTATGAGTCATAAACCACAACCCCTAATTGATAGTATGGGAAACACTGCTGTATATTAAGAAGTTGTGGCATGTTTTATCAGCATTTTTGTAGTCTTTGGGTATAAGAAACTCAAGTCTTGAAAGATGGAGGTCCCCTCTGGAGGCTCTTGAAATTTGAGGAACCTTGGCATGGCACAAATAATATGATATTTATATATTTATAAATGAAGGCGGAGCAAAGAGACAATCCTCAAGAAAATACAAGGTTAAAACAAAACACAGTGTTATATTGTTTATCAAAATGATGGTGCACTTAGGGTCTGCTCCAGGGAAAAGTGCAATGAAACAACAGTGGCCTTTCAGGTGAGCTATGTGCATGACATTTCTCTCAAGTGGCGTCCGTGTGCTGCACAAAATGTGACATCCATAGGTTTTCAGCAGGACTGACATTGCACTATATTTTCCTCAGTTTGTGAGATGGAGAGGACATTTAAGAAAAAAAAAACAAGCACTTTCTGGTTTGTCATTCACACACGCCCACACACTCTGCTCGCTCCAGTCTCGACTCCGTCTGACAGAGCTACATCTATTGTTCGTCTCCTGAATAAACTAAAACCCCATGCATTCAAGAAGGTCTCAGCGCAGATTATTTATTTATTTTAAAGACATTTATTTGTTGGGGGGTTTTGTAAGTGGCTTCTGGTTTTGTTTTGTTTCCAGATTTTCTTTTTCTAGGTTAAAAGAGGGAGAAGAAGCAGGAGGGGGAGGGGGAATCTGTTGGTGGAAAGTGATGCATCATCTGAGAATATGGAGGGATTTTTCTTCATGTAGCAGCGTATAGAATCCTGTTTGCACCGAGCAAAATGTTGTCTTGTTGCATGTCATATTTTATGTACATACGATACAGGGACACTGTCTGAGCCTACACTGCTTCGGATGGATTCCTCAGAAAAAAAGAGGGTGTAGTTTCACATGAAGACTGTCATCACCCCAAAGGCTTGTAAGAAGTTTTGAAGGTTGTGTTTTGTTTTGTTCCTGAGTGCGAGGGAACGCTGGATTAGAAAGTGATATTCAGTGGAGATGGAGGTCGTGTCTGGGTCGAAAAACCTAGATCTTTAAAGTCTTAGATATGCTTTGAATGTTTTGCACGCAGTTGGATTTTGTGCACCACGATACACAAAGGGAACAAGGTTCACATGGAGAGCAGGTAAGGTTGAACTATCTATTCAAATCCAATGCAAGCTCAGTTTAAGGTCTAATAAGTTAGTGAGATTTATTAACCTGGCACCCGAGATGGACTGTCCAATATATGTCAGGAGTCCATAGGAAGGGTTTGGGGGGGGCTGAACCTTACAAAAGCATATCCAGCAGGTGATTGGATGACCACTCCATCAATCACATTTGTTACAGGCCAATCAGATGATGTAGTAGGCAGGGCTCTACAGAACGTGAGCCACTTCATAAAACAAACTCTCCTTAAAACCTGTCAGAAGTTGAGCAAAAATATTCTTACTATAGAGAAGCTTGTAGTGTCATTATTTGTTTTTCATTTAATAAAGAAATGCGGTCCAGATCTGATAAAACTGCTACTGAAGCTGTTAGCATCTATGCTAATCTTCATGCGCGCAGTAACTTCCTGCTGTCGTGTCACTCATAGCTCCCACTTCTATGTTCTAAAGGACTCTGATTGGGCCGTCCCACTTTTGGCCGCTCACAGTTGTTGTAGATTGGAGCTTGGCAAGATGGATCTTTCTGGTCATGCATATTCCTCTGCTTATCGAGGGGTGGATCACAGTGGCAACAGCTCATGCATTCCTCCCCCACAGTGATATTTTCTGGCTCTTTCTTTGGGTGTTTTTGGCATTCCCCTGCCAGATGGGATATATGTAGGCTCCTCAGAGTTGGATCCACCAGGAGAACCTCCATAGGGAGTCAATCCGGGGCATCTTAGGTCAAATATGAAGTTCAGAAGATTTGGTTCGGTTTGTAATCTGGCCAAGAGTTGGGGCTGTAGCTGCAGCCATTGTTTCGGCCATCCAGCCTGTTGTTGCAATATTAACCAGAAATACACAACCAGGCTTTGAGTAGTAACATCGTTCAGTTCAAAGCAGCTCTGCCCTTTAAGAGGTACAGAATTATCAAACTATACACACTAATGGAAAACGAAGCAGGTGGTATCCAAACCATGTAGCATCAAGCCAGGTTTAGCAGATGGTACAAATGAAAAAAGCACCATAAAGCCGATGTCAAACTTTCTTCTGGAAATCTCATTTTGACAACAAAGCTAGTAAATCACACAGAGCTCTTGGCCTCATCTGCAGCAATGTACAGTATAAGTCGAACTCCTGTGCTGCTTCTTTGCTTGCAGGGGCAGAAATGATCAAAAGCACTGCAGCAAAAGTTTTTTTTACTTGAATTAACCTTTAAACAACTCTGCTCCAAAAATACTGAACTACGCCTTTAAGAGTGCCTTAAAAAGGAAATCTGACTTGAGGCTCTTGGTGACTTATTGAGGGGAACGATGGACTGTGTCAGTGAAAAACTATCTCCAGTGCAGAGGAGATAAACACAAAAGGTGTTGCTACTTCACATGCAAAAAAATACACTGCAGAAAAAGCTCAGCACAACAAACTTTGCCGCCCCCTCTACCCCATCAGAATGCCAACAGGACATGAACATACCTTCAGTTGTCTTTATTACACTCCAGCTGCCTAACATGTTTTTACCCTTCACGGATCTCAGGCTGTGAAAAAGAGAGCCTTTTAAAGTGCCTCCCCTTCAAGTCTAATGCCAAGGCTGTGTTTACACCTGAAACACTCCCCTTCACCCCACAATCAGAGTTGGCTTCCCTCTGCACGTCTGCAAAAAGCTTCCCCAGTAATGCAACAACACAAAGTTTTATATCGGAGGTGACATGAGGTAAGTGTTGACTGTTTTTCTTTTTTTCACTATTTTTGTGTAATAGAAGACAAATAAATTGTTTACCCTGAAACAGCAGGGGAAGCACAGGAGCTAGCAGACAATCAGATGTTTTTATGGTGCAGAGGAGGGATTATAAAACACCCCACATTACAGATTCAAGCACATGAACATGATCAACAGAAATACTTTTTAGTAGTGCTAGCTGTGGGAGCTGTGTGGTTGATGTTTTTTAAGAGTTCAGCAGTTAGTGAGTGTCTAGAGGCGAGATTAAGAACTCTTTCCTTTGATTTAGTGTTTTTTGAGTTATTTCTAAGTCCTCAGTTTGTGAATGCATTTAAACTCTGGCACACACACATATACATACACTCCTGACACTATCAGGCCTACGCAGAGATCGTGTTTACTCCCAAAACTCCCCTCACTCCCTCAGCTCAATATTTAGACCGAGAGATTCAAACTCCGTCCTTTGAATTGAAGTAATTGGTCGGTGTTCGAATTCCAATTTCACAGGCACAACATGTGGAGCACAGAGAAGGACAGAAGAGACTCTCAAACATGTGGTGGTAGTTAGAGCTTGGAAAGACAGAGTTTAGAGTATAGAGTTTTAAGGTACACATTATAAGGCACACCTGCCCAACTGTTTCTTTAAGTGAATAGCTAATCAGCCAATCACATAGCAGCAACATAGTTTATTTTAGTATGTTGAAATGATCAAGAAGACCTCCTGAATTTCAAGCTGAGTATCAGAATGGGGAAAAAAGGTGATTTAAGTGACTTTGAATGTGGCCTGATAGTTGGCGTCACAAGGGCTGGTCAGAATATTTAAAGGGATAGTACATTATTTTTGAAGTTGGGTTGTATAATGTCCTTGACAATAATCAGTGAAGGTTTGAAAGGGCTCCCAGCAGTGCAGAACCTTTGAGAAGAATGACCTGAGACCACAGGTAAGGTACACTGCTGTTTTGTGGGACTGTGTGAGTTTCATGTTAAAAAAAAAAGAGTAACAAAACCACATTGAGTTGAAAACATGGTTTTAGTGACTAATTTTACATTAAAAAAATTGAAGCACTTAGCTTTCCTCCAGTCTGTGTTTGGTATAATTTTACGATGCTGTGTGCATTGATTTCGCTGATCTGCTGTTTCACTCTATGGACTCAGAAAGACACAACAACAGTAGAGGAAACTAATACTGAACTAAATATGAGTGATTCTGACAAGACTTTCCTTTGACTGTGGTGCATTGTGAAATAGTCCCACTCAGCCACTTCACTGACTATTGTAAAGTATTTCATAGAGCCCAACTTTAAAAAAAAAGAAATATTCTTTTCAGAAAGTGCTCATTTACTCTTATTTTTAAGTATGACCATCATTAGGGTGTACAGAAAATAGTCTTAAAACAATGAACATCCAGTGAGCATAAGTTCTCTGGAGAAACATGCCCTGTTGATGTCAGGGGTAGGACGAGAATGGCCAGAGTGGTTGAAGATGATAAAAAGCCATCAATAACCCGATGCACAATACCATATCTGAAAAAAAAATACAGTTTTGAAGCAGAAGGCCTAAAGCAAAGGAATTTCGCATGAATGGTATGTTTTAATGATGGAAAAAAGCTATAAATTACATTATTCCTAACTTTGGTTATCCTGATATAACACTGTCACTGCAACTAGCAATACAGTACAGTAACATGATTTATGGTCCTTATCACCCAACTTTAGGAGTTGTGTAAGCACCAACGTGTGCCTCTCTTCATTAGTATTCTATCAGAGGAGCCATATGAGAGTGTCGTCTCTCTTTTAAAGTCACCCCATCCTCTCTTCCAGGCAGCTCACTTGCTCCCTCCCCTTTTCTATGCAAAGGTCCTCAGTCTGCCCTGTGGGCTGCTATTAATGAGGAACTCTGTGGTGAGTCTTATTAAACCTTAATGACAGGCAGGCACCTGCTCGGGTGTCAATACCAGTTGGGTTCAGCCGATCATCAACACAGAGAATCTCTAATCCACAGAGGGGAGAAAAAAGAGGTCCCCTGACAGAGCAAAGCCCTCAGTGATCCTCCATCTGAGGTTTGTAGTAAACAGGTCTTTTAGAGAATACATCAGATGTTTGAGTTAAAGCTGAATGATCTGGAATATTTACATTATCAGATTTAGATTTACTACAGTGCACAACAGAAGAGATAAATTATGTTACACAGATAACAAAGAACTCGAGACACTGCCTGGCATATCTTCTTGAGGTGTACAAATGCTAGACTGTGAAGTGTTGGGTCTAGAAGAGGTCTCAAAACATTTTCCATTGAGGGCCAAATATAGAAAACAACATGGATGACTGAAACACTTTGCTTCATCTAACTCTTGGTGTATCAAAACTTAATAATTTAGGAGCTAATCAGTTTTCAAGGCTCCCGGTTGGCCCTGGCTACCGCATGATTCACTCCTGGCCAGGATAAGAACAACAAGGGAGGACATTGAGTGTTTATTTTCAGTCAGACACAAAACAAAGGGCAAACTGAAAGAGGCTACCAAACTTTGTTAGACTCGGTGCTTGAAGAGAAATAGTGGGCAATAAATTGAACTGTATTATTTTTGTCTCCATGTGCACACGGCCTAACTGTTCTCAGGATATTATGTTCACAAGGGAGGGATGAACAGTAGGCACAATGACTTTGACCTCTAATCTGCAAAACTTGATCAGTTTGGAGTTGATATTGATGCAAAGTAAAAAACAAAATCCCTGACAACATTTCTAAGATGTCACATTTCCAATTAACAGCCCACCCCGAGACCCACTGGCCTTGAACTTTTAACCTGTAAACTTCAAAATCTGATAAGTTCATCCTCGAGTCAGAGTGGGCAGATATGCAAAGTTTGAAGAAAATCCCCCAAACCTTCATGGCCAAATTAGCCTTGACCTTTGACCTCTAACATCAGAAATGTATTCAGCTCATCCTTGAGCTGCTTGGATGGATCAACTGACAACCTTGAGGCAGAGTCCCTCAGACCCTGGCTGCCTCCTACTTGAATCTACAAATACATGTAGTGTGAATTTTAATTTGAGAAGGCCACATTACACTGGTTCAACAGCAGTGAAAATATGTGGACCTGCAGCTATTGCCACAGGCAGATGGAGGTGAAGCATTAAACACACCAGGTCTTAAATCAGGAAGAGCTTGACCAGGTGTCAGTCATGTTAAAGCTTCCCCCGCAGCAAACCCTGACATGGTTGCTCGTATACTGAGGCTTTCTGAGGAGCTGGGGTTGAAATGAAATACAAGAGATCTTCATACTTCCATCCAAAAGGAAATCAGACCCGGTGGAATTTCTTTGCCTTTAACCATAAGGGCTGCTTTTGTTCTACAACCAATTAAGAATTAACATATTGCAATTCAAGATAATTGGAGATATTCCTGTGAAAGCACTTGTTGGAAATAACTAAGAAAAAAATGCATGGAGCTCTGGAGCCATAAATATGTTTTGTTTTTACTTTTTACTTAATATTTCTAATATGGTTCATCATAATGGTCTTCTTAAAGAAAAGGAATAATCATTTACTAATTTGACAGTTGGCAGACTTTTAACTACAAACCTGCTTCTGAAAAGAGAGAAGGAACAGGTCAGGATTAGGAGACATAATGCGTTCATCCCAAAGCTGAACATCACTGTATCATTTAAAAAATGATATTCATGTATACAAGAGCTGGGCAATAAAACAATCTCAAAATGCGATCGTTGCAAAAGTTATGTTGGTGACAAAGATAAGATGTAGGTGTATATACTCAATAGCGCATGGCAGAGAAATCAGGCACAGAAGCTGTCAGTCGGTGTGTTTTTCTAAAGGGGTAGTTACCCCGCTCCACACTCGGGTAGCGTTAACGTAGCCTTATATCAGTTTCCACTCCCCAAAACAAAAGAAGAAGTCAGAGTCAGCGTGTTGGTTACGCCCACTTCCTACAGGCAGCACAGAACCTTCTTCAAGGGCTCAGAGCCAGAGTTTGTTTGGGCTGCCCGGGAGAGAAGTAAAGTTGGAAAAGAGGAAGGATATAAGCAAAAATGGAGCAAAGCCGGGGACACTGTTGATAAAAAATGTCACACGACATCAATGTGAAAATGGCTCAGAAAATGCAATAAGCAACACGGAGCAGACGAAGCAAAATATGTCTGCGGCCAAATCTCTTTCATCACCTGAAAAAATACCAACCCAGGGACGACAACGAGAGTGTGAAAGTGAGTGCTTTGACTTTATACACACTCTTTGAAAGTTTGGGCCTGAGTAGGAGCTTGTCTGCAACCAGCATTAGCAGTGCTGCAGAAGTGCTGCCTAAACAACAATCAATCATGTCATCCTTCGAGGCCAGTGCTCTGTATGAAAACCATTCAAAAAGGAGCAAGGCCATGACAAGCGATGTTTTAATGCAAGAAGACATTGTGACTGAGTACACTGAAGAGGGACGGCTTCAAGAAACTGACTGAAGGGCTGGACTTCAGGTACAAACTCCCAAGCAGGGACTACTTTACACAAACTATTTGTCTTTATGGCATTTTTTAAGAAGTTTTGGTTATAAACAGTTTTGTTTATTTTAGTATCATTTATTTTTAAGAAGTTTTGGTTGTAAACAGTTTTGTTTATTTCAATATCTTTTCCAAAGAAGTTTTAGGTAAGTAATGGTTTGGGTTGAATAAGTATTTAAAATGTGAACATAAAAAACTATTGCCAAAACAGACTACTTAGTTTGCATTAGGGTTGCACATTGATATTGGTTTAACATCAGAATCTGCCAATACTGGTGCATTTTAATAACATCAGCCATTAAAAAAGTATGCACTGAACTGGTATCAGGTCCAGATGTTTATTTCTTCTGTCACATGAACTTGATGCCAATGTCAGACGCACCTGCTGATTCAGAGAATAATGTTTTCATGACAAAACATGAGAGAAAATACAGATTTTGTGGGAAAATAATACCAACATAAGTGATTTTGGAAACATCAGCATTGACCAAAGTCGGATCTTTAAACATCGGTATTTACAATTGGAGCCTCACGAGTTTGCACTTGTTAAGTTTGATGACTTCATGAAAAAAGTGCAGTTCTTTTAATTCTGAACTGGCATACACAGTAAAAAAAAATCATGATAAATATTGAAATTAATCACCATTGAAATTTATCGTGATCAATTTTTTGCTGTACCCCGCCTTAGTGTATATGCAAAGAGTCATTACAGACACACAAGCCGCTGCTGAAATCTGTCTTTTTTATCATCACCCATCACAAGTTAACATGCATGAACTGTGACTTTTGTTTATCTTTTCAGTATGGTGAATTTTCTCTTCAGCTAGACCACACAACAAGAAAGGCAAACAAGATAATGTACCGTCAAACTAATAAAAACATTACATGGCAGGACTTTGTATTAGTTATTCCAGTTTCCAAAAATAGAGGCCTTAAAAATCCATCTTATGTCCAACTGTGATGTAAATAATACTTCAGCAAAGCATTTAAGTCGGGAACCAGACAATTTTGTAATTTCAGTGATTTAGCTAAAAGGTCAACCTTTTGTAAGAGCAAGCATATATCCAACAAAGATGCTAATCTTGGCACCAGAAAGTTTTCTCTGATCTGACCAGATACATGTTTTCAATGACAAAGGGATAACACATTCTTGAAATAGCTCACTGCCTCCTGCAGTGGAGCCTTGGCTTTATATTAATGTGTAAATTTGTGTTCCTGCAGAGCTTCCTGAATCCACCATGGAAAGTATCAGACGTGCTATATACAGCAGTACCTCAGGCCATGCATGGAAATTATTCTAGCTGCGGGGTTCAAAGGTATTCAGATATTTTTTGAGTGTGTTTGTGTAAGTCAGATGGACACAGTTGGATTTCTGAGAGCTTTTGATCACAGAGTTTTTTTTTATTCAAAGACACATTCCTCTGAAAACTCCACAGAAGAGTCCAAACTGCTCTGTATGCCAGATGGTCCAGAGGATTGTCCATGTCTCAAGTCCCTTTATATGGGAGATTCATGCCAGGTCTCCATATCCCAGCAAGATTTTGAAGACTGTGGACACCAAGAGGAAGATGAACCAGAATAAAGGCTCTCATGTTGGGATATTTCTGCCAAAAGTTGTTTTACAGGTGGTCGTGTCTACTTCCAAGAGCTCGAGGATAACAAGGCTAACCTTGGCCCAACCTGAGTATAACTCTTAGATTAACACCCTAACAAGGGAGCAGAGTGGTGTTGCAGCAGAATAGACCTAAAGACTTGCTGGAGCCACATGGGAGTCTCTGGGAAGATCAATAGAAGCTTTGGAGAGTCTCAGTGGGGATCCTGTACTTAAGACAGAACTTGTCTGGGTTTGTGTGTATGTGTGTAAAAACTGCTTGAATGAAGTGCACCCATATTCTCTTTCAGCTAGGTTTGCATTTACCATTGACATTTTCTTTAATTATTCAGCAAATACAGAAGACTGATAGTTTACTTGCCAAAACAGTTTTACATTCATGCTGAGAATCTTGTAAGAAATTTCTTTTCATCATAGCCAACACGCTTTTTGGGTTATTTTAACTTTGATTCAAGTCCTTCTACTGTACCACCACCACACATTATTTACAAGTTGAGATTAAGTTTTAACTAAAGATATTCAAAGTTTACCATGGTGGTACATTCAATACGGGCCAATCAGATGATGTAGAAGGCAGAAACTTCAAAGCGCTTGCCAATTTGTACATCAAACTCTTAACAAAATCTGTTCAGGGAGGAAAAAATATATTTTTCATTGAAAAATGTTTTCATTGTTGCTCTGTGTTCTTTATTATGTAATGAAATTATTTTCATCCCCATTAAAACATACCTCTAAAGCATGAGTCATATATGTTAATCTCTAAAGCAGCCATTGTTTACAGGCTACAATTACTTCTCACTGTCCACACACTCGTAGAGCAAATAGTCCAAAAGTTTATGAACGTTTCTCAAACTAAAAGTGCAATACATTCAGGGATTTCATCATCTACAATCCATAATACCATCAAAAGGTCTCTGCACATAAGCAGCAAGGTCGAAAACCAGCATTGAATGCCCATGACCTTTGATCCCTCAGGCAGCACTGTATTAAAAACTGACATCATTCTGTAAAGGATAACACCACATGGGCTTGGGGACAATTTGGAAAACCACTGTCAGTTGACACAGTTCGTCACTACATCTACAAGCGTAAGTTAAAACGCCAACATGAAAAGTGTTAGCCATTTATCAACAACACACAGAAAGGCTGCTGGCTTCTCTGGGCCCGAGCTAATCTGAGATGGACTGACACAAATTTGAAAAGCGTGTTGGGGAAAGGGACCATGTCATGCCTCAAGCAAGAATGGGAAGAACTCCTCCTAAAAAGCTTCAACCAGTAGTTGTCTTCTGTTCCCA
The DNA here is from genome assembly GCA_037902135.1 of Cetoscarus ocellatus. Lineage (NCBI taxonomy): Eukaryota > Metazoa > Chordata > Actinopteri > Labriformes > Labridae > Cetoscarus > Cetoscarus ocellatus. Next base: position 218,600 of record JBAMNC010000993.1, read on the forward strand.
AACACTTTCTAAATGTTAACGTTATGAGTGAATATTTGAAAAAAAAAAAAGTTTATCACTTTGTTGTCTTTGTGGTGTAGGGCTGGACAATAAATCGACAAGCTGACATTTAGACCCTCTAAAGGGTCTCTAAAAACTCATGTTGATTATTTTGATTATTTCCCCTGTGTAAGTCACGTGACCGCGCTCCCTCCATGCAGTCTGCGTTCACTTTCGCCAAGAGCAAAGGAGGTAGCGCCAACATGGAGGAGACAAGCGCCAATCTGTCAGAGGACCTTGTAGCCAAAAAAAATGCCGTCTTCGTTGTTTGGGCACATTTTAGATTCTGTGCAGAGGACATTGAGCAGAAAGAAGTTAAGTCTAAATACTGCAGGAAGACCGTTTCTACAACCATTGGTAACACCACCAATTTGTTCCAGCATAGCATAAAATAATCACTCAGTAATCGTAATCGAGGTGAGAGCTCAATTAATCGTGATACTGAGATTAGGTAATATCGCCCAGCCCTACTGTGGTGTATTAAATTGAATATGAAGGAGAAAGAATTTTCAAATCAATGTATTCTGTTTTTATTTACGTTTTACACAATGTCTCAACTTCACTGGAATTCGGGTTTGTATTTTAAAGATGAGTGTGCAAACCTCACACAAGAGATAATGTGAATGTTTTAAATAGGTAGCAAAGATTGTTTTCTTTCAGAAGTGTTAAGTGTGTCTTATTGATCATTAATACATCAATATAATCATGATTGATATGAAGTTAACTGTTTATTTCAGATAATCAAATTTACAATAGATGGTCATGTGAGGGCAACAGGGACTCTGATGTTTAAGGTTAGGGAGAGATAATTCATAAGTCAAACAAGTCCACGTTGACATGTTTCACAAGACAGAAGCTTGATCCTTATGCTTCTTATTTTGAAAATAAAGTTCTACAGATATTAAAAAAGAAGCTGTCTGTAAACACTGTTTGTGTAGCATTTGGGCCGTTCACCACAATATAACTGTAATTTAGTGATAAAAAAATGTCATTACTATAAGGGACTGGGTTTTCGTTTGTGTACGTGCTCTGCAGGTAAGCTTCAGCTATAAGGTTCACTCTATTTATCCAAGAAGTCGCAGAGCTCCTGTCCTCTTCACTGTGACATACCAATCACCGTAAATCCCTCGCTGGAGCACGTTTTAATCCCCTTGACCTTACACACAGTGGTGGAAAAGTAGGAAATGAGCTGAAGTCGTCTTAATGTGAGCTATGATAACATCTGGCCCCAGACCAACTTAACCCTTTACCAGAAAGTCAAAAACCAGTCAACCAGTGACCCTCCTTAACCTCTGCTCCAGTGAGAGAAAGCATGATCGATATGTGTGGTACAATGATGGAAATATTCATGTGTGGGCTGAAACACGGAGCTGCTACAACACAAAGCACTCAGAGTGGAAAAAAGTAGATCCAGCCAGGGTTTGTATTCAGCATCTCGTGTCACGACAACCTCAAGGGGCATTCTGACAGGACCATTGACAATGATACATCTGTGACCTTTCTGTTCCTCAGATAAAAATGAATGAACACTGCATCCAGCAAAGACATGATGAAAAGAAATGGTGCGGGACAAAACACTCGTCTTATTTGAAAGATTTCATTTGGTTACATATGACTCTTGATCCAGGGGAAAACACAAACACACTCACAGGATAAGGTATCAGGGCTATTTTGTCAAGATTTCTTTAGGACTAATGGACAAATTTCAATGAACTGAACTCACTGAGGAGCTGTAAGACTCAAACTAGATCTAGAAATTTCATTAGCCAACACATATTCTCCATTATTTGATCTAACTCCAGTTCTCATACAACAAATTCAACAAACTGTTTTTGGAGCAAAAATATTTTATGATGTCAAATTAAAGAATAAAATTATAAACTTTAATCATTAAAGAGTTTTTTTAAATAGTTTCAAATTAAACACAAAGTGTATGTTATTATATTAAACAATTGGAATACAAGTGTCATAGTTAACATAAATGAGCAAAAATAATTTTTAAAAATATGTACTTTGTTCACTTCTTGCAGTCATCACACTCCTTATTATGTTGAGCATATTTAATATATTTTGAGTAATTAAAATTGTACTCATTCATAAGAGTAAACATGATGCTGATACAGTAATTTAAGTTCTGAACAGATTCTGATAAAAACATTAATCATTACGATGGTTTCTTATTCTTTACTGTACATATACATTTCATTATTGTCTCTGACAGGAGTAAAAGGAACAAAGGTCAATTTAATGTGATGCAAAACTATTAACTAAAGCTGTACTGCATGCTGTTTTTCCACATTTCCACACTTTAGAATTTTGTCTGTGTATACACAAATAAAATGAACACACTTCCATCCAGGCTACATGATATAAATGATATAATATTATGCTACATTATATGTGGCTTGTAGAGCGATGCCCTCTATAAGTCAAAGTGTCAGTGTGATACACTGACTCCTGGCTGGATTCTTTTCCCTCAGTAACAACCCCAGAAGGCCAGGTAGCCAAGGTGTATTGTGTGTGAATGTTTCCCCTCTATCCTGTGTGTAAATCAGTCGGCATCAGTGAATACGCTTCTGGCAGCAGATGAAGGGACACATGAATCTCTGGGCACATAAAAATATGAAGCCCTGGATATGTGGATACAGAAAAGCTGGAGAGGATGTTTGGATGGTGCCTTTGTTGAGTTGTAATGGGAAATGTGTGTTTTTTTTTACTTCATATTTTTTTCTGTGTATTTTTTAAATTAATTTACTGAATGGGAATAAAGTGCTACTGGATAGATGGGTGGATGGATGGGTAGATGGGTGGATGGATGGGTAGATAGAATGTTAAAGGCAGTAGTAGTATGCCATCTTCCCCCTTGATGGAGCCTATTAAACTTGGCCCTCTATTAAATTATTCATGGGTCCTGTGAGAGGCCATAGGCTGCTTCATCAGTCAACCGACCCATACTAGATTAGTCTGCTGAATTTAAATTCATCAGACTGCGGTGTGGCCTTTCATCAGTCACATGTCTGATATTGGCAATGTTTGATTAAGCAGTGGCATGTTAGCATGTGCCACAGTGTCATGAAGGTGCAGCTAACAAGGCACAATGGATGGAAATATCCTGGGATTGTGACACTATGACCTTTTTTTTCTCTGCAGCTTGAAATAAAAATTATGGTCATTAAAAGATTCCTGAAATATTTTGATTTGCTCAGAGCAAGAGATGAGATTTCGGTCAGCCTGCAAGACAACTCAAACGCACAATAAACACCAAAACAGTTTCCGTGACAACTGAAGAAACAGTGTGTCCCAGCTGCCTGTGACTTGTCTAAGAGTCAGCATCAATGAAGTTTGATCACACACAGATGAAACTCCAGTAAAGTGCTTTGAGATAACACTTGTTATGAATTTTAAATTAATTGATCGATTGATTGATTCACATTTACAAGTGCAATTTAAAACTTTACCATGCCAAGCAGAAGTCATATATTAACAGCACCCAGAAATGCTGCTAGCTTCTCTTAGCTAATCTGAGATGGACTGACACAAAGTGAAGTGTGATGTGATCTGACGAGTCCATATTTAAAATTGTTTTCGGAATCAGGGACATCATGTCCTCCGGGCTAAAGAGGAAAAGGACCATCCAGATTGTTATCAGCACAAAGTTCAAAAGCCAGCATCTGTGATGGTGCTAAGATGTGTTAGTGCCCATGGCATGGGTAACTTGCAGATCTGTGAAGGTCCCATTAATGTTGAAAAGTCCATACAGTTATTGGAGCAACATATTCAAGGGACATCTTTTTCTGCGACGTCCCTGCTTATTTTAGCAAGATAATGAAGAGCAACAAACATTAATGGGAAAGAATTCCTCCTATGAAGCCTCAACAACTAGTGTCTTCAGTTCCCAAATGCTTATTCTGTGATGTTAAAAGGAAAGATGATGTAGCACAGTGGTAAACATGCCCCTGTCCCAGCTGTTCTGGGATGTGTAGCAGGCATCAAATTGAAAATGAGTGAATATTTGCAAAAAACAAAAAAGTTTATCAGTTTGAATATAAGATATCTTGTTACAAATGTATTCAGTTGTAACAGGCCAAAAAAGATTTGATTCTCTTTCTATTCACATTTTACAAAAATAATTTGAATTGGGGTTTTTAATTTAAAATCACACTTTTGGCTGGAATGATACAATAAAAGCATTGTTCTAATTGCATGTAATTATATGCATACAGTGTGCATTAGTGTTTCCCACAGTTTCAGAGTCATCTGGTTTCACTGAAACATCTGGCTGCTGGCTTACTTCATCTGATATGTTCATTGTGATCGTGGTTTGCTTTCCTTATCTTTCAGTGCATTCTTTAAAAAGTACATGGTCATGTGTGTGTGAGACAGTGGATGGGATGTTGTAAACGTACTGTATATATTTTCTTTACATGGGTAACATGAAGATCGGCAGGGGTATGCTTGTTTTAATCCACATGCTCTTAAACACACCTGCCATTACACTGACCTTCAAATGAACATATTTTTCTAATCACTTATGGCTCTTAATTACAAAGATAATGTAGGTTTTCCTTGGGGTGTAGGCTCACACATTTAATGATGTCACCATTTATTGAGAAACAACATTTTCAAACCATCAGTGATGCTATGAATAACAGTAAATTATGAACAACTAAATCTAACCAATCCCTTTTCCATTGGCTTTTAAAAAGAAAAAAATCACAGTTACTTAGTTTTACTGTACTATGAACAAGCTTAAATTATGCATGTTGCCAAGTACAGTTTTAGGGTTTATTTTTCATCCTTCCTGGAATTTGCCTTGTATTCTGTCAGACCTGTAATGATTCTGTCATGCTGGCCATCAACACTGAGTTGAAAAAACACGAGTACTTGAGTGCAACTCCTTGTTAAGGCCACACAGTCTGAGAACATACATAGCTGTGTGCCAAGCTTTCTGAGAACAGAAGGATACAAACACATTTTGCACTTGCATATTACAATGCAGCATCTCCCAGCCAACAGCACATGCAGAGTGACATTTGTGGAGGTAATGGCCTCCAAAAATATTATCAGCCAAATCCCCTTGGGTTAAACCTTTCAGAGTGTCCAAAGCCTATTTTGAACAGCTGTGCCATGTATTTGAACTAATTTTTGGAGCACATCATATTAAAACTGCACCAATATTTTAATTTATTCTCTGTGGGGTCACAGTAATACTGGTTTCATTTTTATGCCCATATCATTTTTTCTGAAACAAAACTGACTACATATGTAGTTAAAGTCATTTTTCTACCCAACTTCAACTCACTTTTTCTTTGCTTTGAATTTATTTTGATTAATTTTAATTAATTATTTTTATGCCTTTACACCGGCAGAGGACAAGGCAGGAGGCATTATGTTTTCAGGTTGTCCATCCATTCATGCGGGTTAAGGTCTTGTAAATCCCCCCCCAAAAGAAGATCTTCAAGGGATTTTACCATGTTCTACAATGTACATACATAAATTTATGTATATTATATCTCCCCTAAAATTGCTGAGAAAAGCCCTCAGCTTGAGGTATTTTCACTTAAATCCATTAGATTATTGTGGCAGATTAAAAGATCAATATATAACAAAAAAGTGGCTTTATAAAGTCTCCAACTTCATTGGTCATATGCTTAATGGCCCAATCAGGGGGCAGAGGCGGAAGCTGCAGACGTGACGACTGCATGTTTGAAAACAATGGTAGCTTCTGAAGCAGTCTCCATGGATGAGGCAATAGCTGCAGTTTCATTAGAAATGGACTCGATTTCTCCTTTAAAGGAGGAGCAAAGAACGTCACTTCAAGCTTTTCTTACGGGAAATCATGTTTATGCTCTTCTCCCAACTGGGGATCACTGCTGGGAAACAGTGAGAGAACATGGAAAAGCTGTGCTAACGATGCTGGAAGTATGGTAGCCTCGAGTTATGGTTACTCAACGATAACTGACAAAATAAACTTGGAGGGGACTGTCGTTGACAAGATTCATGTCACATATAAATGGCAAATGATACATCTGTGTGGTATAATTTAATGTAAGATAAGACGATGGTCTAAGGCAGGGGTGTCAAACTGATCCAGTAAAGGGCCACTGTGGCTACAGGTTTTCATTCCAACCAAGCAAGAACACACCTGATCCAACAAATCAACTGTGTAAAGACAATCCAGTTGATTGAATGATTTCCATCAGCTGTGTTCTTGCTTGGTTGGAATGAAAACCTGCAGCCACAGTGGCCCTTTACTGGATCAGTTTGACACCTGTGGTCTAAGGACTGAAACGTAGTTTGAGCTAAGAGCTAACAACAGGGTCTAGCTGCTCCGTCATACTGTGGCTTGATATGGATTGGTCTGTGATGAGTGTGACGAGTGGACCGATCGTCCAATCACCAGCTGCTCTTGTATTTGAAGGTTCTGCCCCTGAAAATACCGAAACAGTGAAATCAGAGATTAAAAATGAGATTAACGTAATAATTTGACACCCCTAACATAAATATATTTATACACTATATATAAGCTTTTAATGAAGAAATATCACAAGGGCGGTGAGGTGTTACATGGCTTAGTCTGATAGTATGCTCTACCAAAAATTGGAAGGTTGGAGGTACCAGGCCAGTTCCAGCTGTCAAATGCAGATGTGGCCTGAGCAGGACACTTAACCCTAAGTTGCTCCCACTGTTGTGTCAGTGACATGTAAGTGGGTATGAGAAGGCGATGATGTGGTAGCAAAAACTGATAGATAACTAACTGTGAACAAAAACTTTGACCATCAGTGGGTGAATGTGAGAGCAGATGGGTGTGAACGGGCAGATGTGACCACCTGTGTAAAAACAGTTTGAGTTGTCAGAAGTACTAGAAAAGCTCTGCATAAGTTCAAGTCCATTTGCTAATTAAATCCTTACACAATTCTTTACCATGACATTTGTATAAAGGGATTTAAAAGGTCATAGTTCAAAGGTTAAAGTCATGGAGACTATGGCTGCTATGGCTCGAATAGTCATCTCCTAAGGAAAGGGCTTAGGAGAATAGTCATCTCCGAAGCCCTTTCCTAACCACTTTTCCTTAACCCTGATGGAAAACGTCATGAGGTTAAGGAAAGGACAAAGGAGAATTCAGAAGGACTTAGGAAAAGACAACTGCTGTGCGGAGAGAATCAGACTACACTTTCACTACGCTATGTCATCAAGTAATGGCGGATGTTACTGATGTTATGCTGCAGTGAAACTACAATTTTCCGAAGATGGACTACAAAAGTCGCATCTTCGAAGTGCTTGTGTATCATGACAATGTTGTTCCTTGCAGACAATTTGAACACTAACAACCCGGTAAAAATTACGTCTGCATAACCGATGTTGGAAATGAGGATTTAAATAAATTTGTCCACTTATTATCAGCATGAATACCAATCAGTGCATGAAAATAAATGATAACTGAATGAAAGAAAAATTGTTATGCCCACAATCTAATAGTGTACAAATTATTAATATTGAACCATGTTTAAAACATAATCAACATAAAATGTCTCATATCCTGCTCTCTTCAAAGAATCAGACTACTGGAAAGTTAAGGCACGTTTTGGTATACTTTTGACAGGATCGAATAGCAGCGGTAACTTACATGGTCTGGATGCTTTGTTCATCATTATTCGGTTGAATACGGGAGCAGTCGGATGTTTATAAATGCTGTTGCCACGGAGAATTGTGGGACAGAATAATCCCCTTTCCTTTTGTAAAGGATGGTCCGGTGTATCCTATGCTAAAGGAGATGCTACAGGAAGCATTGAACCACCTTTCCTAAGCATTTAGACTATTTGAACAGCTCTTATCACGAAATACTTCCGGATCATTTCACTCAGTTAGGAACCTTCCTAAGCAAAAACGACTATTCGACTGCAGCCTATGTCATGGTCATCCTTTTATTCTGAACAGGATATCTCTTGTATGCTTGAGGGGATTTACATCAAACTCTGCATAAGTGTTTACTTTGTCTTAATAGAGAACTCATTAGATTTTGAAGGTCATGTGTCAAAAGTCATGAGCTCCATCATCATTGTTTGCTCATGAATACAGTTATGTTAATGCAAATCACTAGAATGCTTCTGATGATTCTGATCAAACTTTACACAAACGTCTACCATGACAGGATGATAAAAGAATTAAATTTTCTGACGAAGGCGGAAGAGCTCCGTCGAAACATGTAAAGGTATGAGCCAAAAAACCTTACTTGTCTGTTAAAAAGAAAGTATAAACATACTAATTACATTTTGGAGGTCAAAGTCAAAAGGTCAAGACCACAGACTCTCTTGGTCATCCTGTGCTTTTGACTGTGATCTTATGAAAGTATCTCAAAGAATACTCTGAGTGATTCTCCTAAAACTTTGCAAGTCAAACTCATGGATGAACTGATTATGCCTTTGAGGTCAAATGTCAAGGAAAAGCAGCTTTGTGTTCACTTGTTAGTACAATACCTCAAGATGTCTTTGATAGAGTTTAATCAGCTTTTACTAAAATGTCCACCTGCATGCAAGGATGTAGTTTTCATAGTTTTAATGTAATTAGACAAAGTTTAAGGTCACAGAGTCTTATATCTAGCTTTTGCTCATAGAACACAACATATCTGAAATGCTTAACTTTGCACTTGTGTCCACTCTGACTCAAGGAAGACCTCAGCAGATTATCATGGTTGTGGGTTGAGTCAAGGTCATGGTCTTTCATGATCGTCTGTCACCTGCGAATGCCAACTTGTGAAAATCGATACCACAAAAATGCTTTTAAGAGACACCCTTCAAATTTTGCAAAAACATCTTTTTTGAAAAAAATATGAAACAACTAGCTTTTGCAGGTCAGAGGTCAAGATCATCAAATTTTGTGGCTGTCCTTTGCTTAGAAATGATCATGCCTTGCATGTAAACTTGATTTGTCAAGAATTCCTTTCTGACTTGACGATGAACTCATCAGATTTGGGAGCATTAAGGTCAGAGGCCAAGTCACCCAGAACTGGACTGTGACTCTGGCAGTGTATGTCTCACAGAGGCATCAAACCATTGTGTAGTGGATCTAGTTTTGCCATCGTCAAAGCTTTTTAGGGGAAATAAAAGCATCAGAAGTAGAATGAGGTTATCCTATGTTATAGTTAAGGTTTGCTTTCCAATTTTAGGTAAAGACTAACTTTACATAGCTGGTGTTCAACATGTTGGCATCTGACTTTGAGAGGAAAGAGTAAAGCTTGAACTCGGAGGTTACTCTGTGGTTAATCAAAGCACTGGGGGAAAAAAGTATGGAACAATACAAACCTCCTACGCTTGCTTTTCAAAAAGAATCCATTGAACGGCTTCAGCGCCTGCCGGCTCTACCATTAGAAATAATTACTTACAATTATGATTTAGTCCAGTGAGTCTGCTGAGTGACTTACAGCTTCTCCAGTCTATTCTTTTCAACTGTAAGGAGGGGGCTGGGAACAGCAATTCACTTCTGAGAACCAGCACCAGGAGTTTTCAAGAAATAGAATCATTTATTGGTCAGTTAATGGCTTCAGAGACAGAACTTCAGAAGTACAGTGTTCAGCATAAATGAGTACATCCCTTCAGATTTGCCAGAAAACCTTTAGAAAATCAACATTTTCAATGGCATACTATACTACAAAATACTCCCCCAAATGTGGACCATTGATTGCAAACAAGATTTTTTAAGTTGGACACAAAGAAGTATTTTTTTTCAATTTAAGATTAGGATGCAAAAATATGTATACCCCACTCAAAGGACTGGGAGCAAACCTAAATTTTTAGTAATCATATTACCCTTATTTTCATCTTATGGTAAAAAAAATGTTATGTTAAATTCAGCTTTGTCAAAACTTTGGAATTTTTTCTTTTGTTCATTTAGATATTGATTGATACATTACTTTTAATAGGGGGTGTACTAATTTATGCTGGGCACTGTACATATACATATATGTATATATATATATATTTGTAAATCTTTACATTAAACGGTCATCAGGTGATATTCATTGTGGATTTTCAAACCTAAACAAACGCTCTGCCTCTTCTCTCCCTCCACCCCTTTTCTCCTTCATTATTATTTTTGTGTTAGAGAGCAGCAGTGCTAAACATGATACTGAGATCAATTTCAAGAAATGATATGCATCTCAAAGTTAATTTAATTGCTAAGTGTTTTTTTACACTTAAGAAAGGAGTTTCTTCAGCTTAGAAAGTCTGACTGTCCTTAAACTGTTCTCTTAAAACAACACCCACTAATGGGACCCAGACACAGTGACCTTGAAGGAAGTCGTCTCTCTTTTCTGCCAGGTGGTTGTCAGATTTGCAGCTGGGGAGGAAAAAGTTTGTGTGAGTTTAGGAAAAACTACTACCACTTTACATACATTTGCTTATTCTGTACATTCTGTAAATGCAATAGTCTGGTCATAGCCTTACATACATGTAGACACATACTTATATTTGATTTATCTCCCACAGCTTTTACCCTGTATATACTGTACATTTTGTTGCCTTGTACTTGTGACATATGCAATGATAATAAAATTAAATCTAATCTAATCTAAAAAAAAGACAGCCTGGGTTATTTACAAACAAAGTCCTAAACTGAAAAAAAGAATTGTAGCTATATCTGAGGCACTCAGATACAATATACAGTGACACAATGTATAGTGGTTGGACTATTTTTTAATTTAACTGGAATGTGTGTGTGACTGACTCTTAATCAGGACATGAGAAACAATGAAAAAAAGTTTAAATGAACTAAGGGGTTGTGTGGGTGATCACCTGACACACCACAGTGGACTCCAGAGAATAGAAAATTCACAAAAAGTAGTAAACAGCCGACAATAACTGGAAAACTGTAGAATACCCTCTCACTATTGAAATCATAACGTATGTGACCATTTGTATATCTGTTTAAAAAAGCTAACAGTTGCTTCCCCATAGCAGCCTAACAAATGCAATGTAAAACAATAAAAAAAACACAACCACAACAACACAACCCAGTGGGCCTTCAGCAGGTTTATGTCCGAGTATATTTCTCCTTTTTTGTAATAATTTTCCTCATAAGATAAAATATCTACCTTTGTTCACAACTTATTCAGATGGTCATGTGAGTACCCAAACACTAAAATTCCTGTAAATTCATTTTTAAAAGAAATACCATGGTCTGTTGGCACACCGTTTTCATCTGTGATGTAAAGTTGAACTTTGCTTGGTTGTGGGTAAAAAGATAACTCCATTTAAACCCCTCCTGACTTGTCGGGTGACACCCTGGTTTGTAAAAATGGATGTTTGCATTTTCACTTGCTTATGTCTGATGAAGCACTACAACCAGAAACATCACATCCGGGGTGATAATCCTCAATAAATTGACTTTGCATCAGCTCCTGGTGACAGCAGACTTTTTCTCTTTATGTAACAGTTTTAGCATCTAGCACCCCATATTTAGTTTTTTGTGTGTTTTTAGTGTGTGCTTCAAATTTGCAGGCTTTCTCTCAGACTGTGTTCAGGATATCGTGCTGAAGGGAATGGGAAAGAGGCAAAGTGAAAGAAGCCTTTTGACCTTTGACCACAAAAAAATGAATCCCAGGTCAAGCTCACATCAAGCAACGTGTTAACTGTTCTAAAGATATCTATAGTGTTGGAGGATTTATTTCAGGGCAACAGTTCCCCTCAATGTCAAAGGCAGCTGCTACACGAAACACTACTATAAGAGAAAGAGAGTCCCTGAAAGTACTTTGTCACCTAAATTATAATAAGGATTAAAATGTCTGGTGGTACCTTTGAAAATGACTGTATTATACTATATGGGCACTATAAAATAATTCTCAATTATAACCTTCAGTCTGAACGCTACCATAAAGGATCAGGGAAGCCCAGCCTTTGACAGATTAAAATCCACCAAAGTACAACAGCTGCGTATTATCTTACAGTATATAATCTTCTCTTATGTGGGCATTATAGGATAAATCTCATTACAACCTTTACTCCCACACCTTTCAGGAAGGGTGGGATAAAAATCATTTCAGCCAAAAGGATTACTGGTTAAGTAATTCTTTCTCACAGTTCTATTCATCCTTGAGTTCATGTTGTGGTTAATGCCAGATTTTTAGATATCCCAGGTGGTGCTTGGATACTTGGGAAACAAGAATGAGAGGACATAGAGGGCAGACCTTTTACTTAGATTCTTGATGTGTCAACTTGAACAACTGAGATAATAAGCCCAACTAACTAACGTAATGACTGAACATACAATATGAGTGAAAAGTAACAGTGCATATACCAAAATACAAACAATAGGTGCCAGTGGGGATGGGTTTACAGGTTCATATTTTCAACCCATTAACAAAATGTGAGCATAGTTCAGTCTCAGCCAAACAAACCCCAAATCAACTGAGTTATTATGTTGTGTAAAAAAAAATATCAAACAGAAAGCAAGGATTTACAAATCTTTTACAACCTATACTCAATTAAATACTCTACAAAGAAAAGATAGTTAATGTTCAAACTGTATTTTGTAAGTTTCATGTAAAGAGCAAGGACAGGGGCTTGCTTACAGCTGTGTTACATTATATTTCCTTTTGACAACACTCAAGAAGCATTTCAGAACTAGTGACTCTAATTGCTGAAGCTTTGTAGGTGGAATTCACTCCCATTCCTGCTTGATGAACGACTTCAGTTGCTCGACAGTCTGGGGCTCCACTGTCGTATTTTGTGCTTCAAAACACTCCACACGTTAAGTGGGAGACAGGTCTGAACTGCAGGCCAGCCAGTCGAGTACCTGCACTCTTTTACTATGAAGTCATGCTGTTGGAACATGTGCACAAAGTGTCTTGGCACTGTCTTGTTGCTTTGATGACACATATGTTGCTCCAAAAGCCTGTATGTACCTTTAAGCATAAATATTAACTTAACAGATGTGCTAGTTACCTATGCCATGGGCCATAACACCCCCCATACCATCACAGATGCTGGCTTTTGAACTTTGTGCTGACAATAATCTGGATGGTCCTTTCCCCCTTTAGCCTTGAGGACATGACATCCATTACATCTGGCAGCAGATATTTTGACTGATGATTTTGTTTCTTTTCATAGTCCAGGTGGTCAGTTAAGTGTTATTTTTTGTTTTTCACTGTACTTCAAGTGTCACACATTATGTGTAGTTAAATGAATTCCTGTTGTTATTGTAAGTAACTTTGTGAAATGTGCTGCTGCATATCTTGGCCAGGAACACTCTTGAAAAAGAGATTTTTAATCCCAATTATTTTCTTTTCCTGGTTAAATAAAGGTTAAACAAAAAAACTAAATTACTTCCAAAACTACTTGACATGTTGACTCGTCAGACCTCAGCACACTTATACACTGAGAGTCAATCCACTTCAGATGAGCTCGGACCCAGAGAGGCCAGCAGCATTTCTGGATTGTTATTGAATATATGGCTAAAGATGTGTCAACAGTACATTATAGTTTAAGGTTTAAGATCCAGTCAGCAACATTATTTTGCATTTATGGACAAAACTGTTAAGCAAAGAGTTATAGTGGGAATAAGGTCTTTGTGATTTAATACAGTTTTGTCCATTGTGAGGAGGAAATTCCAGATTTTCTCCTCACAATGGAAAACTTTTGATTTCTGTGATGACTTAAAAGTTGTTCCTTCATGCTTAACAGATAGGTTCAAAAGTTGGTTGTTACTTTCTTTGTGGAGACTTGTTAGGGTAAGTCTCCTTTGACCTATAGGACAAGCAAAGTATACAGAACAATAAGACAACACAAGGGTTAAAGGCAGTTTCTCCTCGTCTTGACTGAAAAGTGCTGGCTCATGATAGATCAGTGTTTGGTCTTTAAAATAATCCAACCAAGTATACAGGCTAGATATTCACTTTTTATTTAATATACTGAGATAACAATTGTTAGTCTCTGGTACATTATCACTAACAATTAATGCAGTCAAAATCAGTATGAATTACCACAATTCATGCCATGCATGTCTACACTGAACCGGCTCAGATAATCATGTCTGGTTTTTGAGTAAGTTATAAGACTATAAAAGTCATGGTTCACCATGAGTTCTGTAAAGTACTGAAGGTAAGATGTCATAATAAGAACAAAGTCTAAAGTCCTCAGAATGTAAAACCGCCATGTGCTGCAAGGGCATGTAAAAATATCAGTTTTTAAATTTTAATTCATGTTTTTTAAGATGTTTTGAAGTATCAGGATTGTAATGTAACAGGACATCACAGGATATAATGATCTACAGTCCAACTGCACAGTTTTATTACTTCTGGGGTATATAGAACCACAGAGGAGATGTGGGGCTAATATTTTGTAGAAATTGCATCTTCGAACAGAACACACTTGATATAAAAACATAGATTTTTAATGTTCCTAAAGCCTGAGGTCTGTATCAAATATTAAAAAACAGGAACTAGTGGATTTGTTGATATTAAATCAGCGAACATTTAAGACATCTGTGTCAGTGCCACAAGCCAAATCATAGCATACCTAATATAACATGTTTATGAATTCTGCAGCATTAAAAGGTGCAAGAAAATGCCGCAGGGACTTGTACCACACTTACAAATCTGACAACAGTCCAGGGCAGATTGAGCAGACAGTGCTGGCAAGCCCCCCGCCGGCCAGGACATCTGGGCATAATTCATTGCTCAGTCTGAATATGTGAGGCTGAATGTGCTCTGCAACTGCATCACAGCACAAGGTGGAATCTACTCTTGTACATAAAGTTCACTTTTCTCCTCCTGCACCTAAACAAAACTGTGGAGGAGCTTTTTTACAATAATAAACAATGGTTTGTGTTTTCATGCCGTCCATCAGTCCAGCCCGGTCTCATGAATATTTACAGCATTCAAGGATTTTTTGAACTTGCACAAATTCCACTCTGATGTAAAAATGAATGGATTGTTTTTTGTAGGTCATAAACTAAAGCTCAAGGTCATTGTGCCTATTATCCACCTCTTGCTCTTAAATGTATCAAAAATACTTTGGAGGAATTTCTTCAAATTTTCAACAACAACCCCTCATCGTGACGTCATATTTTAAGAATCTTTAGTCATTTTCCTAAATGTCCAGTTCATTGTATTTACATGTTATATTGTCAAGGTCATAGACATAAGGTCAAAGTCGTTGGGCCTAATGACTGTAACCCTTTGACGGTGTTATCTTAAAGCTCGAATGGGATTTTCTTAATAAATCAGAAATGTTTACTTTGACTAAAGGTTCAACTGGTTACTTTCTGGAGGTCGGAAACCAGTTTTATAAACATCTTCTCTGACCTATGGACACACAGATTTCATTTTTGGGGCCTGAGGTCCAGGACAGTGGGCCTACTGTTCATCCATTGCTTGGATGATATCTCAATCAAACACTGTAAGGGAATGTACTCAAATCTCAGGGTCAGTAGGTCAAATATGAATTTTTTGGCCGTGAGTACGATATATCAAAAATGCAGACTCAATTTTTTTCTTCAAAAACTACATGATTATTTACTGTGAATTTAGAATAAAGTTAAGGTTTAGGTTAATGTCACTGACTCCTTTGTTCACACCTTGCTTGTAAATACTAAATCTCTGAATGATAATCTTCAAAAATAGCAAGAATGTTTTCTCTGACTCAAGGATTAACTATTTACCTTTTAGAGGACAAAGATCAAGATCAGTGGGCCAATTCAAGGGTCAAAGCTATTAGACTATGCATTCATCCCTTACTTTTTGGATTTACACATCATACTACTATAAAACCACCACAGCCCTTCATCTTGACCCACTGCTGTACTTTCACTGCCCAACACTCGCACACCTTGTTGAAGCACATAACTACAGAGAGTTGCCAGTAGTTACAGCTCTCTTCTTTTTTCTTTTTCATCCCACCTGCCTGCACCACTTTGGTTTCAGCCTCCCAGCATGGCACAAGTCCAAACCTACACTGACCACCCCTAACTCACAGAGCATGTAGTGTATTACACTCACTGAAACCCTGTGCCTTTTTGAGAAGAAGAAGAGCTTATTGTGACATCTCTAAAGCTCTTACTTTTTCTCTCTTTCTCATGCCTGTGTTTTCATACCAGTGTGCTTTATGTGCAGTTCAGGACACCTGCAGGACAGGACTACTTGTCCCTTTTTTCAAATCCATTTTCTTTCCCTTAAACTGAGGAGTCATCCAAGAGCTAGCAGGCAGTGTGACCTGGAGTCGGATCTAATAAGACGCACAAAAGAGAAAACAAGAAAAAGGTAGTGCCACTTCTTCTTTGATGCACCTTTGCACTGCCACAAAGAAAGAAAACCAGGGTCTGTCGATGAGGAGATGTCAGATTCAGGAAACAATGGTGCTGTGAGTAGCTCTGGATGAAAAAAAACTTGACTGCAGAGGAAAAGAAAACCGAAGACTATCAAGGCTTTGATGGCACATTCAGCACATGGAGACCAGTGACCTTTAAAGGTAAGTACCCATCAGACTCAAGACGGAGCCAATTATTGAGCACATTTTCTCTCTCACTGCCCTCCCTCCATGATCCATCCTACGCACTACACGGTATGATTAAGAAATTATTATGGGATTCTGTTCAACCACACTTGACAAATTTACATACATCATATATATAAGCCATGCCGAATATGCCGCAAGAAGTAAGAGATAAGCATTATTTCTGTGATGAGTAAAGCCTGGATTTTCCTTAAATTAAAACAAAGTGAAGGAAAAACAAGAAGAAAATGCAAGTTAACGACTAATCATTTCAAACTATCTGAAAGTAATAAAAAACATAATCAAACTTTAGCGGATTGTAGCAGCAAATGTAATTTAAAAATCCAATTATCACCAGGGTTTATTATTGGATTTTTGGCTTATAATTGTGCTCCTTTTTATGATTTATTTTTCATATTTTTGTAAAAACTGTCCATAATGAGCCAACACTTCTGTAAATACAGACATAAACACAAACACCTAGTTTAAAAAATAATAAGGGTAATAGTTATAACATGCTCTGTGCCACATTAAAGAGATCAGACCAAACCTTTCAGTGCATGTTTCACAGCTCCTCGTGTAGGCTCTTGTAAAATAAAGCTGTGGCAGCAGCTTCTTACAGGCAGGTCTTCGTCTATGTTCACATGATTCAAAGGGCAGCAGCTCAACTGGTCTGCAGTCTGCTTAAAACAGTACATGACACTTACTTGTTCAACTCTCTCTATGCACTTCAAGTTTGTTGCTTACATCAAACTAAAATCTATTTTCTAGCATACATGAAAAATGTCTGATCCAGGTCAACACTCCACCCAGCTGGTTGACATGATCTAAATATTAATTCACAGTATCTCTTTTTCTTCTTTATTTATTGGCTCTTTCTGGTAACAGTATCGCATTGCTTTTTTACAACACATAAACCAATAATGCCTCATTTGCATTTTTAGAGACTTTCTCCCCTAAAATAAGGCAGTAATATGAAAATAACCCATGTCCATGCATAAGAAAGGCATATGTTTAATTGAGTCTTTATATGTTAATTTCTTGATGTTTAGGCTGTAACTTACAGTGTGATTTGTTTCTCTCCTGAGTTGTGTTAAGCTGCTACTGTAAGCGTAAAAAACAACCTGGTTTAGGGGTTAAAAATAAAAAATCTATCACTGTAATTGTTAGAATGCATGACATTGGATTTTTGCCAGTATCCAATATCTAACAATATCATTACCAATATTTTTTAAAGGGCTCAAAGTCTCCAATTAACTAAAATTGACCTGTTCCTTTAATGGTTACAGTCCATTTGTGCTAGAAATAGACATGAATCAAGAATAACAATTTATTTAATAAACAACATTTTTGATTTATAAAAGGGGACATTCAGTGGTGAGGAGGTGAACCAATACAGCAAATTTATACATTCTGCCAGTATTACAGCCAACATTTGGGATGTTCATGGCCAAAATATCTGCTGTAAATACCAGCAAAAATTTTAACATTTGCCAATACTGATAATCAGCTTTTCAGGCAACAATTTGCCAATACCTATATTGTTCTAATAATATTGCGCATCCCTAGTAATTGTGAATAAGGACTTAAGCTTTAACTGCATTAATGTTAATAAAAATCTAATAAAACCTGACACATCTTACATAAAGTCCTTAACTTTTCTTGCCTCTACTCTTCCCAAATTGAGTTTGCACTGTTTGTTCGCAGTAGGGTAGTACAGCGGATATAGAAGGCCCAGTAACAGGGGTAACAGCCACTTCATGCACATTTTGCCAACATTTAGGTCCAGCATTTAGAGATTCTAATCATTTTCTAACATGCAATTTTGGTGCTAATGTGCAAAGATTTCAATTAACTGTATATTAAGTCATTAGGAATGGGTGTGGAAAATGGATGTAGAGCTGGTACCAATATCCACCGAACTAAATAATACATATTTTTGTGCTGCACCTTCTCTGCTCCATGGACTGTTCAATGAATCCCTCTGGCTAAAGAAACAGACATTACATGTAACAGAGCCATTATTGCATGCGCCGCAACATGGGCCTTATTAACCCCCCGTTTTCTTTTTGGAGTAACAGTTAAGCAAAGGTATTACATGAAAACCTAATGACACACAACCCTACACATTGCACAGAAACTGGTTTGAAATGTGAGTATTAGCAGATAGAACAAGTTAAACAAGTCCTGCTCCATTGGGGTGCTGGTTTGGTGGAGTGGTTAGCAAACAGCCATGTCACATATATTTGTTCTGCCAGCCCGGGTTTGTTTACCTCCTGAGGCCCATTTGAAGAATGTCCTACTTTGCTCTCTCTCACCCCCTTTCACAAGTCTATCCACTGTCTCTCTCCTCTATCAATAAAGGCATAAAAACAAAAAAGATATATACACTACAACGAATAAATATTGTGCTGTGCAGGGGGGAGGTGAAGAGAAGACAAGAAAGAAAAAGAGACAAATGTATTAGGAAACTCGTAGCTTTGGGCTACAGTGATTTTTACACCTTCAGCTCGGTTGCTGTGTTCTGATTCAGTTGAAAGAACTGCTACAATTTTGTGTATCTCCTTTGGATCATTCGAGTCACCTCTATTTTATGGGAGGGAAGCCAGCAGGCTAAGCTACCCACAAAACAATGGGTTTGTTTAATGGATGAGGTCAAATATCTAATTAAAGATAATATAGATGAGCATATTTATCAATATTTGACAGGCCCTACAACATAAATGTAAGCAAACAGAACACAAAGAGGAGCGGCTTTAACCCTCGCTGATGTGGACCACAGAGGACACCAGTTAAGATGGTAACTTATTATACCATAACACCAGTAGAAGTGTCCACAGAGAAACTGCTAGTGATACAGAAAGGAGAAAGCAGCTTTAAAAAGGATCAATTCTCCTGCTTGAATGAGCTGGTCTACAACTAAACATGTTTTTGAATCAGTCCACGTTGTTGAGTCCTGTAATGATCTTGAGTAGTGAAGGTGAGCGATGTTAACCTGTTGGTATTTTCATGGCATGCTGTGCCTGAGCACAGAATGTAATTCTATAAGATCCAAAACATTGTTGGTAAGTTGTGCTTTATCAACATGGTTGTCTGGAAGCTGTAATGCAATTACAAAACCCAAAACCAGTGAAGTTGGCATGTTGTGTAAATCGTAAATAAAAACAGAATACAATGATTTGCAAATCCTTTCTACTTATATTCAATTGAATACACTGCAAAGACAAGATATTTAATGTTCAAACTGAGAAACTTTATTTTCTTTTGCAAATAATCATCAACTTAGAATTTAATGGCAGCAACACATTGCAAAAAAGTTGGCACAGGGGCATGTTTACCACTGTGTTACATCGCCTTTCCTTTTAACAACACTCAGTAAACGTTTGGGAACTGAGGAGACCAATTTTTGAAGCTTTTCGGGTGGAATTCTTTCCCATTCTTGCTTGATGTACAGCTTAAGTTGTTCAACAGTCCGGGGTCTCCGTTGTTGTATTTTACGCTTCATAATGCGCCACACATTTTCAATGGGGGACAGGTCTGGACTACAGGCAGGCCAGTCTAGTACCCGCACTCTTTTATTACGAAGCCACGCTGTTGTAACACGTGCAGAATGTGGCTTGGCATTGTCTTGCTGAAATAAGCAGGGGCGTCCATGAAAAAGACGTTGCTTGGATGGCAACATATGTTGCTCCAAAACCTGTATGTACCTTTCAGCATTAATGGTGCCTTCACAGATGTGTAAGTTACGCATGCCTTGGGCACTAATACACCTCCATACCATCACAGATGCTGGCTTTTGAACTTTGCGCCTATAACAGTCCGGCTGGTTCTTTTCCTCTTTGGTCCGGAGGACACGACGACCACACTTTCCAAAAACAATTTGAAATGTGGACTCGTCAGACCACAGAACACTTTTCCACTTTGCATCAGTCCATCTTAGATGAGCTCGGGCCCAGCGAAGCCGGTGGCGTTTCTGGGTGTTGTTGATAAATGGCTTTCGCTTTGCATAGTAGAGTTTTAACTTGCACTTACAGATGTAGCGACGAACTGTAGTTACTGACAGTGGTTTTCTGAAGTGTTCCTGAGCCCATGTGGTGATATCCTTTACACAGTGATGCCGGTTTTTGATGCAGTACCGCCTGAGGGATCGAAGGTCATGGGCATTCAATGTTGGTTTTCGGCCTTGCCGCTTACGTGCAGTAATTTCTCCAGATTCTCTGAACCTTTTGATGATATTACGGACCATAGATGATGAAATCCCTAAATTCCTTGCAATAGCTCGTTGAGAAATGTTGTTCTTAAACTGTTCGACAATTTGCTCACGCATTTGTTCACAAAGTGATGACCCTCGCCCCATCCTTGTTTGTGAATGACTGACCATTTCAGGGAAGCTGCTTTTATACCCAATCATGGCACCCACCTGTTCTCAATTAGCCTGTTCACCTGTGGGATGTTCCAAATAAGTGTTTGATGAGCATTCCTCAACTTTCTCAGTCTTTTTTGCCACTTGTGCCAGCTTTTTTGAGACATGTTGCAGGCATCAAATTCAAAATGAGCTAACATTTGCAAAAAATAACACAGTTTACCAGTTCGAACGTTAAGTATCTTGTCTTTGCTGTGTATTCAATTGAATATAGGTTGAAAGGGATTTGCAAATCATTGTATTCTGTTTTTATTTACGGTTTACACAACGTGCCAACTTCACTGGTTTTGGGTTTTGTATTTTTACTTCTACTGCTGTTGCCTATACTTCTACAGGAGCATGACGAGTTAACTAATCACCTTGCCCGTGTGTATTCACTCAAATTAATAGCTTAAGGGGTTGACTGGATGCAAGCCAAGACCACCTCTCTCAGGTAAGCTTGGTTCCGTTGTGCTCAAATATATTCAATCAAAATTGTGCAAAACAAGGAACGTCCATTCATATCAGAACGACTCTCCAAAATGAGCTAGGTGTGAATACTACCTAAAATAAAATAGTTGGACAAAAGGTAAGTCACACATCTTTTGGTAAAACTGGTTTAAAACAGTGTTGGAGTAGAATGAACGCCTTGAACAAAAAAGCTGGACTAACAGTAAGAAAAAGTGCAGCAGCACAGGCATGAAAAGTGAAGTCTTATGAACCCATATCAATAGAGCCGGGGCTTTCTAACAGCTGAAGTGAAAGATCGGTATTAAGCTTATTTAAGTATTAAGCCAGCTGGCTCCCTCATATGGACAGGTGTTCCTTAGCTTTTGGGCCTTACTGAAAAAGGCTCATTCTTTATATTGTCTTCTTGGAAATGCATGAAGAAATCAAAGTCTAAACAACATACTTCAGTGTGTCTCTGATCCTTTTTTACACCTGTACATGTTGATTTTGAACCTGTACAGGTACTTGAAGCTGTAATCAAAGACCTGTGGACCCAGTGTTCAGCTGTGGGGGTAAAAATGAGTCCCTAAACAGGAGAAACAGGCCATTCTAACATCAGGCTGAAGTGGCTGGCTGCTGTGTAAGTGTATGTTGGCTTGATGATAGCATCTGCTGGCTAGTGATTGGGAGTTTGTACGGCCCTATCTTCACCTTAGGGAGAAACAAACAGGGCTGCACTGCTTTAACCTAGACTTTACCTCAGTTTATCTTTCACTGCACAGACCTATCTGTTACTTTTAACACAGCCAGCTAACAGGTCAGGAAGCTATTAGTAAGGGAAACACCAGCATTTAATTATTTATAGAGACAATTATCACCAAATAGCAGTGCATGTGTGTGTGTGTATATCGGACAACAGGTCAGACAAAGACAGAGAAGGAAAACATAGAAAGAACAAAAGGTGCAGAAACAAAAGGGGCGAGCCAATGAGGCCACGCTGTTGTCTAATGTAAAACCATTGGTCTTTTATCTGGGTCTCAATTATTCAACACGTAAGCAGCCTCCCTCCTGTGCAAGGAGGGGAGATATTGGACTCTACATTACCTTTTTTCGACGGGGGAATAGAGGCACTGCAGTACATTCCACCTGAGAGGCTGTTCTGGGACCAAGCGCCGGCTGCGGCCCTAATGACATCATCCATTTCTCGGGGCCTCCTGGAACACAATTATGGTGATTTACAATTTATTCACATCTGTTGTTGTGTTGACTTGCTTTGTACTTGGCTCAGCTGTGATCTACTTCTCCAGCAGTGCAAATATCCAGCACTGACTCTGTTTAGTCCATATTAAAACCTCTTGTTATTATCATCAGATCCCACTTTTCACTGCGCACATATGTGCTCTGTATTGGGTTATTATCATTCATATGATTATGTTATTGAAGTACACATCACATCTGTCTCTGTAAATGAGCTGCATGAGTCAGAAGAGACACAGAATTCAATTAGATATATTGAGTGAGACAGATGTCACATGTAACATCCGCCCATGAAGCGACAGCCCACACTCTGCAATATGATGAAAGTGGATAATACTGCAGCTGAGTGTTGAATAATCACATCGACAGTAAACATGTCAGAGGTGTAGGCAAAATGGAATTTGGAACAACATCAAATATGTTTTCTGTGGTTTATTTATTGTCTGCAGAGACCAATTATGGGAACAGGTGGTGCATGTGGTCAGCTTTGGAAAATTAAAAGTCAATGTAATTTGACCCAAGTCTGAATAAAAGGCTTCAGTATGGATGCAAGTTTGCATGTGTATTTTAGGATTTGAGCTGTTGAGAAGTAGGGCCGGGAAACCAAAATCTACTTTTTATTTTTTAGTAGAATAGTGATGAATGATAAACATCAGAATTTACTTCTGCTCCTCACATTATATAAATTATAACGTTTAATAAGACTATAGCACTGAATCAATATCCAAACTTGTTTTATACCACAGTAACAGAACTATGAGCATAAACCCAATATTAGGCAACTTTTGTTTTATAATGATCAAAAATTGCAGCCAAAATCAAACATTCTGTCTTAATTGTACAAAGACATTGGCCCCACGTTGCAACTGACGTCCAAAATGTACGACCACCCTGACTGAACAGCCAAAGGGGCATGTTGCTTGATAACAGTGCAAAAGAAAATATACCTGTTCCTGTGTTCCTCTGTAATCTAAGTAGAGCACTTTAATGTCTGTTCACAGAGGAGGCTAGACCCTCTACCAGAGTCCGAGTCCATGCCCAGCCTGTCCCCCTTTACTCAGATTGAGTCTTACCGGGCCTGCTTTTTCGTGAGACTATGTTGTTGATCTTAAATAATAAATGTATTGAGTGAGCGACCTTGTTAAGCCAAAACATACACAGCTCAGAGATAGTATGACTCAGCATTGGCTCACCGTGCCGGCGTATCTTCCTTTGACACCTCTCAGCTGCGTGCATCTCTTGTACAGCAGCTCATTGCACAGAATTCCAAGAAAATGGAGCTTGAGGATGCAAAAAGAATTATCTTATTTGGAGACTTAACACGGTCCCTCTGTAGGAGGTTTGGAGCATTTTTAAGTTGTTTTATTACAACATACACCTCAGAGATGTGCTCAATAAGGTCTCACCCAAATAGATTTCTGCTATCAGCACTTACAAGTCTTAGTTATTGAAACAAGAATGTTGGACTCAGGTCCATAAATATAGTTTAGGCCAGTGGTCACTAGCCATTTTCATTTAAAGACCCCTATGATTAAAAAATGAAAGAAATATTACCCAAAATTCCTGAAAAAAACGGCAATTAATAGACACTTTCCAATAGATATTAGTTATATTTAACTATATTAAAGCTAGTGGATGCGTTCTTCCACCTGCCAAAAACCTTTAAAGAGATGATAATGGTTCTGTGCATTTAGCATTTTGCAGCCCATAACAAACATAACTCATGACTTTATTAGTTTTAGACTTGTGTAGTGTCATTGTAGGACACATTTTAAATCATCCATCTTGCTTTCACTGGAAACTAATGAGATGAGCAGAAATTAGTTTGTCCAATTAACCTCACAAATTATTGTATTTGCCAGCTCTACGTATGTACCATGGATATTCAAACAGTCCATCCAGCTTGTCATATTAAGACTTTATGCCCATCCAGTGTCCTAGATCTACTTAACATTTTTTTAAGATCTACAGGTTGGTGATCTCTGGTTTAGGGGACAGACTCGGGTAGGTTTGGACTGGATTTTTGTGGGAACAATATAAACTCTAAACATATTTTGTGGGCAGAGAGATATCTATCTGAAGCTTGCAGTTAGTTCATGTCTTCAATGACAAACTACCCCTCACTAATATGGGAAGAGTTTTTTAGCAGAGATCTTTGACAGCTCAGTGAGTCAACATTCCAACAAAAAATAAGGCACAAATCTGTAAATGTTGGTAACTGTCAAAGTAAAGGATTTTATACTTGATTATGATATTGCAGTAATAAAAACAGAAAGGTTTACTCTTAAGAACTTGAGTGTGTTCTTAAATAAATCTGATGGGCTTTAATGTACTTGTTGTATTACACTACGATACAAAAAATGTTATCTGGCCTGATGTAATGCCTGAAACACATATTAACACACATTTAAACTTGATTTGCTCTCCACACCTACAGAGTAGCTTATAATT
Source organism: Cetoscarus ocellatus (assembly GCA_037902135.1). NCBI lineage: Eukaryota > Metazoa > Chordata > Actinopteri > Labriformes > Labridae > Cetoscarus > Cetoscarus ocellatus. The sequence goes on from JBAMNC010000993.1 coordinate 243,683, forward strand.
GAACTCTTGTGCCGAGTAAAACAGAGCAATTTATAAGTCTAGGCTCTCCTCCAAAATGACCCTGGTGAGGTTTTTCCTGAGAATGAATTAAAATCGCAAACTGATTTTGTAAATTGAGCATCAGCTCAAAAGCTGATCTTTTGGCTTTACGCTGTCAAGAGAAAGTGATCTTATGAGAGATTTACGAGTACTATGTGTATTCATGTTGCCATCTCTCGAAAGTTAATTTCTGAGAAAACTGGACCGGCAGGCACAAAAAGTCAGAGGTTGATTTATTAAAAGAAAAAAAAAAAAAAAAAGAAATGCTTTATCCAAAAAAAGCTACAGAAGTTTCTTGTCCAAAAAAAGACTCTGTCTGAGATAGCTATGCACTTATTCAGCATTTTTTCATGCTTTAACAGAGGGAAAGGTTTATTGTAAAAGACCTCTGGAACATGTTCTTCTGTTTCTTATATGGACGTTCCTGACAAAACGTGAAAAAACTGAGCACTTCCAGTTAAAGTTGTGCATATTTTGAAAGTAAGTGATTCTAGTTACTTGAGTATGATCCCTTTTGTCTTTTTTTCATGTTGTTCATGGTCCCACCTCCTAAAACGTCATAGGGTAATATCTGCATAACTGCAAGTCACTGATCTTCCTCAGCAGACCCTTACCCTACTGTAGACAGCTGAAGCCTGATTCCCCCTGGGGGACCTTCATTTACTGGTAATTTACATCAAAACAATTAAATACATTAGAATTTAAACTGCATATAAAGGGCAGCACACTCTGATGTATAAAAGTATGGAAATAGGCACTAAACTGTTATCAGAACTATCACTGATATTTATTATGTGTTGAGGTTCAAAGAGTGACCGTGTTGATCAGTGAATTTCAGCCAAAGTGCTCTTCATTACAGGAGACAGCTGGACCTAAACACTCACAGATGAAACACCTCCTCTCCAAGAGTCATTGACCATTTTGTAATGCGTAATATAACAGCAGTACTTACTGATTTTGACAAAATGTAGCATGAAGTTTGCAGTATGCAAACATGTGTGAAGTCTGCAGGGATGACAAAAATTCCTGATGTCATACTACAACAGGAAAAATTAGCAGTAAGAATGTAAGTCCACAATGCTTCCTGTATCCCACAATGCAAAGCACCAACAGGTAAGGGGTCGAAATGGCGGTTGCCAACATTGTGTAACCATGGCAACAACTTTAGCATTATTAGCGATAGTCAATTCTGCTACAATTCTGCTAATCGAGCAGTGAAGTGAAACAAATCTCTGTACAGTCACAATTTTAAAGTTGTTTCAAAGATGTTTCACATTTAACATGAAGGTCAGAAAAAATAAAAAACTATAAAAAACTATAAAAAAAAAAAAAAAAAAAAAAAAAAAAACACTAGTTAGACTTTTCCAATAAAATTATTGGATGTCAACCTAGTGGTGCTAAACATTAGCTGAGCAAACATTTAATTTTGTTTTCAAGATTAAAAACAGAAATCAGTTCAATTACTGGATTGGGGAGGGAAAGCGCACAGCATTGTTTACCTAATTAAGAGAAACTGGATTGTTTAGACGTGTTCAATACAGTTTTTGTGTTGTAGAAATAGTTGCTCTGATCCAAACTTTAGTGGCAGAAATATACCTCATATGATAGATGCCACCCACTAGAAAACAAAAAAAGATGAAGCAGAATCAGTTAGGCCAGGTCCAGTATACAGTTAAATAACAGCTGTTTGACGGTCATACTACATCCAAATACAGTCTTCAGTAAGCAGCATATACTACAGAGCATGTAAGCATCACTGTGTCTGGAGCTTAAACACAGGCTATTTACTGGCATTGATAGATTCAGTAAGCCGGTTCGTGGTGACTCACATCCCCATTAAAAAAGATTAAACAAATTCTTTAAGATATGTATTAAATCATGAGTCACTTTTGAAGTCCAAAATGGCTTAAAGAAGTGGGCAGTGGCTGTAATCATGGTCAATATTGGAAATACTGTTACTCTGTACACTCAACGATAATAGCTCAAACTACAGTACTGTATGTATGCTTTCTTAATGTCATATCTACTCGCACATCTGCATGTGCAACCGTGTGCTATGGGCATTGTGCAATATTATATTCAATCCGGCACTTTATAATCTTGGGCAGGAGGGTTATATGCAATGCAACATACACTTTATATTTCTGTGTAATAATTGGGCAATGTGCAATGTGACAAGAACCTGAGTTCCCAGGCAGCTAGCACTCTGCATTTTAGCATGATGGCACTTTAATTAGCACTCAAGCACTTTAAAATTCATTGTGTATAATTCCCATGCTCCCCCAACTCCCGGCCCATTATATTTCGGACTATATGTCATTTAGGTTGTCTACGGTTCATGTATGTTGCTCGTCTTTTAATATGCTGTGTGGGTCTTATTCCTATTATTGATGTTTTTGTTTTATGCATTGACACAAACATGCTGAAGGGACTGGGGATGGAAATTAGGCACATAGCTATATTCCCATGTATTTTCATGTAAATGTCCATAAATGAATACTGTTCCATTTAAAATAAATAAATCTCAAATCTCAGAAATAACTAAAGATGCATGTACTTTCTATTTATATTTTTGGCACCACCATAAGAGTTAGCCCTGCTTTGTAATCAGACATACAATATAAGCACAATCTATACAAACAATAAAAATTATAAAGATTTAATCCCTGATGTCTCACTTTCTTACTTACTTGCTCACTTTGGCATGACTCTCAATCCCCACAACAGCCACTTTGTCTGGCAATTTTTCTGTTAGAAAACCAAAAAAAAAAAGAAAATTAATTGAATATGATGAAGCACTGACAGTGCAAAGGCTTATCAGACTACCACAGAAACAAAGTTAAAAAGAAGAGAACTTGAACTCTGAATCTAAATTGAACTAAACAGTGACTCCAGCTGGGATACCAACATTTAAATGAGTTGTGCTGCTGCAGGTGTCTCCATCACACTGACCCCTGTGGTGGTCAACAGGGGTTTGCAGATTATTATACTGGAGCAGCAGTGTCAGCTGAGCCTTCATCTGGCACCTGTGTATCAAAACACTGAGACATTAAACCATGAAAAAAACACCTGACAGACTATAACACAGTATTAAGTTACATTCAAATTGACAGCAGATGGTCAATTTCCTTTCCTGCAGGCAATTTCAATATACGGGCTGGTACATCTTATTATATGAGCTGTGGCTGCAGTCAGATTATTTACATCATGTTGCTGCCAGCTGTTATAATCACCTTGGTTGACCTTTGCTGTAAATGACACAACTCATGAGCATGCTTAATAAACAAAACATTCCTATGAGCTCATCCCACTGTACGCACGCACACACGTATAAATGAGGCTGCCAACATAATCCAGTCCATCTCTTATTTCAGTCATATATTACACCAGTGTGAGTGATGAGCGTGAGGAGCGAGAGACTATGACTGGTGCAGAACCAATTTAAATTTCCAGATTGCCAGGAAGGGCGACATGAAGGGAGGCAGGCGCGGTGAGGCTACGAGCTAAAGGGGAGGTTTATCAATGAATACTGAATTCATTTGTGGACGAAGCTCGTTCTGTGGATTTGAGGCTCCTGCACGTCCTCCCCCCTCCCTTATCGCCCCGGCCTGGAACTGATTGGTTAAACAGAGGAGATGACTGTGCATCTGATGACTACACCACACTGTTGTTCACAGCGGACACTGATGGATGCAGGGGAAAAAGGGGGAGTAGGTTCATGCATTTCATATTTCCACAGATACTCCAAACACATGAGACACGTTTGAGACAGACACCTGGGATGAAGACTGCAGAACAGATTGGACAGTATCAGATGATCAGAGTGGGAAACTTCATATTCTATCAGCATTCATGAGTTACATGATGGAAAATGATACCCTTCTAACACAAAATTAATGTCATCATGCAATGTTGGATCTGTGCAAATAGCTACTAATGAATTGGTGGGACATTTTGATATTTTAAACCAGTTTTAGTCAAGTTTGGATAATGAACTCTGGCAGAAAATCACAAAATCACAAAGCTAAAAGGTTAGAACCTGCCCTGATAACATGAATGATGGAGATGTATTTTCCTCAATGAATATCCCTCTTTAATGGCAAACAAAATTATATTTTGTCCTGGTAGGACCCCCATACTTCCCTTACAAACTATGTGAGAGATAAAGAGCAAAAGTGTCTTTATGATGGGAGAATCAAAGCTATATTTGAGCAAAAAATCAAACAAGCTTCAAAACTGGGCCATATACAGACAGTAGTAGAGCTCGTCTTTATTTACTTATTTATTTCCTTATCAGAGTTACTCTATTGACTTTTTTCCTGTACTCTGACAACTCGTCTCTGACTGTTTGCTTGTTTGTTTGTCCTTTCAGACTTAAAGTCAATGATGAAGTTTTTTTACTTGTACAGTTTATTCAGTGATGGTTTTAGGGCTATGGATTTCATTTGAAGCTCATGGTACTAATAACAAGAGTATTTTGATTCTAAAAAATGATCTTCAAATCCATGTTCAAGCAAATATAAGCAAATGCTCCACTTTAAAATAGTGGTTTCAAAGCTGATCTCATAGTATCCCAATCACCCGTATATAGCACTATGTAAGTTTAAAAGGGAGCTTCGATCATGTCATGAGAAGTCTGTACTGCTTTCCAGCACAAGTTAACACAGGAATACAAATAGCCAGCAGGAGAGGTAATTAGCCCATCTTTGTGCTGTTTCTTTTTTTACAATTGCAGAGGCTAAGAGCTAAAAGAGGGCAGTAATTGATGAAGCTTGAGAGAGCAAAGAAAGTGAAGTCTGACTAGAGTAAATGTGGGCAGGTTTTTTAGCCACAGGCTTTAGAAAGTATTTTAACGGTTGAATACACATACACACTTTAGGTGCTTGTAAGGGAGAAAGGTGTAAAAAAGTGGTGCTGCCTGCCTGGTCCTCCATGCTATATATCACAGCAAGTTTAAAAAATGTATATACTCTGAGGCTGATAAGATAAGATAAGATAGAACTTTATTTATCCCTTGGGAGGACTCCTTCAGGGAAATTGATGCGTGTAGGACTTTGGTATATTGGATTGTTGCTGATATCTGATGCGCTAATATATCATATACCTGCAGACCTGAGCGTAGCACCTACTGTTCATATTTTTAAAAGCAAGACCCACCTTGTTAGTCTGGCTTTTATTCTCTTAACATGTATTATGGATTTTTTTACTCTATCTTGGTTTCAGATTTACTATATTGTGTTTTATTACCACTTTTTATCATTTTCTTTTATCATTTTTTTATCGTTTGGTTTTAAGACTGTCTTATTTTAATTAACTTTTAACGGTTTATTACCTTTATAATATCTTATCACGGTTATATCAATTCAGTCTTAGGTCCTGTGTTTCCTCATTTTTAATTCAAGATAGCGTTTCCTCAGTCATCTGTGGCAGTTTGAAGAAACCTCACTTGGTGTCCTTGTGTGCATCTGTGTGTGTGTGTGTGTAGGGGTGTGTGTGTGTGTGTGTGCATCTGTGTGTGTCTTGTTTTTTATGTACTTTTATTAATTACCTCTCTCAAGAATGTGTAAGTGTGCAACAATCTTTTAATGAAATTACGTTCCGCATGTTTAAATCAAATGATCGTGCAGTTGTTTGTTTGTTTGTGCGTGTTTGTGTCACAGACAGAGAGGGAGAGAGAGACATGAGGCTGTGTGTTTTTCTGTACATGTCACACAGAATTGAGTCTCTTTAAGTTAAACATCCCGACTGCACACACTTCAAAGAGCAGCAGCGCTGAGGCTCAGTGGGGAAGTGACTCAGACCCTCGACGAGACCAGGGGAGGAAATCAAACTGGTGGACATATTTTGTGGTCAGACAGTCTGACAGAGGGACTGTGCTTCTCCGTCCCCCTTCGCTCTCTTTACCACTCACCCACGTCCACCGCGCTGCCTCTGGGCTATCGTGTCAGCCGCAAATTGAAGATTTTAGATTATCTTTGAAACCTGCCCTGAAGCTGCTGAGTTGCATGCAATAAAACTTTAAACCAAAGGGATAAGATCGGCTGAAATCATAAAAATGATGTCCAGCATTAGTGCCTCAGTGGATGTCTGGCACTGCAGGTAAAGCAGAGATCACCAGAGGCAACTTGGACTTTTTTTCAGCCTTTCTGCTAAGATAAACTAGAGTCTTAAATGGAGAAATTGTTGTGTGATTAGGGTATTAATGAACTGCCAATTTACAAAGTAAAAACAAAATCAATAAACCATAAACACAGGATTTTTCATTGTGAAATGTCTTGTTATTAGAACTCTCTCTAGACAGTTTATTCTATAATTACCAACATTTCCTCCCGTACAAACACTTAAATTCAGCCATCCATCTCTCTATCCATTATTTATTGGTGGGGTCCCTTATCTTCATAACTTTGGTATCAAAACTTGGAATTATGTCACATCCAAGTTTAATATGTTCCAATTACGAGCTGGAAAACTCTGGGCACCTGAAGATCATCCAAATTCTAACCTAAAGGGGCATTTCCAGTGATGTAACCGATTTAGAATATTGACATCCCAACCTCTGAGATCAAACTGAATGCACGTACTGCTGTTTCATTTTCTCATTAAGCAAGAGTCAGGGTGCACCCTGGACTTGACAATATGTAAATACGTGCACACTTACACCTAAGGGCAGTTTCAACTCACCGGTTAAACTATAAATAGTGTGTTTTCATTTCTGGACGGAAACTAGAGTACCTGGAACCTCCACATGTACAAGAAGAGCCGGCAAACTCTACACGTAATGGCCCCACCCAACACGGGAGTCAATCTAGTAACCTTCTTGCTGTGAGGCACGAGAACTACCTGCTGCACCCTCATGCAGCTCCAGTGCAATGCTCTACTCTAAAGTTAGTTCACACTGTTTAAAAATAAGCCTCAGTTTTCATCATGTCTTCTGTCTACCATGATCAGACCTTTGAATACTTGGTCATCATTTCTGCTGCCTGCCTCTGATGAAAACATGATTTATAAGACATGCAGAACAAAGAGGAAAATATGACAAAGGAATTGTTAAGCAGTAAGACAGATGACACTGAGCAAGTTGTTATCGATACTCAATTGGAATTGGTTTTCTTTTCCCCTTCCTAATTCCAACCCATGGATACTGGCACAAGGGTTACTGCTTATAGCCGCTACTCTGTGCCAATTTAATTCAATTTAGAGGGATGATGGCTGTCTAGAAGGTGACCAGCTGCTCTTGAGGGAGGCCAAACTTCGTGAGCTGGCACAGGAAGTCCACTGAAGTCCACTGTTATCCCCACAGTCTTGAGCGGATTTAGCTCCAGGTGGTTTTGACCACACCAGCAGACCAGCTGTTCTACCTCCTGTCTGTATGCAGACTTGTCCCCGTCTTGGATAAGTCCAAAGACAGTTGTGTCATCCGTAAACTTCAGGAGATTCTCAGATGGGTCCACTGAGGTGCAGTCATTGGTGTAGAGGGAGAAGAGCAGTGGGGAGAGGACACATCCTTGGGGGGCGCCAGTGCTGATAGACCGGATGCTGGATGTAGCGTTACCCAGCCTCACCTGTTGTCTCCTTTCAGTCAGGAAGTTGGTAATCCACTGACAGGTGGAGACTGGCTTGAAAATGTTCTGGAGAGGAGTGGAGCAGCTTAATTCAGAAACAGGAAAATTGATTTCATTTTTGCATCCTTGTATCTTGGGAAAATTCTTGAAGCCCTCAATAGAGGAGATGCATATTCTTGGCGGCAAGTAAAAAAGCAATAACTGAATGTTGGCTTCAGAAGGATCCTCCCGCCATGGAAGTTCTTATAAATATTATAAACTCTACTCGCAACATGGAGTAAAATTACTTTTTCTTTGCGACTCCAAAAGAATAAACGAGCGGAATAATGAAAAAATGGGATTTTCTCAATTCTAACAAATACGAAGACTCTTGACTCTTATCTATCAGAATGTATCTGTTAACTCCATGTACTGTGTATGCATATTGTCCTCTGTCCTCAATTATTCTATATTTCTGTAAAAAATGAAAAAAAAAAAAGTACAATAAAAAAAGAAACAAAACAATCAGCTCCATTTACCATTGTCACTTTGGCTCAGCTGTATTTCTGATGAGCATTGTGTGTAGCCTGTTCAGCAGTCAGAGAAGACACAAACTCTGCATGTATCATGATCCTTTCTTTAAGTAATCCCATGAAATGTTGATATCAAATGGATTTTATTGTAGATACTACTCAAGAAAAACAGCACATTTGCAGTTTTGGTTTCCATCAAACACACAAATGGCAGGATAACGTGTTTTGAGTCATGACTGACATTCCAAGTCCTACGATGTGACTCCTGCACATGTGCACATTGCAGTGTTAGGATGATTAATACAGCCCTATGGTCACTGAGGGCTGGAACATATTTTGATTGATTCTAACTTGTTATTCCAGAAAATTAAAAAGATGAAAATAAGATATTTTCCTTGACTTACTCTGTCAATTATTCTGCCCCTTAGAGTTAAAAAAAAAAAAAAAAACAACTGTCCTTCCTACAAAAAGAATAAAAATGTAAAAGTGGTGGCATTTTTTGAGGCAGAAATATTCAAACTGTTGACTGTTTTGGCAGTGGTAAGCTGTACCATTTTCTTGCAAAGGCACATTTTTAAGCTTGTATTTGTTTTTCTTTCTGACAGTAAGTATTGAGGGAATTTCATTTTATTTTATTTTTTGAACAGTTCAGCTTTTGTTGTAAATGTCCTCTCTGCATATTTAAAAAGACATATCTTTGTTGTTAATATGTTCGAAATAAATAAATAAAGAAATAAATAAACATAATGTACCTTTACTAACAAATGACGGCATGTACTTAATTTTAGGAGAAAAATTCAGGGGGGTTTATATTTTTTGTTTCCATTCAGGCAAAACTTGTTTTATGTAAAATCTGTGTCATATGGAGGTTTCTTCTTTGTAAAGGAAAAATTGATTGAAATCAGGAATCAAATTTTGTGAAGAAAAATCAGTGATTTTATATTAAGGGCATGTTTCCCAGCCCTATGGTTACTTTAATTATGTTTGTGGCAGTTGTGTATTGGACCCAGTAGCACCCCATGAAAACAAAATTGCCAATATCACTGGTTTGTCCGATATTTTGGTCTGTGAGTCATATCTGTTAGAGTGAAATTAAAAACCAAGCATGGTGGCCTGATTGGCAACACAATCTCACAGACTAGCAAAGCCAATTTTCAAAAATAAAAAGTGAAATTACAGAAAATGCATCACAAAGGTTTTACAACTGATTGATACCCCACCCCTCTCTACTGTGAGTTTCATGACTCACTTTGCCCTCTCAAACTCACTGTGGGCTCTTCGTTCCAGAAGTGATAGTCCTGGTTGGATGCCCAGTAAATAATTGCAATTTAATGTTTTAATGTTTTTTTTTAAATTATTTTTTAAATAATTTACCTATTTTTGCAAAGACTGTAGTCACCTGAAGGCTCCAGAGGCATGTTTTTTTAATTTCATGAAATTAACTGCTCATTAAAACCAAAATGATGGTTGGACATAATTTTCTGGCTAATCTCACTGCTTCACACACACTACCCCTTTTCTCCTACCCAGACAATTATTTGTTAAATTAAAGCATGCTTACTAGTCTTGGTGGCAAATTGGTAGTTCTGGTATTGGGTGTGTACCTGATACACCAATATGAATAAAAAGATTGACAATTATCCAGCTCTGTTGTGGTGGCTGTCTCCAGAGAAACTCCAACTCATCAACACAGCACACATCCCATGATACTTGGAGGGGATTTTCCTTCTGCCAAAAGCCAAATGTGAAGCTATTTCCTGAACTCCCTTGCTGGATTGACTCCTGCTTTAATGCTATTAGGAATAGCAGTTTTAATCCATCATTATATGAAACCTATCAGCAATATTTCTGCCCCTGATGTTTGTGAGAATGGACAGTACCAAATGTTGTTGAGCATTTTGTATTGGAAGCAGTTGCAATTTCTGTCATGTCAGTGTGAGGAGTCAAAGCATGACCAAACCAATTACTGTGTTGCTGAAATTTCATTTGATGTGGAAATCTAATTGAATACACCAATCAAAATGGCAGGCCAGTCTGATTGGCAAACTATTAACACAACCCTGTGCCCTCAATATTTCTCGACATGCGATTGTTGGACTCTGGAATGAGTTATTGAAATGCACGGCCACGGCTCTCCGGGAGGTATTTCATTTGCAGAGGTAAATCATTTCTTTCCTTTAATGTCGGAGGAACAGTCTGAGTGCTCCCTTTGATCAGTGCCACTGTGAACATGGCAAAAATAGCTTGAGCTGAATGAGATGAAATGAATTTTTCTGAAAACACCAACTTTTACCCATTAAAACATCCTGGACTTATCTTTTCTTCTTGACAATGGTTACCATTAATAATACTGGTTTTAAAAGATCTGTTGCATAACATTAAACTTCATGAAAAATATCAAACTTCAAAGAAAATTGTCAAAGCCAAGAATTTATTCTAATAAAACACCTAATTTGACTGAATAAAGAAGCAAGGTGTTTTTACCAAATGGGACTGATTTACTGGTAAACTCCTATAGTATTCAACAACTTATAAACAGGGTTGGGCAATCTTTTGAGTTTGTTAGTTATATTGATTTAAAGATGATATCAGTGATATTATTTAGTTTGGTAAGAAATAGAGTGATATTCTTATTTATTTTCATTTAATTTAAAAGGGCATTGCAACTGGTAGTAAACTATGGTCGCTTTCACATTTGTGGGCTCAGTTCAGTTCAGGTGTGAAGTTGCAACAGTGTTTTATTGCTCTCTTGGATTGGTTTTCTTTCACACTGCACTATGACTCTGTCAAATCTCTGCCTCTACGCTGATCCTACTGATGACGTGAAGGCTGCAGCTTGTGTCTGCTTTGGGGTTTTCTAGACGAGGTGCACAACTTGCATGCTGAATTGGGGGACACTAGGCGCCCATTGTGCATCCACATAATTAACAGCAACACCTTGAGCTAGGGGTAGTTTACTTCCACTCTGAATAAAATCCAGATTTCATTTTGAAAACAAAAAACTTCCAGTCTCACAAAATAAATAAAAAAAAACTTGTAACAGATTAAGAAGTAGTTAGAGTAGCTAAAAGGAGCACAAATCAACAAATGTTTCATATAACAAGGAACAAATTACTTTCAACTTTCACTGAGCTGTCTTTAATCCAAAATATAACATTCCAAAGAAAAGCAGTGTCCTTGCAGATCGGTTTGGGTGTAGGGCCCATCTATAGTAAGTAGAGTTTAGCTGTTGCCTGCTACAGCAGCAAACAGTCCAGCTTGTATGTGAGACTCAACATAGTCCAGTCTTATTTCACACCGAGAGAAAATGCAAAAAAACTGAAGTCTTTCAAGAGTATCATGTAGCAGAGCTTCAAAAATGATGTTATCAGATTTGAAATCCTTTCTCTTAATGCTGCACTCCTCCTGATTTATCAATGTACAAACTGGAGCAAGGCACAAAATTATTTAAATTCTGTGCATTTTTTTCAAAGTGTGTGCATGTCACAAAGATAGTTGAATTAAAAATAATTTGTCTTGACAAGTTTTTATGGCATTGACTTTGAAAGGACTGATTCCTACAGGAAAAATAAGGCATAAATGATGTACTGCCATTGAAAAAATCTGATAAAAAACAAAGGTATAATTCTTGTCCATATTGCTTTGCCTTGATTATGAAAACCATTTTAATTCACATTTCATCTTTCAAAATAAAAAACATCTGTCTTGTCTCGTCTTTTTCTCTGGCAATAGCAGTCAAATTATGAGGCAGAGAGAAGCTATCTCTGTCAAGCAGATACAATTAGTATTGATAAGATATGGGCTATCCACCTGTAACAATGGAGCTGCCATTACACATAATGCTCTCTGCCTGTCTCTGGCCCCGCAGAGACGAGCTGGGAGGAGTGGGACTGCGTGACCTGGTGAGTAACAGATAAAAGCCTGGGCAATCATGGCGGGCCCACAACATTAGAACCCTTTATAGATTACTGCATGCTGCCATTTTCTGGAGTGAGGGACATTTTCAATGGCTTTTGATTGCTACTGTCAGAGGATCAGGGCTCACTAAATGGAGGGTTTGAAGACCGCTGCAGATGGAGGGACGAGGAATAAAATCAGTTTCGATCATCACCTTTCTTTTAACTGATATAAACAGTGTTTTCTTCGGTCTGGTGGTTTTGTTGTTTCTCAGTGTACAAGATTCATGGGAAAAAAGGGGAGAGGCACTCAAATCTGTGCAACTATAACAGAAAAAACAGACAAAGATTACAATATTTCTGCTTAAAAAAAAAATATTTAAGTCTGTATTTTTTTACAGCACAGGTTTAGTTGATACTGCAGATAATATGACAGACTTTGCTAGAGTAAAAGTTCACAAGATCTATCAAATTTGGAATTTATGATCATTTTGAATAATGTTTTGGTGTCATCAGACAGAGTAAGACAGACTTGAGAGAGGTCCACATCTTTTTCTTAACCTGCCGTCTCTGAAAAATGATCATGACGTAACTTTGAGAAGGAATAAAAAGCCAACCTTGTTATTTATTCTCATTTATGGTGTTGCAGACCTCTGACTCACCAAAGACAAGCTGGTCGGATTCTTCTGGTTTCTTTTTATTGCGTTTGCGAAACAGCGATAAATATTAATTGATCTTGAAAATGCGAATATGTGTTGGTTGTTTGCTTGTTCTTTTTGTTGAATCCATACTTTCAGTTAGGTTTTACAATGGGTTTTAATTTGATGTTTTCAAATACAAATGTCCCATTTAACCCTTTGGGGTCTCAATCTGAAGAGCACATCAGATTAGAGGAAGACAGCCCGTCTTAAATGTGCTCTTGGTAGCTTCCTAAGTGTTTAAAGAGGGGTTTAATGCTGTCCCACATTTCCAGATGTACATTTTCTTTAATAAACTTGGATACTAATGCATACCAGGGGCTAAATTGATAATAAGAAGGAGGAAAGCATGAACATCCCAGAACACGAATGTAGCATTACAGACAATGCTTAATGGCTTTGCATCTGACACAGCTGACATTTATCACAGGGCTCAACACTGTAAGTAGTCAGCTGGCCTGTAGGCATAATTGACAGACTCCAGTCCAGATGATTACTTGTTCTGTTTGTTCTGGCCAGTTCTTATGCTGTCATTAAAAGAACACAATAAACTTAAAACGTACAGTTTCATATGTGTTGCTGAACACTGACATGGACAGGAGCACAACTTTTCTCAGATAAACTAATTCTGCAGGTCAGCTGCAAAAATAGAAAGACAATTGCACCTTTTAAACATATATATATAAGAACAATTTTTCATGGACTTCTACACTGTAGCATGTCGTAAAGCGGTGGTATGTTGTGTTCCATTACCACATATCAAGCATTACTTTGACCTTTTTTCTTACATCATCATCTCTGCATTTGTAGATTTCAGCTTCATTCAAATAAAATTAATCAGAAACTTAACATCAATGATGTTAAAACCTGTTGTGGTCCCACGCAGTAAACTTCACCAAGCAAACAACTGTTACTAACCACTGTGTTTGGATAAGAAAATGAGGAGACAGTCCTGAAACACAAGGGCTCTAAAGTGCCTCTTGTCCTTTCTTTGTTTGTTCCCTTGATTTTGTCTCAACATGAAATGCTGTTACAGCTATGGAAGCAGACAGTGACTCTCAGCAGAGCAATAATGAAAAGAATAAAAAACACTGGCTGAGTTTTAAATGGTAAAAAGTTTACCTTGTTCACTTGCCTGCCCTTCATGTCCTTTAGAGCTCTCTAAATTATCAACAGGACCCTTTCTGTTCTGTTCCTGGCCAAAGTAAGATATAAAGCCTTTGAGTGTCTTTTAGTTTAATAAGCAGGGGTTAAATCGAGTTGGATCTCCCTTACATATAAGTGTCATAGACAAAACTTTAAGACTATGTTTTTGATGGCATTTGTCTATTTGTTTGTCCATCTATGAGCAAGATAATTCTGTTCTTCTCTACTGATTTTGATAAAGTTTTCAGAGAATGTTGGTCATGGCACAAGCTAAAAGTGATTCGATTTTGGTTGTGATCCATATTCAGATGCAGAATTTCTTGAGGGGTTGAACCTCCACCAAGGAGGTTGTGTTTTAGCTGGTGTTAATCTGTGTCTGTGAGCAGGATAACTCAACTCTCAAGTTCTCGAGAGATTTTGATGAAATTTTCAGAGAATGTTGGTCATGGCACAAGAAAGAAGTGATCAGATTTTGGTGATGATCCCAATAGGGATGCAGATCCAGGGATAACTTTAAGGATTTGTTGACATTAAACCTTTCATTAACTACCTCTATATGTCTTAATTTTTAAACTCTGTCTTCTCATCCAGATGGAAGCGATTCAATGGAGAAGGGGCTTGCCCACACTCGCTGGTTCCAAACAGAGGCAATTTGATTAACAAAGACTGTATACCAAGGTCTATTATTTAAAGCCACAAGGTTAAGGTCTGGAGTTTTGGGGAATGTAAATCATGCAAAGCAACTCCTGTTACCTTAGGATTAAAACCAAAAGTCTGGAATATGCATAATTATACAGCTTTAAGCCCAAGAACAACATGGTTGTGTTAGACTTTTAGCTTCAAATCAGGTCTCCAAACCCGAGCTCATAGGTGGAGGGTTTACAGGATTTAACCCATACACAACGTGGTTTGGTTGTAAACGGTTTCTGCCTGTGAGGCCTCACACTGACAGTGTAATACTGCTGCAGATGGGTTTACATCAGAGTTACTTGAGAGTCCTGAGCCTCTCATGCAAACGCTAAGGGGTGTCTTGTGTGTCTGAGAGGGCCACTCTACTAATGTGAGCTACCTTACATGTACAACATTACAGGCTACTGCAATCCAATGCAACAGATCTGCCAGGAATTCTTGCACTGTGAAGTTTCTTGTTTTTTTTGTTTGTGTATCAAAGCAAGTCAAAGCAGGAGTTGACTTCACTCTGCTGGGAGTTTCAGTGCTGATGTTTTTGAGGATGTAGCACTGACTTTTTTAATATGAACCTCTTAATTTTTGAGCTCACCTACCTCATACCTCTACAAGTGCATTGTACAGTATAATTACCTGGTCCTTGTGAGAAACCTTTGCCATAAAGCACTAAATGAAATACTAAGATCACCAACGTCAGGGTTGCCATGTACACTCCAGTGGGTCTGACATCCCCTTTAAAGGCTTGGTTTGTGAGATCAAAGGTCCTGTTCTCAGCTCCACTTGGCATTCACAGTCACACTGTGTGAGCAGCCCAGACAGCTACGACACCATGCCGGCAACATGAACCACATTTATATCTTCAGTCTTGTCTACATCTATAATCTAAGACAAAAAAACAAGCCCTATCCTGCGCAGCTCTGCACCATTTGCACACTATCTGCGCATTACCACTGCACATACTTGAGTAATACTGCAGACAAAAGATGCACCCTGATAGTGTTGGATGTGAATTTATAAAACAAAATCTGACTGAGTGTGGAGATTTGACAGTCCTGACAACAAGCAGAATATGAAATAGAGCGCTGACTTTAATCAAATGCATAACAGCTTTAATTTCAAAGCACAGCATCTACTCTGGTATGAAATTATACCTTAACTTCATCATTTAGAATCTAATAAAGAAAAAAATGATTGCCTCCTTAAAAAAAAACAACAATCACTTTAAATCATAGCCTTTAAGATGTATATTTATTGCCCTGCTCACATATTATCCTCTTTATTTTGATGACTTAAATAGACTTGTTACATTCTATCTTTAGTTTGCAGCTAATATATTATTTCTAATCTTCACAGTATAATTCAAAGTAATTTACTGAATGTCACAAATAAAAGTGTTTGCATGTCTACTCATGATATAGTACTATTTTAGTTCAGTTTACAGGTGAGACAAAACTATTAATACTATTAATATACCTTTGTTCTCCTCTGTTCTTTCCCCTCATATGAATGACAAGAGTAGGGAGAGGCAGAACAACAGCCTGATTCAGTAGGGGTGTGTGCTTGCCTGAATCATGGCACTTAATCATGACTCTATTTACCTCAACATCTTTCTTACAGAGCCCATATTGGGCTTTTTGAGTAGTTTATGCTCTTTAGTGTGTTTAGTTATTATTCTTTGTGTGACAGCATCTCAATGAAAAAGTCAAAAAGTCTAAAGCATCAGGGCTTCTCTAATAGACCTACCAGTGTGAGGGCCTACCATCGTTTTGTCTTCAGTTTAAAGCCCATTGGGTCAGAGTACCAAGCACAGTGCAGTGCAGCCGTAAATAAAAAGGAAAGCTGCTGACAACATGTCAACAAGCAGATCAGAACTGACCAATTACCGCTAAGTTGACCTGTCAACCAATCAGAGCTCACTGGGCCCACTTTGGTAAAGGAGCTTTAAAGGGGCGGGAGCTGTATCAGAGCATCTTAGGGCTCTTTCTCACCTAACACAGTTGGTCCGTACCAAATAGTCTAGTTTATTATTTTGGAAGGTTCCAATCATTTAGTGGTGTGAAACTCTGGTGCAGACCAAAGAACCACACTCTGGCCCTCCTGAAAATACTGGGTCACAGTTTGCTTCTAAGCAAACCAGAGTTCAGTTTGTGGTGGGTGTGAAGGCCATCTGAACTAAACAAGGAAGTGTGACTTCAATTTGGGAAAATAAAAACTGATGTTAGCACTGCCAGAACTGCTAGCTTCCAGTCCTCTAAACATGTTAACAAATCCATGCGAAATACAGTTACGTATCACTGCGGACAATATGTAAGTGTCATCTTCACAGCCTAAATGCAGCTTTATTTTATGGCACAGAGTACTTCCAAACAGCTTGAAGCTAACCAATCTTCCTACTCAAAGCCAGTTCAAGGTCAAGGTCAAGGTCAAGGTAAACTTTACTGTCCCTTAAGGGAAATTTGTCTTGGGCGTTGTGCTACATTATTGCTTCACAGGACATAGAAGATACAATCACGTAACAACACAAGAATTTACTACTAAAAACTGTTGTGGGTTTCCAAATCATAGTGCAACAATGAGCTGATGGCTGGAACAAAGACTGCAGCTACAGTTCCAACTAGTGTTGGGTGGCTATATGACACATCATTTGACAGGCTTTGGTCTGCCTGTCAAAGAGCAGTGTGAAAGAAAACCAAACCAAGTGAAGCTGATTTGTAATTTCTGTCTTGTCAGGCAATTCAACCAGGCAACAAATCTATGAATGACTCGGCCACAGAGTGGGATTACTCATCCAGTCCTCTACAATGTGGCAAACAATCCAATTCTGTTTATTCATGTTCATTGTTATATATTTTATTGTGATTAACAGCATTGACTGTCATATTTTCATTCATATTAACAATATGTGACAGGACTGCATACTCCATTTAACAACCTGCTATTTACATCCCCGCATCTGTTTAGTCTGTTGTGTTTTGCCAGTTTTATTTTTCTATTGTTGATTTTATTGATGTTGTTTATTCTTGTTTATTCTTTGTACTGTGTCCTTCAGTGTCTTGAAAGGCAATTTTAAATAAAATGTATTATTATTATTATTATTATTATTATTATTATTATTATTATTATTATTATTATCATCATTTGTGTGGGAAAGGGTTTTTTTCCTCCAGGCTGATGCCACGCCCCCGACTATGACGCATGCTGACTGTATCTACTGGTTCATATGACATTAGATTAGCTGTATATGTAAGTCAAGATCAATTTCTTTTTTCTTTTCATCATGCAACTAAACTAGCTGATGCCAAGGCTTTATTATGCTGTGTGCTAAAAGTATTACATTTGATAAATTTTAAATGAGCACTGCCAGTGCAAAAACATGCACCTGAAATATGTTGTTGTTGTTGTTGTTTTTTATCATGGTCAAATAGGAGCTGATGCATCTGTGTCAGGACACTCAAGTGGCCACTCAAGGAAATGCAGTTAGTCCATTGTCTTAGTTATCAGTGCTGGAGGTTAATGTGTGTTTCAGGTCCTTAAAGACTCTTCTGTTCTTTACTTTTCCTCTCAAACAAGTTGTTTTTACCAAACAAATAACAGTCACTCCTTCACCATGAGGCAGAACACTTCACATCCATTATCCCCTTAAGCCCTCGGCCTACAGGTTACGCTAAAGGTGGAGACAGTAAAAGCTGAAGATGGCATTGCATTAGAAAGCCCAGCATACGGTGAGAAACTTAATCACTCCTACTTCTCTACCTCACTCCCACCCGACCCTCTTTCATCCTCTCTCTCAACAACCCAGCCATCTTTGCTGAGAATTATGCCAAAACCACTGAGCCCCCGCCTGTAATTCCATATGATTTCCCAGAATACATAATCCTCCTCTTCCTAGGTGACATTCTCGAGGACCATCCCAAGAGTTTATTCTCAGAAAGATTCAGTAATCCATCACAGGTTATGAAATCCTCTGATGTGACACTTCATAATCACAAGGGGGTCTCGTTATCTATGAGAAAAGTTGACAGTACAGAGGCCCATCCTCTGGAAACTTTCCTCCTTGATGCCAAGGCGACCCTAATCAGAGCCCATGAGGGTTTAAGGAGGGTGCTAAACTTTAAGATCCACAGGAAAGGTTGAAAAGTTGGAGGATCCCAGGGGCTGAGTTCTTCTTATATGGTACTCTTGTGAGAAAGGGAACAATGCACCAAGGAGACAGTCCATGTACAATGTACAGTAAGAGAAGACTTTAAGGAAAATAAAATGAAGTTTTCTCTGGGGGGAAGAGGGGTCTCACTAGCTGTAATTTCTCAAATAATATATCCTACATTTCATCACTTAAAATTTCACTCTAAAAGTGTTCTGTTTTAAATCCTAAAAAAGGAACATTTTAAGTGCTATGAAGAGAATAAAAAGGTGTTTCTGTGCTGCAGGACTCCAGCCACTATTTGTCAAAAAAATGCTTGCAAAGTAAAACTACCTCATGTTGCTAATTTTGTCTGCTTAGTGAATCCAAAACTTGATATTTCATATTTTTTTCAAAAAAAGGTTCAATTTTTGATGCTGTTTACACCATCCAAGTCATTTAGAGTCTTGCAGGACTATTGAGAAACACTGCTCAACCTCAATCATACAGTAATCCACTGTTCAGGATCAACTGCTTTGTAAAATTTGGTAGCTTTTTATTCAATTTGTGGTCCTAATGTGTTTTCTTTTTCCAGGGAGTGAAAGGAACAACAGAACCACAAAATTCCCCTCCACTGCTCAATGAGTCCATGTTGTCTTGTATTGTAATTTTGTGAATGAAAAGAAAAAGTAAACTCATGAGTGAGTTCATGGTGTCTGTGCATAGTTTTTTTCTTTTCATCAGAATATGTATTAAAAAAATACATAGACAAAAACAGACTCAATGAGCAAAGACCTTAACTGTAAAACCTGCAATATAAGTCATACCAGGATATAAGATGCAATATGTTTAAGTCCACAATGTGAAGTAAATCTATACAGTTGTATAGCTCTTTAAGTATAATCTGTATGTGCTTTCAGGAGAGCGTAGCTCCAAATAGCAAGCTAACAGGTGTAATTTAGCTCTTTTCAGAATTTTCAATTATACCAGCACTCTACAAGGTTGATTTGCTTAACAATACACCACTGCTTTCTGTGACCTAAAAAGAGGGAAGAAGCTGTAAAAAGTGGTGCTGCAAACCTAGTTTCATTAGGTATCCTTGTATATATTGAACAGTAAAGCAGAATTTTGAAATACACTACAAATGGGAGCAAGTTTTTTATCATGACGTGGTATTTATTGGGTGTTGGCTGCAGCAATCTAGGCGCATTTGTCGAAGATTTTAAACCAGCATCAATGTACTGTAATTTAAGACAGACAACTTCTAGATAAGGGGTCGCTTACTACTGGAATGTGGATAATTTGGTACCAGGCCGCACAAATGTATGAGTAATCTTTTCCCTTTAACAACTATTGAACTCTGCAGTTTGTTTTATCTTGAAAGGGAACGTGATTCTCTCACATCTGTCAAAACACACACATCAGCTCTCTATTTTCAACACAGTTGTATCGTCCAAATAATCATGACCTGACATCAATCACTGTTTAAAAATGGGTCCATTTACTTGTTTCAGTGCATCAGGAGCATGGTTTTAGTATATTTGGTATATTCAACTCACATCATTTGTCAACGGAGGACACAACGGAGGACACCACAGGGACATACGAGAGCTTGAGCTGTGTGCAACAACCTGATGTTTGTGGACAAACATTTTCCCCAGCAGTTGAATACAACATTGAGATGTTACAAATTACTAAGATTGTTTGCCTGACAAGTTCCCTTGTCAAAGCAAAGCTGACTGATTTTTACCTCCGCCAAGGAGGTTATGTTTTTGGGAGGGTTTGTTTGTCTGTCTGTCTGTCTGTTAGTTAGTTAGCAACATTACTCAAAAAGTTATGGACGGATATTGATGAAATTTTCAGGGAATGTCCGGATTGGGATAAGGAACAAATGATTAGATTTTGGAAGCGATCCAGATCTCCGTCTGGATCCAGGAATTTTTTAAAGGATTCTTTAACATTGGGAGATAGGGCAATTTTTGACATTTCTGCATATAACTCCACAAATAATGGTCAGGGCACTTGGGAAAAAAATACAGGACAAGTTTCTAACATGCTCTACAGTATATCAAAGACTGATCCGGATAAAGGAATAATCCCGGATACTATGATCCAGAATATGAAAAAATAGGAGACCTTTGGAATTTTCACCATAGGAAGAGAACAAATGAAGCTATAAACACGCAACAAACACCATTACATAGCCAAGGCATTGCGGAATTTGGAAGGTGCCAATGGATTTGCTGTATCTTCAAAAGCTGTGGAACTAGATCCAGAAGAAAACCACCATTAAGGAAAATTCGATTTTTGTGAATAACTGCTGAACTAATGTTAATATCATTATGAATTCAGTTGCCAATGGCATGTTTTCATGGTTAAGGAATCTAAAAATGTAGTCAAAATAAATGTGGGACTAATATTTATGGTGCAAATGACAAATAGGGGGAAGTGTGGCACTTGGCGGAAGTCTGCACTCTCCGAGTGCTTTCTAGTTTTATGTCTAATGAGAGGCTGCAGTGAAAACACACAGGGTTTTTAACTTTTATTCTATGGCATTGAAGTGCTTCTTGCTATACCTAAGAGCTTCAACATGTCTTAAAAAAAGTTGTTAAATCACACTTTGGGGTGACCAGGGCTTAGGAAATTGTCATATCAAGCAGGCAACAAAGGAAGGTAAATGTCCTCCCAGGGATGTAACAAAACATTTAGCCCATGGTTTAGTACATACCTCACTTTTTGGTGATTGTTTTTGGTATGGTTTTGACAGCCTTGTGATTAGAGAGGTGTTTTTAGGGACATTTTTCAAGAACAGCTTTGAGTTGCAAGAAGATAAAGCTGTTTTATATTCTTAAAAAAATCTTTCTTTAGTTTTGAGATAGAAAAAATGTTTCCTTGGACATCCTTGATGCAGTTTATGATATAAAATAGAAATTAAAACTCATTAAAAAAACAAAACTTCCATTTTCTTTTCGACCTTGAGTCAGCATCTTTCGCATATAATATATGACGCTGGAAAACAAACAAATTGAACCCTGAAACAGCTCTAATTATTACATTTCTTCACAAAAACAACTTTTATTTTTCTGATCAATTTGAACACATTACAATGACTTATTTTTCATTTTCTCTAATTGCTCATTGAGATTGATTTAAAATGGATTACAAATTCCTACCAACAGGACTTTCAACAAAGCTATGGCATTTTCTTTTCACAGCCATTTTGATCAGGTTTGGTGGACTTTTCCTTCCTCAGAGGCTTGTATGAGATGAAACATCGGTGGAGGAAGGCTGCAGTGGACAGGTACAAACAACATTTAATGTTCAATTTGATGCACATCACTGATGTGTCAAAGTGGCACAGTGCAATCCAAATCCAGTGTTTGCCCAAAAACAATGTAACCTCTGCAGTGCCCTGCTATCACAAAAATGTAGTGTATACCAAATTATCTTAATAATGTGTCAACACAAAATGCTGGATAGTTTTCGTTTTGCATAATGTCTTAAAAAAATCACTCTTTCATGGGATGCTCCCCGCCTAACCATGTTAGTTTTTGGTTCTTTGTTTCTCAAATAGAAGTTCAAAACCTTGGACAACAGTAAATACAACTGCTTCATAAAAGCCTTTTTATAATCCTCTCTGCTCACACTGGGGACTCTGCTGGAGCAATGTCTTGCAACATCTGGCTACAGCTTAACCTTCCCCTCCAGCACCCATGAGCCCAGGGGGGCACACCGCTCACACAAACACACACTGATGTACACACACAAACACACATAGATGCCTCTGGGGTGTGATGCCCGTTGACTACAAAGTGATTTTACACTGTGACCGCGTGCCGTGCCATAGAGTGTGTGTGCCTGTGAGTCTGCTGATGTTTCTCATTCTGTGTAGTGATGCCAGCAGTCGCACAACCGGGCCGTCAAAGGCAGTGCTGTGTGCCGCCTGATAGTCCAGCAGCCCCACAACCCCAACCCTTCCTCCCGTTCACTCCAGTCCAGGAAGCAGAACACAGCGGCTGCTGCACTGCTGCCCGCTGGCAACAACTCCTGAGGGATCACATCGCCAGGAGTTTAAGGGGGGGGAAATGGTCGCTGGCGTCAAAGCACTAGAGATGGTTTGAACAGGTGGACTCAGTTTGAGCTGAGTAATATGTTGAGTTTTATATGGATATAATTCTAATGAGACAAATGGTAACAGAAAATTGCTTATATAAATGTCATCTATTTTGAATGAAAACAACTTTTTAATCTTCTGGCTTCACCAGACAATGTAAAATGTATTTATTAAACCATATAACCCATGCCTGATACTCAGTAAAAATGTTTACAGCAGTCCTAACTACAGGCTGAGAGTCAGCTACATTTTAATTGACCTATTTTCATTTTATTTTTAGAAAAATAAATACAGCCCCCATTACAAGTATAAATTATAATAATTGCTCTGCTATCTGCTCCAGGTCAGGGTCTGATAACAGAGCACAAGAGCAAAGATCACCTTAAAGCACCATCACTGCCTCAATTAGGCAACTTTTTGCAGTTTGCTCTTGCTTTGTGTCTAAATGTGGAGATGGCCTTTCATTGTCTGCCTCCTGCTGCACAAAGCCTCTCTCACATCCTCTCAGGGGCAGGGCCCTCTAATATCTGATCAGCTGTCACAGAACACTTGGAAATGATCAGCTATTTTCCTTGTTATAGGAATAGTTTAGGATATTTGAGCTAGGGTTGTATGAGGTACATGGCATAAGTCTGGATTCTGGCCACACTGACAGACATCAGCTATCAGTCTTTACCAAATAGTTGGCACAGAAGCTAGGAATTTCCATTGTAGCAGTTAGTGTCACTGAATCAGCACAATTTTAAGAATTTTGGATGAACTAGCCACAAAAAATATGCTGTATTCAGATGATTTAACAAATTACTTTTCCACCCAAGGCACACAGCAGAGCGTACAGACACTCTCATTTTGCCAAGCATACAAATATAACAACATCCCAAATGATGCGTAGCCAAAGTAGTAAATTTTTAAAGATTATCCTGCTGACAAAGCACAGTAAATCTGATGAGGTGCTATTCTAGCTCAGGTTACCTCCTCAACAAGGAACATACAATGTGTTTTCATCAGGTAAACTTACTGAAATTATGGCTTCTTTTTTATAAAATAATCAATCAGTATAAGGCAAATATTAATATTAAAGATAAGTTTACATTCTGCTGTTGTTTTTCCTTTGAGTTTGTAAAAATGTAAATCTGGTCCACATAAGTACAAATGTTCCCTACAGCAAGGAGGCACTGCATGAGAGCCACAGACTGCAGCGACATGTATAAAAGCCAATGGTATCTTCTGATCCTAAAACCTGCTGAACTGATTTTTGTAGTCTTATTTCATCCAGTCTGACGACATGAACTCATGATTAGCACCTCTATCAACAGGTACCTAAAGTTTTTGCCATCCTCCAGTTCCAACAGCAGTCCCTCCATTTTCAGACTTGTTGACTCTCCATCTACAAGAGTCTTTTTCTGTGTGTTTTCCAGTGCACAAAGGTATTCCCAAGTATCCAAAGCAAATACCTATCATAATTTCTACAAAATTAGCCCACTTATCCAGTTTGGTAGTGGTTGTTTCCTCTTGTGAAGCTAATGATTGGCACTGCTAGCGAAAAGACACATTGGCTGAGCCATGTAGTGAAATGGCACCAAACAAAGTGGCTTGATGATGTAAAAGTTATTACTTGCAAATCATCAAAATACAGCTTGTTATCTCCCTTCGCTGTATTAAAGGCATGTTGACCCAAAATCCTTAAAGCTGCACAGAGTTGATGGCACCATCTGCAGCAATGTACAGTTTATCCCTCGTTTCAGTGACAACTATTTCTGTACGGACACAGAGCTGATCTCTATCACTATGACTTATGTTCAGGCTAATGCCATGTACACTACACAGCCTCATTTGAAGAATCCCTGCCTATCCTTTTCAGAGGCATGTATAATAAATGTACTAATGTAACATTTTGATATTCAAATAACATAACCAGAAGACATGTTTTTTTGTTATTTATTGTTTCTTATTACCAAAAATTGCAGCCAAAGTCTGGCTAAGCAGGGATTCCCACCGCTCTCTCGAAGCAAGACCATTATTGAATCAAATCAGCATGAGCTCTTCTGTGTTCAGGCACAGACCAAAAATTAGTAATCAGTCCGGAGTGGAACCAACTTTTTGTTAGAAGTCTAAGACTTACATTTTTCCTGATGCTGTATTAGACATGAGTCAATGTTGTTGACTTCAAAAACAATCAAAGTTTGTGGTGATTCTGTTTTTTTGTAGCAACTATTTTCACTTCTGTGCAGAAAAACATGACATATGTACCTCCATTCAGGTACATGTTGATAAGATTTTTGTTTTATATCGCCAAGCCCTGGCCACGTTTCACTTTTTTATTTTAACTGGTCGTCTTTCTCGAGCTGTCATTTCACATAAAGTGTAACAGAAGTTTTATATTTTTACTTGTGTGTTTGTTATGTTTTAAGGTTTGATGCTTTACCTTTTCATCCAGGTTGTGGCATCACCATCAAATATGGTTTTTGGCACCAGAGTGTTCTCCGTGACAGCTGTGTGGGAGAAGTCTTGAGCTGAAAATGGAAAAGGTCTCTTCATCATTCAAAAGGCCTTTCGGGAAAATGGAAAAAAAAAAACACATTGTGTTGCCTCTGTGTATTGACCCTCTAATTATTCTTAAACCCAGGAAAAAACTGTGGTCAGTAAGTAAAAGATAAGGGTTATTTTTACACAAAATGTACCAGAGTGCACATTCATATTCCACCCAGGGCCCTTGTTGTTTTCTGTGTGATGTTTTAAATAGCCATAATTCCAGTGAGCAGTCCGGAGCAGCAGGCGAGGGTGAAGAATGATATAATTGGTTGTTTTATTCAGCTTGCCCTCTGCTCCTTTTCTATGCTGGCAACATCTATTTCATTCAGTGGTGCTTTTAAATAATCGATAAACCCCACGGTCTGATGCATTTTATGCACATTGAAGAGAGAATGACACATTGGGTTTGTTTGGAGAGTTTGTGTGCATGAGGGGAACAGAGGAGAGGGTGCATTAGTTTGCTCTGAGACAGGTCAGGCTGCTGTCCCAAGGCCAGTTAGAGAAGATTTTGTTTAGATAGTGATGTGCTCTTCAGAGTTTAGCCACATATCCAGTATTATTTATAGTAAGAAAAACACATCAGCATCATTATCATAAATCTGGAACATGGCTACAAACACACAGTAGGGCTGCTCAGTAATGGCAAAATCATAATCATGTTTATGTTATTTTCATTGATTTTGAGATCACAATTACTTAAAAAATTGATTTACCGTTGATTTTATACATCTGCACTACTTACATCACACTTCAACACTTCATCTCACCTGTATCTCCAACCTGCCCAAAATGTTGGTATTTCCATCATTGCAAAGAGAGTTGTTGTCCAAAATGTGTAAAACTGTCCTATCTTGCACTTGTAACAATTTCCTTAAGAAAAAATCTGCATCCAGGTCCAGATCGCCACCAAAACTTAATCACTTCTTTCTTGAGCCACCACCAACATTCGCTTCACATTATATCCAAATCCTTTCATTTATTATTGAGTTATCCTGTTCACAAACCAAAAAGAACAACCTTAAAAAAAACGCCTGCAAAAACATCACCTCCTTGGCAATAATTATGGTAACAATAATACTGAACGATAATAATTAAATAATGATTACACTGAATTACATCTGAAGGTCCTCACTGCCTGCTAGCCACACAACGCAACAAAGCACAACATTTCTCTCCATCGCTTGTGTTGATGCAAATAAACAGGGAAAGAGGGAGACTGACAAGGTGCTGGAGTGATTTTCTTTGTTTTATTTTTACTTTTGTCACTCAGTAGAGTGAAATGTTTGACCACTTGTGGCCACTTTGTGAAAGGTATAGCTTTGACTTTGCAGCAACTTGACTTTGCAGATCAAATGGGCAATATTTCTGTTCAGGAGTACAAGATACTTTGAGTGAAAGTAGTAATACGAAAAGAAAACAGGAATGCTCTGACAAAAACACACCCACGTAATAAAAAAGACACAAGTTGCTTAATGCTGCTCTAAACGCAAAATTGCTGACTTCCCACAAAAATTAGCTGAAGCCCTCAAGAAGCTTGTATGTATTCATTTGGCAGGCTATGTTGTAGTTCTGCAGGCCAGGATAATTTGTGATGTTTAGTGCCACCACTTTAGGTAAACTGATCAACCCATGGAAAGATCACTCTCCTGTCAAGTGTAGAGATCGTACAAAGGGTATGTAAAGGCCTACTGTTTGCAGGTAGAGAATTAATAAATCAGCTTCCTCAATTTCCAATGAGGTCCAACTTGGCTTCCTCATCCAGTTTTCACATGTCAGTCCGACTGAAACCAACCTCAAAAAACCTAAATTCATTTACAGAATAAATGAAAAAACACATATATTTGACATAAGAAGATAAGATAAGTTATTCCTTTATTAGTCCCACAGGGGGGAATTCCATAATGGTTATATACTTTTGTGGCCAAAAATTCAACATGTAAAATTTATAACATAACATCATCAACAGATAGAGAATCTGGAGAAATTTGCACAAAAGGTACAAGGAGGAAAAAACAACATTGAATACTTTTGACCTTCTATCTAGTTTTAAGTGCAGGCAGCGCTGTAATAAAAATCTCTCGCTCTGTCATGGATGTCACAGCATGTTCTCAAGAATACTTCAGAAAACTACTGACAGTTAGCAAAGTACATCCCTGCATCTTCAAATGCAAAAGCCATAAATTATTTACACTGGGAAGAACTGCCAACGTACCAGTGCCCAAACTCATTTGAAAAGAACTGACCTCAAGTGAAAAAGCATGCCATGGTCTGATGAGTCCAAGTTTTGAATTGGGTTTAAAAACAATGTCAGTTAAATCATCCAGGCTGAGGAGAGATAGGACCATTTAGACTGTATCACTGCAGCGTTCAAAGGCCAGCATCTGTGATGGCGTGGACATGCATGGGTCACTTGTACATTTATGTAGGCATCATTCATACCTGTATGTGAGGCACATACTGGTTTTCGTAAGACACATGCCTTCATTCAGATGACATCTGTTTTCAGTAAGACGTTCCTACACAAGGAACAACGACATTGTTTAGCAGTAAGTATGTAGGTACGAGACTGGCCTGCTTTCTGTCCAAGGCTTTGGGACTCCAGCGAACCACAGCCAGAGTCGTTACCCACAAATGGAGAAAAATGGGAACAGTGCTGAGTGCAACGACGACTCGTCCAGGGAGTCACAAAAGAGCCCAGAACGACATCTGAAGAACTGCAGGCCTCCCTGGTCTCAGTTAAGGACAGTTCTCATGACTCAACCATAACAAAGACGCCAAGCAAAAATGGCATCCATGGGAGAGTTGTGAGGTGAAAACCACTGCTGACAGAAAAGAACACAAAGGCTTGTCTCACGTCTTGATGATCCCCAAGACTTTAGAAGAAATATTCTGTGGACTGAAGAGACAAAAGTTGAACTTTTTGAAGGCGTGCGGCCCATTACATCTGGCGTAAAAACAGAACAGCATTTGATAGAAAGAACATCGTGCCAACAGTCAAACATAGTGGTGGCAGTGTGTTGGTCTGGGGCTGCTTTGCTGCTTCAGGACCTGGACGACTTGCTGTGTTTGATGGAACCATGAATTCTGCTGTCTGTCTCTCATTTTGTGCCCTCAAGCTATAGCGCTCTTGGGTTATGTAGCAGGACAATAACCTGAAACATACACCTCTACATGGCTCAAAAAAAACTAAATTAAGGTTTTAGGGTGGGCAAGTTAAAGTCCAGACTGCAACCCAATTGAGATGCTGTGGTGTGACCTTAAACATGCAGTTCATGCTCAAAAAAACGTAAATATGGCTGAGTTAAAACAATTCTGCGAAGAAGAGAGGGGAAAAATTCCTCCACAGTGATGCGAACAACTCATCACCAGTTATCGCAAATACCTGATTTCAGTTATTGCTGCCAAGGTTGGTACAACCAGTTATTCGGTTCAGGAGGCAATTACTTTTTTTCATAGGGACAGATATGTTTGGATTGCTTTCTTTTAATAAATAAAACCATCATTTGGAAACTGCATTATGTATTTTCTTGAGTTGTCTTTGTGAGATATTAAAATTGATTTGATGATCTGAAACATTTAAGTGTGACAAATGTACAAAAACAATCAGGAATCAGAAAGGGAGCAATTACTTTTCCCGGCATTGTATAACCAGGTGGGCCGCCGCCTAAGGCTGCTGCTCACATATCTTGCGCAGTAATCATCGGGTCTCAGCAGGATATTGTGCTCTCCTTGACCCCTTTGCACATCACACAAAGCTGGCAGCTGATTTATGCTGCGTGCCAGAGAAACTGCACAAATGCTTAAGAAAGGCATGCAGAGCTTCTTTTTTGTTGTTTTTATGCACAGTGGGTTTCAGCTACTTTACATATTTGGGCTGTGGAATTCAAATTACTCCAACAGATGAAGGGAAAAGAAAGTTAGCCCTGACTCTCTGCGAATGTTAGATGACAAGGAATACATTTTGGTCACTTTTTAAATCTGCTTTATCTAAATCAAAGAACAAATAACCTTATTCTCAAACATTTTTGTGTAATTTTAGCATGGTTGTGAAAAGAGTGGCCTCTTAAAGATTTTTTAAAGGAGAATTGTGTGAATCTGGAAGCCCTTGATTAAAAGTAAAGATGTCACTTTTATGAATTTCTCAAGTTGATCTTTGCACCTTCAACTTTCGTGTCTTTGTTTAAAAAAGCCTGTGTTATATCTTTAATGGTGTATTTGCAATTTCCTCTAAAAGTCAGAGCCTGTAGAGTTTCAACCCAAGGGGCGATTGTTTCAATACTTCATACTGACGGCTGGGGGTGGAATAATGTGTCCTACACTGAGTAATGTCGAACCAAAACTACAAGCAAACACTTCTGCACTCGGGTCATTTTTCATAGTGGGGCTTAAAAAGGTTTCCTCTGCTCCTGGACAGCCCGGTGTCGGCTGGAGTTTAATCGTCCCAAAGCGAGCACAGCAGGACAGAACCAACAGAGACAAATCTCTCAGTTTAGTATGATCGCTGGTAGAGCTGAAGCCTGTTCTATTTGTATGAGCCTCATGGATCCTGCTGTGTCTCTCTTTCTGGCTTCCCCTGCTAGGCACTGCATTATTTAGCGTATCACTTGAAGATTTATATGTCGTAAACAGCGGATATTAGCCTTTGGCTTGAGAAGACAGGATGGCTGATCAATATCTCTCTCTCATTGATGGGGAGAGAAGGAGGGGTCTATTATTTAAAAATGAGCCAGCAATTTAAGACATGATGCAAATAGCACAGTAGATACACATGCTTCTTAAAGGGAAAGGCTGGATATCACACATTGATTTTCTTTAGGTTGTTTTTGAGCATTATTTCCCCTCTTACTTTCTCCTCAACTCTTCTCATTCAAATATCACTAAAGTAAACAGAGTATCTGCTTTTCAGGCTCTTTTAGCAACAATAGAGGTGAGGGGGCTCTATGGACTCACCTAAAGAAATATTTGGGGGTTTTCACACCCTTGATTGTTTGGAAAAGTTGTTCAACAAGAAGTCAGAGATCTTTAGTTGCTCAGTTGAGCACAGGAATCCTTCCACTCGCTCTTGAAGTTGGCAGATTTAAAAACATCCAGGAGGAACAAAGACTGCGTGAATTCTGTGAATTAGGTGAAGTGGAGAATGAATCACATTTTCTTTTGTACAATCCTTTTTACAATGAGCTGAGTGCTCCTTTAATAAATGAAATGTATGTTGAGGTCCTGATATGTTTTGGTGTACTGATGATGACAGATTGAAATTGCTGTTTAGTTACAAGTTGGCCTCTTTTGTATCCAGAGCCTGGAAAAAAACGTCAGGATAGTTTATTTCTGTGAGATTGTTTTTTGTAAGTGTCTACAATAACCACTGAACTTGGTGATTCAATAATGGGGTCTTGTAAGCCCGTTGGGCTGGGCATATTGTAAATGCATGACACAGTAATCAAAATCAATCAAAAAACCACCATTGTAAAGTTAAAAACACTAAAAGACATTCATTTTACAGCCTGTTTGTCAAACAGCATGTAAAATAAAATGTAAAGAATATGGCTTTACATTCGCTTATATGTTTCCTTTTTCCAACCTCACTTCTTTCCCCAGTAACCCAAAAAACTGACTGTAGTAAGTGGGCGTAAGAAACATGCAGACTCTGACTTCTTTTTCTTCTCCAGTTGGCGAGTGGCCTTTCGGTGTTAAGGTTGCACTACTGGCGCCTAAGTTCTAGACTCTTCCTTTAAAAAAATATAGACTGGCAACTTCTGTGCATTTTTTCTGCCATGCTTTATTAAGTGAAAAAACCCAAAATTATTATCCTCATGTACATGGATTTTAACATGATGTCATTTCCAGATCACTTCACTGCCCAGCTCTACATCATAGTATCAGACCATTTAAACATTCTTTTGACAATGCAGCTTGAAGAATTAATAACACAGCTATGGCTGCCTCTCAGATTTTCCTTTCATTTTAACCCATTTCATTTAATGTTTAATTATTTTCTCACCTTTTTTGAATAATGTGTGTTGATACTTGAGCCTGCCCCTCTAAACCATGGCCATGCTGACTTCCATCAAAGAGGTTATAAATTTACCACTTCAGAACATCAAACATCTTACTTTAGAGACATGGACCATGCCTTTATATTCAGGTTCTCCTTTTCAACCATACTCTGTCTATCAAGAGGTTTTCAGTTTGGATGACTAACATGACATGAGAGCTCGTGCTTTTCCATCTCTAGATCTTGCCCCCATGTCCCTTGGCTTCAATCTGCATATAAACTTTGAGAAAAACTTTGTCCTTCAATCAGACTAACAAATCACAAACCTTGAATACACAGAACTTTGCAATTCAATCAGATACTAAAAGCTAACTGAGGCTAACAAGAAGCTTAAAGCAGCCTGCCAGCTGTCTTGAGGATGGTGGATAGATTGGTGGAAGTAGTGGTGGTGAGAGCAGTGTGGGGGGTTGAGGGCAGGGGGCATTTTGGGGGATTCCCTTGTTTCTGTCGGAGCACTGCAAAGCCATCCATCAAGTCTGTTTTTATGGGACTAAGGAGCTAAACCACAAGCCTGAGGGGAGGATATTAAGGGCCTGACAATGGGAGCTGAGGCGATTGATATATTTAGAACAGCAGTGGTGAAGCAGGAGTGCAAGATTTGTAGCGTTTTCATTTACTTGTGCGTTTTTCAACTCTTGATTAGATCTGGATGGCCTGTGGGTAAACATTGTCAGTAGATCCTATTTGCTCCCTCAGAGGACTGTAATGTGAACGAGTACACGGATGTCTTTCTCAAACTAGCAGCCTTGTTTGTCTGTCTTTTTCTGCCTTTATAGCCTTATTAGTGCGAGGATTTTCTCCCAAAGGACGAGCATACTAAGCCCTTTGGCAGCCACATTAATTCACTGTTTACTCCCACTGATTTTCCCATTGTTTTAAAAAAAGGAATTATTAATGCTGCATCATTTTAAATACAGTCTTACTTAAACATATGTAATCATAAATAATTTATAGTTCGTGTACATTTTTTTGTTAATGAGCTCTTTGAATATAAGGTAGTTAGTCCTAAGGGCCTCGACCACGAGATTGTGTTAACAGAGAGGCTAATGGTTATGATGAGATTTATGTGTAAACAGGGTTTTTTTTACTCTTTTTCCATTCAAATACATAGCTGTCAGCACAGCAAGCAGAGTCATAAATGTACTCTAATACAAGCCTACATACCAATAAAGGCTGACACTGGAGCAGAGGGCCAGCACTGTATCATAAAGACGGCTGTAAAGAGGCACCTGCGGCCTACCTGACATGAGAAGAAGGTCCTCAACAGCCGTCTGAGTGAGCCCATTCAGCCCAACTTTGGCAATAAAAAAGTGTGGAAAATGCAGACTCAAGAGTGGGAGTGATGACCTCTCTGTGGCCCTCAGTTGAAAAAGAGAGTCTTCGGTGGGTGTGATGTAAAAAAAAAATCATACTGACTGTATAGTTGATATACAAAACAGTCTATACAACAGAAGTTGAATAATTTATCACTCTTTGGCCTGTTTAAGATTGTTTCAAGCCCTGTCATTGATGACTTGGAGCAGTTTAAGGACAGTAAAGCATTCAAGTGAGTTATGCAATAGCTCCTTACAGTATGAAAACTAATCCTGTGTCTGTCAAGAGACAGACAAGGGCCAATTTATTACTTTTATTTGATATCAATAACTTGTCAGTTTTTCCATAATTACGTTTCCATACAGTATGTTACCAGTGAACATATTAAGTAAGTCTCTCCCGTTAACAAAGGCTTCCGTAAGGATCTGGGCCCTGCCTTGTTTCCCGCCCACACTGATCATGCTGGTTGTGCAATCATTGACGGTAATATTGAACTTAATGCAGATGATGCCATTTATATGGTTCTGCTGATTCTGTGCAAGAAGAGAAACTTTAATTTACTGTAACAGTCTCTAAAAAGCATTCAAAATAACAATAATATTAATTTTATTTATATAGCACTTTTAAATACAGATGTTAAAGTGCATTAACAGACAAACCAAAGGCAACACTCTGGGAACAATAAAATCAACATTAACCATCTCAAACAGAGACCAAAAGAGTCTAACCAGAGGGCAGGAGCAAAATGCAAACATAGAGGGTCGTGTAGCACAAAAAGGAACAAAATGAATGAAAATAGTAAAGTGGAAAACAAACCACTACACGAATATACGATATAAGTACAGGTTGAAATCTTGTATGTATGAGCAATATTAATAGATAATTATTTGGGTTTTTTTTATATGAGAAGATAATAAGAAAATAAATAGATCATACATGATAAATAGATGAAGACATAACTTCAGGAAAGGCAAGGGTACAGGACAGATTAAAAAATGAGTAGATTAAAACATGAAAACATGCTAGAAACAGGACTAAAATGAGAACCCAGTGAATGGAGTAGAAGTCATAGACTGTCTCCCTTCTGAAGGAAGTTGCATATTCATTATGTTATCACTCAGGGAAAATTTTCACACTGACTAAAAAGCAACAAGAATTTGACTGTTTTCTTCCTAACTTTCTGACTCTGATTGAACAGGATTGCACTTAGGGCTTGACTGGATTTGAAATTATTCACCTGGGAGCATGCCTTATTGTGACAACTCTGGACCGCAGTGTTTGTCATGGGAAGACTTCCATACTGTTGAGTGTATTAGAAGAAGAGAAACAAACGAATATATAAAATATTTATTTATAAATGTATAATAAAATATAAAGGCACCCTCGACAGAATTTAACATACTTTTATCCCTCCCTATTATTTCTGATAGAACTAGCAAACTGCTGCCATGATAATTTTGCAAAAAAACAACCCTGTTACTGTTCTGAGTACAGTGTTCACCTATGGATAATTGCAAATCAATCAACATATTTTTATTCAGAGATTTCACCCCAGTTTCAATGATCAGCAAACAGGCCTTAGTATCAGAAGAGAATTCAGTCACAATATTGAGCCAATTAAATAACCCAGAATCTGTACAAAGTTACATAAGGCCCTCCAACACATGAGACGATGAGAGTGGCTGTTGTTACGGAAACAAGGTACATCATTGGATTTTTCTCACAAAAAGCCCTCCAGGCAGAGCTTCATCCACAGAAAATCCTTTGAGTGAACATCAGAGGGGAGAATTTTCCTTGACAATCAGACACGACCTACTGCACACGAACAATTTGTTTCTCAAACCCAGTTGATTTAATTTCTGACTTCACATGCCTTGATATTTTTGTATTTTTTATTTCTCTCCTTCCTCTCTGTTTCAGTTCAGAAATGAAAGGATTTTGTGGTCAGAATAATGCTGTCTAATTCTGTTATGTTCAAGCGGCTGTGGCTCTACAGAGAGACAGAAGCACTGGTGACCTTGCAGCAGAAGCAGAGGAGCTGTTACAAAAAGAAACTACAACTCAGGGACCTTCCTCCTGAGGACTGACACAGGGATGTGTATGAACGTTCTTTCAGAGCTCTAGAGGAGGAATTACTCCCATACTGCAGTATATCTCAGCTTACAACAGGGATCATTCATGTACACTCTGGCACATTTTGGAGTTGAGGATTTTCACTGTGGCAGAAATAGATCAGACTTTGGAGTATGTTACCAGAAGCTAATTTTTAGGGACGTACAGTACTTCAGCGCACTTATACACTGATAGTTCTGGTAACATTCACTGACCATTGTATATACACTGGGGTGGGGCTGAATGATGTTGGTAAATATCTATATAATTACATAATATTCATGTAATATTTAAACAATATTTATATATTAATATTGCAATATTTTTTCCTCCTGCAATTAATGTATGGGTGTTCATTTTAAGGTTTCTCTTCGGCCGCTCCCAGTCTGTGGAACACCCTCCCAGACGACCTGAGGGCACCACAGACTGATGATGCTTTCACAAAAGCTTTTGGCTGAACTCTGCCAATTCACACTTACCTTCTTAGTGTTTTTATCACTGTCCATTTGTTATGTGTTTTATCTGTTTATAACCTTGTAGAACTTTGAGATTTTCTTTAAAATGTAAAGGGCATTATAAATAAAATGTATATTTATTCATTATTATTATTAAAGGGGACATATTATGCAAAAAACACTTTTTTAAAGCTTTTAAACACATTTTTGGGCATTCGGCCTTC
Source organism: Cetoscarus ocellatus (assembly GCA_037902135.1). Taxonomy (NCBI): domain Eukaryota; kingdom Metazoa; phylum Chordata; class Actinopteri; order Labriformes; family Labridae; genus Cetoscarus; species Cetoscarus ocellatus. The sequence continues at coordinate 279,146 of JBAMNC010000993.1, forward strand.
CTCCCAGCCAACAAAATGTGAGAGTAGACAACAAAACCTGTGCTTAGCAGGCTGCATAAATGCCAACTCATGGTTTTAGGCGAGCTGTTGAGTCTGTGGATATACTGTTACATAACAGCATATCTTCATTTGCATAAGCCTAACCTTACTTGTCTACCTGCGTATGAACAAAGTATGAGCATTCCTACATTAGTCAAGAGGAGTTTAACAGTTGGCTGAATATAATCAGTCCTTTACCCACCCTATTACCCCTCTGTTTGTGCTAACATTAGCCCGAGAGGTAGGCTAAGTTGTGGCTGTCCCACTGCGGTTAGCATGTTGTGTATTATCCTGAGATGTTTGGGGGTACATTCACTGTTATCTGGTAGCTCCACTTTGCTCGAGTTACACTGCAGGTCTATCATGAATTCCCCGTATGTACGCTGCTCTGCACTGGCTCATTGGCATATGAAGGCGACCGCCCTCAAAACCAGCCATTCTGAACAGAGCGGTTATGTGAGTGTGGAAAGAATGCAGCTGTTCTTTACTCATAGGCGTTTTGGACCAAAGCATGTTACTAACATTTCATGAAGACATCAAGGGTCCATGTTAAACTGCAGAAAAGGAGCAAAATATTAGACTTTCAATATCCAAACAACAGATGTACCTTTCCATGTGCCACAGTTTTAAAGGGATTTCTTTTTTTCCCAAACTATATTTTTTTATTTTTCAAACAAGTATATAAACAGATATACATATTCAACACTCTCAAAAGGGAAAAAAGAAATTGATAAATAAATTAAAAAAAAACACACACTCTGGACAGGGTCTCTCATCAAGATTACACCAATTAAAAGACAGATTCACCCTTATATAATAACTTTATCAACAGAATCGATGTTTACATTACAATCAGATGATCATCACTTAAAGCCAAAAGAAAAGCCCTCAACGTAATTTTAACGGGATTTTTTACTGTTTTTTCTGTCAGCCCAATAGGGATGTAACGGTATGAAAATTTCGTATCACATTTATTGTGACCAAAATTATCACATTATATTATTATCGCAGTATTGTTGCAATGTGCTCAAAATGTTCAAAAAGTACTGAAACACACACTTGAAATCATTTAACCCTTTATATACTATAATTATAACAGCCTGCCTGGTCTTTTTTTGTCAATAAATATGTCAGAAAATTTCCTTTGAGTAAATGTTTTCACCCTTTATTTATGAGAAATAAAAGTAAACAATTCTGGTTATAAATGCTTAAAACAGTGTGTAATTACAAGAAAAGAAAATAAGAATTTTAATTTTGAACAGGTTTCTCTTTATAAACAATTGTACATGACCATGCTCAAAGTTTTTGAGATGACCAAAAATAAACTTAGTGTCTAAGTTACAGCTTGTTATTGACTATGTCCATGAGTTTTTTTCACTGATGAAAGTCTATAAACGGGGACGCTGCATGTTAAATTCTTTATGTTCAATGTTCATCAAACCGACACCTGTCTGACGAAAAGGGAAAACCAGGAGTCGGTTCAGCTGGACTATCAGCGCATAGGTAGGGGGTGGACAGGATGACTATAATCTACTACAACAATAAAAACATAAAAAATTAGGAAAAAAAAAAGAAAAAAGAAAAGCTGAGCAGCACAAAGACAAAGACAATGCAGTCATTTCAACAAATATCAGCTCTTAGGCTTTCATGACTATTACATAATAATAAATAAGCACAATAATCAGTAGGGTTCAGTGAATCTGGGTCTGACTTCGCTCATGAGGTGGACTTAATCAAAACAAAGAGACATTCTTTATAAATTCTAAATGTTACAGTTTTCTCATTTACAAAACTTCCTGCACAACGGTTGCAAATCTGTGTGCAACATTAATGAATCTGCAGGCAAATATTAACGAGTTATAGACAGAGCAGCAGAGCAGGTTTGGCCCAATTTGATAGTTCCAAGAGCTAAAATCTAAACTTTACAGACATGTTAATTTATAACAATAATTATCATCATTGTGATATTGAACAGCGTTATCGTACATTGTACCTTTTCTTGGCCTATTTCCTAAATGTCATCATTAAGCAGATGATAAAAACAGAGTGAATAATTATGAATGTCTCTTTGTTCAGATTTAGAGACAATCTGATGGCTCTCTCAGACCCTGTGTTATGGAGTGTAAATCTATGCAACGTGTGTTTATTTGTTGTCATTGTGCACCCCCCGGGCCCCCCGCTACTCCCCCCAGTCTAGTCCACGACTACACTATTGTATTACATAAATCCGGGCCATGGTACAGAAAGGTTGGAGACCACTGCTGTAGAGGAGGGTTTGAATCAATGTTTTGTTCTAATTGGATAATTTATCCAATCAATAAATCAATACACATCAATGATTTGTGACACCCCTACCTAGCAGTATATCATCATATTGATATTCGGTCCCACTCCCAGCATCTATTACTGCCATCATAAAAACATCTGTCACTTCTTAATTTTTAACTTTATACTGAACATATTACATAAGGGGAGCAAAGCAAGCACAGGAACAGTTACTGAGGGGGACGGGGCTTAGTGACACATCAATTAGAGGGTATTTTAATAGCTGTGTTGCAGAGTTTCAGTCTGTAAACAGCAGAGAGGTTCAGAGGCAGAACTGTTGCCAATTGGTAATCTAGCATTCAGATAATATTGGTGGAAGCTGGTGAACAGTTTATATTGCAGGCCTGATCTCACTGTCCCAATCTGCAGTGCTGCCTGAGGCCAACACTTCCCCACTGATGGCACAAACATGCAAATCTGTTGGATGAGTGCAGCAGCAAATGATTTCTGGCATGCTCCTGCAGACTCCATGTTCCTCCTCACTAGCAATGTGCCTCAAAGTGATAACTTTCAAATCAAACCGGTTTCATTTAAACATTTTAGCAGCTCTCTGGAAGGAGCTGTACCCTCCATCTACACTGCTCTGAATCCTTTCTGCTCATATGTTGTAGACTTAGTCATAAAAGGTGAAACTGTAAGGCCAAATCTGAACATACAGCTCGGACCCATCTTTGCTTCTGGACAAGAGAGCAGCTTCAAAGAAGTCCTGAGTGTCACTTCAAAGATCTCTTGGTCTCCTTAAGGTTTCCTCTCTTCCTCTCCTGTCTGGCTGTTCAGTGTGGAGGAGAGTGGGTTTTAATCTGCAGCTCTGTAATCTTCCACCCCGCGTTCTCTCTCCCCTCCTCACCCCAGGCTCACTCCGGTTAATGAAGGACTTTTTTGTTGTTGACTCAGAAGATGACACAAAATCAAAGATTCATCAAAGCGGGGATATGTTTCTAAAGTTTAAGTTTAGCTCAAAGGAGAATCATCGTAGTTAGTTTGAAGCCCAAAGGTGGGAACAATGAGAAAGTTCAACACTGTGTGGTTTCCAAATGATTAAATTCTAAAAATGGAGACCTCTAAGAAATATGTGTTTTAAATAATGAGCAGCAAATCTCCACCCACGCCAGCATATCTTCAACCTGGTGCTCTCAAAGGTTGATTTTTGCTGCTCCATGTTAAGTAATTTAACTTTGTCCCAGTTAATCTTTGATGATTGTCATTAGTAAAACCATTACAATATTTCATTTGAATTGAGCTGAGAAAACGAGCAGATGGAATCGGCCTTACTGCATTTCATATTCACAAAGCAGCTCCTTAAAGACTCGAATACATAGCCCTGAGCCCACGCTGACATTATCAGACACAAATGTGGCCAGATGTAGGAGAAAAAGGCTTATTACTGTGCCTTGCTTTGCACCTCACAGCTCCTAAAATGGTGCTTTTACTCAGGCAGAGAAGTTTGCAAGAACTCACCGATTTATCAAGCAAAAAGTGCTCTCATCTGGAGGTTCATCTTTATATGGTTGAGAGGAATAAAAAATCTATTAAACAAAATAAAGAGAGTTTGTGATAAAGAAAATTCTCAGTATATCTTTGTTTGCAATTTATTCTAAAAAAAAATCCATATCTCACTGGAGAAGAAGTGAACACGTCTACAAGTTACAGAAGTTTTAGACGGCGAACAGACTGTGACAAAAGGCACCTTTATAACAGCTATTTTTTATTTAGGGCCTGCATTTGTTTTGCTCAAAGTGCTCTCATACTGAGTTTCAGAGCGCTTCTTAACTTTGAAAATCATTTAACAAATAAAACCAAAACAGCATTTTCCTGATGAAAAAAACAAAAACAAAGTATGATCATTCAGGACAAAAACGATGCAGAGAAATTGACCCAAGCTTTTGATTCTACCAGGTTAGACAACTTTAATGATTTAATCACTTGGCTGTGAAAAAAAGCCAAAACTTGTGCTAAAAAATTTGAACATATAACTCCGGTCTTCAAAACATGTCATTAGCAACCGGTCGATGAAGCCCTTTCAGGTTCAGCTCCTGAGTACATTTCTGACCTGATCATTGTGTACAGTATTCCTTTAATGAAGCCTGGATGTCCTCTTTGTAGCCATGCTAACGACTTTTCAAGAGCAAACATAAAGGGAACGTAAGAGAGGGGTCGTTTATTGGAGCACACGTTTATTGCCTGTTTGTATTCCAACAGACAAAAGATTGACAAATTTCTAATTTCTCCATTTATGTAAGGCACCTGCATTAAAATGTGCTCTATAAATAAAATTGCTAATGCCATTGCTTCTTACCAGAGACATTTTTTTCCTGTGAAGTGCTCTCAACCTCAGTTTCAGAGCGATTCTTTCTGATGCCTAATGTTGCACGGTTATCTTAGGGCCCTGAAAGGATAAGTTCGTTTTTTTGACACCTGGACTTTATTTTTAGGATTAAATACGCTCGTAGACTCACCCAGACAATTTTGGCGGAGCTCAGAGCCGTTTTCGAGCAATTTAGATCCATTTGACGGCGTTTTTCTCTCATGCCATAGTAGCAGACGGGGCCAGAAATCGAAGCCCCTAAATCAGACATTATCTGCTGCGAAACTCACTCCTCCTCTGTTGCCATTGCCGTGCAATGTCCACAACAACAACACCAGTTAGCCCCCATTCGTGGACGTGCAGTGGTTGCTTGTTGTCTGGCCAGCTGTTCGGCTCTTTCCCTCTGCATCCTCCTTTCAAATAGCTCCTCATCGGTACATTCTGGCTCAAAACGATATGGGCGTCCATTATACTCAAACTCGTCATCAGACACTTCTACATCGGATAAATATTCCGCCATGTTGCACAAAAATAGCCGTGTAGCCGTGTAGCCTAGCAACAACAGCGGCTCTGCTCAGCTGCGCTCTTGCAGTGCATGTCTGTGACGTCACCAAAAGTTACCCGTCCTTGTAAAGCCCCGGATGACCATAACAACAAAGTTGAGCTGACATGGTGATAACACTGGCCATTCATTTATAAAATGTAGCTGAAATGAGCGAGTTTCGCAGCAGATAATGTCTAATTTAGGGGCTTTGATTTCTGGCCCTGTCTGCTACTATGGCATGAGAGAAAAACGCCGTCAAATGGATCTAAATTTGCTCGAAAACAGCTCCGAGCTCCGCCAAAATTGTCTGGGTGAGTGTATTTAATCCTAAAAATAAGGTCCAGGTGTCAAAAAACCAAACTTAACCTTTAAAAATAACTCAGCATGCTTTCCTTCCCTTTGATTCACTGAAATATCACCCTTAAAATGAAAAGTAGTCAAGAAATGATGTCCTATGACAAATAAAGGCCCTTTTAGTTCATATAGATAAATAGCCGCTGTGCATTTTAGCAAAACATTTCATTTCATGTTAGTTTAGCAAGCATCTGTTCAAGCCCCTTTGGGAAGTTTCTAACACGAAATGAAAAAATAGAAATTGCTTTGAAGCAATATCCAAAAGAAAGCTCAAGAACTACTTTTTTAGTCTGGCTTTTAGCTGATTATATTTATTATTATTATTTCATGTTATTTATTTATTTTAATCCTCTTTATATGTTTTATTTCTCAATTTCAGTTCAGATTTATTGTTCGGAATTTTATTCTCTGTTAATCCATTTTCTTTCCATTATCCAACTTGAGTAGATTTTATTACACATTTGGTGTTTGGCTTTCTCATTTCACCATATTATTTTAATTATTTATTTTTCCCAATAATGTTTTTAATCTAATTTCTTATGATTTTTTATTGTCATTTTAGTCTTAGCTCCTGTGTTTCCTCATTTTTAATTCAAGATGGCATTTCCTCAGTCCTCTAATTCTGTTTTTGGTTAGAATCCCTTCCTTTCTTTGTGTGTGTGCTGTATGTTGATTGCAAGAGTATGTTGGGTTTTGTACTTTCATTGTATTAAATTTACAACTTTTTATTTATTTATTTTATTTTATTTCTTTTCTTTTTATGTAAAGCACTCTGTGCTACATGACTTTGTATGAACAGTGCTATACAAATAAAGTCTGATTGATTGATTGACTGATTGAGGCAATATGATCAATTCATTGTACAGTTTTACATGACAAAGATTCACAGGGACACAGTTGTGGCACTTTGCCTTAACTGGGGGATGCAGCACCTGTTTATGAATTCTTCCACCTGCGAGCGTTGATTCTATTGATCTGCGGTTTTGCTCTACAGACAACAGCAGAGGAAACTCATACTGAACCAAACACGAGGGATTTCGACTCAAGTGACGATGATGTTCGTTTTACTGTGGATGCATGGGGCTACATATGAAATTCAGCATGTGGAATCACTGCGCACAGATGGAAGAACAGAAAGCCATTTGCTGTATCGTGCCAAACACAGAGACTTAAAAATAAAGCGCTCTGATATTTTTCACCAAATCTCACATTTGATAACATAATGTGATGGCTTGCTTTTACATAAAACTTGCCGGTAGTCTCAAGAGCCCTTTCAGCCACTTCACTATTTTCAAGTACCTCATACAACCAAACTTCAAAATACTAAAATATCCCTTAAAGGCAAATTATGAAAATATGAAAATATTTTTCTGATACATGTTATAGCTTTGTGTTGGTAGTTACTCAATAATAGTACCAGGTGGTGGAGGTGACAGCATACTCTCCTAGAAAATGTAGAAAACCTTATAATGTATGTTATTTGTATTCTTACCAGACTTAATTTGGTATCATAGCATCTATGTGTAGAATATTTGGAATATAATATGTATGCAATGTATATTAACAGCAAACCTTTTATGAATGGTGTCCTCCAAAATAATAAAAGTTAAAGTATACTTTAATTGTATATTTGCTATGGATGCACGATATTAACGGTTTGATATCGGTATCAGCAGATAATAGCTTAAAAATTCTGCTGAAATTTTGGCAGTGCATATTGACCGTATATATTCTCCATACTGAATGAAATATTCTCATGACGTATTAAATGCGTCACCTCATATTCACTTAATGTCTCCATTAAAACAACAGCAGTATCATTTTTACGGAATGAAATTATGTTTTCTTTTTTCTCATTTGTTTCTAATGCAAATTAAAATGTCACAGAATAAGGAGCAGGTCGATTTTAGTTAGGTGAAGACTGCATACTTTGTCCAAAAAATAGCAATATATGAATATTAGTACCTGCAATTATGAGTTCAGAAATAACAGCATATCAGATATCAGCAAAAATCCACTGATGTTTGCTTTATATCTGCATTTAAACTATTTATACAAAATAAGAAATCATGCGATTATGAGCTCATTAAAAGACAAAGTGCTGCTGACTTTTCTTAAAAAAAAAATGTGCAGGTAACACTCAAATGAACATAAAAGAGATATACTGAGAATACGACTGACAAAGCCAATGAAAAGATACTTAATCTTAACATTTTGTTTTGATTTGATGCACGTGTTTCTCTTTTATAGTGAGAGTAGCACCAGCATTGCAGGGGAACACCTGGTGCTCAGTCTCTCTGATAGATTTATGACACTTTGTACTTAAACGATTTTCCTCACTCCCAGTGTGAGAACAACTGGCTTATTGCCTTTTTTTCCTTCTGATAACTGGTGCAGTATCTCTGGGGGGACTTTAACTTTCACTCACCAACATCACAACTATTCAGTGAAGAGCTTTGGCTGTAGTGAGTCTGTCATTCTCCTTATTGACAGGCTAGGCCTTCGAACTGAGCATTACAGCCCCGTTAAAGTCTATAAATGTACTTGTGAGATTATGGAGCTGCCATTGTAAAGATATAAAAAAATGAGCATCTTGTCCCGCAGAGGCTTTGTAAACTCCCCACAGACTGAATTAGCATTGTTTCTATCTTCATACAGCCAGTTAGAACTAAGAAGTTGTGGCTCTTTATTGCAGTCCTTTGGCTTTTATGTTCCAATAGTGCAGGTCTATTCTGGTCATTCACAAAAGCAGAAATTATTGGAAACTGTTGCCATATAGGGATCCACCCTGAGTCTGCCTCTCACTGTTCCCCAGGCTGTCATCGAGAGGTGTAACATCCTCCATCATTTACATTTTAACACTTGCTCAAAGACAGGGAGCCATTAAAGGACCCTCAGGAGGAGTTGCCTGTGGTTTATATTTTTATGAATCTTCCAGAAGGGGTTTTACTGGCTCTGCCTGGCTGTGTGCACGATAGCTATGGTGCAGAGAAAAAAAAGAATGGTAATTAACGGAACAAACAACGTTTTACTCAAGGATGCACTGATAATAGCTTTGTTTCATGGGGGGAAGAGTATATTTCAGGAGTCATTAAGAAAGGGCAGGCAGGCAAATTTAGGGTCGGAAATAATGTGTATGGACTGAATTTATTAAGTTTTATAGGCTGATTCATTTTTCATGTTTGTAGCCACTATATTTACCAAATTGATGGCTAATTACAGCAGAAAATTGCATCCTTGGTGCTTCATTATCACTGTGGACTGTTATATGAATTGACTTAAATGGTGCTGAAGTAATGTTGAGCAAAAACAATGAAAGGTCTGATATTTTATTAACCAATCCTTTAATCATTTATCATGTGTAAGAGTTGGTAAACTTCTCTTATATTCACTTTCATGCTTCACCTGATTTAAAAACAGATCAGGTTTTCAAGTTTGGTTCAAACATTTTGCAAAGTTGCAGACACCACTTCAAACAACATGACTCAGAATTATTTAAAATACCCAGTCAGTCCTGGATGAACCCAAAAGGCCCATTCAAAAGATTTCTTCTTCTTATCCATCCAGGGATATGTCCTTTCTACAAGTGGAACAAATGGACCAAACAGTGTCTGTCCTACCATTCATTCAGGGTGGTAGCCCACCACCTCGACATGCCCCATACCACCACTCTGAGAGTGGTTTTAATTCATCAGCACCCTTTTGTTTCAGCTAAATTTGAGCATCTTTTACATATTTTACTTTTCAGTTTGGCCAACTGAAATGCACATCCCTTCTATTCTGGTACGAATTCTAACTTCTGAATTAAGCCAGCAGCAAACATCCAGCACCCCCATGTTGGCAATGTCCTCCTTTGTGACCATCCCTAATGGATAAATCTGGGGAAACACTGCAACCTATCACCACTCCAAAAGCATGTTGCTAAGGGGACAGGTCCTGATTTACTTATACAGAACCCTGTCTACAAAAGACAAACCAGATTGTAGCAAATAGCAGCTTAATAATGTTAGATGTGCCACAGTCACAGTAGGTCACAGTAAGGCCAAGCAGATTCCCCCTTATCCTTACATACATTATTTTGAGTGACTGATTAAAAATAGGACTACTTTTTAACAAAGGGTGGGGGGGGGGATGGATACACCAAAGGGTTCTGATATTTGTCATGGCAATGGTAAATTTATTCACACCCCCAAAGTATCAACATTTCTTAATGTATTAATTTCCAACATTAAATACAGCTTTTGTGCTGCAGAAATAAAGTCAGTTACATTCTAATCCACATGGTGCTGATGAGCCATTTGCAGGTGAGATCAGCAGAGGTGATGTTCATCATGCAAGAGAGAGTTAGTAAACCAAATATGGCAGCACGGGAGAGATAGAAAAGTAATGCAACATCTGCATTTAAATCCACTATGTGGACTTATTTTGTTTATTTCTAAAAGGGACATAAGATGGACATGACAAATGAGGTGTGTAAGGAGTGACACATGCAAATTAAATACTGTGGAAACACCCAGAGAGAGCAAAAGCTGACAACATCACAGCTAATGCTAATGCTAACTCTGCTGAACAATCAGCCAGCAGTTGACACACTTAGCTATTCAAAGCTGCCTCTGAATTTTGAGGGAGCAAAGAGAATATGTGCAAAGACTCAAGGCCTCACCATGTTAAGGAAAAAAAAGGCTTTTGTTACATGCTGGAGTTCAGGTGTGTGCCTCTGTCTCAACACAACGGTACTGAAGCTGGACAGAGCAGTGAAGCTAAAAGTTGAAAAGAGCAGACCAGGTTGCATTAACTCAGGACACAGACGGTGAATTTTGCTCTTTATTTAATCAAAAAGAAAAAGACTGAAATGACGAGAATATACTGAGATGCATTTTTTATTAAAGTGAACAGAATTTGGTCTTTTGTTTCTTTTTGGATGTAAATGCAGTCAAGAAAATGTTATACATCACAATGTTAAGTATCATAATACTTAGCATATCAAAAATAATAAGATCCACAAAAAATTGAATCAGGACTTAAGTATCATGATACCATTGTATTGTGGGGCCACTGGTGATTCCTACTCTTACTTGTAACAAGCATTACTGCCCCCAAAAACTGTAACCACAGCTACAGCAACCCTGATCCATTATTAGATAGTGCTTTTATTAGTTTATTAACCCTTACCTTTGTTTGGTTATCGAGAATTTTGTTCTCATCACTTCCTAACAGCAGCATTACTGACACAAACACAATGAAAAAAACAGACAAGTGAAAAATATAAAAAAAAATTTCAAAGAACTTCATCCTGTTAAGAATGTAATAGGAATGATTCTCTAACAAGTACTAAGTTCATGTGACCTATGTTCTGTTGTTAGCAAGTTCAACAGTATCTGCTGTATGTGGGTCTGAAGCAATTAACTTTCATTAAAAATAATTTTATCTCAGATTTTCTGTTGTTGTTAGAGGATGAAACCATGCTTTGCTTTGTAGAGGTGGAATTGAAAAAAGCCAATGCTTAAGCTCATCTGCACGCTTTGTTCTACGAACACTTTTGAGCCAAAGGTCTCAACACCAGTCATGTGACTGAAAGTTACTATATGGCAATGTGTAACTAACTACACTTCCATATCATTTCATTTTATTTATTTATTTTTTTAAATATGAGACCAAGTGTAAGCTGATCTGCACCCAGGTTCTGCGTGTGAAACCACCTCGAGAGATAATGTCGGATAATGTAAGCTGGGAAAGAAATTGTCACTCTGCAATAATCAAGAATTCCACTATCCTTGATAATTCTGGTTAAAGTGAAAGACAATTTTATATTTCTATAGTTCTGAATTGGAATCATCAGTCTTTTTGAGAATAAAATGTTATACAGACTTCTTGATCTTTGCACTCTTTTGTACTAAAAAACTCCACAGAAAACATCACAGTTACCGACTGAGCCCACACAGAGTATACAAATAATAAAAACCAAACAGATAGTGAAGCACAGAACGAGCTTCCTCACCTTTGTGTACACACAAAATCTCTGATATATCAAGTGTCACAGAGCTCTGAGTAATCTCTTAAGATGTGTTTGAACTCACTGACATGAAATGTCAACACTTCCTCTGCACCCTGACTTCATTTCTCACCTCATTATTCAGTGCTACAACTCCGTGCAGAGTCCAAAGCCATTATGGCAAACATCATCCAGGAGGATGAGGTGCAAACAACCTGTCTGACAACAAGCTTATGCTGTAAGACATCCTTCCACTCCCTCCTTCAAGCAGCATGCTTCTGATCAAGCAGCAGCTCTCAAACATGCTTTTCTCTTCCCTCTGTCTCGTACTATCAGCTTTTCAAAGAATGAGGTGAGCTTTACTCTGCATACCTCTGAGAGGGATAAAGAGGAAAGTGTTCTTTACAAGTAGCCGCTTGGAAAGTGACACCTGGGAAACTGTTTTTGTAAAATTACTGCTGAGATGAATGGAGAAATCTACAAAGTAGTTCATTTCTGCATGTGTCTGTGGAGGAAAGCTTCTGCGCTTTGTTGTTCTCTGAGGATAAATAGCATCACACTTTGTCCTTTTTTCCTTAAACCACACTGGCTGTTTGTGAGCCCACTGATCCTGCATTGTGGGAATTTCAAGTAGAGGTAAGGTTACTGTGCAGCTGGCAAAAACAGAAAATTTCCTCCAGATTTCTGAATCAGTGCCCATACCGCTTTCTTACCCTGGTTTCCAGAATGTTTAACGTGAATTATGCCTTTTTGACACGCTAAAATTGACATCCTTCCAATTTTCTGACTTGTGAATGTATTAACATTCATACTGTAGTAGCCTCTACAGGCAATCATGTCTGACTTGGCACAAAAAGTAAGGAAATTAGTGTTTGGTAGATTATTTCTTTGTTGTACCCTTAGCAAAAAGTAGTTTATTCAAGTGTACTACAAGTGTACTTATTTTATACTAAAACTGAGGCAGTATACTTGAAGTTGACTTTTTATATACTATATTTTATATACTTTAGAATAGTACAGTGAAGTATACTTGGCTTATACCAAAAAGTATAAAGAAATGTCTAAGACTAAGAGCATAAATACTAAGACTTACACTTGGACTTTAATACTAAAACTTATACTTGTACTTTAATATACCTTTTTACTTCTATCTGCCACAAAGTACGAATACTTGATCCAAGTACAGAAAAAGGTCAATGTTTTTCACTGCACACATTTGCTTTGAGGTATTAACCCGGTTATAAACTTGCATGTTCAAGATAATATAGTGCTGGAGTTTAAAAGTTTACAGTAAACTGTATGTCATTAATTAAACAAATTGTTCAATCTTTCAAGCAAACAGCACTGTTGTATCTCTTCTTTAGTCTGTCACAGTTTTGACTGTGATACAATTTAATCTTCGCATGAAAGAGAATTACAATAAAGTAGAACTTAAAAGTATACTTAAAGTATAACAACAAGTAAACTTGTAAAATGGCAAAAAGACAGTACTTTTTAGTTCATAAAAGTATACCTAAAGTATACTTCAATAAATTAAAATGTGGACTAGAAGAATATAACTAGTACACTAGTGGTATATAGATAAGCACACGTTGTATACTTGAAAGTGTACTTTTGTAAACATAAAATAACCTTATAAAGTAAACTTAAAGTATACTTTTATGAACTTAAAAACGCTCCAATGTAGTCTGAAGAAGTATTAAATTAATACAGTTTCTAGTGCACAAGTATATGGTCCGTAGTATACTTGCTATCCTTATACTCAAGCATACTTAATAAAATGAACTTCAAGTATTACTTTTTGTTAAGGGTAACAATGCTTCCAATCAATATTTCATATACTGTTGAAAAGCATCTTTATATTTAAATGGTGCCACATTTGTGAGGAACATGCAGTTGTGGGATGAGCAGCAGAGCTGAGAAAGTGGGTTGCCCCATGAGCAATTTGCCAAATCTTCTCTGCAAATGCCAAAAAACTTTTTTGCTGTTGCTATTGACTCTTGTTTAGAGCTTTTGGTACCACTGGGTGCTGACAGTTAGGTGCCTGATTGATGCTCCCAGTTTCCTCACCCTGTCAGTACAAAGGAACTGAAGGCAGCCTTCTACGGATTTACAAGACAATATGGCTGACAGTTCTGCTTAGACAATCCAGAGCAGTTTGTATGCAGGCAATCTCCCATCTCACAGGGCTGCCAGGAGGAGTGCCATGTCTGCCCTTCTGTGTGTTTGTGTTGGCAACACATGCACTGGAACCTGAACATGTGGAGAACATTATGTTTAGTGATGAGTTGAGGTTCTTCCAACAGCAGTTGGATCGTAGGGTCAAAGTATGGAGAAGACAAAGAAAAACGCCATGCTGGTTGCTGCATCGACAGAGTAACATCTTTGGTGGAGGCAGTGTGATGGTGTGGGGCTGCATCTCCCTCACGGGAAAAACAAGGCTTACAATCATCATTGGAGGCAATTTCAGTGCAAAGAGATATTCAATCAATCAATCAATCAATCTTTATTTGTATAGCGCCAATTCATAACAAGTGTTATCTCAAGACACTTTACAATAGAGCACAAAGCTCTTCATATTATGGATACACATATATACATATAAAAATACACATATACATATATATACAAATATATACATCCAACACCCAACATGAATCCATATAGCCAATCATGAATCCCTCCATCATGGCGACAAGAAAAAACCTTCTGTTAAGCAGCAGGAAATCTTGAATGTGGACCCCAGTCTCATGATGAACAGCAAATCCACACGATGCTGTGTTGGGTGTGTGGGCAAAGGGAGGGAGGTAAGTGGAGACAAGCGGACTAAAGTAAGAACTAAAGCTAGTGACAGATCAATGGACCAATCATAGACCTGTCGTCGTCAAATTTGTTTCTGCTGCAAACAAATTTATTAGAGGAGGGTCCTCATGTCTGTGTGGTTGTGGTGAAAATTTTATAGAAGTATAATCAATAAAAGTCTTACTGGAAGTAAGAATTTATGGTAGTGATGAACTCATGGGTGCCCAGACCACAAGTGCATCCCTACCATATTTGTCTCCGTTAAGTATAAATGTATTAATGGTAGACCTCTTGAGATGTGACACCTCATTCTCAGGAGGGATCTCATGTCCATGTGGAGCTAGAGATAGTTACTATAGATGTATCAACCATGGATAGAAAGATCATGTTAATATCAACATTAACAGCTATAATGATTATGAACTGGAGTGAGATGGCCAAATATGTGTTATGTCTGTAATTGTAGTTATTGAGGCTTCGTGACTCCACAGCAGCAGGCAGTCTCCACCAAGGATCCCAGGCAACCTAAAAGACAAGAGCCAGAGACGAGTACAGGAGCAAACAGAAAGGGGCAGAGGCAGATATGGAGAGAGAGTGTGAGAGAGAGAGGGATAGAGCCCAATGTGCCAGATCCCCCCGGCAGTCTAAGCCTATTGCATCTTAACTATATGTCTAAACTATGGACTATGAGCTGGTCCCTAACTGAAAGCTTTATCAAAGAGGAATGTTTTAAGTCTAGCCTTAAAGGTAGAGAGGGTGTCTGCCTCCCGAACCGTGGTCGGTAAATGGTTCCAGAGAAGAGGAGCCTGATAACTGAAGGCTCTACCTCCCAGACTACTTCTAGAGACTGATGGAACCACGAGCAGGCCAGCATTTTGGGAGCGTAATGTTCTAGAGGGGTTGTACGGCACTACAAGCTCTTTGAGGTAAACTGGTGCCTGTCCACTGAGAGCTTTATAGGTGAGAAGAAGAATCTTGAATTCTATTCTATATTTAATGGGAAGCCAGTGCAGAGAGGCTAATACTGGAGTAATATGGTCTCTTCTCCTAGTTCTAGTCAGCACACGTGCTGCAGCATTTTGGACCAGCTGAAGCGTCTTAAGCGACTTACTGGGACAGCCTGAAAGAAGAGAATTACAGTAGTCCAGTCTAGAGGTAACAAAAGCATGGACAAGCTTTTCAGCATCGCTCTGGGACAGGATAGGCCTAATTTTAGCGATGTTACGAAGATGAAAAAAGGCTGTTTTTGAGATTTGCTTTATGTGACAGTTAAAGGATAGATCCTGATCGAATAGAACCCCAAGATTTCTAACAGTTGTGCTTGGCGTCAGGCTTATGCCATCTAGGGCAGTTAAATCATTAGAAAAGGTTTCTCTAAGGTGTCGAGGGCCCAGCACAATGATCTCTGTCTTGTCTGAGTTAAGAAGAAGAAAATTTTGGCCATCCATGTCCTAATGTCCTTTAGACACGCGTCTAGTTTAGATAACTGATTTGTCTCACCTGGCTTCATCGATACATACAGCTGAGTATCATCAGCGTAACAATGAAAATTAACGGAGTATTTCCTCATGATATCACCGAGGGGAAGCATATAAATGGAGAAGAGAATTGGACCTAGCACAGAGCCTTGAGGAACTCCGTAACTTACTTTAGTGTACACAGAGGACTTGTTGTTCACGTGTACAAACTGGTATCTATCAGATAAGTAGGACTTAAACCAATTTAAGGCAGTCCCTGTAAACCCGAGTAATACCTCTAATCTCTGTATAAGAACATCATGATCAATGGTGTCAAAAGCCGCACTAAGATCTAATAAAACAAGTACTGAGAGAAGTCCCTCATCTGAAGCTGAGAGTAGGTTGTTAGTTACTTTAACTAGAGCAGTCTCTGCACTGTGATGAGCTCTAAATCCTGACTGAAAGTCCTCAAAAAGGCTGTTGTCTTGAAGGAAGTCACATAGCTGATTAGCCACTACTTTCTCCAGGATCTTTGAAGTAAATTGAAGGTGAGATGAGATTCTGCAACCAGTGGCAATCCCATATCTCCACAGTCTGAGACTGAAGTCTGTCCTTCAAGATGACAAAGCTCACCCCCACACAGCAGGGTTTATCAGAGACCACCTCCAGAATTTGGGTGTGGAGAGGATGGAAAGGTTGCCAGCAGTCCTGACCTCAACCCCACTGAACACTTTTGGGATAAGCTTGGGTGTGCTGTTCGAGGCAGGGTGACTAACACAGCCACGCCACAGACCATGCTGATGACCAGCATGAGGAGAAGGTGCCAGGCTGTTGTGCTAAATACTTGCAACACAAGTTTTTTATAAAGCACCTTTAATAAAGTAACTCAAAATGATGTCTGGAGTTTCAAAAGGTTACATAAGTTTACAATCACTGACAGACAGTATGAAGTCATTGAAATTGATTATTTTTGATTGTAAAATAAAATAAACAAAAAAAAGTTAAATCAAGCAAAAATGACAATCTGAAAAAAAAGAAATTGTCCTCAAATAGTTATCTGCTTTGTGTGTCTGAAAGTGTTCTAGTGCTAAATGTGCAAACTACAGTCTTGCCTCTGTGATGGATTTACAGGCGTGACTCCTTTCTGACGTCTTTATGTACACTGTTCTTTAACAGCTGTATGCCACTTAAAATGAATCCCATGTTCATAAATCACACACGACCAAACTGTCATCCCTGACAGACCTCTGAAAGTCTCTTCCTTCCTTCCTTATTTGCTCCCATGACAACTACCATAGTTAAGGGGAATTTTCAATATAACTACAAATTCAAAGCTGCACTAAAGACATCAACAGTTCAGTGTTGTTTTTGAGGACAGTCCCTCCACCCCATTGCATCTCTGGGTAATAGTTTTAAAGGGGCAAATACAAACAAAAGTCAATGTCGGGCTGAAAAATTCAGTCAAACAAAACTGCACTTCAGTCTGCTTAAGTCAAATTGGTTTTGAAATTATGCATAAAAAAGAACAGCCAAAGCCTAAAACACTCTAAAGCAGAGCTGACAGTTCCTCAGTCATGTGTCTCTAATTGAGGACAGAGGGAGACTTGTAAAAGAAAAAATTCCTAGAGGCTCCTCTTAGGAGTTGTAACTTTTAATTTGCTGGGACACCGGCAAGACACATATGTTGGCAGTGATCAAGTGGCACATGGTCCATGTTAACTGAATGCTGGCATGCCACATTTAATCACTTTGACCAGGGAGAGATGCTTGAAATCAGGTTGTTCCTGCTACTGCACCACACAGACAGACTTTAAAAACACAGGACTTTTGAGAGAAGTGCAGCAAACAGTTTTTTAGTTAAATAGAAACTTCAGGATGAAACATGAAGCTGAATTGAACCAAAATGTTTGACAAGACTAAGATAAAAGATTTAAGAAACCACTTGTTAAAATCTAGCCTCAGAAATCTCAAGGGCTGAAAAATGAAGCCAAATCAAGGGTGCTGATAACTGCAGCTCCTCAACAGCCCACCTGAGACAGGCTCCCACTGCAAGCTAATGCCACGTGGTCTTGCTTTTAAAAGGATATATCATTGAAAAAAAAAAATAGTACTTTGGGTAGAAGGGTTCATATGTCACTTGAGGTCAAACTCTGATTGGTTTTAGTAGATGCTTAATGTTTTCATCTATAACAAATACAACTGGATTCAACTTTTTACAACAAAATCCTTATGTCAGAAGAGTGGCCATTTTAAATCACAAATGGGTGCTAAGGGCTTTTGTCCACTTAGCTTGAACTACTTAGATATGTGGTTTGCAAGACTCCGGCTAACAGCTACATGTGAGTCTTATCTCTAAGGAAGATGTTGCTGACATACACATTAAAGTGCCCTCTTTAGATATTTAAGGATTAGAGGTGTTCCTAAGCAACCAATTTCAAAGTCAGTGAAGCTGAAAGTTTAATTTAGTCTTATTAAGGTGAGGAAACGTGTACAAAAACAATGAGACTGAGCTCAACCAATCTGCACCATTCGTAAGAAAACAATGTAATTTTATTGTGCCTAAATGTGGTTCCAGGTTCTGCATTAATAAACCCTTTTAACCTGATTCTGCCAGCATTCAACTAGATCTCCGTATGCCTTGTCAGGGAAATCAGCGGTTTCAGGCTGCGACAGAAGCTGTTTTGGACTTGGCTGTCATTTGCATAGAAGTACTACCATGTGGAGGAGACATGTAAAGCACAAACAGAACTCAAAATATCATAATAAAGGCTGCCTAACAGCTACAAACAATGCTGTATAGATGTAATGTTGTAGAATCCAAAATTGTATGACCTAACACTTTCTAATTAAAATGGATTCTCCTAACTAAAAACAGGTTTGCAGCTCGATGCCTACACTTCAGACCCAAGACTAGATAGTCACATAGATAATCAGTCAGACAGACTGACTTCTTTGACAACATCTATAACAACAAATACAACACATTCAGCACTCTCAAGACACATTCTCACTCATCAGAAAAAAACATTTAGCATTTAACATTTAAACTATTTAATTGAAACACTGAAGATGAACAAGAAATAAAATTTAACTGAGAAAAGTGTGCGGATTCTGCTTTAAAACCAAACAAATATCTCTGCACATTGTAAGGGTGCATGATATTGGGTTTTCTTGGATGTCCAAAATGCCAATATTTCAAAAGTCATTGTGGCCACTTTCAATTCCAATATTTTTGTCAAGCACACAAAGCCTCTATATTACTAAAACAGACCTGTTCCTTTTTTGGAGATTGTCCATTTGTATATGAAATAAATGTGAAGCAAGAAAAACAACACTTATTATTAAATAAATGATACTTTCAATTTACTAAAGTGGACATTCAGTGACTATGAGGTAAATCATTATTTGTGTACAGTACATTTGTACATTTCACCAACATTACAGCAAATAAATTTGATATTTATTGCCAACAGGCTTGTCCAAAGCATTAGCTGTACTTACCAGCAAAAATGATCATATCTGCCAATACCAGTAAATAACATATAGGTAATTATCTGCCGATAACATTATGCATCCCAAGTAAACTGTGCTGACATTCAAAGTTAGAATTTCAGTTTTAAATATTGGGAAAGCAGTCTAGTAGGCAGAGCCAGTACTAACTTTGAGCTAGTGAACAACAGCATAAGGGGCCAGTCAGTCCGTTTGACAGCTGCATGTGATTGAGGGAGCAGTTCTCAAATGAAGCCTTTATTTCTTGAAAATATTCTAAATCCAACAGAGAAAAGGTATACAGTGAGACGTAATATATCTGCCTCTTAATTCTACAAACAGAACTTCAGAAACTGAGTTTAATATCACTTCCATTGTTTCAGGACAGTCCTCGTTTTTCAGATAATTCAGAATTTGTTTGTGAAAGCGTTAAACCTGTCATATGTGAGGCTGTAAAATCACAGTATTTCTTTTGTCATCCTCTTTTGCTGATCAGTAACTTCTTGTACATGACTGAAATATGCTCAGCCTTCTGCTGAATGTCAAATTGATTCAATCCAAGAAACCCAAGTCTGCTTGAAGGACACAATTTATTCTTTCTTAGAAACCTGAATTTCTGGTATTTTTATCCTGCTCACAAAGATTTTTTATTCTTGGTCAGAGCAGCCTCATGATACACACAATTGCTATTTAATGAACCATAAAGTCTAATTCAGTTTGCAGAATTTTTCTCTGCTGAGCACTCTGGGTAGACTCTGAAACAGAGCTCAAAACAGTTAACTTCATTATCATCAAAATAACAAATGATGAAACTACTCTAGGTGTGAAGCAATGCTTAGTGTAATGGGTCAATGCTGATGCTCTAATTACAGAGGCAATATCTTAAAAGCTGCAGAAGTCCCTTATTAAAAATCAACACATTTCACTTCCATCAGATATCTTATAAGGCATTTATTTTGTAAAGCATGTTTAGTATAGCATCAGGAGAGTCTCTATGAATGGAGCTGTAGGCAAAAGGACTTTAAGTGAGAAACATGTGGGTGTAGCATTCTTTCAGGGTTAATTCAATAGTCTGTACTACTTTTTGAAGCTGCTCCTCCTTATTTCTTTAACCTCGCTGGCTTATCTGCTTTTTTGAACACTATCTACCAATTGTGTTAATCATTAAAGACAACACAATTCAGTCACTGACTCGATCCCTTACTCACCCAAGGCTGGAACACACTTGTAGATAAAAAAAAAGTCTTTCCTTTGTGATGCATAGTCAGGGTTACTTTAGCTTTCAGAAGCTTGAAGGGAGACGAATGCCAACTCAAAACAACTTCATCACATTGAGGTTTAATATAAAAGCCTATGTATTCAAGTAGTAGTCTATTTTAAAAGGGAAAATAATGCAACTATTAAACATTATGCTGAAACGTTCTCTGTTTCCCTCATTAAAGAGTAACTCGTGATTTTAGGCCATATCCAGGGACACTTGAGTCTGACAGAAAATGTTTTCCTACTCCATTTTAGAAAATAATCCCATCCATACACATAAAGTTTTGAAAAACAACTCTTATACGAAAAGCTTAATACATGAACACAGTGTTAAATGCTCTGTTACATTAAATCATGTTCCTGAAATGCAGAATTGTTCCTGTCATTCTTCTACAAAGACTGTTTCTTCTGCAAATGTATTCCACAAACCCAAGGTCCAACTAGTGTTACGGTTTGACTTGTAACCATGTTAACTAGTTTAAACTGGTGTTCTGGGCATATGTGGCTTAGTCTGGAGAGTCCCTTGTCCATTACTTGGAATAATGAGGGTCTGAGTCCCATTCATGCTGACACCCGTCCTTGAGCAAGACACCTAAAAAGCCCATACTGTGACACAGTACTTTTATACATACAGTGCTGTGAAAAAGTATTTGCCCCCTTCCTGATTTCTTATTTTTTCACGTTTGTCACACTTAAATGTTTCAGATCATCACACAAATTTCAACATTAGACAAAGATAACCTGAGTAAATACAAAATCCAGTTTTTAAATGATGATTTCATTTATTAAGGGAAAAAAGTTCTCCATACCTACATGACCCGATGTGAAAAAGTAATTGCCCCCTGAACCTAACCTTGCAATAATTGGCTATGAGTCTTTCACATCGCTGTGGAGGAATATTGGCCATCTCTTCTACGCAGAATTGTTTTAACTCAGCCCCATTGGAGGGTTTTCAAGCATTAACTGCCCGTTTAAGGTCACACCACAGCATCTCAATTGGATTTAAGTCCGGATTTTGACTTGGCCACTCCAAAACTTGACTTGCTGGTGTTTTTCAGGTCATTGTCCTGTTGCATAACCCAAGCGCACTTGAGTTTGAGGTCACGAACTGATGGCCGAACGTTCTCCTTCAGGATTTTCTGGTTGACAGCAGAATTCATGGTTCCATCAATCACAGCAAGTCATCCAAGTCCTGAAGCAGCAAAGCAGCCCCAGACCATCACCCTACCACCACCATGTCTGACTGTTGCTATGATGTTCTTTTTATCAAATGACACACACCTTCGAAAAAGTTCAACTTTTGTTTCGTCAGTCCACAGAATATTTTTCCAAAAGTTTTGGGGATCATCAAGATGTTTGTTGGCAAATGTGAGACGAGCCTTCGTGTTCTTTTTGGTCAGTAGTGGTTTTTGCCTTGGAACTCTCCCATGGATGCCATTTTTGATCAGTTTCTTTCTTATTGTTGAGTCATGAACACTGACCTTAACTGAGGCAAGTTAGGCCTGCAGTTCTTGATTGTTCTGGGTTCTTTTGTGACCTCCTGGATGAGTTGTCGTTGTGCTCTTTGTATAATTTTGGTAGGCCGACCACTCCTGGAAAGGTTCGCCACTGTTCCCAGTTTTCTCCATTTGTGGATAATGGCTCTGACTGTGGTTTGCTGGAGTCCTAAAGCCTTAGAAATGGCTTTGTAATAGATGGATTTCAATCAATTTGTTTCTCATTTGTTCTTGAATTCCTTTGGATAATGGCATGATGTGTTTCTTTTCCAGATCTTGCAGCCTACTTCACTTTGTCAGACAGGTTCTATTTAAGTGATTTCTAAATTCAACAGGTCTGGCAGCAGTCAGGTCTGGGTGTGGTCAATGAAACTGAACTCAGCTTTCAAAAAAATGTGGTTAATCACAGTTACTTTTTCACATAGGGTCATGTAGGTTTGGAGAGCTTTTTCCCTTAATAAATGAAATCATCATTTAACAACTGCATTTTGTATTTATTCAGGTTATCTTTGTCCAATATTAAAATTTGTGTGATGATCTGAAACATTTCAGTGTGACAAATATGCAAAAAAATAAGAAATCAGGAAGGAGGCAAATACTTTTTCACAGCACTGTATGAAAAGAAGTTGCAGCATTGGTACTTCTCCCTCTCTCCCTGCTTACAGTGCTAGTAGCCTCCTAAAATGGCTCATTCCCACGCCCTCCTGATAGATCTACCTATGTTACATCAGACCATTGTTTCACTGACAATTTAAGCTCAATGGCACAGGGGGGCAAGCCCAGTGAAGAGCAGATACCATAGATAGAATGCAGAGCCACTGAAAACATGGAGCTGAACAGCGCTGAACTGGCCAGTTAGCACAGAGTGGACCACTAAACCAGTATGAGCAGACTGGGCCCTCATGGTGAAGAGGACTCAAAGTGGCAGTAGTCCAGCGAGTGTCTCAAACAGACTGAGAATACAGGTGGATCAGGGGTACTCAGAATGTAAAAATTAGATAGATGGACTGAGAGGACAACAGATGGGCAAGGATTAAGTTGGCATTATGTATGCTGGAGAAATAGACCTGTCCCTTTAAATGGAAATAGAATAGGGGACGAGAAAAGTAAAGGCCATTTTACTGTTTTTAGGTAAGAAGCTCAGCCTTAAGTTGTATCCTGAATCCTTGTTGTAGCCAAATCTTTAGGGATATCAGTGTGATGTGTCAAAATAAAAAATACACCCTCAGTGAAAACACACAAGCAGAGCAGAAACATTACACAGTAGAGTGCGTAAAATACTGTGCCTTTTTTTGTCATCATAAAAGAGGGAGGGTCACACTCAACTGCTAACAACTAACTACGACAAGACATGCACTATCAGACAACCAGCCATCTCCAACTTGGTAGCGAATGCACACACACATGTCCGTTATCTGTCCCTTGCACTCACACCCACAGACAAGCCATCCCTCAGATGCAGTTTTTCATGGGTTTTGCTCCTGATTTCATGTTAGATATTAAGAAGTTGCTGTTATAAGCTTTTGCGCTGACACTGGCTGTTATTGTGAGCGTTAAGTGGCCCACATCGTTTCAGTTGGATAGCAGGGACACTGGTCTAAGATCTGATGTTGATGCATGAGTCTGGAAGGAGGGAAAAGTTAGGGTGTGTGGTTGCTGTGATTGGACAAATTTGTGAGGTGTGCTGAATTTGACAGGATGGACTAAATTTCCATTAATTTTTGCAATAGTGAAATCACAATTTCCTGAGGGGACTTCTCAATGCCTATGTAGAATGATTTATATTTTTGCACTTGTGTATACAGCAACATAACGTTTCCTACGTCAAGGTTTTTTTTAAAGAAATCTTCAATACAGTGTCCAAATACTGTCTATGAAACTTGAGAGTTTGAGGACAGAAAAGGAAATAGTACATTTTGATGAATCTGTGCAATGCTCAAAACTGTGAGAGTCCTAAAATGACTAAGTCTACTTTCACAAAATAGAAGAAAATCACTACAAAACCATGAAAGGTAGAAATGTAGAATGTGCTCACCCTTCAATGGGCAGAGAGTTAGCAGAGTAGTATAGATGGTCGTGTCAATACAAGTGGCTGTGTGTTTTATGGCCATAACAGCTCCCCATCCATCCTTGGTTTACAGGTTATTGATCACAGCAGACTTAACATCATGTGAATTCTATTTGTGCCCTTGGCTATGATGCACCGTAAAAACATAACTGCCCATTAAATCTTTTGCTCAGGCCTCCAGAGGATCCTTGCTGCTCTTTACAGATGCAGATCCTCGAACCATTAACAGTTCTCATCTAACCTTTGCAACAATACCTAAAAATACCTAAAATACTAAAAAAAAAAATTACAACATCCATGTTGTAAGTATTACCAAAAAGACAATCTACAATGCTCCATCATCTTGGTGGGAACACTAATCCTCTTAAAGTCTAGCAGCCTGACATAATACAATACAATGTGATAAAGTCTGCCTAGGATAGCTGTCAAAATAACACATTATTTTCACAATGGGGACCAAATCTCAGGTCTTCTCTGAGGATGAAAAACAACAACCAAGACTTCACTTTGAGTTAAACACATCTGAGGGATGTTTCTAAGCCAGAAATTCAAACATGCATACTTAGATTTAATTTTCGATGAACTGACTGGTCTGAAATTGAGTGAATACTAAAGAGAATACAGGCAAAATCCACATCAATCTAATAAAAAATGAATCTCAGCTTGTGATGTCAAGGTAGTTTGCTGAGTGTGGCTTATGTTAGCATTTCTAGCACTGTCCTCATCAGCCCTTCTTGATTTTTAAGTCCAACATTTCTTCTTGTTTTAGTTTCTTTAAGGGTATTTTATGGTCTTTTATTTGAGAGTGGAGAGAGTGGATAGGCTTGTGAAAGTGGGCTAGATAGAGCAGGGGAAGATGCTCAGCAAATGGGCCTCAGGTGGTAATCGAACCCAGGCCAACCAAGGCATATATGAGATATGCCTGGTTGCTTTCCACTCTGCCAAACCAGTACCCCCAAACATTTCTGTGCTGAATGTGTACCAGCCAAATCGCTTTGGCTGGTACAGTCTGTATTTACCTTTTTTCTCCTATTTTCTACATTGAAATATAGCCAAACAATGCTGTTTCTCCAAGATGTAATTGTTGTTATCCATTCACTTTGCTTCTTTACATCCAGGATGTAGAGCCTTATGGTAGCTAGGCAGTAGTTCCTTAACACGGCTTGAGAAAATAATAAGAACCACTGATGGGCAGCACACAAAGTCAAACATATGCAGCAGAAGTCAGTGTTCATAATATGACAGCAGATGAATGATTTATATCAAAATTCATATCCTAACTTCATTGATACATGTTAAAACGCATATTAACAGCATGGATCAAAGAGTTAGTGGGAGCATTATAGCTCGCAAAACGTGCATGACGATTACACAGGCAAAAGGAAGCTGCAGTGTTTTATCTCTATATCCAACAGCAGCGTGAGGAGGCTCTTTGAATGTGAGAGAGACCAGAAGGTGATCATTTTGATGATCAGATGATCTACAGAACTTTGATGATGTGCTCTGGAAACAACACTTTCAAATGCCCAGATGCACATGTGTTATTCTCCTAACAATCGAACAAGCTAGTGTTATAGGTCTTGTTACAACACTATACAATCCATGGTCTCAGCAATGACTTAAGCTTCCCAAGATGTGACAGCAGCAGCAGGAAATAAGTTGTTTTAGTACCATTTTGCTCTTCATCTTGGGACCAAAAATCTCTGACCAAAGTCATCATTTAAAACAAAGTTAGCTACCCACTGCAGCTGTCTACTGTAGAGGGAAGCTGGGTAAAGTTGTGGCCCACCAAGCAAAAGACTAGAGCATTTAGAATAGAATAGAATAGTTCTTTATTGTCTCTATATAAACACTTGTTAGGCAACAGAATTTGTACAGTGAAACATAGTTTGGCATCCTCTGTGGCACCATAAAAGAGAAAAGTAAACATATTAAAAATAAAGAAGTTGTAAATTTAATTAAAATATATGCAGACAACTAAAGGAAATTAAAGATTTTGTGTACATCAGGGCGTTTAGAAGCACTGAAAGTGACTTGTGCAAATTGTCCAGAACATACACACAGAGAAGGTGTATACACATTAAAGTGATAAAAGTGACATTAAAATATTTAAAGTGACAGTGTGCTATGAACACAAAACAGTTATTGTTATTTAACAATCTGATTTGAGGGTTTTTTTGTCTATCATTCAGTGTGATTTTGGTTAATAATCTAATGATACTATTTCAAGTTAAGAGAAACATATCAGTTAAATATGCTTAAACAACTCCTAAATTTAGGATTCAGTGTAAGGCAATAAAGAGGGAACTACTATATTGCTATTTTAGTAAAAAGAGCACATTCCCCGGCATACAAATAAAGCTCAAATTAATCAAATCACCACAAGTGAGTGGGACACAGAATGTGGAGCCCGGGGGCACGTGGGCCCAGGTGCAGCTGCCTTTTTTGCTGAATTTATCCAACCTGTGTCCCATTTGTAAGAACCTTTTAATAACTCTGGATGTCTTAAACTAGTCAGATATTCACACCATTATCTATCCACTTCTGTTACCTCCAATGAAAAATAATCTGCTTGAAATATGCTTATGTAAAGTGCACTGAATTCCCCAAACTTCCATTAACTTGCCATCTGTATAACATGTACAGTACTCAAAGCAGCCAGCTGTGTTGCAAATGATCAAATTAGATGTTCAGAGTGTCCTCAGACTGTACAGAGTGTTAAAAATATACTATCAGGGATTTAAAGGGGCCGTGAGGACTTCACAGCCTGTGAGAACAGCTGTATAATGCTTTCTGCGGCTTTTCAGGAGCTTTTGTCAAGTCGTACAAAATCACCCCAATGATGTCATCAGGATTATGTGAGCCTGGGCCTGAGACTACACTGTGTTAACAAAGAGACTGCATTACAAGCTGGGGGAACAGACAGGCGGCTGTTTGGCAGGCATAGAGGGTCTCGAGAAAAAGAATGAATCTACTGCTTTTAAGGCTCAACCCATTTTTTCGATAAAAAGTAAGGAATATCTAGACTTTCTATGCATATTACCATATCACTGGATTCACCAGAAAAACTCTGGTTCACTTTTAGGAAAGTCTGGTAGATTTAGGGTGGTGTGAAGCTAACATGAACTCTGTTGCAAACCAATGATCAAAACTTGAAAACACAGGGTCTTGGTTTGCGCCTAAGTGAGCCTTAGTTTGATTTGCAGTGGATGCAAAAGCCACCCAACCCAAACAAGGATCAAACAAAGTAAGCAACCAAAAAACTGTAAATAATGGCTTGAATATAGCCAAATAAAACATCACTTAGTATGCTACCATTGCATCCACTGACAACATTAAGTGGAGACTTGTTAACTTAGTATTGCTAGCACTGCCAGTCTTCATTTCTCTTAATTAACAGGTTGACATCTACTAGTCTGTGCAGAATATGGTAAAATATTGCACCGATAAATATGCAGTTGCCCACCTCAAACAGCCTTAATGCTACTTTGTCTTTACTTCATGTTACAGAACACTTTTGTACTGCTTAGAGCTGAACAAAGTTACAAAACCCAAGCCCAAGTATTTTAGGGTCAAAGTGAAACAATAGGCTGGATGGCAGGAACAAAGACTGCAGCTTCAGCCCTAACCAGTGGTAAGGGGCTACAATACGGAGCATCTGGCAGGGTTTTACCCACCTGACAAAGATTATTGTTAAAGAAAACCAAACCAAGAGAAAACTGCAGCATTATTGCAACTTCTCCCTCTGAACCAAACTAAGTGAGTCAATTTTAAATGTGAAAACAACCTTTATTATGTCTTTACTATAGAACCATATCAGCACACTCAGCTTAAGATAACACATTTAAATATTAAGTTCCTGAATGCTGGAATACATGATAATACTGGCAGCAAGCAGTTCCAGATTTTTCTCTTTACTGTCCATAAATATGCTTCAGGTAGCTGTCAATATATACCTGGTATACCAAGTATTGCCAATATGCAGTCAAACTGGCTAAGTTCTAAACTTTGGTATAATTCTAATAAATATTATATTATATATTTTCCTGTTTAATATTATAGCACCTACTTACTGTACCATACTGTTTGAGCTAATCGTTTTAATTGGTAAAAATTAGAATATTAACTTCTACATACTGTATGAATTGTCAGCAGGACAATCTGTTAATATTGTACAAATATCTATACACTTAACTCAATATTCAGTTATAAAAGCAGGGCTTTTTGTTGATGAAGCAGTTTTTTGCACCACTGTTCTAAAGTCCAGGAAATAAGGATAGTATTGGCAGCAAGAGGCTGCAGAGAAATGTTGAAACAACAGCATGTAAAGCTTCAATTTGAGCACAGCACGTTGCATCTTAATTAAAGTAAAGGAATGCCTCTCATAGAAGTAAATGATGGCTGGCTTAAGAAGAATTCAAAAAAATAAAATGCACCTGTGTGACTGTAAATATCCCTGTGTATGCTGGTGTCATTTATTGTCCAGCCTCAATATATATCTCCTTTTCATATTTTACATAAAGTATGTAAAAGCTTGAGTACCCATTTATTATGAACACCAACAAAAGCTACAAAATGTGAATGGTGCAACGCTGTAAATAAAGGTCTTGTGAGTGCTAATAACATTAATAACACAGGGTAAAAGTAACATCCAGCCTCTGCTGTGTAGTGGAAGGTTGTTTGTCTTCAGTGCTGTAAACTTCACATTGCGTTCAATAAAATAGCTCCCACACATACTTAAGTTTTAATTACTATGAAAATAAAAGAACATATTGTTTTAGTGCTGGAGGGAATGTTATAGACCAAGGTCAGGGTCACACAACAATGTCTGCATACTCACTCTGCCTCTCTTGAGAACAAACATCCACACATAAATAATCACTGCATTGTTTTTTAAGGTGAGAAAACACACTCATCCTCTGGATTCCTCTTCCTCTCCCTCCTCTCCTCTGTCCCTGTTGCTAACACAAAACAACATGTTGTTATGAAGATCAGTTGCCAGCGCTGGAGCACAGTTGCAGATTCAGCAACAACACACAGCCGTTCACCGATAAATCATATCACAAACACACACATACACACACATCTCTGCGTTGGCTCGGGCCTTCACCTGATGAAAAATACACTGTGGGACATGCAGGAGTATTACATATACTGTTCTGTATGTGCATACATGCATGCCATTAACATCTGCCAGCGTGCCATCCTTTACAAACCAAACAACCTGCAGTGGAGGCAAACAGATTTCCCCT
Organism: Cetoscarus ocellatus; assembly: GCA_037902135.1. Taxonomy (NCBI): domain Eukaryota; kingdom Metazoa; phylum Chordata; class Actinopteri; order Labriformes; family Labridae; genus Cetoscarus; species Cetoscarus ocellatus. The sequence continues at coordinate 308,529 of JBAMNC010000993.1, forward strand.
ACATCTGCAGGCATCATCGTAATGCCACGCAATGCCGGGCAGCCAGATGGCAGCGGAACAGAACGGATCGGGTTCTGAACTGTAGCTCCTTTCCTGTCTCGCTCTGAACGGTTACAGAGAGGGCTCATGGGAGATCGTGGTGGGCAGCAGGACGGGCCAGGCGGGCTTCGCTTGAGGTGAGGAGGAGGAGACCACCTATGTCAGCAAGGGGTGAAGAGAGGCAGCAGGCAAAGCGTGTGTGTGGGTGTATGCGTGTGTTTTTTATGTAAGAGAGTGGAAGGAGGTGATGAATGAGGAGATCTTACAGTATGCAGGAACACAGCCAACAAAATAGGAAATGACATTTTTCCTCTTATTATGCAGAGGACAGCAACAAAGTAAAGCAGGGATTTAAATGAATTTCAACACTTTGGATGTGCAGCGTGTTTTTGGGCATACTTTATCTCATGAGGTAAACACACAAGGGGCGCTCAGTGCGTTAGGAAGTTTTGAATAAATTCCTTGAACAGGAAACTATTTGATGTTTAGTCCGAGGGGGCCTCATGGTTCAGAGACCACAGAGGTTTATAATGTTGTCAAGTGTGCAGGAGGTGCTCGATTCTCCATTTTTTGAGTCCACGCGGAAGTATAAACACACACGCACATTTACACACATGCACATAAGTGAACGCTTCATTAAACTGCATCTATCCTCCCAAATGTGCCTCTCTTAAACCCAGAAGGGAGGGATGCAGACAGAGATGAAGACCAATGCGTTTTTTTGTGGCAGTTCAGCTTATCGCAGAGATAAGATGGAGCCCCTTCAGGGAGATGAGAACAGAGAGTGAAAGGATGGAGGGAGATGGATGGATGGAGAGAGGAGAGGCAGTTCAACAGAACTGGGGATGGATGTTAAGGCAGAAAGAGAGACGGAGGAGGAGGTAAAGAAAGAGAAACAGAGACAGATTCAGGGATATACAAACTATCAGGCTTCATTGGCTTCAGGTCAGTCTCTCGCTCTCTCTCGATCTATCTCTGTTCCTTTATTTGGTGGTTATAAATGGGCAGATTAGGACCGCGCTCCACAAATGTAAATTAGCTGGTGGGGAGATCAAACCATTTTAGCTGATACTGCCCTTCAGTCCACATACTTTCTTCCTATCAGAATAGAAATAGTTGCAGTTCTCCCTCAGTAAACCCCAGGAGAATAAGAAGTAGAGTTCGCTCGAGCCCCAAGAGCTCGTACAGCATCTGCTTAACTTTCTCCCTCTCATCCCGAGCTAAGCTGTGACCTCAGATTTGAAAGAAATATAGCTGGAACTCACATACTAAAGGACATTATGCAGTACTTGTCGACGCTGAATATCTTATTTTCACTTAAAAACATTTCTTTCCAGTGCGGCGCAGATAGCGGGGTCTGGAACTGAATACCTAGAAGGGGGAGGCAGCAGCACCAAGGGCTTAACTTAAAGGCACTTAAAGGAGATTTGTGTGTGCCTTTCCATGCTAAAAAGGCACATTTTCTATAGTGTTCATCCTCTTGAATCTACAATGAAATGCGCACAGGCTTATTAATAATCTCTTGGAATAAACAAGCACAGGTGCAGGGTCAGTCTAGATGCCTTAGATGGGATTAAATGAAATCAACAAGTGTATGAGTGACCTTCATTTAAATATAAAAGAAAATGGGAATATTAAACAGAAAGAAGCCATTTTAACCATCAACAGCATCTAAAAGTCAAAACAAGGTTTGAACTAAACCTGTGCCTGTGTTGGGCTGTCATCGAGCATTGTGTAGAGTCAAATGATCATAGCAGCATTTGCTGTTTAGACAAGAGACCATGTTTATGTTCAACAGGAGTACTTCTCTGATATTAAGCACGGTGTTTTGTACACATTTGCCATTTAACCCTCAAGTACCATATACCAACCAGCAAAATTCATTTGAATCATTTTTATACTTATCAAAAAAACTGAAAGAATAGAGGGAATGCCATGGGAATGTATCTGATTAGTCAACAAAACATATCCATACTAGTTTTAGAATTACTGGATGATGACACTTGTGACCAATCCTTTTTGATTAAAGGCCTACAAATCCAGTCAAATGCTAAGGCTATGCCTGGCCCACACAAAAGATATTTAAAATATTAACCAATTTTGAAACTTTTTGAGACACATGAAGTCAGATTACACAGAATTGTTGTCGTAGTTGTTGTAGTTCGTGGTGTGCCACAAAGAGATAGACATAGCGAACCACACCAACAGGGTCACTCACCAACCACCAGGGCCTCTGCTCTCGCAGCATGTATTCCAGCATGGTCAATCACAAATTAAGTGTAAAAAAAATAGGATTTAGACTCAACTTTGAATTGCGCAATTTGTTTTGAATGGGCATTTTACTGGGCAAACACTTTGAAATTTGGTTGAACACTAATTTAAAAAGTATATACAGTTAATACAACACTCAGAGAAAACAGTGGAAATTTAGTACAATTTATTTAGTATCAGTGCCAGTGGGTACACTGAAAAGTAGATCTCTAGAGTGGAGAGTGGCTAACAATAGCAGAGCATCATCTTCATGTTATAGTTTGAAATACTGTTGAATCTTGCTGTTCATATAAGATGCTGTCAATCAAATCCTTTCGTTAACATTTATTGTTTACATCAGAGTTGTCAGAAAGTATTTTTGGAGGGCTGTAGTTTAGAAAATGCATTAGACAGGGATTATAGGATTATACTGATAAAGAATAAAAATATATAGTAGATGCTGATGGCCTTTATTTAACCCTGATGGAGCATCCTGGGCGTGGACTAAAATTTCTCATGTCTGAAGATTGGTCACACAGCTGCACAGACTCCCAGATTCAATTCAATTCAAACCTTTATTTATTCTCGAAAAAGACATTGAGGTTTCCCTCATTTTCAATGTCGTCGAGATCACAGACATTATATGAACAATAAAAAAGCAATCAATTGCAACAGCAAAGAAATCAATAAAAACAGTTACAAACAGAGGTACAGTGGTCAGTAATCAAGGTCTTAAACTCTGTAAGAGAGGGAAAAGCTGTTAATTTTAGGGTTTGTTGGAGGAAATTCCATGAGTGAGGGGCATCAAAGGAAAATGCCAATTTACCAAGTTCAGTGTAGACTCGAGGAACTTTTAGAGTGAGTGACCTGGAGGAACGAGTCATGTAGGAGCAATCATAAAACGTCAACAAACTTGTGAAGTAGGGTGGTAGTCTGTTAGTAAGGGCTTTGAAAATATACAAAAAAACAGTGTTTGTTCCTTCTCTGCTCAAGTGATGGCCAACCAACCTTCTCATAGAGGATGCAATGATGAGTGTTGTACCTGTCACCAGTTATGAATCAGAGAGCAGAGTGGTATACCGAGTCCAGGGGCTTGAGAGTTGAAATTGCAGCATGTCTATAAATTATATCGCCATAATCCAAGACAGATAAGAACATGGCTTCCACAATTCTTTTACGGCATGAGATTGGAAAACAAGATTTATTTCTATAAAGGAAACCAACTCTCTGTCGCAACTGGGTGACAAGAGTGTTAATATGATGTTTAAATGTAAATTCATCATCAAGCCATATCCCAAGGTATTTAAACTCAGTGACTCTCTCGATCCTTGTTCCATTTGAAGTTAATAGTTCTATGTTTTCAGATTTAATATTCCTAGCCCTGGAGAACAGCATGAATTTTGTTTTGCTTTCATTAAGTACAAGTTTAAGGTTAATAAGAGACTCTTGTAGAGTGTTAAAAGCAAGTTGCCAGTTGTCATTGTCATTGATGTATACAGTGAAAAGCATTGGGCCCAGAACTGAACCCTGTGGCACACCTCTATCAATCAATAAAAAATCTGATTTGGCCTGACCTACTTTAACACATTGAGATCTGTCAAACAAATAATCCAGAAACCAGGCACATGAACTTTCATCCAAACCGATCCCTGATAGCTTTTTTAACAGTAGAAAGTGATCAACTGTGTCAAAAGCTTTCGAAAGATCTATATTAACAGTTGAGACACAATTCTGCAACGTCAGGGCACTTTGTCTTCATCGCCTGTGCACAATAATGTCAAACACCACTATGTTTTAGCTACTATGTAGCTTGTGAGTGTGTGTGAGAAAGTCAAGTGATTTTTTGACAATGTTTGTGGTAAAGCTGTGTAACAGCATGGCCTAAAGTCAGGCTAATTACATGGAATCATTTGTGAGGTACTGGAGGGGTTTTCTTGCTTTTCTTTGACTTTTCTCACTCAGCAGAGCTTATTAATCCGTTCAACATGGTGAAGATAGTGGAGCATTCATGAGTGAAATGATTTACTTTCACTTTTAACTCCTTGGGGGTAAACTTTGTTTAATTCACAGAGAGCTGTGTATTGACAAGACTTTGAGTCAACCATTTTACCATGCAAAGCATTTCAGGTCACTTCCTCCTCCAGTGTGTTAAATGACTAGGGGAAACACAGGGCATGGAATTATATTTTTACCAGATTCAGTGTGGGTTGCCGGCATGCAATGCTGTGTGATGTGATATCTGACAGTAGCATTCAGTTAGAACATGGTATTAATGAGATAAACAGAATGCAGCTCTGACTTTCATCTGTGGGAGTGATAGTATGAAAGTCTTCAATCTATCTTTTAATACTTTGTAAGTTTTAATATTATCCATAAAGCATGGAGATTTATGTCTGGCTCTGAGCCTGGAATAGAGCGACAGAAGCTAACCAAAAACCACACACACTGATTTTCAAAACTTAAGACTATCCATACAAGGACTTAACCGCCCTTATACAGCACCTGTAAGCATGTCTGCACTAATGTAAGTGAGAGATGAACGTTTCACTCCTTGTAAGTCTTGTGTCTAAGCTGGCCGTAATAAAGTCTCCAGATAATTCCCCCAGTCTGTCTCGAAAAGTTCTATTTTACACTTCAGAAGAACATCTCATGCTATCAGGGAGTAGTGTTGTGTGCACAGTGAGCTCTTCAGTTGTGTCCAACAAGTGGACCGTGCAGTGTGAGAACATAGCTCAAGCTTTAGCCGTGTATCATTAACAATTTACTCTAACAATGTAAACAGACATTTCCCTGGAACTTGTACAAATACATATGGTCGAGGCCTTGCTTTGGTGAGATCAACTGACCAGGGGTCACTAATGGTAAACAATGTTAAATGTTGAGCGTTGTGAATTACAGCCTCTATTATACAGCAGGTGTTATGTACCAGTTCACTCATGTCTTCACACCCTGTTGCTTTTACAGGGACCTGAAACTGAAGCAGTTCATTTCAGCAGGAGTCATTTTGTTGTGTACTAAAGGCTTAATAAACCCAAATGAACAAATGGTCAATGGTTTACAATGAAAAGTGTGCATCAGCTGATTATGGATCTCTCTAAACTCTGCACTGCCAGTGTCCAAATGTGGAAACAGCCAGAGGGAAGAGAGAAAAAACAAAAGCCAATGGTTTGTGGTCCAACAAGCTCTAATTTATATGAAACATACAGGGATGCATGATATTATCATGCATCCCTGTATGTTATATCAACCTAAAAAGTTAAGTATCGGTATCAGCCAATATTGAAATTTTTGCAGGTATTTACAGCCGATATATCAGGCACACATATCGGCCATATATCGGCTGGAATATCAGCAAACTACACAAATGTACAGTATTGATGCACCTTCTCAACACCGCATGGGTACATTTAAAATCAAGGGTTTCACTTTTGCAACAGTTAAATGCTGTTTTTCTTGTTTTACACGTGTCCCTTGCAAAAATATACTGTAACACTGAAGCAAACAAGAGCATTTTTGTAAAGTACAGAGCATGAGCTCTTGACCAGAGCATCGGCATCGGCGATAATGGATTAAAAAATATCGGCATATCAGACATCGGCAAAAATCCAATATGGTGCATCCCTAAAAACATATTTACCAATGGGTGCCGTAATTCTGGAATACTGAAAACATGGTCATCATATTTGTCTGATATAAAAAGAAAAGACAGCTCAATTTAACTTACAGTTTAGATATCTAGAATTTGCATGCACTTAGCTCTGTCCAAAAAGCCCTTCTAACCTAAAAAATAGATTTACATTAACTTCTTCCTGTTGTTCCCTCTTCTGTGAATTTAAAAAGAGAGAGTTAAGAGAAGGTTCAATCAACAGGCCAGCTCACAAGCAAGCCAGCGGCAACTCAAGCTATTATCAAACTGGGAAAAATGTTGATACCATTAATGTTGTAGAGGATATTAAATCCTTTTGTTGGGGAGGGTAAAATAGGATTTTTAAAATTGTACTGTATGAGAGCTTATGTGTGTGTTTGCTTGGTTTGTTTGTGTGGTGCAGTGTTTCTGAGTGACTGGGTTCAGACTCACTCTGTAATGCTCCAGAGTGCAACCATCTGAGACTCGACATCCCAAGACGCTGCAGCCATGACATTTTAAGGAGAAACACCTTAAAGCGAACAGACACCCGAGCGAAAGAGATGATGCAAATCACGTTGGTGAGGTCTCCGAGGTTACAGTCTTTGTGTGTATAAAGAGGGCCTGAAAGTCGGGAGATACACTGGAGGGTGTCTGACAATAAAAAAAAAATAAAAAAAAAGCCAGGAAGAAAACATGACATAGCTGTTGCATCCAATAAGTTATATTTTCACTAAATTACAGAGCCGCTCCAAAAGGCAACAAAAAAGACCTGTGAGGCTTTGCTGCCATAGTGATGAATAAAAGATGTTTGGCTGGCGATTAAGTCATATTGCCAGCAATTTAAGCAGGCGGACACATTTGTTTTCAGTGAGAATTGGAGAAATATGTGCACAGAATATGATAAATTTCCTGTCTCTATGTCAGTGATGGGCAGCTTTGCTCAACATGAGGGACATGTTAATGCTGTTCTCAATTTCAGAGGGCCACATTGTTACAAGCAGAAGCATGCTCTAGATCAGCAAATTAAAAATAACTGTATCATAGCAAAGAAATAAATATCTTTACTCCCAGGCAAAATCCTTGAATCTCCATTTTTCATGATTTTTTTCAGTGCTTTAGGGCACCTTTTACAGCTGAGAGAGGGTCTTAGAACTATTAAACAAATTCAAGGTGTAAGGACCAATTACCAGTTCTGACAAAACTGTTTTTATTTATTATGAGATTACATTTTTTGCAACTCCAAGAGATGCAAATTTTCAACCTGAAAGAGAAGATATATTCCGATCAGGAGAATAATAGCACCTATGGACAATATATCACAAAATCATTATAGACACAAAGTATAACATGAGATTTTAATGTAAATCAGGCGCAAGACCCAGAAATCTTACATCTATTTTGTTTTGGTGTAATTAAAGAGGGGGCAGATGTTAAAAACAACAAAATGGCCTTCAGGATTAAGCTCTTCAAGCATTTGTTCTATGTGACTGCTGTCCTATAATTGGGCCGATACTCTGTCCATACCGAGAACGTACTCTTCAAATGTATTATTTATGCAGTTTATGGTTTTATCTTCTGTTTTCCCTGGTGATCTGTCAGGTCCCTGTTTCTATGTCTTTATATGTATCCTAACAGTCTTGTGAAAGAAAGGTGAAATGCTCTGCAGTCTATTTTCACACTCCTGGAACAGCTGTTACCCATTCACTGCTTCAGACAGGTGATTTCCCATCATACACTATTTATCCAGTAATCTGTTATCCCTTATCTGTGTGATGGGCCAAAATGAGGAGGAAAAAGAAGAAAAACATCAACCTTGACCTTTCTTGTTCTGCCGGCTGCTTTGATGAATGTTCAGCCTTTTGCAATATCCAAGGATAGTTGAGAAGCACTCGAGACTGGTCCAAAAAACTCATTGCTTATTTATTGTATACTGTACACTGTACATTATTCATAGTATTCAGTTATTGCAGCCATTCGGCAGATATATGAGGGACTTTTGTAAGGCAGAGGCTGAAGTAGTGCTGTGATTTCTAACATAGGCTCATTGATCACATGACACACTGTTAACTACTGACAGGTAACCTGTGCAAAGTATGGACTGATTGTCTGCATCATTTATAATTTTTCAGTGCTGATGCATTTTTGTTTGAAAAAGGAAAAATTTACCAATGTCTAATTTTGGTTTTGAATACACAATGTAAACAGGTAAAAGTAAACCAGCTAGTATCTAGACATTGACTCTCTGATACTGAATGGTAATTAATTAGGAATCAAAACATTATTACGTTATTACACATAACATTATTTGTTTTGTTGACATTAGATTTAGTTTTGCAGCCTGAATTGAAACAGTGGTCTGTTAAGAAGACACGCTGTCTCTCCTTGACTTATAAATTTCTTACTGGGTCATGCTGTTACCATGCTGTTACCTGCTCCTTAACCAAGGTTAAGGAGCAGGGGTGGACTTATGTGTTGCAGTGTAGCTTGAGTGATGCACAGGAAGCTTTGACAGAGAAAAGTTGTGGTCCATCACACGTTAGCAGCATAAAACATAAATAGATATAGAAACATAAGAAAAAAGCATTTTCTGGTAACAGTTCCCAGTTCCTTGTGCTGCAGTCTTTGATATGACAGCAAATGTTTCTATGATTATTAAAGGAGTCTGGGGAATGTTGTTGAGGCCAATCTGTGGACACAGCCATACTGTGAACACCATCTCAGCAGAACTTTAGATCAACCTACCCAGAAATAGAGAGGTCATGCTGAGGCAGGATTTAAGGCTTTTTGACCAATAAGGACTTCATAGGGACACACGTGGTGTTTAGGGAATCCTAAATAAAATAAAAACAGGCATAAAATAAAAAATTCACTCCCTGAACAGTGACAGGCATGAACTCTATCAAATACTTAGATCTAAGCCAGACTGAACCAGGTTGTCAACATGTTTTTTTTAGGTAAAAAAAAGTTTCCCACAAACAATTACAGAACTTCTGGGTTTCCTGCAGGTAGTCTCAAGAGGACAGTTGATGAATTACAGTTATTTGCATTTGCACAACAGCTTCATTTTTCAGGCCTGCAGGCTGCCGCTTGTTACCACCTAAACTCTGTTTTCAGCATGCTGGCCACTCTGGATTGGCTTCCAAAGACCCCTTTGGTAAACCAAATGACTGATGCTAGGTTTGGCCAATATTTTCAACATTTTAGGATGAAAATATTTTGACAGTGTGCATAGAACAAATTTGGACCTTTGTGATGTGTATACTGTGGATACCTATAAAGCTATAACCACAAAGATATGATCTTTTGTAACCACCTGAATCGATACGACAGGCATAGTGTAATAACATTTCCTATTAACATTTTAGAAAGCAACCTCCTTCTGGTGCTTTCAAAGTAGAATAGGTAAACATAAGTTGCAGTAATTCCAGTCATTAGCTATCCGGAGCAAAAAAAAACAACACGCATCTTCAAGTAGCTTCAAAATACCATTTTTTGACAATCTAACTGTATATTTATTTTCACACTTTTATAAAGATTTCCATTGTGACTCCTCCTCAGCCACAAAAAAATGCTGTATAGAAAACCTTACCTCACTCCACCCCTTCACACTTTTCAATAATAAATTATCCCTCCCTTCATGAACCTCTCCCATGGGTCAAGAACTGATGTATGGGAGCCCAGAGGGGACATACGGGAGGCATTAGCTTGGCTCGAGTCTGCATAAATGGGAAGTGAGTGATGGCGGGGAATGTTGACATCCTTTGACATGTTAGATGAAGACAAAACAAGGCACTGGCATTTTCACCATTTCAGCCATTGTTAAAGCAGACAAAGTCGATGCATACCAACAAAGATGACAGGATGGGAACAAAGAATAACAGTGTGAGATCATATCTGGACCAAATTTAGAGAGGCGGTGGGATGTTTTGTAATCACTCATCAACCCCCCTTAGTATTGAATTCCTGTAACAGTGTTGCTGCTTTGCATAGTGAAGGCCAATTAATCCAACTAGGCTGTGTCCCCTTTGAGTGCTAATACAATTAATGGGATTGTGGACAGAGCTAGTTGGATACTGATGACCGTTCTGTTGCTTGGGGGTAAATGCTGTGGACGAAAAGGGAAAGAGGAATTAATTCAAACACCACCAAAAAATGTAAAGGTAGAAAGAGGGCCTTTAACTGGAGATGTTTGGATTAGATTTATTTTTATGATACAAATCCAGAACCTAGACTAAAATACTTGCTGATACTTACTACTTACTAATATTACACTCCCAGCTAGCAACTCTTTGTCTTTTGACAATCCATACAAGACCATTTAATTCAAGATGGGTAATGTTCTAGACATAGACTCAAAGAATGGACAGCACAAGAGCTCTAAGGAAAGCAAAATATTTGGAGTTCACCCTGCTGACTGTCTGTAGCATACATCAAAAGCCCAGCTTCCTCCGTGTTTAAAGGCAGGACATGGCATGAATCTTAAAAATCATATAGTGAACACAGTACCATCTCATAAGAGTTGCACATTGGATAGTACTTTGGCCAATAAAATTGAGATAATGGTGGGGGCTGTGTAAGGTTGAGCTGGTAGACGGGGGAATCATATGGCCACATTCAGCACAGGCGTGTGAACATTATCCAAGGGGCTGAGGGCTAAGGGTGCTAAGACTTAAGCTGTGGTCACACCGAACACAGCAACTGAACTTGGTTTTGGAAAGAAAAAAAAAAAGAGCTTATTTCCAGTCAACCCTAAAGCAGATCACTTGCAGTGAGAATGCAATCAACCCAGTAACCAACACAAACACAGTGATTGTAATATTTATAGTAATACTGCAACCAGGCAACTTCATCTCAAGTGATAGCAAAATAGTAGGGGTAATAATCATGTTTTGGATTTCACGGTGTCACTTTTTTTGTTAAAGAACAAGCTACCTTAAAAATAATAACAGGTTAACATCGCCCACCATCCAATCAGCAGATCATCAGGGGACTCAACAAAAACATGTTCTGATTTCCAGAAAAAAATTCAAGCTATCTGAAGTAGAATTACTTCTTTTTATCACTTAAACCACCACTTTTACAAATATGCTGTCCACTTCTTCAACTCACTGAAAATTGCTGTGCTCACACTTCTACAGATGTCATGTTGTAAGAAGACAGCATGTTATCCAGTGTCCTCTGAGGGCCACTGTCAATACGAGCAAGCATTCAAAACCCCTCTTCCCTGGGTTCTGTGTTTGTAAATCTTTTCTTCTTACAGTGTCTCAAACATTAGTATGTTCATATAATGACCCATTTGATCTGCACTCTGAAACCACAACTGCAGAAAACCCTCCATTAATATACAGTGTAAACCCTGGTCATAGAAAGACATACTTTGGCAGTGGAAGGAGCAGGCTGTGACGCAATCTTGTGAAGACAGCCCTGCGTGTGGTTTGACCCATTTTATAATACTACAGCGTGAACATGAAATGATCCAAAGGAAATATGCAATATCTTAATTTTAACTTTTTAACAGAATTGGAACAAAGCAACCAAGTTGTAGGTATGAAAACAACCTTGGTTAACGAGGCAGAAAGGAAAGAAAAAGGGTCTTAAATGTGGCCAAATTTAATCCAAAGTGACTTTGACAGCAAAATGGACAATGTTGGCGAGTATGTGATTTCAAGTGAGAGGGAACACCAGGGGTGCCATATGTTTGATATTGTTAGCTCAGGCAACCTGTGGATGTATATTTTTTCCAGCACAGAAAATCCAAAAGAACTAGCAGGGTATTGACAAAGAATTGGATCAATTTTCAGATATTATTAATGTCACTGATATTAACAACCACTAATCAACTCCCACCCATTGCACTTGAAAAAAAGAGATGCAGCACCATCAATACCAAGGCACAAGTCAGATCCCTTTCATACATGATGCTGCCAGCATATAATGTAGCACTTGTGGTATTTTGGTTTCAGTGGCGTACAGCAGGAAAGATTAAGATGCACTGTCCATAAAGCCTAGAGTAAATCAACTGGCATACTTCAGATTACCACAGTAATATGTTGAGGAAAGGAGCAACACTAGCATTTAACACTATAATTGTAGCTTATTATTTCAACAGAGAGTAAATACTAGAGAAGAAGTTTGTCCATCAGTGGCTCATGAAATGAAAAGAAAAATCTTCATCTTGATACAGAAAACTGTTGAGCAGTTCGGCAGTTACTTTATGATCCATCCCTCTCTTTCTCCAATCTGTTTTAATCAAAAACAAATTAGCTGCCAGCTTACTTTAAGATTAGAGCACACAACTGGAAATGAACAAAGCTTGACATCTTTAGAGTTGTTGCGATGTTTACTATAATGAAAAATTCAACTCAAAAGTGGTTCCAAGACCCCATTCTGGAAAGGACAATGTAGCAAATCGACAGTCCTGCTTTGAATGATCAAACAAACTCCAGCTGGACAGTATTCTGGCCATGTGTGGTCACTGCAGCGACAAACACAGTCCTCAGTAAACTCCATCCCACAGAGGCCACTGCCCTCAGAACTGCAAAGCGGTTGAAAGTGTTTCACAAATCCAGAGACAAAAGGCGAGCAAGAGTGAGCAATTTAGTGCTAGCTGCTTTGTGAAGGGCCTCGCAGCCCACACAGCACCATTCAGGGGACTAAAACAGAGACCAGGATTACGCTTATCAGGCATCAACTGTTTGGTCACACAGACAAAGGCTTATTGCTGTGGGACAACTTTAATGGCCTGTGGCTAAGTGCAAAGAGCAACACTTATAATGGAGAGAAAGGGTGAGTCGGGGCGAGAAAGGGAGCGAGCCGCGGCAGTACAATCACAAGTTTTCGATAATGATGAGTGCAAATGAAGGGACAGGGCGTTTAGGGTTTGTTTGAGCAGTATTATCTCTTTGGACCGTAATGAAAAGGAGGCAGCACATGAACCACAAAGCGAGAGACTGAACAATGGCAGTCCCTCATCATCCAGAGGTCCATGTGAATTTCAGGAGCTAATAATAGCTGGATGGATGAAACGTCCACTGAAGGCTGGCTATGAGGCACTGAGAAAATATTGTAATGGAATTCCACTCCGTCAATAACACACCATCTAAAGAGCAGAAGGTGTTGTCACAGTTGGGTTGGCATGCATCCATGAAAGAAGGTGTAAACTCACTTGACCTTGGAGAACAGGTGTGACCACAATGCCATGCTGTCACCTGCATGGCCAAATGCCTAAATCTGACAGGCAGAAGTTACCACATTAACACAAAATGCAAATCACTGCCTCCTTCTCACTCTGTTTTAAGCTTCAGTTTTTAATCTTAGTCAATATTTTGATTTCTTTGTGGATTTTTCAATTTATAACCCCCTCCTGTGGCCCAGTTTTTAAAGCTTTGGCCATTATTTTTTGTCTGTAATAATATGGTTACTCTGAGAAATCTGGAAAGGCAGAAACACTACTAAAAAGACCTCAGATGGGCCAAGTTATGAGTCAGCAGACAGAAGGTACATGGCCCTCTGTTTGGCCAAATGTAATCAAATGCTAAATAAAGATAAATGAAATATTTCACAAATGATCCATGAAAAAATGTCACTAAATTACTTCTGGTTCCCCTCCATCCAAAAATACTTTTGAAAAATGTGCAAACAGTCTCCCATCAGTTATCATGGGTTATGATATACTAGTTCAAAGAAAACACTTGATGTTATATACATGTATATTTACTTTTCTTTTTTTTAGTTGACAGTAAAAATGCTGTGTGATCAATAACTATATTGCTACCATCAGTTGTGCATAATTTCCACAATTGGCAGCCACGGGGAAAAAAAGCAGACAGCCAGGTGGTTCAGTTATCTCCCCCACAACCCCAATTTCCACATGGTCCACCTGCAAAGCATCCCATCCGTACTGCGGCCCAGCAGACTGTGCATTTTCTGGAAGTGTATTGAGTACAGTCCTGATAAGCTTAAAAAAGAAAGTCAGATAATCACGAGAGAAAAACCTCCCAAGGTGAGATCATAGGACAACAGAAAAAGAAACATGTAAACAACAGGTTATATTGCCTTGTTGACTGCATAAAAATTATTACCTCCGCCAAGGAGGTTATGTTTTTGCCAGGGTCTGTCTGTGTGTCTGTTTGTTTGTTTGTCTGTTAGCAAGATAACACAAAAACTAATGGATTGATTTACATGTTAATTTTAACAGAGCTGTGGTTTGGTCCAAGGAAGAAGCCATTACATTTTGGTGATGATCCACATATTTGTCTGGATGCAAAAAATTCCCAAAATTTGCGAAAAATCCCACAACTTAACACTGGGCAGTATTTTAAAAAATCATATCTCTGACATCACTTGATGGATTGTAGATGTAGTTTATTTGCAAACTCAAGAAAATGTTTTTCAAGCCTATGTCCCTACATTACCCAGCTTCCCTTGCAATGCTAGCAGAGGAGTTCTCCACATGGACAGACATGAGCGGAGACTCAGCCGTCATATTGGAGCGTGTGGTGATCTAGAATTGCATTTTGGCGGAGGTCCACACTCTCTGAGTGCTTTCCTAGTTTCCACTATTTCTGCCATATTTTGAAAATCTTGAAACAATAAGTTCTTGTTTTCCTGTCCTGGGATGCTGAAAACATTCCTCTGAGATTTTCGTGCATATTCATATGATAGCATCATGTAGTTGCTGCAGAATTGTTGGCTTAACATCAGTGATAAAAATCTCTCATTCCACCACGTCCCAAAGGTGCTCTATTGGATTGATATCTGGTAAGTGGGGAGGACACTGGAGTGCAGTGAACTCATTGCCATGTTTAAGAAACTAGTTTGAGATGATCTGAGCTTTGTGACATGGAGTGTTGTCCTGCTGGAAGTATTCATCAGAGGATGGGCATTGTGATCATAAAGGGATGGACATGATCAGCAACTCTAAAATATGCTCTACACCAGTACACCACTATTTTACTCACTAACTTTCAGATACAAAGGAGGCCTGACTAATAAATGGAGGGGGATGTTGCAGAAAAAGCTAGGTAGAGAAACAGAAAGTGACCAAGCAAGGAACTAGATGAAAGAACTCCACAGATATCTTTATCCTTTTGAAAGTTTTGTTACTGAATTTACTATAAAAAGGTGAAAAGGTTACATATTGTTGCTTTAAAGAGGTCATACTTTGCCTTAAATCAGGTTCATATATTCATTTTTGATGACTGCTTGAGTGTGTTCACAATAATTAATGTTCAAAAACTGTCTATTTGTTAGAGCCCCGGCCTCTTTAAGGCTCCCTGTCTCAAGTGCACACAGATTGGTTTACAGGTCAATTCTGCAGAAATTGGTCGGTTCAGCACTGTTCCACACCATGTTGTCAACAATTCTGCATTCTCTCTAATGTCAACACTCTGCAGTGGACCTGCTAATATAATGGTGGGACATCTATTAGGGGGTCTGGGGAACGAGTTGTTTTGAGCAGCTGCTGGTGCTGCAAATTGGGAGAGAGGGAGAAGTCTTAATGCCAGACTTTGTCTTTTTCATAAAGGTAATGTATCACGCTGAGGAGACATGTTAGATACAATAAAAGGAAACATAAAACTCAAATAGCAGATAATGTGCTTGAAACAAGCTTTTTTTAAGGATTTGCAGGTGCCCACGTTACCATAAACCTAGAGTGCAGGTCAGCTTGCTGCAGAAAAATATGAAAAAAAAAGCTTCAATTTTCACCCGAGACATGGAGTGCATTTACAAGAGGGGTAAACCAGCAGACATCTCTCTTTTCTCTTGCCCTCTTTTCTTACTCCTGCTTTTCAAGCACAATAGCCATTTTATGGATAAAATAGATAGTTGGAAATACATACACTTGGGCAGCTGTGAGATATGAGCAAGCAACCCAAGATTCCTCCATGTGGGGTTAACACTGTACCAAGCTTATTGGCATAGCTAAGTAAAGGGAGCAAAAATGGGTAACTGTCTATACAGGCATTAAAATCTAATAACCATCCTCCTAAAGGCTTTCTAGAAGACATCTAGCTAGTTCAATCTGCTGAAAATACAGAAAGTGAGCATGCAAATGAAGGTTTAAGGCCATAACAAAGGCACTGAAACATGTCATCTCTGCTGCTTGCTAAATATCAAATTTTCCCTAAATTTCTAAAGTAGAGATAAGGAAAAATACAAGTTTGATGTGTTTTTGATGAGCCTTGGGTATTCCCTCTAAACAGCTGACTTGTTATCTGTACGATCGTAGTTCTGAATGATGATGTTGCTTGCCCTGCAGACTTTAAATTCTCTTAATATGTTTCAGATACAGGCAATTACTTTGGCAATAGAAGTGTTATCATAGCCAGTGCAATGAAAATCAGACGCCAGTTGTAGCACTACAATCCTTAAAAGAAGCTAAACACTGTACATTTCATGTTCTCATATCAGTCGTATTTAGCTGAGCTACTTCATCTAAAATCCCCTTTTCTTCTTGGTTCTTACTTTCAGGGTAAGAGAGAGAGACATAATTTCAGTTACGCCAATTCTCTTCTATTACACCACTTAATCTGCTCTTTTCTGCCTACAGTACTTTAGCTCAGTTTGTGTAATACCTTTATCCTGACGTCAACATTACACAGAGCTCACCTACGTATTCTCTGAACCACTGATATTCTCTCACAAATCCACCAGATATCATCTCTTTGCCTGCAAATCCATTCAAGAACCCCATTCTATGTAAATCCTTTTTCTTTCCTTTTTCTTTCTTGTTATTCTTATACCTATAATCCTCAGATTTCGATCTCTGTTTCTCTTTCTGTGTGTTTCCTCATACTACTTTCTGCCTCTGCTTTTAGGGAGTCTTCCATACCTCCTCATCAGGTCCTTCTCAGACTAAATCGCCTGCCCTCAGACGTGCATTTAAGTTAGGACGGTATAGAAAGTAAGTACAAGTTATTTGGCACCACTTACTGCAGAATGTATCCTTCCAACTCACCCTCTTTAATGCTCCTTGTCTAATTAAAAGGCATACAAAACATCCCATTATGTCTGTAGGACTTTAAGCTCATCTCCTCACAGATCTACAGTAAAGGGTCGATTATATGATGCAAAGTGCTGAGAAAAAATTAAACCCGCCATTAACTGCTTCTCCCCATCTGCGTTATTGCAGGGTGCACACACACAGGGTGAAGTCGTAAATTTATGCCTGATTTTTCTAAGGAGGGAATGCACTGCTGAGTTTGCTGGAGCTGTATTGAAGCATAATTATTGTCAAGGAGGTGTGTCACACTTAATCTAATTCCAAGACAAGATGACAGACTAACTAACTACTTAGGGATGTGTTGTAATCGGCTGTTGGTACAATACAATGTGTGTTTGTTTCTCTTTTGTTTGGGGGTATAAGTCAACCACAGAAAAACATTGTTGACTAAAATTACCCTCACACATCCACCAATCCATTGATGATAAAAAATGGGATCGCTTTTACCTAACCAGATTGAAGCTTTCCACAATTCTGCTCCTATAGATCAATTTTAAATATACATCAAAATCACATCACAGCACAGGAGTTTAGACTAGGGCTGACTGATGAACTGAATGTTCATTGTCATTACAGAAAATTCACCAAGAGCCTATTGCAAAGTGACTAGAAGGCAATAAATGCATTAAAAAACACCCACAAAAAATGTTTCCCCCGTTCGTGTATTCCCCATGCGCCCTGCAAGAAGTGTTGGTGAGCAGAGTGGCTGTAAGCTGCAGCCTCTCATCAGAGAGAGGACGCCCGGCTGCTGCATCTGTCCCTAACTGTAAGTCTTCTTGCTAAGCTGTTTTTTTACATTTGTGTGACAAGTTTTTCTTTCTCTGAGTCTGCACCCTTTTACTTTCATTTTACAACTTGTCTGCTGCAACTGTAGAGTAAAGAGGAACTTTTATAAACTTAGGCAAAGTGACTGCAGATCAGGCTTTTCAAAGGAAGATAGATGGGGGAGGGCAGTGTTTTCAGAGAGTTAAGACCCCAGTGATGTTTTTTACCTTTTTAAACATTGCGTCTTTTTAACAGTCATCTAAAATCAGGATTATGCTTTTTGTTAAAGTGCATAAGGGTTAAAGACCTTTAAAACAGCGCTCTCTTTCACTCTAGCGACCTGCAACATCACACTGTGATAGCATAAAAACAAAGACTTTGTCATCACATATTGAATGTTAAAGATTATGGGTCAATCCCAATTGTACCCCTTAGCTCTCCCTCTTCATCTACCACTTTATCTTCCCCTTCTCCCCCCCGTCGTCTGTTTTGAGGGCCAAGAGGAAGAAGTGAAAACACGCCCCGAAGAAATGAGACGCCACTCGATTACCGCTACGTCATCACTCAGAGCCGCTCGCTGGCTGTGTCGTAGGCAGATGCGACAACAGCTGTAGCTATAGCTGCGACAGCTAGCTCGTTATAAAGAGAAATTTTAAAATAAGACTAACAATTCAAAACATGATTAATATTTACTTAATGATTTAATAATTACTTATAATTATGGGCTTCCTTCAGTCTCTACTCTGCCTTCTTGTCAGCGGGCGCAGTGTATTATGTGAAATTTCTCATACCCCTTCCTTTAGAGTGAGGTCCCGGTCTGTCTTCGTTTCAAGGGCTGTGCAGCCCTTCTCCTTAACCTTACAGAGAATTGGGATACCCCTTCACTAGACGTGAACGCGCAAAACCAAGGGCTAAGGGGTACAATTAGGATTGACCCTAAAACATACTGTAAAGTAATTACTGTACTTACAAAAAGAACATAAGTTCAGACTAAAAAAAGAGGTTTGAAAGGAACAAGATCTCTTAAAGGCTGCGTTGTGTGTGTGACAATGCTGCACAAGGGCCTGAGTGTGTGTGGGTTTATCACCTGCATTGGCATTGAAGTGTTATATATCACTCATTTCCACTGAAAAACATTCTGCACCAATCCAAGCAATTACAAATATGTGAACAAGTTTTTTGGATCTGCTGTCACAAATAAACTCTTTATAAGACGGTGCAGTGTTTGGTCTCAGTTTAAAAGAAAGTTATACAAACTTTGGAGCAAATATTAACATGTTGATTTATTGCAATATTATTGTCATCATTATATTGAACATTGTTATTGCACACTGCAACTTTTCCTCATGTGAAAGCCTAGTTTGAGCCTACAACACGACTGTCTATTGCATTGCTACTGTGCCACACTGATGTTGATTTTCGCTGGGTGTGAGAAAGACCTGCTGTTCATATATCTTGTAGTATCATGGTGCTTTGCCAAAAAAAAAAAACAGTGGAAGAGAAAAAGCACATGCTGTGGTTCGACCAATGAAGGTTTGGTTGAATGAGACTTTCTCAACCAACTGAACAGAGGGGGTCAGCCCCACTGTTCTCTTGCTCCATCTTTAAAAATGGCTGCAGCATACCAAAGCCATTCCCACTATCTCCAAATCCAGGCCATTACCCTGCCTATTGATATTCTATAAGAGTTTACATTTCAAGGCCTCTCCTCTCTTGCATCCCAGTTCCTTGCAATGATGTGACAATCATCCCTTGAACAAAAATAAGACAGAATAACAGCATTATACAGCTCTACTCAAAGCAGTGCTAAACAACCTAACAGCCCCATATCCAGGCAGTCAAAGGGAAGGAGGTCAATCAGCCACTCTCCATTTTGTTCTCAGACTTTCCCGTAGTGTCTGTGGCAGATGAATACTAAAACGTAAGAGAGGCTGTGACGTGAGGAAGGCACGGGGGTCTCAATCACCTCCCCTGAGACTCTGGGTTCCACAGCGAAAGAGGGAAGAAGCGGAGACTGAGACTTTATTCATTGATACCGCCCACTGAGGTAAAGAGTTTCAAATGGGTGGAATTACAGGATCAATAGTGTGATTAGCAGAGGCCTTGTAGCAATAGCATGTTGTGGGTAATCCATTGCATCAAGCTAAACCCAGGGGACGGGGAGGAGGCTGTTACTCCTTCCAAGTATGAAGGTCTCTGGATAAGCCTGAATCAGGCCTGTCCAAGGCCAAATGCAGAGAGCCTTGTAGATAGATTGTGTATTTAATAGGGAATATGGGCTAAAAATTCTAACTCAATAAATTTCATCTGAATGGCAAAACACAATATATGAGGCAATATTTTCCTCTGTGAAAAGAGAACAAATAGTGTCACAATACCAGTGTTACAAATTTAGATGTATTTGGTAAAAATCAAACAAATTTCAAAGTTTATCTTCAGTGTAAGTATTTGGCTAATAATTATTGTTTTTGACATAAAGACACAAGTCATGTTTCTAATGATGTTTTCTTGATGAAAGCACCTTATATGTTTGTAGCTGAGGAGATAAGCAAGGTTAAATTACATACTTTGCCAACTTTACTTTGCTTGGTGAGCATAATCATCTCTAAACATTTGTAGTTTTAAATAATGTTTACTATGGATACAGTGATATTGGTATACTCAGTTTAATGAAATTTACACTGAATTGTTTATCAGTGCCCTGCTGGTGGAAAGACAGGCATGCTGTGTTGTATGCCAAGGTAGAATTAAAACAAAAAGCCTGCTGGTGGAAAATTAAGTTGTAAAGGTGTTGAATGCAGCATACCATCCTGGGCTGCTTTGTGACTTTTTTCACCTAAAATTATTAGAATTATGCTGAATTATCAGCCCTATGTGCAGCACTATATGGCCCTAGCTTACTGTGATTTACATTTATGCTATATCAACATGTATCTCATTCAGCACCACTTGAATCCTGAATCATCTCTTGAAGGTGAGATTGATATTTTACTAAAACGTAACATGGCCTAGTGCAAGGGTTGGGTACCTCCCACTTAGCTTGTTTCTGTTCTGTTTTGGGTTCCAGTGCTGCATATTGGTCCCTGTTCTTAGCATTTATTAGTTATGATCAATATTTATTAGTGTTATTAGTGCAACATTTATTAGTGTTAATGAAAAGAAAAATGTAATTAATTTTTAAAGAATAAAAATCTGCCTGTGGTTATAGTTGGCCTGGTCCAGGTTTAAGGAATGAACTGTCTGCTGTAACAGGGATTTTTATTTTTCCCTCTATTTATGCCAATAAACATTGCCATTTTTCAGTGAGGACATAGTGATACAATAATTATCAACCAAAACATTTGATTAAAAAATGACCCCAAAATAACATAGTTTTATAAGTTTACATTTGGTATATGATGTTTTTACTTCCATTGTTATTTTTCTTTATGTAACTTCAGATTAAACATGATAACAAAATGATCATATAAAACCAGTTTAAAATCTATAAATATTACTGTGGATAGCCAAAAACAAATGTGTTTTAGATTCATAAATACTGTTGACAGGTTGAGGAGGTTTAAGCCTTTTATCACAAATCTTATCGCACACCGTACAGTGACACCCCTCCTTTATTCATTACTATAGTGAGCTCTGCAGGTCTGTGTACAGTAAGCAGGGGTGAATGGGGGGCTCTGGACATGTATTCAAAGTATATACTTGAAATATTTAGCTTCATGATTCATTCACCCTAACAGTAGTGTGCGTGTGAGCTCAGCTGAGTTTTACATGTGTGTAATGAGATCCTAACACTACCATTGAGCTGGGATATAATGGTGTAACAGGATGGGAAACTGCAGCACACTGAACAAGGTGCATTTCCTCACCGTGCTGGAAGTGCATCAATGGGTTGTTTTTGCTGCCTTGCCTGTATAAAATGTCTTTACTGCAAAAGTTTTCAGAATATGTTTTGGATGCTTTTGTCTAACATTCTGTTAAAGAGGTCCACATTGATCATCCACTCAAAACTGTGTGCCGTCACTCATGACGTAATGCTACATTCAAGATAGATATGGCAGCTGTATCGCCACTCAGGCTTTAGCACTTAAAAAGTTTCATGTACCTGAATCTAGGAACTGAAAAGTCAAACAGCCTACTCGTGTGACATCTTAAAAACTTAGATCCTGATTCAAACTGGAATCGATTTACCGTCCCTGATCCTACCTGGTGCTACATATTAATCTACCAATGGGACAATGAGCAGATGTTGCTCTCCCGAAAGAAAGAGGCATCGGCATAAGTTTGCTGTACATGCTTATGGACAGAAAATATCTAAATGCTTAATAAACAAGTGTTGAGTTGCCAACATATTTTTGCTAGTGTTTTCTGAGGCCTTATAATTTCCCAAAAGAACTGATTAGAGCCATCCAAAGTGCGATCTAAAACTTTGAACCTCTAACAAATAAGAATAAGACTTTGTATGACTTTTTTTGTAAACCAGCCATTTGGCTTTGTCAACACCAAAGCAACTATAAATCTCAAAACTTAAAACAGTCACTGTGGCACAGGGAGAGTGGATCTTATGTAGGATCAAAAAATGTCCATGTCCAAGCCACAAAGTTACAGTTTCCTTTGGTTTATTAAGGTTACTGCAAACAAACTGGTGTCCTTGCATGCTCTTGGCTTCCCGTCTTCTTGACTTCCTGGTAAAAAACCATTCACCGTCCTCAGTGCCCGCCTATCCTGTCTTACCTGCCCCTCTATATCCATATCACCAGGTGCCAAACAACCAAACCCATCAAAATAAAAGCCTAAATATATGCCCAAATATTCTAAATAATAAAACTGGCAATATAAAACATAATTCTCTAATCACATTTAAACAAGATAACAATAACTAAATAAATAACCACATTTAAATGAGGCCTGATTCCTTTGAATTGCTTCAACAAGAAACATGCTGGTCTCCCAAAAGAAGGACGCATTGACATAAGCTAGCCTTACATGCATAAGAACAGAAAACCTCGAAATGCTGAATAAACAAGTGCAGAGTTGCCGACATATTTTTTTCTGGTGTTTTGTGAGGCAGCCCTTATAATTTCCCAAAAGAATTGATTAGAGCCATCCAAAGTGCTATTTAAAACTTTAAACCTCTAACAAATTTGAAGAAGACTTTATAAGACTTTTTATGACTTATATTTTAATAATCTAATTTAAAGAGCTTTAATGACTTTTTGAGACCTGCGGGAACTCTAGTTTAAATGTAGGTAAACTACTCTAATGAACCCTGAAACATATGTTTCTATAGCAGTCAAATGAAAAGTATATGCACAGTGCTGTTCAGAGAAAAAGACAGACAATCAAAGAAGGCCGTCTGAAGGCACAGAAAATGGTGCGCTCTCTGAATGTTGAATGTGCATTTGTTCTCTTAGGGATCTGTCAGTTTTGTTCTACTTTTCTGTCTCAAAAAGACAAATGGAAGAGTAAGTTTCCAAGTAAAATGAACCGCACTATGATTCACCTCTCATATAATATTAGATGGCTCACATCAAGAGCTTGTAGAGCATCACTGTTGATGCGTGCATCATTTATACACCACAACTGCAATGTCATACAAACAAACACTGATAGCATGAGTCAGACTTCTGTGTGGAGTTTGCCAGAGAAATCGTCTATTAGAGCATATCATGTCAAGATGTCCTTCTAGAGCCGAACAAAAACTGGAGATAGAAACATGCTCCAAGTTTCAGGATTACCTACGGCTACTGTGAAAGTTTCTGTCCTACATCTATCTGTTTACATTATTGTTTTTGAATATGTTCCCTGCTCTATAGACAAATAAACCTTGTCATATTGCGTCTGTCCTGGTTGACAATGAAAAGAGGGTTCCTCAAAATGTACCCTGCTGAATTCTAGGTCTAGAATAGATAAGATATAGTAAATGTGTTATGTTTAATAGTATTTATTATATTTCAATTACAGTATAATGTGTTCAAAAAAAACTACTAAAGGCATATTATTACAAGATGTCAGGTAAAAGAAGTTGAAGCTCTCCATGAAACACAATTTGTGTATATTTCAATAAATATTTTCGTTTACCTTTTTGTTTTACTTACAAATAAAAACATTTTCACCATACTTAATTACATGAAAACAAAGACAAATAAATACATATAGGACATAATCCCTAAAATATGCAAGTAGTTGTTTGTTTGATTGAGATACTGAGATAAAGCAATGTGGGGGATTTATTTTTTTATTTGTTAATCACCTTTTACATTTACTAAACTTTTTATTGATTTATCTATTTATTCATTTAGACTAAAAAAATTTCTTTTAATTGTTGGCTTTTAACTTAGCATGAGAGTTGTGTGCTCTCTGTTTATATGCATTGTTTATTTTTTATTTTGGTTTTTATTTTAACAAACTATTGTGTGTTTTAATGAGATTTATAAGTTTTAATGGTTTGATTTTATAGTAAGCTACTTTCAGTATTATGTTTTTTATTGTTAGATTTTATCTATTCTATTTTACTGTTTTGATTTTATTTTATTTGTGTGACAGTCACTATGCAGGACTTAAGAAACTTAAGGAACTAACTGTTTTTAATGTGCTATACAAATAGAGTGGATTGGATAAAATTGTGATCAATTTTCAGGTAAGCTGGATTCACTCTTACTCTTACTCTTAACTCTTATTCAGTGTTGAACCCCTGGTTTAAACAACGGTTGTATCTTGCAGTAAAAATGTAATGTTATGTTTCACATACAATCACATCATTTCTTTCACGGTGGCTTCCTAAAAGAGCAACCAAAAAACAACCTCTGTAAACATTCAAAAAGAATAACAAAAAAACAATCAGGTGCTCTTCTACAGCGTAGTAGGTTACTTAAAATCTTACCTGCAAATAACCTGATGGTCACTGTAGACACCAATACCCACGAAACTGCCAGTGACCTTTATCAAAACTGGTTCCCAGATGGTCAAACACCTATGTGGAGAAAAGGCAAAGTCTGAGCAGGGGTAACAATGGGCTGGAAAGTTGAATCAGCAGCATATGTGACTGTGACATGAGGAAACTGTTTTCTTTCCCTCACTACTGTTGCCATGGCAAAGGTCTCCCTACATTAAGAGACATTTTCTACAACTAGTGGGAGGATTTAAAATAGTGCAGATTACACTCTAGTGAATTTAAGAAAAAAAAGAAGTGTCAGCTCAAGCATTTTTTGACAAGGATGTTGAACTATCTAACAAGAACAACGGTGCCAGCTCCGTGCCAGCATGTGCCAAGTAAAGTTTTAGGAGAGAATCAAAAGCTTCCTGATATTACTTTTGAAAGCCTTGTTCTAAATTTATCTCATACTGATTCAAAAACCTGCCAGCCTGTCCTATTTGTGATAATTTACCGTCCTCCAGGCCCTTATTCTGAATTCTTATCAGAATTTTCTGAGTTCGTATCAAACTTGGTTCTTAGCTCTGATAAAATACTTATTGTAGGTGATTTTAATATTCATGTTGACAAAGAAAGTGATAGCCTTAGCTCAGCTTTTATGTCCTTAATAGACTCTGTTGGTTTTATTCAGGCTGTTCGTGAAGCTACTCATCATTTCAATCACACTCTTGATTTAGTTCTAGCATATGGCCTTGATGTTGATAGACTAAAAGTTTTTCCTGAGAATCCTTTATTACCCGATCACTTCTTAGTAACTTTTAGCATCTTCTTAGAGGATTTTGTGTTTTGTAACAAAATTGTGAAGAGTAGAAATCTGTCCAATGGTGCCGTGGCTAAATTTAAAGAAGCGATTCCTGCTGCCTTAAACTCAATAACTTGGCCAACTGATTCCTGTGATATTAGCTATAGCCCCTCTCAGCTGGATCAGCTTGTTGACGACTCTGCCAGTCTACTAAGATCCACTTTGGACTCAATTGCGCCACTGAGACAAAAAACTATTAAACGTCAGAGGGCAGCTCCTTGGTTTACTCCTGAAACTCGTGAACTTAAACAAGCATCCCGTAAATTAGAGAGAATATGGCGCTCCAATAAGAGGGAGGAGTCACGTATACTTTGGCGGGAAAGTCACAATAACTACATGACAGCCTTACGACATGCTCGAGCTGCCTACTACTCCTCACTAATTGAAGAAAATAAAAACAACCCTAGGTACCTTTTCAGCACTGTTGCCAGGCTGACACAGAGTCAGAGCTCTGTGGAGACTGTGATTCCTCTAGCTCTTAGCTGTGAGGACTTTATGAGCTTTTTTAATGATAAAATTCTTAAAATTAGAGATAAAATTAGCAACTCCCTGCTTTCACCTGAACCTACCGTACCATTACTTGTAGTCAGACCTGCGTTAGATCATTTTTCTACAATTAGCCTTCAGGAGCTAAATTCTCTTGTCTCCTCCTCCAAACCATCTACCTGCCTTTTAGACCCGATCCCAACTAAACTGTTCAAGGAGGTCTTTCCCCTAGTTTGTCCATCCCTGCTGGAGACAATAAATATATCTCTATCAACAGGCTACATGCCACAGTCTTTTAAAGTAGCTGTAATCAAACCTCTCCTTAAAAAACCTAACCTCGATTCGGGAACATTGGCTAACTACAGGCCTATATCAAACCTTCCATTTACTTCAAAGATCCTGGAGAAAGTAGTGGCTACTCAGCTATGTGACTTCCTTCAAGACAACAGCCTTTTTGAGGCCTTTCAGTCAGGATTTAGAGCTCATCACAGCACAGAGACTGCTCTAGTTAAAGTAACTAACGACCTACTCTCAGCTTCAGATGAGGGACTTCTCTCAGTACTTGTTTTATTAGATCTTAGTGCGGCTTTTGACACCATTGATCATGATGTTCTTATACAGAGATTAGAGGTATTACTCGGGTTTACAGGGACTGCCTTAAATTGGTTTAAGTCCTACTTATCTGATAGATACCAGTTTGTACACGTGAACAACAAGTCCTCTGTGTACACTAAAGTAAGTTACGGAGTTCCTCAAGGCTCTGTGCTAGGTCCAATTCTCTTCTCCATTTATATGCTTCCCCTCGGTGATATCATGAGGAAATACTCCATTAATTTTCATTGCTATGCTGATGATACTCAGCTGTATGTATCGATGAAGCCAGGTGAGACAAATCAGTTATCTAAACTAGATGCGTGTCTAAAGGACATTAGGACATGGATGGCCCAAAATTTTCTTCTCCTTAACTCAGACAAGACAGAGATCATTGTGCTGGGCCCTCGACACCTTAGAGAAACCTTTTCTAATGATTTAACTGCCCTAGATGGCATAAGCCTGACGCCAAGCACAACTGTTAGAAATCTTGGGGTTCTATTCGATCAGGATCTATCCTTTAACTGTCACATAAAGCAAATCTCAAAAACAGCCTTTTTTCATCTTCGTAACATCGCTAAAATTAGGCCTATCCTGTCCCAGAGCGATGCTGAAAAGCTTGTCCATGCTTTTGTTACCTCTAGACTGGACTACTGTAATTCTCTTCTTTCAGGCTGTCCCAGTAAGTCGCTTAAGACGCTTCAGCTGGTCCAAAATGCTGCAGCACGTGTGCTGACTAGAACTAGGAGAAGAGACCATATTACTCCAGTATTAGCCTCTCTGCACTGGCTTCCCATTAAATATAGAATAGAATTCAAGATTCTTCTTCTCACCTATAAAGCTCTCAGTGGACAGGCACCAGTTTACCTCAAAGAGCTTGTAGTGCCGTACAACCCCTCTAGAACATTACGCTCCCAAAATGCTGGCCTGCTCGTGGTTCCATCAGTCTCTAGAAGTAGTCTGGGAGGTAGAGCCTTCAGTTATCAGGCTCCTCTTCTCTGGAACCATTTACCGACCACGGTTCGGGAGGCAGACACCCTCTCTACCTTTAAGGCTAGACTTAAAACATTCCTCTTTGATAAAGCTTTCAGTTAGGGACCAGCTCATAGTCCATAGTTTAGACATATAGTTAAGATGCAATAGGCTTAGACTGCCGGGGGGATCTGGCACATTGGGCTCTATCCCTCTCTCTCTCACACTCTCTCTCCATATCTGCCTCTGCCCCTTTCTGTTTGCTCCTGTACTCGTCTCTGGCTCTTGTCTTTTAGGTTGCCTGGGATCCTTGGTGGAGACTGCCTGCTGCTGTGGAGTCACGAAGCCTCAATAACTACAATTACAGACATAACACATATTTGGCCATCTCACTCCAGTTCATAATCATTATAGCTGTTAATGTTGATATTAACATGATCTTTCTATCCATGGTTGATACATCTATAGTAACTATCTCTAGCTCCACATGGACATGAGATCCCTCCTGAGAATGAGGTGTCACATCTCAAGAGGTCTACCATTAATACATTTATACTTAACGGAGACAAATATGGTAAGGATGCACTTGTGGTCTGGGCACCCATGAGTTCATCACTACCATAAATTCTTACTTCCAGTAAGACTTTTATTGATTATACTTCTATAAAATTTTCACCACAACCACACAGACATGAGGACCCTCCTCTAATAAATTTGTTTGCAGCAGAAACAAATTTGACGACGACAGGTCTATGATTGGTCCATTGATCTGTCACTAGCTTTAGTTCTTACTTTAGTCCGCTTGTCTCCACTTACCTCCCTCCCTTTGCCCACACACCCAACACAGCATCGTGTGGATTTGCTGTTCATCATGAGACTGGGGTCCACATTCAAGATTTCCTGCTGCTTAACAGAAGGTTTTTTCTTGCCGCCATGATGGAGGGATTCATGATTGGCTATATGGATTCATGTTGGGTGTTGGATGTATATATTTGTATATATATGTATATGTGTATTTTTATATGTATATATGTATCTATGCATATATGTGTATCCATAATATGAAGAGCTTTGTGCTCTATTGTAAAGTGTCTTGAGATAACACTTGTTATGAATTGGCGCTATACAAATAAAGATTGATTGATTGATTGATTGATTGACAGTTTCATATCAGTCATTTTTATATGAAGCAAGCCCCTTGCAGCATGGGCTGTATTTGTCTGTTCCAGTGAATAATAACAGTATATGTTAATAAAACCTGGAGAGTTAAATGGCTAATGTCTGCAGCCAACAAGCAGCTGGTAGCTTAACTGCAATACAAAAAAATTATAAAAATCCTGAATTTATGTGAATTACAGTTAATAAGATATTGATATTACACTACAACAGATCGGTATAGTATCCTGCCAAAAATATTTCATTATACATTGGCATATTCATATTTACTTGCAGCCCTATCAAACTGCAAACCAACATTCTCCTTTATAAACTGATTTGATAGCTGCCCAGGAGACAAGTTTTAAAAAGTAGACTCCCTGGTTTGCCCTGCTGAAAATTCTAGAATACCTAGCAAGTAACCTACAGTGCATATACATCTGTGCTTGTGTATGATGAACACAACCATGCCAAAGCACACCTCTTCATCTGCTGCTGGACAAGGAACAGAAACATGCTTAATCATGGCACAGAGCAATCTGGGCTTTAGAAGTCAAACATGCCTGAGCAGAATATGGATTTCCTAGTATGAGTGTTTACAGAGTTTTTCTGGAGACAGATTTGACTTCAGAAGATTTAAGAGGGTTTTGGACAGATGTCCCTCTGCCAGTGGTGGAATCAGATCAGCTCATGCTTTAAGTCTGATGCTGGCAAACATGGTCCAGCTCCACTCTTTGTGGTTAGTAAGACATGTTGTCAGTCTTTCACAAGAGCTCTAAACCCACTTGATTTTCATGATATTAACAAAACACATTGTATAAACTTTTCTGGCACAAACCAGCCCTTATTCTTTAATTCCACTGCTAACACAACACTGCCTGCCAATGTCTAGTGAGCTACAGTTCCTGGCACAAAGTTGTTTACAATGTCTCTCCATTCTCCTAACACCCCAAAACCCAGTGTTACTCTGGGCCTGTGGGAACCGTTTTAGCTCTGCTCTACCACTGCAGGACGAGGAAATGTCATAAATACAGCTGCGATGAATCACAGCTTGAGTTTTTTTAATATATCAATATATCTTTTAATATATTGATATAATTTGTTCTGCATTAAAAATAATTCATCGTGAGCTGCCATATTGCCTAATTCTCTGACTCTGTGTTGCCGTTTTACCTAACCCAGCTCCCTCCCCTCCAAAACATTCACAAAGCTCAACAGCCTGCCCTTCCTTACCCCCTCTCACTCACAACAATAGCAACTGATAGCATGGAGGCCGCTAACTACAGGAGTAACACCCCTGAAGAGGAGTCAGCCGGTTAAAGGTACATTACACAGAAGACTGGGAGTTAAAATGTTCCAGTCTCCAAACAAGCTGTATCCATCCAGACCACACAACTCTGTCAGGTGTAGTTAATGTCATTTTTTTTTCATTTATATTGTTTCTTTCTTATATTTCTCTTGTATCCTGCAGCTGCTGTATATTTGGAATTTCCCCCTGTGGGACTAATAAAGGAATATCTTATCTTATCTTATCTTATCTTTTGTTTTATCTTTGCTTTGTTTACATGTTGATTATTTGCACAGCTTCATGTATTTGGTCTTGTAAAAAAAGGTTATTTTTCGATTTTATTTATTTAACATTTACTTATATTAATTCAATTCATTATTCTTCTAATTCATTTCATTCTTTATTGAATTGAAAACTGATATTTTTACATGTAAGTTTTATTGCACATGGTTACATGTGCAGTTGGATTAATAATATGCCTGTGTGTCAACTGTCATTTAGTTCATGTGGATTTGACTTAAAACTCAAAATGCTTTTCCAACACTGATCCAAGAGCCGACCGGGCAAGAGCCAGAATTACCAGCCTTGGTTGACCATTAATATTCAAATGATCTAGGTCATTTCACATCAAGATTAAGCAAAAAAATATTGAGGTATACATTTTAGTGCATATTGCACAGGCCTAGCTGAACCAGGACTTGTATTTTATTGACAAAATCTAGTCTGCATTACTCTCCCATAAAACAACAATGTTAAAACAACACCATTTTTCATATTATATTGTTGAAGCTAATACGTGAATTGGCTCTTTTGTTCATACACTGATGTAGGGCTGTGGGTTATGTAAAAACTATAATCATGCATGTTTTCTTGTGGAGAGTTTAGAAGAGATGACGGAAAAGTGCTAGATGACTTTGTGGGTCAAATCAATAATTGAATAACTGGCCTGGAAACACACTGAGACTGACCGCATTGTGTAAAAACATGGATAGTCTTATCATTGAATACTAGGCATTTATTTTAAAATACACTGTGAAAGTCTTACTGCAACTTGTTGAAACCCTAAGTGAACTGACAGGCACGGAGCATTGACCTGCAGTCACACACTGCATCAAAGTCTTCGTGTCACTCAATGCAGTGACTCATTTTCTGTCTTTACAGTTGACCACACTCACATGTCATCCATGACAGACATCCAACTGTTTTTGACTGTTACATCCAGAATTTGTGTGCGTTTATTCAGTGCTCTCAGGCTCAACTCTGCAGTTCAGACAAGCTGCACTCTGAGGGGAGAGAGGTAGAGGGAGGGTTGGCAGCACTGTGACTGTCTAAAGACAACTGAGCTGTTTTTGTGATCATGGGAAGCTGTGATCTAATCTAAACTTAATTAATTGCTTAGCACTAGACTTAATTCATATCTTTCACCAAAAGAAAGGAAAAAGACTACATCTTCTGCACTAATAAATTGTCAACATTCATCCGTTTCACCCACTTTTTAATATGTTGTCATTTCTACACTTTAGACTGCCTACAAGAGTTAGCCAATAATTTCGAATTTGAAAATAATAAACCTGTTTGGAAAAAAATCTGAAATGCTCCTGATGTAAAATAAAATAAATGAAAAGATAATTCCCTGTTTAACTGGAACATTTCAGATCACTTATCTTGTGATTAATAATCAAATCAATATTATGTACATTATGTAGATTAAATTATTATGCTATTATGCTTTTATCTTGTGTGAAAATATACTGATATATCTTGAAAACTCAATACATATTTCAGCCCTACTGCTCATCAATATTTATTTTATTGAAGTATCACTTTAATTAGTGACTCACACTTATCTTACTTGAGAGTGACCAGCCTTGAACTTCAAACATCGATCAACTACCAAAAGAAAAAGGTGTATACTTTCTGTTTGAGCTGAGTAAAATATGAATAGCCATGTAACCTTCAGTAATGGACTGCAAACAGAGTGATCCAGCTGGTTTTTGTTTTCTGGCTG
Source organism: Cetoscarus ocellatus (assembly GCA_037902135.1). Lineage (NCBI taxonomy): Eukaryota > Metazoa > Chordata > Actinopteri > Labriformes > Labridae > Cetoscarus > Cetoscarus ocellatus. The sequence goes on from JBAMNC010000993.1 coordinate 340,449, forward strand.
TGTGGCCGAGCTGAAACATGGCTGCCAAGCAAAATCCCCAACAAATAGCTCAGTGAAACACAAGTTCATGACATTACATTAAAAAATGTCCCCTGGGGTCCAAACACAGAGTGGTTTCCCCTCTCAGCGAATCTGGACTACGGGGGATCCAGAGCATATTTTGGGAGGTGAAGCGGGGATGCTAACCTCCACTTACACAGAGCACCAGCGGGCACTCTGGCCCAAGCTCCTCTCTGCATGTTTCCACAGAATGACCAGTTTACCTCAGTCCAGTCTTTATGCATTTAGAGCTACCGGCTCTGACGCACTGGCTGAATTTCATTACAATGTGCTATTACACAAGCAAGCTGCTGGGCTGGCCTCAGGATGAGAAGGCCAATCAATACAGTCAGTATCTGCCCCCTCTAATCTCTGTCGCCTGTGTCAGCCCTCCTATCTGTAATAGATCTTAAGGATTAGGGGGAGAGGGGGGGCTGCTTAAGACACTTCTTTTCACTGAGAACTGGTCGACTGGTAGGACCCACGGGAGCCAGGCTCAGTCATGCTGATCCGGCAAGAGACGCATGGGGAGTGCCATCGGGATGGTGAGAGCAAAACACTCACAAAAAAGAAGAGGAGAGGCAGTGGCATGGCTAAAAAATAGAGAGATAGAGGTGGAAGTGGGAAATAGAAATATGGGGTTTGTCACACGGGAAGGAGGTGAAGAAGGCAGCATAGCAGCTATGACATTGAGAGACTGATATAAGGAAAGATGAGAGAAAGGACACTAGAGTGGGAAAGATGGTGCGTAAACACAGAGAGCAGGGGGGAGTAGGTAAAGGTGCAATGGCTGGTAAAAATTGACAGAGTGAGAAAGAGAGGGAGAGATGAGCAGAGAGGAGGATAAGCACCGGGCCAGGAGAGGCGAGAGCCCATGTAATTTCTCTAATCCTCCTGGCATTTATACTTTCTCCAGACAGATAATGAAAATGAAAAATAAAATGGAAAACTTCCCCTCTCAGACTGGGCACAGGATTTTATTTTAATCTGTTGCACTGCTCGACTCTCTCTTTTTTTTCCTATGCCTCAGTGGGTGTGTGCTGAGTCAGGAGAATTGTCTATGTGTTATTACTTTATGCCACAGTGGATGTGACTCACCAGAGGTTTGTTTTAACTGCAAGGGACTCAGGATGCAGCACCTCAGAGGATGGATGGATGGATGGATGGATGGAAGGATGGATGGATAGACAGATAGATGGATGGACGTATAGATAGACAGATAGATGGATGGCTAGACAGACAGACAGGTGGATAGATAGACAGATAGACAGATAGATAGATAAATGATATGGGTGGGAGGAAATTCAATACACCATAGTATTACGTTACTTTGCACGTGATACTTCATCGATTCATGGCCACCAAGTATGGATACTTTTTAATGTATTAACTTCTAACATTTAGTAAATCTTTTGGGTCTATAGAAATAAAATAAAATACTTTTTAAGTCCACATGATAGTGCTGATGAGTCACTTACTGAGTCAGTAAATCAAACATGGCAGCCCAGGAGAGAGAGAAAAGGGATGCAGTTGGCTTTTAAATCCATTGTGTGGATGATATTTGACTCTGATAGGGACATATGAGACTCAGGTACATGACACACAGGGTTTGTAAAGAGTGACGCATGAGAATAAAATACTGTGGAAATTCTACTAACCTCACTTGGCACCATCCAGGGAAAAGCAAAAGATGAAGCTACAATAATGCTGAGTAAACAATCAAAAAAGAGTAAAAAAAAAAAAAAAAAAATCAAACAAATACTCCCCCCCTTCAGACATTGAAAAAATAATTCACGCTTTCATTTTATCAAGGCTGGACTACTGTAACTCTCTCCTCCCTGGTTTAAATAAAAAATCTCTTTCTCACCTCCAACTAGTTCAGAATGCAGCAGCTAGGCTTTTAACTGGTTTTAGTTAGACAGCATCACATCACTCCAATTTTAGCCTCCCTCCACTGGCTTCCTGTCTGTTTTAGAATTGATTTTAAGATTTTATTGATTTCTTTTAAGGCACTCGTGGGCCTGGCCCCCAGCTATATCTCAGATCTATTGATACCTTATGAGCCGGCCCGCAGCCTTAGATCCTCTGGCGAAGGTCTCCTGGTCGTTCCAAAGTCGGGACTCAAAACTAAAGGTGACAGAGCTTTCTCCATCAGAGCTCCTCCACTTTGGAACGACCTGCCAGAGGAGATAAGGCGTGCTGAGGCTGTCGCTTCTTTTAAGTCACTTTTAAAAACTCACTTTTACGGACTTGCTTTTATGTGATGCCGTCTTTTATCTTTTATTTTTTATCTCTTTTATTTCTTATTTTCTTTTTTTACTGTCTTTTAGCTTTTCTCTATCAGTATTGCTCTTATCATTTTACCTCCTACCTCTTTTAAGTCCTTTTTATTTACATTTTCGAAGCAATGCTTCATATTAATGCCGTGACTTACTTTTAATTCAGATTTTATCTAATTATGCTTCACTTTTGTTCCACTTTTAATCCTTTTATAGATAACCTTTTTAGTCTTTTTATCGTTTTATCTCCTGCTTTTGTCAGTTGTTTTATTCTATCACTGCAATCATTATTACTATTTTATTGTCATTACTAATATTGCCCTTTTCACATCCTTTTTACTTTTTCTTACTATTTTTATTTCGGTCCTCACGGTCTCATTTTATGTTGCATGGTTCTTGTATTGTCTGGGTTCTTACGACATAACGTGTTTTTCTGTAACAGTGCTTGATTTAAACTGGGCCTTTTGTTTTGTTTTTTGTTTTAATTCCTTTTGTGCTCTTGTGTTTGCTGTCTGTATGTTCTTGTCTGATTGTCAAAGCACTTTGTAAACCACTGTTTTTAAAAAGTGCTATACAAATAAAGTTATTATTATTATTATTATTATTATTATTATTATTAAATCCCGCTGATGAACCAGCGAACACTTGATGTACTTGGCTTGTCAAAGCTGCCTCTCAGTTCTAAGTGAGCTAAGAAAATAGTGCAAGCCATTACTTACTTTATGTGCAAAGACTCAAGGCCCCATCATGTGGAAAAAAAGGGCTTTTGTTATATCATGCTGTGGGGCACAAAACTCCTATCTCCAAAACTGCTGCTTTTCAGGAAAATCGAAAAAAAACTCGACTGCTGAATTAATGATTATTTATCATCATGATCACATTTTTTGCTTTAAATTTGGTTCAAAGTTCATAAAGGCCACTCATCAACATGGAGGGTAACTAATAGCAGTGTTTTATGAAAAAAAAATGGAATTAGAAGGTTTGGGCCCGACAGTAACAACATGCTGGTTGAAGCCCATGTATGTGCCTCTGTCTTGGGCCCCTCTTTCTGAACCACTGCAATACTCTATCCATCTTCCTGATGAAATGAAGGTATAAAGCCAAAAATACATCCATCCATTATCTAACCTTTTCAGGGTCACAGGGTGCTGAAGCCTATGCCAGCTGACATTTGGCAGGAGGCAGGGTACACCCTGGTCAGTCAACCACAGGGCTGTCTTGGTGAAATAGACAACCATTAGTATACATATAGGGGCATTTCATGATCACCAATTAACCTCAGGGATGTTTTTAGTCTGTGGGAGGAAAGTGAAGCACCCAGAGACAACTCGTAAATACACAGGAGAAGATGAAAACTCTACATAGAAAAACTCTTGCTAAGATTCAAACCAGCAACCTTCATACTGTGAGGCTACAAGCAAGCCAAAAATATACATACAACTGTTTGTATGATGTTCACAAAACAACCACTGGACATCGAACATTTGGGTGTATTTCTTGGAGGACAGGAACTAGAAATTGTTTCTGATTTAAGTACCTTGGTGTAACACTTGATTCCACACTATGTTTCAAAGCCACATTAAAGGAATAGCTAATACAGTGAGATTCAATCTGAACAATTTATAACAAATAAGACCTTTCATAACACTGGGTGCTGCTAGAATGTTCTTACATTCAATGATACTGTCCCACATTGAATATTGTATTACATGTTGGTCACTGGCAGGTGTAAATACGTGCAAAATCATAGAATCACTCTATAAAAAATCACTCAAGACCCTCTATAGAAAACCAATGTCATTCCATGTTTGCAGCATTTTAAAAATGTACAACTTCACGAGCTTCGAGAACTAAATTTTAAATTTGCTTGTCTGATGTATAAGGTGCTCCATGGACTTGCTCCACCTCCCATGTCTGACTTTCTTAAAATAAGGGCTCACAGCAGTCTCATGACCCGGGCCTCCTTGAGAGGGGACTGTGAGGTGTCATACAGAAAAACAGCCTTTGGACAAAACTCTCTCTCTGTAAAGGCCAGTAAGATCTAGAACAGTCTCCCACTCGCCATAAGGGAGTGCCCCACATTACAGACTTTCAAAACGCATGTCAAGCAGTGGCTGAAAGTAAACCAGTCCTGTAACCATCGACTTCTAGGGTCTCAGAAATGAACTCTTGTGATGTGCTCTTATCATGATCCATTGTCCTGTTCTATGTCCTGCTTTTGTGTGTGTGGTGTCTTTGACATCATGTTTTTGTGTTAGCTGCCTAGGGACTGCGGATGTAAATTAGCATTGATGCTATAATCCGGCATATTCATACGTATTGTTTTCCGAATAGCTGTTCATTAATGTGCACTGTCCCTATTAAATAAAGAAAGAAAGAAATGAATGTCTAAAAATATTTGATTCAGCTCCCCGTCCAGATAAATAAGTAGGAGATGCACTGTGACATGGACATAAAGTTATCACAAAAGTTGGTGACTTTTAGATACTCAATGAACAAAAGAATGGAGAAAAAAATCGAATTAAAAAAGCCAAAAATTGATGTGTAAAAACATTGCAGTTGCGTGTAAGGAACTTTTTCTTAGCCTCACAGCTGAACGGATAAAGCACTGTGAGATCAAGTGCTGATCACTGATAATGATTACTCATGCACATGATATGCTCCTGGAGTATCATTTCTCCTCCAAATATATAAAAAACAGCTTTTCTGTTTATCATTTTAATCTGGACACAAAGTCTTCTGATTTGTTTCAGTGTGTGTAGAAATCCTGTCCTTGCCCCCTGATAGCATGAGATGTTCTTCAGATGTACCAAATGAAACATCTAGAGACAGACTGGGGAAACTATCTGGAGATTTAATTACAGTCGGTTCAGACAAAAGACTGTCAAGGAGTAAAACGTTCATCTCTCACTTAAATCAGTTCAGGCATGCTTACAGGTGCTGTATAAGGGCAGTAAAGTTCTTGTATGGATAGCCTTAAGTTAAGAACATCAGTGTGTGTGTTCATGTGTGTGGAGTTTGGTTGGCTTCTGTGGCTCTATTCGAGGCTCAGAGCCAGACATCAATCACTACACTTTATGGATTGTAATTTAAAGCTTTATAAAGTCTTAAAAGGTAGATTGAAGACTTAAAATTGAACTATCACCCTCCCACACACACAAACACAAACAAAAACCTATCACACAAATGCAATGAGCACACAGACAAAGAGATTGAACTGAAGTAATTGTCAGCCAGCTGCAGGGCAAGAAGCATGTCCAATTGTTTATAACGTGCATGGTCTAAGAAAGCAGCTCTGATACACGTGTAAATCTGGTCAGACAGCAGTGAGCCAATTAGGAGGACGTCACTGCTCATAACCATACATGTTAGTGTGGTTTATGGTCGTCAGGATGAGGGGACTGCACTGCAGAGACAGGCGCCCAGCTATTCTGTGTCATGAATAATACTCTAAGTTATATTTAGAGCTGTAGCCATTAAAAGAAAGAAGTGGGGGGTCTGAAATTACACCCTCAAGTCCTGATCAATCAGTAAAAAAGAGAAAAAAAATGCTGACAGAGTACTCAGTGAATCCAGACTGTTAGTGTGACGCCAAGTCCACATCAAGATAAGTATTAAATAATTATCGAGTTTTTTCGAGCCTTATGTCCTTCTGCACACAAAAACTGTATTTTAGGTCACTAAAAATGCACCTTTTTGTAAACTGCTGCAAGAGGGAAGATTTTTTAAAGCTCTATTTACAGTGTCCAGCATCATAGGAATGTCATGTGTGTGCAACACTGTGCAGCAGTTTCACCTCTTTGTGGTGTCACTGTGCAACTTTTCTTTTCACAAGTAAGATATGTAATTAAACTGTTGCTAGTTTCATTGTTGCTATGTGAATATTTAACATGCTTGCACGTACACACACAGCTGTTCTGCTGTTTTGACACATAGAGACCTTAATGTACTACAGAACCACTGCTCAAGTAAAAATCCTCAACACAAAATCCTGCTGCAAATATTTCATGTTGATGAAACCAAATCACAGTATAGTTTGGTAGCACAAATAAGAAGAAGAAGAAGATATTGTTGCATGTTGCCAACATCACTTGACTGGCTATTTATGCAACGATTGTGAGCGACCCAAAGCAGCACGGTCCAATCAGAGTCCTTAAGAGCAGGAAGAGAAACGAGCTACAAGGTAGATGACAGCAGGAAGTGACTGCACGTACAGTGATTAGCATAGATGCTAATAGCTTCAGTAGCAGTTTTACCAGATCGTGGCCGCATTTCTGTATTGAATGAAAAACAAAAACCAACACAACAAACCTCTACATATTAACATGACATGACATGTTTTATTGAGCATTTGTTTCAAGAGTGGCTCACTTTCTGTAGTGCATTAGGTCCCACCTACGACATAATCTTACTGGACCGTAATTGATGCTGACTGACGGAACGCTCATCCAATTACCTGCCATATTGGCCTTTGAAAGTTTCAGCCCTCCCCAAACACTTTCTATGGGCTCTTTCCCAGATAGATAGGTGAAATACATTGAACGGTCCATCTGGTGTGCCAGGTTATTTTATGAATGACTAGGCCAAAAAGAACTTATAATCAGGGATGCATGATATTGAATTTTTGCCAATATCCAATATTCCTATATTTCAAAACTGATATTGGCTGATAATGACATTGATACCAATTGATAAAAAAAACACTCCAAGTGTTTTTTATTACATACAAGTCATATCCTAAACACATTTTCACTGGTAACCGTAAAATCATGCTTCAGCTGATGTTTTCAGAGCCACAAACACTGATTTACTAATCTGTTGAAATAACAGCACTCTGAGGTTTTTAAAATGAAAATTGCTTTATACACAAAATTTAATAATTATTATTATTATTAAAGTGAAAGGATAAGTTCGGTTTTTTGACACCTGGACCTTATTATTAGGATTAAATACGCTCGTAGACTCACCCAGACAATTTTGGCGGAGCTCGGAGCCGTTATCGAGCAATTTAGATCTATCCAACGGCGTTTTTTCTCATGCCGTAGTAGCAGACGGGGCCAGAAATCGTATTTTGGGGGGCATCAATACGTGTTTCCTCTGGTCTCAAGTCCCACTCTGAGCAGCAAAGGCACTCCTCCTCTGTTGCCATTGCCATGCAATGTCCACAACAACACCACCAGTTAGCCCCCATTCGTGGACGTGCAGTGGTTGCTTGTTCTCTGGTCAGCTGCTCGGCTCTTTCCCTCTGCATCCTCCTTTCAAATAGCTCCTCGTCGGTATATTCTGGCTCAAAATGATACGGGCATCCATTATACTCAAAGTCGTCGTCAGACACTTCTACATCGGATAAATATTCCGCCATGTTGCACAAAAATAGCCGTGTAGCAGTGTAGCCTAGCAACAACAGCGGCTCTACTCAGCTGCGCTCTTGTCTATGACGTCACCAAAAGTTACCCATCCTTGTAAAGCCCCGGATGACCATAACAACAAAGTTGAGCTGACATGGTGATAACACTGGCCATTCATTTATAAAATGTAGCTGAAATGAGTGAGTTTCGCAGCAGATAATGTCTAATTTAGGGGCTTCGATTTCTGGCCCCGTCTGCTACTATGGCATGAGAAAAAATGCCGTTGGATGGATCTACTGTCAATTTTAAATTAATAATCAAATAAAATTCTCCAACTCAATGCTAATAAATAAGGCTAAAATATCAGCAGGAATAAAATAAAATAAAAACTAGGGGTGTCCTGATCCGATATTGATATCGGATATCAGTCCGAATCAGAAAAAAAACAAATATTGGATTATATTGGCCTGCATTTAAAATCTCCAATATAAGTCCATTCTAATTTATTTTTTATTTATTTAATTCAGTTGTAGAAAATGCTTATGTTTAAGTTAAACACAGTGGTTATTTTGCAATTTAAAAATGTCTTTTTGTACTTATTAGATTCATTGAGGTTACTTTTCAGGGTCTTCTAATTTATTTTTTATTTATTTTATCTATTTGTAGTATATTCTTATGTTTAAGGTTAAAATTTATTTAACCCATTTGTTAATAACAAATGGGTCAGTTTTTCCCATACCTACTATTGCTGACTACTGTTCTCTGTTTGAGTAATCTTAAATGATCAAGCCTTTTCTTACAGTCCATACTACAAAACAAGTAATAAAAGTATGTATGATTCCTGCTGATATCGTATGAGACCGATATCGTATCGGCCAATACTCAAGGCTGCAATATCGGTATACTATCGGAGGTGAAAAAGTTGTATCGGGACACCCCTAATAAAAACCGATTCTGATTCTGATTCTGAAATACAGCATCTGCAGAAATGTTCATATCTGCTGATAACCATATTAAGCTTTTGAAGCATTATCTTCCGATATTGACAGCATACCAATGATATTTTACATCCCTGCTTTTAATAATAATGCCTTAAACTAGTAACCTCCTTGCTGTGGTGGACCAGGGCTTCTCGCTGCATCACTGTGTAGTCCATACACAGCTAACTTCAGTCAATTGTGCTTGTTTTTTTATGGTGATAATAAATTGGGCCCCCTTGCTCACATGATAGAGCCTGTGTCCAAAGCTACCACTTTCTGCACTGTTGGCACTCAACTGAAAACCAACATAGCCCAGCATTTTGAGAGCTCAGCATCCTGGACAGAGAGATGTTCTCAGCATCAGCTGCTTTTTTTTTTTTTTCCTTTTTGTGCTCCCAGCACTCTCAGTTAAAACAGTTCAACCTTTTGAACAATGCTGTACGATGTCACTTCTCCCTCACGGGCTAATCAAAGTCAAGAATGGTAGGTATAGGTGGGATTTGGATGTTATCTTTGTCAGAGGCAGCTGTGGAGGAGGAACTGATCCTGGAAACAATTTTGCCGTCTTGAACTGCTATCAGTGCTGCGACATGATTTCTTGACCTTTTTTTCTTTATTTTTTGACTGATATTTTCATGAATGTTGTCAAGGAAAATTGGAAGCTCACTCAGCTTTTTTTTAACAGCTTTAAGGATCGTGTAAAGGATTCCTTTCCCCCTATGGGGCACTCTTTTTCTTCTCTTTGCTGCACACACGAGCTTGCCGAAAAGATTAGAATGGGGAATCCCTTGACCCAAGTTTGCCTGCTTTTAGTGCAAAATGTAGTTTATGGAGAGTCATTTTTACTTGAAAGACTTCACAGTTACAGTAAAAACAACAAGTGAGTACCAGAGTGGGGTGGTTCACCAGGCTAATTGGATTTGTGCAGTTAGTCTGCAGGGTCAGAAGACTGCTGGCCAACTTGGGAGGTATAAAAACAGTCATGTGATGGCTTTTTTGAATATCTTTAACCATATAACCATAACCATTTGACCACAGAATTGATAAACAATGAGATTTGAGGCAAGACATTTTTGAAGGGTTTCATTCATAATGAATGTCATTTTAAAATAAAATATTAACCAAAACTAAATCATATGATGCCTCCCTCCAACCCTTGTGGATTAAGCTATTCTTTTATATGAAAATAACTTGTGCAGTTAGCAGTTAGGTCCATACGCCCCGTGTAGAAAGGATGTTTTTAAAGCAGGTGCTCTGCTTTTAATTGCCTATCCACTGTCCTCTTTAATCCTTAAGCGGCAGAAAATCCAAAATATAATTCTAAAAAAAGTAACAAGTGCAATCAATAAGATCTTGATGTGAGGGGATCTTCTTGACCAAATTATTCAACCAACCAACTGGAGGCTGAACCATACTTTTCCTCTCACAAGACAAGTGACGTTCACAGATTGTGAGGATAATTGCAGAGGAGAACATGGTGTGAAGTTCTGCAATCCGATTTTTGGAAGGATTTAAATGCAGTTGTGTTCAGTACTAGAGGACACAAAGGGCTCCTCCCTCCTGAGTCAAAAATGAAGATGAGAGAAAATTGCAGTGCTGTCTTGGTGGTACAAAAAGTACTTCATCCTCAGACGCAGCTCCTACTGGATTCAAACAAAACCCGACCCTCTTCTCTGAGCACATCACAATTAACCCCAAGTACAAGCAGGTCAGAACAAAGTCATTTTGCTCATTTTCAGCCATTCCTACAACTCTGATGATGCCACTGCCCTTAATTCTTCTTGAAAAACCAACTCTGTGATTTGTTAGAGCAAGAGCCAGATTAATGTGAGTATACAGCCTTAGGCCATCAAATGTAATTGCAAAAGCAGAGGGAAACGTGCTCATCACCGAAGCAGCCTGGTATTCCTCTCCTTCCAAGGATGCAAGTGTGATCAGCAGGAAAAGGGTGAAAAACTGAGATATTGTTTGTCACTGGTATTTTGCATTTTTTTGCTGTTTGTTTTGCAAAGAGCTACTTGAAAGTGCTCCACATTTTAGCCAGAGGGTTGTCTATCTCCTTAGCATGTTTATTTTTAAGGAGGTTTAATGGATTTTCACATTTAGCATTTTCTAAATGAACTGTGTGTGCCCCTGTAAATGCAATTAGAAGAAATGAGCAATTCATAAATATCTTTATTCAGATTTGAACTTCATGAATTTAGAAATGTTTTAATAGTTTCTAGGTGACAGACCATGAAGACAGAATGTCACCATCAGTTAGTTCACACCAATGCTCTGTGTGTTTTGTTGCGCAGACTGAAACATAAAGCAGATACCTCAGTGGATATTCAAGACTAACACAAAAATTCCATTACTTTGGTTCACTGGCTTTTAAAGTTCATCCCTGATTATGGCAGTTTTCATGTGCATATCATCCATAAAGTGAGAGCACCAGGTCAGCTTGCTTGTGCAGTCTACTGAACGTGAACTTGTATACTCTGAATATTTGATATTGAAAATAGCATCCAGATGCAAACATATCCATTTTCTGGATCGGGCCTGCTACTGAAGACAAGTTTAAAAGAAAGGGAACATGACATTTTCCATCAATTTAAGTTCATATATCCAGGATACATTTGTCAAGAGTAGTGGGAAAAAAAGAAAAAATACATGACAAATGTTTATGCTCATGGTGAGGAAAAATGTTCTTGTCAGGAAATAGGGCCAAACAATACATCGCAGTAGCAACGTGTGCATGTGCAACAGTCACATCACAGGACATGCAAGGTCAGTCACAGGACTCAAGGCACACGATGCTGCTGTTGTGTATTTGATGAATACAAAAATAGACAGATTCCTTATTTACTTGATTACAATAAAAGTCATTCTGAAATCACCATCAGTAGGTTTGCTTAGACTGAACCCCAGTGGATGTAGAGTTTGTGTCTGCACTCAAAATAAGCTACAGATGAGTCTCTTTGCAGAAACAGTGGTGTTACAGGTCAAGAGCAGCCAAATTCAATGAAGACTACCAGATTTTTTCAAACACACTGACTCAAGCAAAAACAAAATCTAATGCTGCCCCCAAACGGAGGATTTTGACCACTAATAAAACAAGTTATAAGCCTCAGGACTCTTTGGAGTCTGTGCTGTCGGAGGTCTGCTGGACTCATTCATGTGTGATATCAGTCATCTCAAGTCAATCAGAAAATCTGTGTGAAATAGCACCTTTTTAAAAATGTGTGACAAATTTCTGATGATACCTGCTGTATGCAGTATACTTTTAGCAACCACTTTCATCTATTTCAATTGATTCCCGGGCAATGTGTTTCATCTGACTTTTACTTGTCACTGGTACCACACAACAGAAAGAGACCAGATTACCAGAGAACAATTTATTTAAAATAATAAGTCTGAATGGAGGGTTATCATTTATTGTTTTATTTTATCTAAGAAAACCACGAGTCCAAAAATCTGCACACTGTCATGCCAATATACTGGCAATATTTGAACCAGTGGGTTCAAGCGTAGCATCCATATTTGTGCTGATAAGGCAGTGCCAAGGTCAGTGATTGTCTGTGTTTATTTTATACCACCCAACAGATACGGACAATTAATCTTGTTTCAGTTAGATTAAATTACTGCGACAGCCCCCTAGGCGTGGGGTGGTGTACCACTGTTTTGGTGGCTCGGTCCGACACACAGGATTTACCTGCTGAAATTCAGAGCCCAGGCTGTGTACTGAAACCGGACTTTTTTTTCAGCATGCTCTCAGAAGTGACAGCTTGCAGATGGTGAGGAGAATTACTGTAATTTTGACAAATAGTGCATCAGATTAAGATCGCTGACTATCACTTTAAAAGAAAACATACATGTTGAAAATCCCCAGCCCTATTTAAAACTATTTGCTAGCTAGATAAAGACGAAAAAAGTGTTTATTCTTGAAATACCCAGCCCTAATAAAAACCATCTACTGGGTAGTTAAAGATAAAAAAGTGTACATGCCTTAAATCCCCAGCCCTAGTGAAATCTATTTGCTAGCTAGTTAAATATTTTTTAAAAAATGGTATGCTTTACATACGAAGTCCTACTGACAACCATTCACAGGCTAGCTAAAGATAAAAAAAAGTATAGTTGCTTGAAGTTTCCAGCCCTACTGACAACCATAAAGCTAGTTAACGATGAAAAAGTGTATGTGCTTGAATTACAGGGCTGGGCATTGTTAGGAACCTCACGATTCGATTCGATTTCGATTTCAGTTCTTTGGGAGGTGATTCGATTCAGTCCTATCACTCTGCAAGCATGTCTTCTTCTGCGACCAGCGGCGGCTGGATAAACACTGAAAAGGTGCACAGCATCCCCCACTGGCCAGGAGGTGAATCGATTCAGAGGATTTGCTGTATCGATATTGAATTGGGAGGGGAATAATTGCAATGCATTGCTGAATCAATTTTTCTGTCCACCCCTATTGAATTACCCAGCTCTACAGACAACCATGAAGCCAGTTACAGTTGAAAAAAAAAAAGGAGTACATACTTGAAATACCCTGCCCGAGTGAAAGCTATTTGCTAGCTAGTTAATAATTTAAAAAACAGTGTTTGCACTTGAAATATCCAGCCCTACTGAAAACCATTGACTGGGTAGTTAAAAGATAGAAAAGTGTACATGCTTAAAATACCCAGCCCTAGTGAAAACCATCTACTGGCTAGTTAAAGATTTAAAAAATGTAAATGTAAATGTTGCCATTTAGTTGAAAAGAATCCAACTATGATTTATGGTCATACTGTGCTATCCAACCTATAGGCCTTCTCTTTAAGACCGTTAATTGTGAGCTGCTTTCCCTACATCTCAGAAATCAGGGTTGATAATAACACAAAGTATCACCTCACAGCTACTCACCAACAAACACGTCATAAAAACCAACAGGCGTATCTCAACAGCTCATCCCTCAGGGCGCAGCTGATCTTAATTTAAGCCAACAGTACATAGAGCTCCGCCATACTTCCTCACACAGCTTAACTTACCTGTTTCACCTGTAGGTTGGTCTTCAGAGGCCTCTGTCTGCTGCTGTAACTCCTCAGCTTCTTCGGACTGTCCCAGTAAACTTTAGTGTCCTCTTTTAAATGTGGAAAATATCAAAGTTCATCCTTTTAGCTAGCACGATGTACCGCTGAGATGGTATCACCTGGAAACTACGGCTTTAAACATTTTATCGAAAAAACTTTTTGCAGCGCAAGCTTTTAACTTCTTTCTCTCACTGTGAGACCTCTCCGCATCGTATTTTCTACCTTTTAATCCATTACTATTAATTTATCAGAATTTTCTTCAAACAACGAAGGCTATAATCTGTGTTTTTGACAGCCTATTTTAATCTTTCGTTTGACCGGAGACTTTAAATGGACTGATCCACTGGACGAAGGGACACTGGGGGGTCGAACGGGCAGTACCACTCTGGCCAAGGCAGTCAACTACCAGTTCCACCCCTGTTTAGAGATGGACTGTTCCAAAGAGCCAGATTTGAATGCGGGTCTAATAGGTCACTCTCTCTAATACACAAAAATTCTAAAAGCAAGCTACAAAAATAATGTATGTTAATATAAGATTCTGCTCTCATTAAGCTATTTTTTCACCTATATCTTACCGAATTATTGATTAAAAATGCTAAATATTTTTAAGGATTTTAGCCCTTTGAATGCCAAGTGTTTGCCGCGATGCCACCATGTTTTTAAATAAATAAAAGACAGATAAAATAATATCCTACAGATAAAGTAGATTTTTTTGTGTTTTGGATTACTGAAGCCTGGGATATTTCAATGATCTGCAGCAACATGGGAAACATGTTTCTCAATGTGCAAATGACAATGAACACTTTGAATACTTGAATACTTGAATACACTTATTTTCATGCATTATTTTTTTTTCTAAGCTGGGTCAAATACTCACACTGACACCACTAGCACAAAAAATGTGCTTTACATAAGTAGCTATAAAACTTTTACACACCAATATTATATTCTGCATTATTTGCGTAATTTGTTTCACCTATATCTGACCTAATTATTGATATCAAATATTACGTGGTTTTTTTAAGATTTTAACCATTTGATGCCAGGTTTTTTGCTTTGATGCCACCATGTTTTTAAAAGAAAATATATATATAAATGAAAAAAAAATAGTTTTATATACTACATGCAAGGTAGATTTGTTTTTGTTTCGATTATTACTGCTTAAGATATGCCAATGTCAGCAGCAAATATCTATATTTAATTTTTATTCATTATTATTTTTTGTGCTGTGTCAATACTGGTTCTCATACAGCAAAGCACATTAATGGACCTTTCATAAAGCAGCTTTAAAAAAATATAAACACTTGTATTTTTCCAACTCTTTTGGGTTTTTAATACAGTGTCAGTCCTTATCATACAATTCAAAGAAGAATTCCTTTTCTGATCAAAGAAAGCTAATTTTCAGTATACTGTATGCAAATTAGATTTCTCTTGTCTTTAACTTCTACAGCCTATATCAGATTTGCAGCAACACTATTCTTTATGGGGGGTTTTTTGTATTTTTTTTTTTTTTTTTGTAGTCTCATGTACTCACTCCTTTTCATATGGTTAAAATGATGCCATCTGGTGGAGAGAAGTAAAAATAATCAATTCCAGGGTAAATTTCCAGACTGACATCCAGACTTACTGTAGGAGCTGAGCTGGAAGCAACACGATCAAATAAAAATACACAATCTTGCCAAAATTCATGTCAGATGCATGAACACAGGCAAAATTATCAAAAAAAAAGACGAAAGAGAAGAGAGTAAACACAACAATATTGCTTTCTCAATTTTATGTTCACTGATGTGTTTTTTACTTACCTCAACTTGTGTTGGTTTTTAAAAAGCTTTTTTTTTCTTTTTCAGCCTTTTTTGCTGCCTTGAAACTATTTTAATTGCTTCAGTTTCATATTTATGAAAATCCTTATTTTACCTTGTTTTACAGTTAATAATATGGTTTATCTTTTAATGTCATTTCATATTTTTTCATTTTGTGATTTTTTTCTGTCTAGTTTTGTTGATGCATTTTAATTTGTAATCTAAATGTGCTATCTGAGATGCTTGAATAAATGTTCTGTAATTTTAAAGTCTGTTGATTAAGTGAAAAGGTTGAATTTAGAACAGAGGAACTCCTCTAAAAAGCATTATGTAGACAGGCAAAGCAAGTCATTCTGAAAACTGAAGCCAATGGGAGAGTGTAAAAAAGATGTAGTTTGTCAATTGCCCACTTAAAGCTCCTGGAAACACAGATCAACAGAAAGATTTTTCAAAAGATATTGATGAGCACATACATAAGCCTACTATCTAAAAATCTTAGGACTGATCTTTGTATGATTTCAAAATATTAGCAGTCCAGTTTTTGATAATGTTCAGAAATTGGATGTAAAGTCGGTGGGCTGGAGACAGTCATTTATTACATTAAAGAAAAACTTGGCAATAAAAAATAACACCAAATCCTGCACACACAAAGACAAAAAAAATGATTTTACTCTCACCCAATCATCTTCTTCAGGTCAAAGTGATAGCAATCACACAGTCCTGAGAAATCATGTTAAAAGGATAGGCTGCTTTCAGAACAAGATTTCTAATTATTAAAGATGTTTCCTCTCTCAAATTTTCAAGGGTGCTTAACTACAGGTTGAACTTTGATATTATGTTAACATTCTAAACATTTCAAGTCATGTTCCTGGAGGTTTTAGGACTGGTTGCAGGAACCCTGGAAGTTGAATGACTGTGTGCAGCCAGGAACAGATATTTTTACAACCTAAATAAACATACTTACTGCCTGCTTAAAAAAAAAATGTTTTTTCCTAAATATAAGTAAGTGTTCTCACTGAAGGTGGATTCCTTTCACACATGATCAACATGCCTAAAAGTCCACACAGAATCACTATTGTCAAGATGAGCTCAAGTCTCACACCAACACTGCCTCTGCATCTGTAAGTAGGTTGATCTAAAGTTCAGTTGAGATGCACATACGGTATGGCATCATCCACGGTTACGCATCAACAACGTTCCAAAGGCTCATTTGATAATACAACCAATGTCAAAGGAATATGTCCAATTCTTTCAACAGCCAATGGTAAAGATCAACCAGAAGAAGTCTCCCAAATATTACATATAGCAAAAAAGAGACAATGTATCAAAAATAGTCCTGCAGGATTTGAACTTTGTTAAAGAAGTTCCTAATTTATCAGAATTTAACCCATTATATGCAATCTTGCAAAAATAGTGCATACAGTGTTGTGGACTCTTATCCTTCTTATCTTAACTTATAAATACTTAAACACTGAACATTCTTTTGTATTAAATCATAATCATTTGGAGTGTTATTCCGATCACTGAGGCTAAAGCACAACATACAAACATTTTGAAGGAAGATGAAGCAAAACAGGTAGAAAAAGAAAAATCAATATTACTCTTGAAGAAAACATTATTAACAGGGTTAATATTATAAAGAAAACCAGGGAGCACTTGGTTCTGTTTCCTACAAAACATCTTCCCTAGAAATGTGAAATCATAAAATCAGAAGAGGGAGCAAAAACATTATTACCATATGAAAAGTTTTTTGTCAAATATATATATATATATTATTCATATTCATGGTTTCCAGCATGAAGCAGCAATACATCACAAACAACACAGGCTTTTACTCAAAACAAAACAAATACTAATCTCTAATTTTATGTACTAAGAGATGTACAGATAAAGAACACAGAAAAATAAAATGTAGAAAACAATAACTGTAACTGTTCATGATACTGACAGCAGAGGGAAAGAAACTGTTCAGGTGGCGAGGAGATTTAGTCCAGAAGAACAACAGCGTCTTCCAGAAGGGGGGCAACAAAGAGTCAGTTTCCAGGGTGAGAGGGATCGGCCATGATTTTACCTGCACAACTGGAGGTATAAAGGTCGTAAAGAGATGGAAGGTTGCAGACAATCACTTTCCTGATGTCCATATTCAAAACAATAAGCCAAAGTAGGCAAAGGCCCAAATCACGTGATAGAAATCAGCACTGTGACCATTTGTTTTGTCTCTTTACACATATGGGATAAAGACAGGAGTGTCCCACGTCCAAATATCCAAGTAAGTTAGATGCATGTAAGTTTGCGCTCTCGTAAACACTAACTGACCCTACTGCAGCGCTCTTAACATGAACAGCTGATGAGAGGAGAGCAGCGAGAGCTGGTAGAAGGATATGCAGCCCATATGTTGCACCAAAATATAGTCTCACACATATGGGCTTTGTTGAGGAAAAGCAAAACGCTATAAGTATCTTGCTGTAGCATCCAGTAGAGCCAACATAGTTTTTGTGTAGTTTTACCCTAAAAAGTGGGGTAATTACAAGGCTTTTGGTGGTACCATTGACTTTTTTATATTAGCTAGCGTCCAGTAGCGTGGCAGCTTCAGAGGCCATTATACTTTCTAGTGCCATGGGCCTCAAGCAACCCCACTTCAAATGCTTTCCACTTCCAAGGCAAGCGCTGTAGAGTGTGCACGAACATATGGAAAGGAACAATGTGAATATAACTTCTAACATCTATATTCTCTGCATGAGAGTCACTGTGAGCCCTCTCTCTGCAGCGTGAACAAGCTTCTTCTGTACGAAGTGTTCCCCCTGATGCCTTGGTGTAGTTGGCAGTCTAATGGGTGCTGACTGTCACCTCAGCATTATCAGATGGTGTTGTCGTGGTGATCAGGCAGGGGCCTCGGCTCTGTCAGCGCAGTGTGTGACTCTGTCACCAAAAGCTCTGACAGAGGGCTTTCCACGGCCTTTCTCCTGGATCCTGTTTTGCTGTGGTGGCACAATGCGACTATCTGTGCCTTCACAGCTGTCCAAATTCATTCTCACAGCTCACTCAGTGCTCTGAGCGCGGAACATTTCCGCTCGGTTTATCCAGGAAACAGACAGAAGGAGACCGTAGTGCAAATCTTCAAATAAAGGTCTAGAACTGCAGAGCCATGGACTTAAAATAATTCACTGATGTCAGCATTTAAATATTCAACACTGCGTTCTGCATCTTTAAGTTACAAAAGTTAAGGAAGTACTTGAGGTGATTTTGAGCCTTTTTCTGTATAAATGTCCTCTTACTGAACCAATCATGCATTATTTTACAGCTTGTTAACTTTATTGGATGCATCTCTTATTTTAGTCTTGCTGCAATAATGTAGTTTTACCATATATAACCCTCAACTTTTAAAGCCAATCTCAGATGCATGTGTGATATTAAACCCTTTATGCGGCGCCCAGGTGGATTTCATTGCTGCCTCCCAGAAACTAAAGTAAGTTAAGTTTGATACAAATTTGCAAATATTTCTTAGACTATATTGTCATATTGTTGCCATAACTTTACTGCTCTACAAACTTAGGGAGGGAGGGGCAGGGAAGAAACTTAGATATTTACTTGAACAAAAATAAAGGTATTCAAGACTGTTACAAGTCTTCTGTTGTATTATGAACTCAGGGTTTTGGTGTTTTGTAGATTTCCCTTCTATAATAAATTGATCCCCAAATACAGTAAACAAACTGCAAAAACAATCATTTATCCTAACAGCATCTGCATAAATTAAAGAGTTTTGCAAAAACAGCGTATTCGATTATTGAAGTCTTTCAAAATATTTTGTGGCTTGATATTGATGATGCTATGTTTTAACACTACCTAAAAACTCACGTATTGGAAATACTTCTGGTTATTTAGTGAAATAAGTGGTTAAGCAAGACAATCAAAGACTTACAGGGAAAATTACGTTCAATAATTTCCTTTGTTGCTGAGCAGACCTTGAGATCACATCATGAAATCGCCCTCAGTGATTGTTGGTGTGCTACTCATAACTTTACATTGTCTAAAATCACAAAATGTTTGTGAAAAAACAAGTATCCAAAGCTTCTGTCTTTTTTACAGTTGTGAAAACATGCATATAAGAAAAATGGAGAAGAAAGAGAGGCTCTAGAGAGATTCAGCTGGTAAATCTGCACTAACCTGACACACCAGATAGACTGTTCAATATACAATATACATTTCACTTGTCTTATCTGGGCAAAAAGCCATAGAAAGCGATTGGGAAAGGCAGAAACTTAAAAAAAAAAGCTGCTTAACTGCCATGGAGTTAGGTACAAAACATGAGACAACTTGTACTGCCAAGACAAACCAAAATATCTTTTCCATCCAGAAACACTTCCATTGTTGTTTCTTTGCTCTTCATTTGATGTAGAAATGCTGCACAGTTCTTATAAAACTGCCACAAAAGCAGGTAGCATATAATCCGGGTACTAATCTAGTCTAATATAATTTAATCTGTGTACAAGCGACCACTGTTAACACGCTTTCGCAAACGCTTTTCACTGTTGTCATGCTTATAGCTCCCGCCCCTTTCTTCTCCAAAAATGTTGATTCCACTCCTTCATGCCTTCTCCATCAACCACAGCATCCTACAGTTCATGATGCCTATGTGTATTTTATCACTGCTGATAATCATTCAAGGTGAACTCAATACATGGAAGTGCAATGATGGTATGTGTTTTAAATCATATTGTATTATCCTAATTCTCAGAAATACCTGGTCGATAACAAAGTTGAGTGAATAAACCATACAACCCACAAGAGTGTGACAGCCATTTCGTTTCCATGAACTTAAGCATCCTGTTTATGGGGAGTGTCCCAGTTTTGTTCATATTTAGGGTATGATGTTTACATTTCCACAGAGAAATTTGGATATTACTTTTCCTGCATACAAAATAAATACAGTATTTGATTTCTAATCACAGTATCGTATTTGCACAGTTGTCTATGAGGTTTGCAGACAGTTGCAGAAAAGCTGCAGAACACATGACACAGCATTCAGGCTTCTACCAGAGTTCTCCAGGTTGAAAACCTGCTTTGTAGAGACCAGGAAACTGCAAAATCATGGATACTGCAACCATGATACAGAATTCTAATATTAGATCACAGTCAGGATATTCAAGTCCATGGTGCCTGTGATTGGTGGAGCCTACAATTGCCTGTGTACTTCTGCAGATGCTGCCTCCTCTAAATTTATTGACATTTTATCTACTGCAGAAGATTAAAATGGGGAAAAAATAGCATAATGATCCAAGTTACACACAGTCATGACCTTGTTCAGGTAAAAAAAGGATGTCCAGCAAACAAACTTAACTAGCCACATTCCCAAATTGTCATAGCAACATCTCTAATTGGTGGAGTACAAGGTTGCATTCATACTATCTTGGTTCACTGCTGTATTAAAGCTAAAGGTAGCTTATACACTATAGAAGATAAATAATAACAACATCCATGAAGTAGCAGCTTTTACTCCACAGAGTTACTGCATATTTCCAAGTTGAGATATAAAATTTTCATGATTTGACTTAATTGCTGAGATTTGGACCATAAGTGATATTCCTAAACTCTCATTTAAACAGGTCTTTATCTAAAATAAGTGGTCTTAGGGTTTATTTATTCTTCAAAAAAAATTAAAAAAAAAAAAACAATAAAGAGTACAATAAGATGGATATGAAAACCAAAACAAGTTAATAAACATGTTTTTAAAAAGTACGATCTCAAGGCTACTTCTACAATAAAATGTGCTCTTATCTGCTCTGAACTTTGGCATAATAGTACTTAAAATGTGAGAGTATGTTTTCTTATACCCCAGTGCCCGGCATGACGCCTCATTATCATGGCTCCCCACATAGTCAACAGTAAACAAATATTACAAGATTTAAAACACCTCTGGTTCACTGATGGAATTCGGCCTGGCGTTTTGTAAATCGTAAGCACACCAGTAATTTAACCTAAGGTGGTGTCAGCATTACACAAAAAGACATCTGCTGCTCAGAAGTAACTAAAGAGATGTTAAACCACAGGCAGCCACTGTGTTTTTTTTCCCACCTCAGTAACTTTCACAGAGGGTGAGAAATGTGCCTTTGTCACTTTGGATTACAAAAAAATGCTGCATTAACTTCTACACAATGATATCAGCCATTAACCTCTTGTTTTGTTAAGGAAATGTAACGTATAATTATGTTATCTGAAGCCAGACTTTCATCTTAAGAGGGAGGAATGAGGATGATACATAAGGAGTACACTCTTGTGCAACATTTCATTGAAGGCAACAAAGCATAAAGTGTGAAAGAGACAATAGTGTTTCCTCCCTGCTGGGGCAGGAGCAGTCATGCAGGTTAGAGTTTACTGAGCTCTGACAGCAGTGATCATATGTGGATCTCTTGTCTCTCTAAGTGTTTTTACTCTCACATGAACTCCACTGAAGAGTGAAGCAGGATGTGGAAACAGAGATCGTTTTATTTTTCTTTCTTTTTTGCATGAATTCATGTTTTGAAATAAAACTCTGTGAATCTTTAAAGAAGGATCATAAAAGAGGGTGAAGATGAATCCTAGTGAATAACAGCCTTAGTCAACGTCAAATCTCACAAGAGGCTGCTTTTGTAGCTCCAAGGTTTTCTGGGTGCTTAAAATGATGCAGTTCCCTGAGTAGCCTCTTGTGGTTGGTGCCAGAACTATATGATTTAATTTTAGGCCAAATATTTGTATACAAACTCAGCTCCCCAGCAGAATGTAACAAGACCAAGCCTTATGCCGTAAAGTGGTCATATTTAGCCTTAACTCATATTCACCTGTTAATTTTAGATGACTGCTACAGTGAGAGTATGTTCACTAGGGATGCAAAGGGATGAAAATTTCCAGCCGCTGAGAACATTGAGCTGAAATGATCAATTACCACAGAGCAGATTAGCTGATCATTCAGAGTGAAATAGACCCTTGTGGGGAAGGGGACCTCAGAGCATCTCAGACTGAGTGAGAATAGAGGTGGATCAAGGTACTTGGTATGAAAAATGGATGTATGTTAAACTAGAAAAGCACTCAGAGAGCGCAGACCTCCGCCAAGCAGCTCAGTTACAGCAATGGCTTTTCTGCTCCACATGGACAGCCAAGTGTCCGCTCATGTCTGCCCATGTGCCCATTTACATCGGAACTGGGAAGAGGGGAGTGTGAATGACGTGATGTCCAAGTAATCAGTGTTCCAGTGAGAAAGTCGGAAAAAACGTGCCGATCTACCTGGCTATTGTTAGCAGTTGTGTTAGCAGAACTCCTCCGCTGGCATTGCAAGGGAAGCTGGGAAATGTAGCGACATAGGCTTGAAAGACGTTGACGTCAGTTTGCAAATAAACTACAATTCCCATAATGATGTCAATGAATGGGATTGGCCATTATAAACATCAATGTTTTTTGTGACGTCAATCTGGATCGAATCAGCACCTAAATGTAATGGCTTCTCTCTTGGACCAAACCACACTTCTGGTAAAATTTTCATGTAAATCCATCCAGTAGTTTTTGCGTAATCTTGCTAACATACTGTTTATAAGGGAAACATACATATGCTAACATACGGTAATAAGGGAAAATATGGGCTCTTTAAAATAAAAGATTATGTGCCTCTTTTATATGTAAGGGAAGCTGATAGCAGCCTGTTGCAACACAGACCCAATTCACAGGGCCTTTACGCAAAAGTGATGCACCTCAAGACATTCACATTAACTCTGCGAGTCCATCATATCTGTCAATTCACGCTGCAACATGACGCATGCTCACACATACACAAAGGCACAGACACTCACTTGCACCGCTCTCGTCTCCTGCTAAGTTCATGTACCTCACTCTGTCCAATATCATGCCTCTGTTACTGGAGACAGAACAAGTGGGAGATCACCCCCCTTCTGCCCCGCTGACGTTCAGGGGTGTAAATATTTGACCTTAAAACGGTATAATGCATTGGGCTATAGCATTAATTAGTTGATTTTTGTTAATTCATGCCACCAATAACAAAGCTAATAAGCTAACAAAGCTGATTACTGCACAGTTCTGTATTTGGGGTGGCCAACAATGTCAAGGGGGTAAATGACACCCCTGGTTATTGGTCTAGTCAAGGCCCTTGACCTTTCGTCTGTGTATGGTCCCTTCTGGCTCAAGGGAAAACAACTTTTCTGCAGCCAAGATGCAGGGAAAAGGGTTAAAAACTAGCCACTTTGGCATCAATATTTTTTCTCAGTCTCTGTGCCTCCTGATGTGTAAGCACAATTAAACACATCAGAGATGACAGGGGGCCTCAAAACAGTGGAGGCACTCCTTGATCAAATCATAAACATGGTGCACAAGCTGGAGATGAAGTAAAAATGACAAATGAGCAGCAGAAAACACAGCAGCACACACTGCTCAGCTTTTGTATTTATGTGTTTGTGTGTGTGTGTGGGTGTGGGTGTGTGTGTGTGTCAGATTGTAAAAGGTCAGCAGAGGGCGTTCTGAGCTTTGCTGTGTCAGTGTACATCACTCTTGTGGCATTAGAGCAGGGTGGCTCGCCAGCAGTAATACTGTAGCTCTGAGCAGAGGTGGATCAATGACTTTGGTGGTGCACAAATCATGGGGCCTCACAGGCTTACAAAAAGCTTACAGCAGCCTGGACAGAGTGTGTGTGTGGGTCTGGGCTCACACAAATACCAACAACATTCAACTTCTCTGGCAGATTCAGCAGTGCTGGGTGGGCACCAGGGGGGTGTGTATCTTTGTTTCCCTAGATGGAGCAGAAACAGTTTGTTTAAAGCCTGTCACAGCCTGCTGGGGCTCTGCAGCAAGTTGAGATGCCCTAATACATATTGATAATCACACACTGATGGTAATGGTAATAAACCACCTTTGTCACAGCACTCAGGCTTGGGAGAGTAGAATGGATTAGCTGGGGTATTATTTCCCTTTCTTGGCCATATTTCACTGCTGCTCCATGAAACTGCAAGCCAAACTCATTGCACATTCTGCAAAGCACATATGGTGTTGTATTAAAAATTTGGAGGTAAATCCGGAGTTATATAGCAGGAGGAGCAGCACTTGGAGGCCCAACGCAGCAAAACAACTTAATGTCAGTCACTAATCTAGTTGCAGGTGTTCAGAAGAGCAGAGCTCAATTAAAAGCAAATTGGCTTTCACACAGTTATTCAAATGAGTTTAGATACAAACGCTTGCAAACTGAATATGCTTACCTCAACTCTTATCCTGCTTCTATTACAAGACAGCGTCAGGGTGGGAGGAGCTGGAATAAAAACTGAATTTACATTTAAATCAGTCTGGAAGCTGGAACAAAAATGTGATCAGGGCCTGTGCTTTTCCCATCGCCTTAATCAAAGTTTTGATGTGAAGACACATTCCCAGAATGAAGTTGCTTGGCATTCTTCTCATGAGAGGGCCTAGGTAATAAGTCATTAATGTGCTGCCCACTCCGCAATTAACCACCAATTAAAAGCAAGGGTTATGTGTTTGACAAACCACTAGACTCTAAAGTTGTTTAACTGCTCATTGCCTTAAGTTTCTGAGTCTTTGAGTTTACAGATGATCATACTGAAGAGGAATGAGCAGTGGCATGTTTAAAACAAATATTAATAATTCATATTATTTTGGGATATATATAAATAGGGATATATTTTGGGAACTATCTATTTAGTAAATGATTTTTTGGCTAGAAATGAGAGGGTTATTTTCATCGTCATCATTTTTTGAGAGATATGGATAAAGACAGAGGGACTAATATAAGAATTCAGGATACAGACAAATTTATTTATGCCCTTACCATGAATTTGTCCTCATCATGTTTCTCTCTGTTTAATATAATTTATTCTATGATAGCCCCTTGAGATGAGGCATCTACTTTTCAAGAGGGTCCCCTTTTTGAAATGGTTTTAAAGGCCGTTATTATGGCGGTATTAGCAAAAACAACCATGGATAGAGGGTTTGTTATAATATTAACATTAATAGCTATAACAATTATGAAGTGGAGACAACTGATGTTAGTAGTTAGGATGACAGTAATATATGAGTGATACATGCAGGAACTACAAAGTATTTTAAAAGCCTAAAATTATAATATTCGTTCTGAATTAAATATGGGGAACTGAAATGATAATAAAATTAGGCTAAAAGGGCAAATATTGTAATTATAGAAGTTAAAGCTATGTTATCTTTCAAGTTGTCTGGCCGGAGTATTACTGTTTTACTTTACATGCGTGTTATTTCTTCTTTCAGTTTCATTATCACCTGTAATCTGCTTTATTTAATGTCTAATATGCAACTATTTGTACTATGTACCAAAAATCAAATTTACATAAGTTACACCCCCTACCCCCAGGTTTGTTGCTCTCTGCTGTGTTCCCGCTGAGGTTGTGTCCACACATAGGCAGCCATTGTGCTTTGTCCTTTCATCCACACGTAAACAGCATTTAAAGTCATTAAAAATTCACATTTTGGAAAACTCCTGTTTGGGTGAAGGTTTTTAAAACTCTGTTTTGGGTGTCTCTGTGTGGACAGGGAAAGCAGTATTTTAGGCCTAAAATGTCACACTCTGTCCCGACCTCTCCTCGGGGCGATGTCCCACTCTGAGACATTCTCACTGTTGTTAACAAGAGTTGCAGCAGACATTGGTAAACTGTTGCTGTTTTAAGTTCAGCTCACTGGACTATTTACATGCCAGCACATGTTTTTTAGTCACTCCCGCACTATGATGCTGCTTCAAAAATACTCTAATGATACAAACATGGTGTTAATGTTTCACAAGTGACTGTGTTGATGGGGACTCATGGCCACTTGCGTCTATGGTTGCTGTGGTTTCAACAATACTTTTTATAACAGGACTTGATCAAGACAATCATATAAAGTTTGTCTGAAATTAAAATAAAGAAGAAAAATTTGCTTTATACACCTGCTATCACCAGTTAATATAGCCACAAGTTAAACTGTGGCACCAGTCAGACGTGACTGGATGGATATAAAAATAAAACTGCTTTTGTAAAGAAACTGCAACAAAAATAGTTCCATATCATGGAAATTGTTGCAAAGTAATCAACAGGATTTCTCAGAGCATTCAGGGTCTTTGCATTTCCCATTAGACGAAGATGTTTCTAAAAACTTCCCCTGTGTGGACAGGATTATGTTCGAGGACAGAGCCTCACAATATGGTGGTTTTCACACATACAGCTTTGTTGCTTTTTTTCTGATTCAGTTGAAAAAAAATCAACAAATTTGCATAGTATTCTTGAACATGGTCACACAGCAGTATTTTAAAGCAGGCCGGATCACACAAAAGGCTGAATTCTGGGACTGAAGCTAACAGGATAAGCTACCAACAAAACTAACTGTTGTTTAACAGAGGAAGTCACATGTCTTATGTCTGATAACATAGAGGAATATATTTATTAGTTTTTGACACAGGTTAGGATGTGAATGTAAACAATCTTGACAGTGTCTTCAGATGACCACAGAGGAAACCAGATAGCACAGTATCTTAATACATGTGCAGAGAAACTGTCACTGATGCCGAAAAGTAGAGAGCAGCCATGAAAAGGATCAATTCTGCTGCTTGAACAAGCTGGACTAACTTCTGGGAAATACCTGGAATAGCCTGTTTCTATTTTCACATGCCATTTCAGGAAGCTACCGGAAGACTTTCTACCTTGTGCGCAGAAGTACCCTGTCACAAGAGGTATGTAAAGTACACTTAAGTGCATATAAAACCCCAAAAACATAATATGGGATCTTCAAGAGAGAGCAGTTACACTCTGAACCACTTTGAGATGACAAAAGTCACAAAAATGAATCTTACATTGTCGTGCTCTAACTTTAACCCAGATTAAATAACTTTTCTCAGGTATAATTTGCTGTTATTTGGGCTTCTCAAGCATTTTAAATTGCACAACACTTTAGTTATAAGTTTGTTTGACAAGAGATAAACTTGACAGAAAAATATCTAATATGGACGAGCTTCTGCTACTCAACACCCTAACAGCTGCTGTGTGAATGTTAATTGCAAGACTCATATATTTCTCTTAAATGTAGGGAAAGTTAAGTAGGCTGAAGTGGGTGGATTGTATTAATTACTGAACTGAAGAAAAAAGCAGGATGTGTCACAATTTGCCTGAACAGATGTGATGCTCTGAATGCCACAGTATTTAACTATCAATTCAAAATAAGACACTAAAATAAAAAAGAAGCCTACCAGAATAGTTTAGAGCACTTTTTCCTTGTTAAGATGTTCTTTCTTAAGCCAGTACATCCAAACTAAGGATGACTAAGTAAAAATTTAAACAGGCATGAAGATGGACGATGTAAATCTGAGTGTAAAATCCTGCATCAACTACAAAATCTCAGCCCCACTTTTATTCTTGTTATTTTTCTGACCTGAATTCACATTTCTCTCCTGTTTTTCCATTTCCTCCTGCTTTTTTTTTTCAGATTTTTCTCCCCCTCCTTGTTTCTCTCCCTATCTCACTCACTTGACCAGGGGAGAGGAGGTTCAATCCAACTCCTGCACTCACTTCATATCAAATCTGGCTCCTTTTCCCCCTCCATATCATCTCTGTCTGTCTCTGTATTCTTCTCTGTATCAGTAGAGTCTCCGGTGGACTCAAAGCAGATCAGTCAATCAGTCCAGAACATACCCTCTCCCATCCAATCTGCCTGTTTGTTATCTTTCCCTCTCTTCTTCTGTCTACAAGAACATTTGTGTGTGCATGTGTGCATGTGTGCAGTCCTGTGCCTTTTCTCCCTCTGCTTGGCTTTTCTCTGTGTCTCTGGTCCAGTAGATGGGGATCAGTCAAATCCAGGGGGAAGTGATCAGCATGTTAAAGGGGCCCAAAGTATCCGTGGGAAATCGAGGCCAGGGATGAATGGTCAGTTGAGGCTAAGTGAGCCTGCCACTGTCAGCTGCCGGGAGAAAAGAGCCAGTGATGTGCTCGGTCAGAGGCTCACACCTGAGGTTGCAGACAAATTTGAAGGTAAATTAGGGCCAGTGGGGCAGGAGAGGAGAAAGACATGTTAGATGGTACATGATGAAGGTGTCTGTTTAAAAGAACTTTACATGGACAAGGAATGAAAGAAGAAAAAGTTAGAAATAGCATCATCATGAGTGATGCATGGTTTATATGAGTTTGTCCACCAGGGGCCTCTCATTTAAACATTAGCAAAGGATAATGCCAAAGATAGCATGGTCAGGTTTGTCACTGGTATCTAGATATCTGTGATATGTATACACACAAAAGCCTTTGTGATCCAAAGCAAGGAGCATTTCTGTGCAGGTGGATAAAGCCTGAATACAAACTACCCATAACATTTGACCCTTTGGCAAGCCTTGCCCTCTTACAGGAAGTCATCTTTTTTCAAGCCCAACCTTCCTAAGTAATTATTACAACTGTAGTAGTCTCACCTAGATTGCTTAGGAGAGTCGGCACTCTGTTTTCAACATGGTTTATTTGTACAAAAACTGGAATCCACTGCTGTGATTACATATATTCAAACAACCAAGTGAAGTCCTCATGAAAGAGGTGGTCTCGGCTCATTTCCAATCGGCCCCCTCAAACAGTTCATTTACAGTGAGGACAGCCCTGAACAGCAGCATCAAATGGTGTATTTGACACAGTAAGCACTCTGAAGCTGCCTCCTGGCTCCAAGTTAGTGTTTCAGGTCACATTTATTTCAATGAAGCACCAATTCAAATAAAAAAAATCTAGAAACAAACAACACAAAATATATTTTTTGCATTCACCTGATTTATGTTTCGATAAACTGGTAAGAATTGCTGTACTTAATTTATATGCATTCAGCCATGAAATAAAAAATTAAACACAAAGTACAAATATTCTAAATATGCAATTAATTTTAAGTTAAGGATCAAAAGTTGGAGATGTATCACTATCAAGTATTTCATTCTCTTGACAGCCATAACATACACATATAAACAGTGCTTAACAAATTTATTAGACCTTATTAGACATTATTTCTTACAGTAGACATTATTTCTTACAGAAACACACATTATATATTTAAGTTGTATTCCTGAAGAGATACATCAGTTTAAAGGGTTGAATGTTATGTTTGATTAATTTCTGACTTTTCAGAGCGGGTATAAAAATGTGAGTTCAATTTGAAATTCCTCATTCCTGTCAAAAATGTATGTTCAATACAATTACATTTTCTGTTTTAAACACTTTGTTTGAAAGACTTCTAAAATAGTTATGTTCCCTTGTTTTTATGACGGGTGGTCTGATAAATTTGTTAAGCATTGTAGATATATAATCAACACATGAAGTACGAATAAAATATAAATTCTAATGAGATTTAGTGGCATTAAGCATGCAGAACAGTATTATTTTCTAACTGGTAAGACTGTAATAGTAAAGAAAATAATAATTCATTGAAGGTAAATAAAGGTTAGAATCCTCCATCATGACTTATCCCTCTCCTCTCTCGAGTGCCAGCTGCTGCCAACAACAGCTCCTAAATAAACTAACCAATGTGACATCCTACCATTGTTTCATCATCAATTCATGAGCGTTTGATCATGGCAGCCAGCCCAATGCAGAGCAGAGACTGCAGAATGTAAAGCATATTTATTGACAACATGGTGCAGAGCAGCACTAAACTGATCAGTGACCACAGAGCAGATCTGTCAACCAATCAGAGCAGATTGGGCCCACGTGGGAAAGGAAAACTAGAGAAGCTCTAAAAGAGCGTCTCAGACAGACTCAGATTTAGCTGGACCGAGGGTACTCAGTACATGAAAACTAGAGTCTTTTTGAACATGATTGTAAAATACTCTACAGCAGATATCAAAAGTAGTTTTTTAAAACAGATTTAAGGTAAAATATGACCTCTCTTTTACACGGGAGTAGTGGCCATGGACTTATTTTAGCACCAAGTCTTTTTCAAGTCCTTTATTTACAACTTCAGTCCAAGCCCTTGCACCCTGTTTGGACTGCTTGGGATAAAGTCAAGAAAACAGTCCATTGGATAGATATTTAATGAAGATGTTGAAGCTTAACATGCCAAGATTAGAAATGAATAAAATTTCAGATATCAAACCTTTTAAGAATTTTAATACAAAGGCACCATTCACCATTCTTGGTCAGGTCTCCCTTGGAAAAGAGATCTGCTGATCTCAATGGGGCTAACCTGGTTAAATAAAAGTTATATAAAAATAAATAAAACCTTGAGGGGTAAAAATCTTTGACTCTATAAAATGTAAGGATATCAGTTCAAATTCAATAACTTCTAACTTTTTAAAAACTTTGTCCAAATGTTAAAGACTCTTCAGTCAAATAAGAGTCGGACTTTTTGGAATGTAAGTCAAAGGATTTACAGCTCATATTGATGGTATAATTTATAAAGACCTGTGAAGATCTGCACTGTTCATAAAGACACATTTTGGGTTTTTTGTTGTAAGCTGTTGAATGAGAGGAAACTGAACCAAGGTGTGTTTTTTAACTCTGTGCTAACACAATATCCTTGACAACAACTGTTAAAATAAGAGATTCTCTCCTTGCAAACAAGAAAAAACAAGCTCTGGAGTTTGCCAGAGTAAGATCTCTGTCCCCATCCAAGGATTAGTTTTGATGGAAAGATCTCCTTGAATAAAAAGGTGTTGTTGTCAAAGTTTGGTCGACAAAGAACGTGCAAGGCCACTGCTGTAAGGGTTTGGATTGGAGTTGGATTGTTTAGTGTTTGAATGGCTCAAAGGAAAAAACACTCGGAGAAGTTTATAAGGTATGTTCTTTCCTTTTCCTCTTAGGTTTGAAAGTTATGGTTCATACAAAGGTGAGTGCTGAGAAAGATAAATGTCAGCCAAAACTCAACAGATTAGATGCCTGAACATTTCAGTGAAAATCTTTATTCTGCAAAATGTTGATATAAATAAAATGTGAAATTCAAAGAAAGAATTCCAAATTCTGCAATAAAATAACAAAGGCTAACATTTTTTAGATACGAGTAAAGAGGCAGGAGTGGGCTGGTTTTTGAGGCAGTGTAACTGGTAGAGGTATTATTTCTTTAACTGTGCAGGACCACAATGTTAGATTACAAAGATTGTTAAGAGCACGGGGGCATACTGATGCATAAAAAGACATCAATTTTGCGTTGACTAGCAGTGACATTTCACCCACAGTATCTAATCAACCACCCTGAGATCAAAGTATGGTTTGTGCCAAATATGACAAAAACCATTCAGTGTATTCTTGCAATATTGTGCTCACAATTAGTTTTGAGTGTGTGGGGCTTGTGGTCCCCATAGGGAGAGGCTGGAGTTAAGACAAGGGCCACATCCCAAGTCTGTTGAATTGAGACTAGTGTGGCTGTAGTATGGAAACACAGAACAGCATTTAATATCAGGAGTGCCATGTGTTTGAATTTGTTAACACTGAAAAGCTGTGCAGGGCTGCTTTTTGCATACAGAAATTCGACAGGAATCGGAAACGGAATTGATAAAGAATTGGACCGTATCATTCCCATCCATAATGGTGCTCTGTCCTCTGAGCAGTTCACATTCAGTCCTGAAATTCTTCAGACTTTGTTTGTGGGTAAGTTGCAACATTGTTTCATTTTTCACTTGGTTTGGTTTTCTTTAACACTGCAGCTGTAAGGTGAACCACTGCCTGTCATATGTTTTTATTTTAGCCACTAGTTGGGGCTGTAGTTGAGGTCTTTGTTCAAGATTAAATAATGATAAAGTTTGAAAGTTCCTTTATTGGCACTTACATTCACTGAGGCCACGGGCCTCTAGCAACCCTACCTCATAAAAACCCGAACTGTTCAGAAGATTAGAGGCTTGCAATGCTAGCAATGCTAACATTATCTGCAATCTGCTGCATTATGGGAGTGTGCGATACCTTAGCTTTCTTACTGTTGGAATATTCAGCCAAATCCAAGCCAAAATGCACTCCCTTTTGGTTCGCTTGTCTAGTTTGGTCCTTCTTTGGTTCAGATTGCCTTCACACTAACCCGGCACACCAAATGATCTGTTTATTATATATTTCACTAGTTCATCCATGAGAGAGCCCATAGGAAGTGTTTGGGGAGGGCAGAACCTTTCAGAAGCATATTCGACAGGTGACTGGACGATCGTTCCATCAATTAACATTAATTACGGGCCAATCATATAATGTCATAGGCGGGTGCTACTGCAGTACAGAACATGAGCCGGTTTGTAAAACAAATTCTCATCTAAACACGTCAGAAGTGGAGCGAATAAATCCTTACGATGGAGAGGTTTGTAGTGTTGGTATTTGTTTTGCATTTAATAAAGAAATGCAGTCACAACCTGATAAAACTGCTACTGAAGCTGTTAGCATCTATGCTAATCCCTGTAGGTGTCGTCACTTCCTGCTGTCATCTTCCTTATAGCTCGTTCCTCTTCCTGCTCTAAAGGACTCTGGTTGGACTGTGCTGTTTTGGACCACTAACAATCATTGTAGATTGGAGCTTGGCAGGATGGATCTGTCTGATTACAGACATCACATCAGGCTGATCCAGCTGCTGTGCAAGGTTACCTTCACACCCACCACTGACCAAACTCTGGTCCCTCTCTTCTTTTGTTTGCATAAGCTTTCACACCAGCCCAAATGAACCAAACTTTCCAAAACTGTGAACCAGAGTTATTTTGTCCAGATCAAACATGTTAGGCGTGACGGGTGCAGTTAATAAAGCATCAGATGAGTAGTAGAGCCATTCAGACACTCTTCTCTCACCGATAACCTATTTGTGGCCTTCGTCCCCCTCAGCTTTAGCCACAGCCAGTAAGCCTGGCCTCACTCCATCTCTGTGAAATAATTGCAAGTTTAGAGTGAGCTTGTGTCTCCTGATGCTTTACTTTTTACACTCCCTTCACTTATATCAGAACATCGTGTGGTGTGTCAGCTCCCCCTTCAGCGATGCCTCCTCCACCCACACAGTCTCATCAGTTCTGCAATAGATGGTGGTCAAACCACAGACTGTAACATGTGCATCTCAATCTTTTTGGCCAATTTACATGATAAATGTTGCCCCATTCTTCAGGAGATCATTATTTTTGACGTGCATCCTGTCGTTGTGCTCTCTCTCAGCATACAGATATTTAAAGACTGTCACCTTTTCAAAGACTGCTCAGTTTGAACTCTCGTCCTGACATCCCTCTTTTGTTTCTCTGCCCCTTTTCTCCCCTACAGAGTAAAGCAGTTTACATTGGAGCTGCTTCTGTGACAGCGACACATTTATCATGTAATGAAGTGATACAAGATGTTACACAATGAAACTGCGATGGTTAACTCTGGTACTGTGGAGAAGAAGGATTGTAGCTATTTCAGGTTTATTTCTTGAGCTGCTCTGCCAATGATGTCCCGTTAGAGAAGCCAACAGTTACATCTCTCTGCTGTCTGTTCACCATGTGTGCATGTGTGTGACAAGAAACAGAAGAAAAGGGTTTTAGAGAGGATTTAGACTTCTGTGATAGTGTAGCGGATGATTTACATGTTTGATGCTGCGTTCCATTTATATTGGAACTGGGGAGAGGTGAGAGAAAACTTGCAGATCTACCAGGCTATTGTTAGCACGCCCTGCGCTGTTGTTCGTATATACAACATAAAGAATGTAAATAACACTACACCAGCATTTCCATATATATGTTCAAGTCAAACAATACTATGTATATGGCTGATTTAGTGCAACAAACACTAGTCAGAAGTGCTAATAAATGAATATTACAGTTTAAAAACTGTTGACGCATGGGGCAGCCATTTTCGATTGTCAGCTCAGGGGTGGTGAGGAGCCCCCAACTTCCCTTCGGAAATTCCGAACTCAGGGGGCGTTCCAGTTGAAATTTCTCGGAAATCCCAACTTCCCAGTAAAACTAGAATGCAGCATTGGACCAGGGGATCCTGCCTTCTTTTCCTCAGGGCCCCTGTAGGTGTACCCAAGGCTGTTCTTAAGTGGGAAAAAGGGGAGAGCTCTCTGGGGCCCAGCCTTGCAGGGGGCCCCACAAAGGTTGAAAGAGTGATCCATCTTCAATTCAAGCAGTTAAACACAACTTCCCTTTTAACCTAAATACTCAACAAACAAAACAACAATACACATTTATTTACAGGTGTTTCACTAAAATGTAGCACAGAAACCTCTTCTTTCTGAAAATGCTTTTATCCAATATTATCTTTTTATCATTGAGGTCAGTGCGACTTAACCACTGGACACTGACTGTTGGACTGTGTGCTGCCATTTAAAGACCAGAATCAGTATTAGGATGGCAGCAAATAGTAATAGTAGACAGTAAAAAAGGCTAACCAGTTAATATTTATACTAAATCACTCCTAAAGGGTCCCCACTGTGTCTTTCTGGGACCTGGCCATTTCTTTGTGCAGCCCTGGGTGCCCTTAAACACATTCCTGTGCTTTAAAAGAAAGCACAAACCCCAGTTCCAGCAAATTTAGGACGTTAAATAAAAACAGAATACAATGACTCGAGATTCGTATTTGACCTATAATAAACTGAATATGTTACAAAGACAAGATATTTAATGTTCAAACTGATAAACCTCATTGTTTTTTTGCAAATATCCATTCACTTTGAATTTGATGCCTGCAACTTGTCCCATAAAAGCTGGGACAGGGGAAACAAAACAATGAGAAAGTTGAGGAATGCTCAAAAACACCTGTTTGGAACAGGTGAACAGTTTCAGTGAGCACAGGTGAGTGTTATGACTGGGTGTAAAAGTTCAGCTGTTCACAAACCCAAGAATGGGATGAGGTTAATCACTTTGTAAATAAACCGCATTAGCTAATAGTCCAGCAGTTTAAGAGCACGGATCCTCAACTTAAAATTGTAAGGAATTTAGTGATTTGGGGCCCAGACCCCAGTTTGGAGACCAAGGTATGATGTGTTTGTACAAGAAAGTCACTTTTGAACTAGGGCTGAGAAATATTGAGCAAAAATAGTATTGCAATATTTTTTCTTCCAGCGATATATATTTTGATGTTTTAAGTGCAATTCCCAGAGGAATGCTGTGTCTTTGTTTGTGTAACACTGTCCCTTCAAATGCCTCTTTGTTTAGATACTCACTTTAGACAAACATATTGAGTGATTTTAGAATTATGATCAATAGGAGGCCCATATAAGCAAAAAATCAAATGTGAGTGATATGAAAAGGTACAAAATGATCCGCACACCAAAAAAGCTCCCTTGCAACTTTTTGATTTATTCAAAAGTGACGTTTCGAGCCATGCGGCTCTTCCTCAGACTTTACCGCATGGCTCGAAACGTCACTTTTGAATAAATCAAAAAGTTGCAAGGGAGCTTTTTTGGTGTGCAGATCATTTTGTACCTTTTCATGTAGTTTTTTTTGGGGATCCAGCACCCTACATAGAATGTGCGTATCTACTATATCCTTCTACAGTCTATCTGACATGGTCATTGTTTAAACTGTCACACTGCTGCATCTGTGACCAGTGTCATGTATAGCTTACACATTTTAAATGCTGCTTACACCAAGGCCCTGCATGCACCGTGGTCCTGGAGTAGGTCTACTGATGGTGATATCTGACAGACTACAAATGCACATTCATTAAACCACTGGCTTTCCAAGTATGAGGCAGGGCTCCCCAGGGGGGAATGAGAGGACTCAGGGGAGGCAGAGGTTGAGAGGACAAATCAGCCAAAAATGTTCTGCTTTGCCAGAGTCTGCTATTTGTGGAACAAATTGTATATATTCTTGAGGAGACGGTTTGTGGAGTAAATTGAGAAAAGAGGAGGTTGGCCCACAACCATTGCCTTTAAAACCTTTGGGTTTTGTGAATTGGTCTTAAAAAATTCCATGGCCCTGGTCTGTAACGACGTCCACCAAGAAGGCTATGTTTTTGCCAGAGTTTGTCTGTTTGTGTGTTTAACTGTAAGCAAAATAACTCAAAACTTTATGGACAGATTTTGATGAAATTTTCATGGCACAAGGAAGAAGTGAGTAGATTTTGGAGGTGATCCAAATCTAGATGTGAAGCCAGGAATTTCTTGTAAGGATTTGTTAACATTGTGAGATTGGGCAGTTTTCCACATTTTCCACAACACCTCATCTGACAGTGTTGGAAATGCCTTGACGGAGGTTTGTGCTCATAGAGCCCTTCTAGTTACTGACTTTATTACTGCCACCAAGGAGGTTATGTTTTTGCCGGCTTATGTTTGTTTGTTTGTTTGTTAGCAAGATTACGCAAAAACTACTGGACAGATTTTGCTGAAACTTTCAGGAGATGTTGGCAATGGCCCAATTTAGAAATTATTAGATTTTAGTGGGGATACAATCATTTTTGCTTAATAACTGTCTAACTTATACTGACTGGTTTTCAGGGTCAAGGAATCATATTATGATGGTAACTTTATCATGGAACCATTTTTTATAGATGTAACAACAATATGTGAGCTACCTTGCTGGAGGTTTGTGCTCTCTGAGTGCTTTAGAGTTTGAAACATGTTTATTGTCAAAAGGATAAAAGACAAATAACTTATGCATGATCTGAGATGCTTATTTGAGGCTGTTTTTTATGTGTGTTTTTGTAATGATGCAGACAAAAATCTTGACGAATCTAATCACAAAAATAAGACAAATATGTTGTGATTTATTTGCAATCAAATAAAGACAATGATGTAAAAAATAAACAGTGTTTTTTTAGGGAATAATCATTTATTTTTGATTGTTGTGAAAAAAAGTATAAGTTATAACCTTGGCCAAGGAGGGTATGTTTTTGCCGGCATTTTTTTGTTTGTCCGTCTGTCCATCTGTGAGAAAGGGTAGCTTTTCAGATTTTCCATAGTAATTCAGCTAACAGTGTCAAAAATGCGTTGTGGACGTTTGCAATTGCAGAACAGTTCTAGTTAATTCATATATTCAGTTTAGAAACTCTTTTTGTATGTGGGGGGTGAAACAGCCATTACATTCTTGTAGGGGAGGCTGACTCTTTCACACTTTGAAAACTTCTGCAATAATCACACAAATGGCAGCATGTGGTGATTTGAGCCATGTGGATGATATTGCACATCCTACAATGTGACTATGTTGTCTATGGATGTTAAAACAATATATTGTTAAATCATTAAACAGATTTAGAGCTAAGTGCGCTATATTTTCACATGTAGCTTTCAATCATTGCTTTACAACTCAGATTCTTGAGAGGGCAACATTAATTTTATTTTTCTTCCGGAGGGCCAACTTTTCACCAACTGAAGAACAAACCTAAGGCCTTCGTACAAACAAACAGCATGAAAGTACAAACATTTGGAGCAGATTTCTGATGTGCCTTTATTCAAATCAGGAGCATCAGGAGCATTAGGAGCAAAACAAATAAATTATGTACACTCAAAAATAATTGCACTGCAGAAGTCAAAATGGATTCAACATCAAGCAAGGATGACTCTGTGCATCTTAAACATCTGATATGAATCTAAAAAGGACAAAAGCAAACACTGGAGTTTGGGAATGTGAACCCTGCATAGGCTATCAACGCATAAGAACGGCAGAAGTTTTAACAGACTGTTCACAACAACAGAAGAGCACACATGCACCTCAATCATACTGCAGCTTTGACGCCATCGTGCTTCAGAAATCACCTTTAAATTCATTATCCTTTTAATTATTCTGCTTTTTACAAATAAACATGCTGCTGTGAAACTTAGGCTGTTTGTAGGGTCCAAACAATCATCAGTTCATTGCGGGTGTAAAAACATCAGAGCCAAACATAGACCAAGAAAGGAATGAGGGCCAAGAAACAAAACATAGTGGCTTGAATTTGGCCAAATATCACAGCAGTAAACAAGCTAAAGTAGCATAAACTGGCAATATAAACCAGAGTGAGCCTGACGTTAGCATTGGCTCAGCCCTGCTAAAAGATTGTGGTTCTCCCATTTATCTATTAATCTACAGTTTTATAAATGCTTGGATATGAAATGTAAAAGCTTGTATGTGAAAACCTGCAATAAAGTATTAAAAAAATAAGCCAGAGTCAACCTTACTTCATTGATTAAAATACTTCCAAACTGCTTCAAGCTAAACAGCGTTATTCCTCACTGTCCAGTTGTGAGTTTCATGGTTCTAGAGCAGGAATGATGGCAGTAACGGTGGTCTGGAACAAAAACCCCAGTTAATGCCCAACTAGTGGCTGGTGGACAGATTTTACAACATTTACAACTGCACAAGGTGCAATGTGTAAACTGACCAAACTCAATGAAAACTGAAACAATGCAGCAACTTCACCGCAAACCAACAGAGTCCGCCAATGAAAGCAACCAAACGGCAACCAAGAGGTCCTTCATGTTGACTGCTCTGAATGTCATCTAGAAACAATCATCAGGTGCTTTTATTGGTGGATTTGGGCCTACAGGAGGTGACACTTCAGAAAAACTGAGCCTTGTCAAGAAAAATTAAGCTGCAGTTTCACTCTGCAGAAGTTAGAGCAGGTGCAAATGTTTTAAACTGACTAGCCTTCAGCTAGAAAAAAACTAATTATGTCAGACATATAAATGTGGAAAAGAGAATTTTGGTGTGCAGATGCTGCTTCAGCCAGACAGTAATTTAATAAGACAATAAAAAAGGACATGTTTTTGTCAGAATGGATTATTCCGAATACCAATACATTTTAGTTTTTTAAAACTCAATCTATCCAGCTAAAGAATTTGAACCCTCCTGCCTTAATAGTAAAAATGTCATATGTAGGAAATTGGGTCAGAAGGTGGACACATCATAAAGTTCAGTAAAAAAATGTAAAATTATATACATTGATAATGATTGATAATGATAATATTCACATCTTTTATCCAATGATTGACCCTTTAACCCTTTATGTTCTGGTTTGAGCTCATGATAATCCTTTTTTGGTGAAAAACAAAACAAAACAAAAAATAACGAGAGAAAAGAAATTTCCCTTTGAAAAAAATCAAAGGGAAAAACATTTTCTGGATCAACAAAGTCTGAATGTTGATAACTCTCAGAAAAACACGGTTGTTGTGCTTTTTTAATTTTGTGC
The DNA here is from genome assembly GCA_037902135.1 of Cetoscarus ocellatus. Taxonomy (NCBI): domain Eukaryota; kingdom Metazoa; phylum Chordata; class Actinopteri; order Labriformes; family Labridae; genus Cetoscarus; species Cetoscarus ocellatus. The sequence goes on from JBAMNC010000993.1 coordinate 379,974, forward strand.
TGACAAAGCTAAAAGTAAAAAGAACTGCTTTGCCGACTGCATCAAAAAAGTGGACAGATATCAGAACAGCATATTTCATATCAGAAACGTAAGTACTATTAATCCCCATGGGGACAATTGGTTGTTTTAGTTGACTAACTTTAGTCTTTTTCATTAATTTGATTGATTATGCTCAGAAATGTACCCTCTTTGTACCACAGTTTTACACAATGTCCTTTGGACACTTTAAAAAAATATCTGGGCTTGAAAATAAGATTAATGAATTTCAGTTTTCAATTACCACTTATTTCTAGTGCACAACTGCATGAAGTAGATGTAATCTTAAAAGAACTGTGTTCATATTAATCATACCTGAATACATTTACAGATAAAGATTGATTAATCTGATAGGCTGGTCAGTGGACCAATAAGAAAGACAACAATAGATCAATTAGGTTACTAAATATTAAAAAATGACTTATCGTGTGATGGGTGGGCTTCATGTGTCCTCGGGACCCTTGTTGTTAGGGACCTTATGTTGCAGCATGTTATTGAACTTGTAATCCAAAGCCAAAGAGGATTTATGTTGGAAAAAAAACCACTGTTGAAGCTGCTGTTACTTACATCCTGAGTATTTACAAATGAGACAAGACAGGTCAATATTTTACATAACTTTATTTAAACAGATGACAATCATTAGAGCTGAGAACTATCAAAAACTTATTGTATTCTTTCATAGTCTTTTACTGCCACCTGTTGGCACAAGGAACTACAAGGTTACATTGAAATGAAATGTTAAAAAAAAGAAAACAGTATTTATTCTGTGATCTCGTAAAGCTCCATATCCTGACCTCTGATCTGGTCCTCGGTGAACAATGAAAACAAAAGTCCCTGACGAGAAAGTAACTCAGAACTTTTTAAGGTGCCAAAAGCAAAGTGCTGCAAAAACTAAAAGCCACAAGGACACACCAATCAAGATGCAACTGAAGAGCATTTAAGGGCAAAGTGTCAGTACTTGTAGCATACAAGTCTGTGTTTTTAAAACAGGGTTTATAAAAAGGTCAAAACATGAAGGTGCGTCTTATCCATCTATCCAACGACTGACAAAAGTGGTTCTTGAATGCAGGGTCAGGACACAAAAGTGGAATGCAGAGACACTTTTGGACGGCTGAAAATGTGTGCAGTAAAAGAAAAACAGCCAAAAGGGCCATTAAGTGCTTTTCAGCATATTTTTATCCTGTCTGTTTTGCAATTTTCTGAATCATCTGAGTTCCAGAGAACAAACACATAGTGACTGGTTGAAAAGTATCAGAAATTTGTGTTGCAGTTTATCGTAAAAGATTAAATGAGGGCTGATCATTTAGAGCCGCTGACTGTGAAAGAGTGAAATGTATTGCTGGGGCACAGAGACTGTGGTGGGTGCTTCTTCTGGTCCAACATGAAATTGAGCTGTTAGCTTAGCAAAACTGGAAACATCTGAATTTGCAGTCAACATGAAAATCTGAAGATATGACAGGACTCTCTTCTTTTAGATGTTGAATTCTCCAAAGTTGAGCAGGTTGTTGTGTTCAGACCAAGCAGCGTGCTGTGCTCCATCCATCTCAGAAGCCACTTGGTTCCCACTCGCCAGCCTGTGACTGCCTCCACCGATGACCGCATCACAATCGGGGCATTTGCGACTCTCCATGGCCCCTCCACACTCACCTATGACGTATACGTGGCCATTTGGACATTTGTACCAGTGTCCTTTGCGCATCATCATAGCCGAGACGATCATCTTCCTCTCCTCCTCACTGATCATCAAGCCCGAGGGGGGGACCTTTTTGTCCAGTTTCTTCATCGCTCCTTTGACGATGTCTTCGTCTTGCTCGTCGAACTGGCCAGACTTCTCCAGAACTTTTCTCATGGCTTCAACCTCTATTCTGATTTCTCTGCTCTGACCTCTTGCATGCGCAGTTTCGCTTCGGACGAGGAGTTCAGTCAGGAAGGTTAGTCTCTTTAGTTCTCTCTGCAGATCAAACACTTGCTGCTCAGTGAATTTTTGGCTTCTGTAGAAAATGCAGCGCAAAAACTCATCAAAGCCTTTTTCCAAACTCCCGAACTGCACAACAGACATCTTTTCAAGTTGGATCTTCTTCAGCTCTGAAATTTTGAGTAGGAAGTGTATCTTATTCTCCAGGATCCACAGATCATTTGCTGCAAGATTATCTCTGCTAAGACGATCTGAGATGTGCATGTATGCCCTATCCTCAAACACACGGCATTTTGGGAGATTAAGCCCCCATGTCTTTCGAAGAGCCTCCACATTCTCCATTAAATCAGCCTGATCTCCATTTATCTTCAGCTTCACCTTCTCGATCTCCGCCAGGCTTCTGTTAATGTGGGACCCATAGCGTAGATTCTTGCGGATTGGAGTTAAACACCTGGGACATTCCTTCAGTTTTATGGCTACTTCCTCTCCTCCCTCTGCCTGCTGGTTGTCATCCATCCCCATGAACGTGTCCATGGCTGTGTATTCAAAGATGTGTCCGCAGTCTTCCAGCTGAATGAAGCGAGCGTCAGGATCATCCTCAGTGCCAAAGAAGATCTCAGTGACTTCCTCACGATCACAGATGCGACATTTTTGGGGACATTTGTCTCCACACAGGCCTATGCACGGATGGCTGCAGCTCAGGGTCTTGTTGCAGGGTTCGGTGCACGGCGGACGATCGCACGGCTCGTGGCAAAGCTTAGTGCAGCTTTGGTGGGGGCACTGCCAAGCGCAGGGCTCGGTGCATGGAGGACAGGCCTCTCCACATTTTTTCTTACACTTGCTGTGGATGCAGCAGTTCTCACATGGTTTGGGACATGGGGGGCAGTTGCGAGTGCAAGGCTCCCTGCACTTGTGAGAGCAGATCAGGGCACGTTCACAGGGGTGACTACACAGGCAGTGGAACTTTCCCTGAAAACACCTACCACAAGTGCCACTACAGGAATGACCGCATTTCAGCTCATGCTCACACAGAGCCTTGCATTCAGGTTCCTCTGGAACCGTATTGTAGTAGCAAGAATCCTGGGTGCTGTGACCACAGCGTAGCTCTAAGGTGACCTGCACCTTGCACATATCGGTGCATGGTAACCCACACCAGGTGTCACAGCGATGCCCACAGGGGAGCAGCTTCTTGCAGGGTATCTTGCATACAAAGGTGGTTGGGTCTTGGTGGCAGGGAACCATCTGTGTGTGTTGACACATGGGTATGATCTTCTCAACCCTCACTGGACATTTTTTAGGACATTCTTGGTGGCACAAACGTGGGCACTTGTGTTCCAGCTCACACAACATCTTCGGGCACTTCTTGACACACATGAACTTCTCATGCATGGGGTCGTAGGGGTGGCAGACTCTGGTGCAAACGTGTCCGCATTTCAAGCGGAACTCGCAGGGCTGTGTGCAGCCTCCCTCTGGTGCTTGCTGGAAATCTTCAGCACAGGATACTTGAACCTCTCGATCTGGATGATTCTGACAGCACAGGGTCAGAGCCTTCCCAGTTTGGCCATGCTCTCTCAGGGTGTTGAAGATGTTGCTCCACAGTTTGACTTGTTCCAGCATTTCACTGTTGCAGATACAGTACAAACCTTTCTTGGCACGGGACAAGGCCACACAGACGCGGTTGGGAATGTTGAGGAAGCCAACTTTGCCCTGTGGGTTGCTGCGGACCAGAGAGAGTATGACAATTTCATTCTCTTCCCCCTGGTACTTGTCCACCACATGCACTTTTACTCCCTGAAACTCCTTTGCAGGCATCAGACTGCGCAGACACTGGAGCTGACCGGTGTATGTGGTTAGGATGGTAATTTGATCTGGTCTGTAGTCCTGCAGTAGGAAATAGCGACAAAGAGCAACGACAAACTTTGCCTCATGGATGTTCTTATGGCTTTTCCCATCCTTGATGTCTTCCTCCAGGTGTGTGTGCTCCAAAAAGAACAAATTGGTCTTCAAGCCCTGTAATTCCATAACAAAAATATGTCACTCTATGATTTTCATCGTATTATTCTCATTTGAGCTTTACCATTCCTTTATATCAAACCTGACTGACTCCAAACACTCTGAAAGTCAAAGAAACAATGCAGATACTTTTTGTCCATGCAGGCTAGCAAACAGATATTCACTGCAAAGAAAAACAAGTGAAGTGAGACTCAGCAGGAGAGCAAATACAATACACACCTTGATGTTTTCATATTCATGCACAGAGGGATGGTTCTCCAGCTCAGAGTAGATGTGTGGGGTTAGAAGACGGGCAATATCTGGCCTCATACGGTGCTGAAATATAACAAAAACACAAAGAGGCATTGACATATGAATACAGGGGCATATGCAGTGAAGGAATCAAAGAAATTTTTGGTAACTAATCAGACCATTCAATCAGACAACGATAGACAAAAATACAAACCTGGTAGTTGAGTCTGACATAAGGGATTCCCATGTTCACCAGCCTCTCAAACATGGACATCTCCAGGTGGAAGTTCTTGGCAAGTTCATAGACGGTGGCGCTAGGACGCAGCTACATGAAAAAAAAAAAGTTTCCATTAATAACTGTTAAGATTACTGTTATTTCCTGTTAAGCTGGATGGCATGATTTAATTCTCGAGGCATACTGGAGGTTTACAGGCATACCAGCATTTAACTGATGAAACAACAGATAATCCTCACTGCATGCCCTGTGTTTTGTTGTCAGGCTGATGTTTGCCACCAGGGCCACTGATGTTCAACAGACACTAAACTTTATACTGTGACTTGCTCTGGCATTTTGAGATCAGTGATCAGTGTCCGATTTGCAGTTGTGTAAATGAAGGTCAACATTAATTACACAGTTCCTTAACACAGGTAGAAGCAGCCATCAATAGAGTAAGTCTAAGAGGGATAAATCATATTCTGCTGTGGGTTTCTTTTCTGGTAAGACTGGACGAGAATACAGAATATATGCAAATAAACCCAAACTTTCTTTTGCTGTCCTGTTAGTTTTTTCACTCTAAGCTGCTATATATGTGTGTGTGCGTGTGGGTGTGTGTGTGTGTGTGTGTGTGTGCGTCTACAAGTGTCTGCAAACAAGCTTTAGCTAGAGGACAGAGTGTGATTGTGCGTGTATGTAGGAGGGGAGTGGGGGAGGCAAGACAAATTCTACTATCACTGTGAAGCATTGTGCTGTGCTCAATCAACACCAAACCTGTGATTAATGAACAGCACAACAATGCCAGAACTTATTTTTCCAGGAACATGTGATGCAACACCTCCGTTACATGCACAAAGGCGTGTTTGTGCTAAATGATAACGAAAGTGTTTGTCGGTACAGTCATAACAACTACAACTGTCCCCTCGCAAGGGGGTCAGCAACGACTGGCTCTTCTAACCCTCAGAGGTGGCTTGCAGTGCTGGTGTCCTTCCTAATTTCCACCTGGCGCATGCTAGGGCTGTCACCTTATATTCAATATCCGAATAACCGTTTGAATATGGGGATAAATATCCATAACTGAATAGTAAATAAATATTCAAATGTAAAATATTGAGTTTAGTGGCACATCAGGGCACCTGGAGCAGTGGACCGTTTCATCCAACGGAGGGCGCTCTCAGCGCAGCCTGACCCTCAGCCACATCCGCTGCTCTCTTGACCTCAGTAAATAAAGAGGTGCCCCTCCGAGTGGACATTAACAGCACCAAATCACCTGAGGAGCACTGTGTGGTAGTATTTTGGGTTCTACACCGTTGATGGCAACTTTAAAATCAAAGACTTGGCTGTGTGTCGGTTATCTTATCGGTCACTCATCTTCCACATCAAATTTGTGGACTCAACCGTCAACTTTCATCCAAGTTATACAGCCGAGTGCCGCAGCGCTTTGTCGAGAGCTCAACCCCGTGTGACTGCGTGACTCGGCAGGGTCTTTACCGGGGGATGGGGGGCGCAAAATAATCGAATATCTCCTGTCATTTGGGTGTATGTTCGAAAATCGTTCAAGTTTGATTTTTAGGAAAAGTGACAGCCTTAGCGCATGCATCATTTCTATGCCCAGTTTTAAATAGCAAATGATCATGCACACTGGATTGCATGATCCAGGGGTGTGTTTTATAAGAATGAGGTGTTGTCTTACTCAAGGCTGTTTGCAACCACAAAAAAAAGACTGCACTTTAAACCACATAAAATCCTGGTCCAAAGTCTGAAGTCTGTGGCATTGTGTTTTTTACCATTTTTTAGGACACATAGGGGAGATTATACGCCCAAGTATAATGAAGGCACATTAGAGCTGTCACCTCATAATGTATATTATATTATCCTTTTGAACTGGGGGATAAAATTTGTATTCAACCTGTAAATATAAAATTAAATAGAATTTTTAACATGCAGCAACACATAAGGGTGCCCGGAGAAGTGAACCACCTGATCCAACAGAAGGCGCTCCCAGTGCAAACCGACCATCCATTGCTCTCTTTACCTCAACAACACTGAAGTCCACTCTGAGAAAATGGAGAAGCAAAGCCACTATGAGAGGACAACAACAACATAAAATATCCGAAGAGCGCCAGTGAGCACTTTGGGCTCCACACCGCCAATGAAAAACAAAGAACAAAGACTGTGCCGTGGACTGTGTGTTGATTATGTGCAAAACAGCTGACCCACCCATCATCTACAACCGCAGAGCCCATTTGTTGGCCTCCACCCAAGTGCGGTAGTAAAGGAGGTACCTCATCCCAGCAAGTCATCCATCCCCCAATATCTGTGTCACAGCTGGGCAGAAGGGGGAGATATCTTTGAAAATTACTGTGCATATTTGAAAACTGTTTGGATTACATTTTTATGAAAGGTGGCAGCCCTGAGGTACATAATCTGAGCTCTTTGCACCCTGTTTTGTGTTAAGAACTTGCCATGTCAAATTGCACAACATGGACCAACATGCCTCAACCCACTGCTTGCTTTTAGACGTGTTTCATTAAAAAAAAAATCAGCCTACCTTTATTATTTGAATATCTTTTTAGTTTAGATGTGCATAATACTGTGCACTTGTGTGACCTGGAGTTTATCAGAGTGATAGTACAGACCTCTGCTGTGCCTTTCATCAAAAGGGAGCTTTTATGAAGCCATGTTTTTGTATTTTAAGTTTAATAAACCCCTTGTACACCCTTCAATGGACCACTAGGACCAACAGTCTTGGCTTTTGACCTCTAAAAATCAAATCAGTATCCTTGAGTTACAGTGGACATAAAAGTGTTATTTAGATATTGCACTCAAAAATCTCCAGGATGGACAGACAGACAGATGGGCATACAAACCAAAAACATAACACAGCATGCCCTGACCATTAACCATGCAGAGAAGTCATGAAGGACTGAACAATATGCCTCATTAGAATACTCCATCTTGTTTGATCTTTACGCATTTTTACCATCACCTGCTCTTGTTGATTGCTCTATAATCTGAGAAACCCAAGAAAGTTCAATATTGATTCATATTGTTTTGCACTTTTACACACACCACATGTTTGTCACATTAAACTGAACCCACTTGTATAAATCATGGAGCAGCGCCTGGGGCACAGTGGAAAATTACTTTCATATTACTTTGATGGACCTGATGTATGAAAATAATCATCGATTTTGAAGCCCTGGCAACAATACACACAACTTTAAACACTATTAGAAATTCAGCTCTTTCGCTTTCTAAACTTTCTGTTCCACTGCAACTCTGTCAGGTTTGTTGGTCTATTCAAATGCATGCATACATTTCTGCATAAACAGTGCAAGAAACAAATATTAGGAAAGAGGGGGCAGAAGTTACACAACGAGAAGAGAGCAGGACAGAATACTGAGATCTGTGATAGGACTGTATTTGGTTGTGATCACACTCTGCAGATTGCTAGACAGGCTGCGTGGCCATATGTCCTTCGCAGGCTCTGACAAGTTATCGCAACAGTCCACTAATGTCCGGCATATTAGTCCTTACTCTTCGTTCTTTTTCTCTTAATGAAGTCTGGTATAGGGAGGATGTATTTGTTGCCATTTCCATCAATGAAGCACATACAGTCATACAGACTGAACAAATCCCTCATTAGAGGGCTTGGAAGTCTTTCATGAGGATGAAAGAGGTTTAAAAGTACAAAACTGCTTAAATTATAGGGTTAAGTTTGATGAGATACCCCTGTTAAAGAGTTTGTTTGTATGGAGTGATGGAGTAATGTAGCCTTGAATAGCAGCTGGATCAATGTCTATAATCAGACAGAGCCCAATCAGTGTCCTCTAAAGCAGGAAGAGGCGGGAGCTACAAGCAAGACAACAGCAGGAAGTAGAGCAAGTAAATAGATTCTAATAGCTTCAGTAGCAGTTTTATCAGATTGGGAATGCATTTCTTTGTTCCTAAAACCTTCACTGTTATGACACTTCACTTCCTCATCACGGAGCAAGGCAAGGCTAGGAGCTCTACTCTGTTTAAACCCATTTTTCCACTTATTTTGTTCTCCTGCATGTATGTCAACGCAGACCCTCTTAACATGAGGGTCTGCGCTCCCTGCAAGCTTTTTTATTTTTTATTCCCATTTTTGATGTTGCGACACCTTGAATGACACTGCTCTGTGTGATCAGCCCCTTACTCTGCTCTTTTTGCTAACGGTCTGGTTCAATCATCTTAGCACTTCTGCATTATGTGATCTGTTCATTTGGATTTGTACCTGCTGATGGTCTCCAATGAGGATGAGGTGCTGGCACTCTTCGCTCAGCGTGGTGATCGTGTGAGCCTCCAGAACCTCTGCAGCTTCTTCTACGATGATGAGACGTGGGCGCACTTCCTGTAGAAGCTGACGGTATTTGGCAGCCCCGGTTGTTGTCATGCCAATAACCTGATGGGCAAATGGTCAGTGAGTTTATTCATGAACCTAGAAAATCCTTCAAGATGTTCTTGAGATAATGCTTGACATTGATATTGATGAAGTTCATTCCAGTAATGGTGCTAAATCAATACTTTTACAATGGAGCTTGTGACTAAATGGTTCCTGAACTGATACTTTTACAAGAAGGAGGAGCATAAAAAATAAATGCCTCTTTTGGGACCAACATGAAAATTACTCTGTTTCCTGTAATATCCATTTCTTTAGCTGATGGGCTAGAAAGAAGGTCAGTATTTTCAGTTCTGACATTTAGTGAAAAGTGCCAAAATAAAGCATTGAGATCTCTCTTGTGATTCGTCAACAATAAGACATGCTCAGTGTAGGACTGCTTTTCACACTCATCCTGGAAACTGTATTCACAGACAGGGCTTACACAGACATACGTGAGGATGGACAATCCAGAAAGACAGTGTCTCAGGCCTTGGCTGGCCGGCTCAGAGGCATAAAAACATGATGCATACAAAATCTAACATTAAATCACTTTGTACCTTGGCTTTCCGGAGCACACAGAGGCTCTCCTGATGCTTTACTTCCTTCAGTCTGTCCACAATGTTCTGATAGTCATCTTCATACTGCAGGACTCTGTTGCAAAGTTCGTCCCTGTAGCGGGCCACCCACAACCTGTGGATACAAAACAGACAAACTGTAATAGAATAGAATAGAGTAAAAGATAACTACTCCCAATATCTATGTCTCAAAGTGTATTTACACACTACAGCTAATGCAGAGGGAACAAGATGTTTTAGGCAGCTGCTGGTTCCACAAAGAGGGGGTGAGGAAGAGGTCCTTATCCTGCAGTTGTTTTGTTTTGTTCACAGAAAATATCTCACGTTCAACATACTTAAGGACACACAACACTAAAAAAAGCAACCTCTTTAAGTTGATGGAAAAACAAATCTCCTCTTTAAATATCTGTCTGTATTAAAGCTGCCAAAAAGTTATTCTGTTTTTCTAAATCTATCATCTTATCATCAGGTTGACAGTTTTCACATAAAAGCCATTTTTTGAGCAGACATTCAACACATCATGACATAAAGTGATGGACTGATAACCAGATCATTTTTAATGAGTTTGAAAAGTTCTCATGTTTCAACAAATGGGATTCATAACAAAGTTTTGGGGTAAGTTTGGGGGTGACACACTTGCTGTGGCAACAGCTGAGTTACATTTTTTTCTTTAAGCTGATGACTGAAGTAGGCAAGAGCCTTTGTCTTAAACTGATGAACAATACTGATGTGCTCTGAGCTTATTTTTCAGCACAAAACACTGATGAAGGTCACACTGGCTGAATGGTACAGAAAAGGTTTTGATCTCCATCCTGACTCCTCATCACTTTTCATATTAAGCCAAAATATTTGTACAATTTAGACAGTGTGCAGGAGTTCACCAGAAATAATAAATGATCCAACACTTGTGGGTTTCTTTTACCTCTGGAATCAAACAGTTACTGCATTCATTTGATTATTACTAATATGAAAAATGCTCCTGAAGACGATCACACAAATAAATGACTGATTATTGCATTTATGCTAAATATTTTAAATACATTTTGTGTTCAACATGTGTGTATTGTGTGTATGATGTTATTTTAACATATTATAAACACGTCTTCCCTTTAAATTACTTAAAAATATATATTAATGTGTCTTTGAAAGCGTGATATTCTACCCGGCCCTAACAGATTTACAGAGATTAAAAACAATCATTAAACAAGACTGCCTTATTTGTCAGTTTAAATGATAATTAAGACTTCACAAACAGGAGTCCTGACAGTAGTAGAAGTTTCGTCTTGGCTCTCTGAGGTGAGAGGATCCTCTGGGAGACATTTTCCTGGTGATTAGTTGACTTAATTATACACACTGGGACAACAATTCTTCTATGAGACTGAGGCTGCTTGCATGGGAGATAAAAAGAGGTAAGGGAGGGGAAGAAAGAGGAGAGAGCGATGGTAGATGTAGGAAAGAGGGTGGGGGATAAGGAAAAGAGGAACATGGCTGGTTGAGAGGGAAAGAAAGAAAACATGTATAACAGATAAAGACGTACCGATAGAGTCTCCATCTGTCCTGCATGCTGAGGGTCCAAATGTCCAAGACAGCCCGTTCCTCCTGTCTGGTCATGGTGGAGGACCCCTGCAGCTCTTTCTTGATGTAATTCTTTATCCGTCTTTTCTCTTCCCGTTGTATCTGTACAGATAAGAACAGGGTCAACATTTGACTGCAGGAATGTTAGCGGTTTACTTTCTTAGCTAATCTGCAAACACATCTTGTTTAGATAAAAATGATAACCAGTGTCCTATGGGCCACATTTATATGGACAGTATAAAGAATTCTTGCACTAACATGGCCCAATTAATTTTGATACGACTGATCCATTTCAGTTCAGTTCTCCCGCTACATCAAAAACCTTGATGTGCATTAAATGAACCTGGGTTAAGGCAAAATACAGATTATCTAAAAGTGCTATGCTTAAGGTTCATCAAACTGAGAAAAATAAATTCAATTTTTTTGCACCACAAAACAAACAGCAAACTAAACAAGCGTGGCACATTCAACTTAAAAAAAAAATCCACAGCACATGGAATAAGGGGTTAATTTTCTGTTATATATTGTGTTTATGAAAAAGTAAATGAATTAATTAAAAACTAGACGTGTACCGAGAGAACAAACCTCTGTCAAGGCATTAATTAGCCGAGTTAAAATCAGACATGTTGGATCCTGATTCATATCTGCCAAAAATTCAATCCGTTTTTCCTTGTGCCATGACCAACATTTCCAGAAAATGTCATCAAAACCCATTGATAACTGTCTGCAGGCAAACATCAGCAGAATGTAATCTCCTTGGTGGATAAATAAGTAAATAACCCTCAGGGATTCATTAACCCAGTTTTTTTTTTCTTGCAATTACTGACCACAAAAAATTAGTTATGTGCAAATTTATCAGATCACCTGTCATAAAAACGAGAAAACATAAAAAATTTAGAAATACTTAAAAGCATGCTTAAACAAAATGTTGTTATTGAGCATACATTTTGAACAGGAATGAGGAAGTTCAAACTGAATTCACCTTTTTAAACCTAAATTTGACTATATGTATCACTTTGGTTAAAGAGCTTCTGTATACTGGTGTATTAGCCATTACAGAAACATTAAAAAATATTTCAATAATCACCAATGCTGTTAATTTAGTGCAGCTCTGGTATAAACCCTGTACTGGGTGACGGTCTTCTAAATTTGTTAAGCACTGTATATTTATGTCCGTGTGTGTTAATAAAATCGGTCATTAAGAACCTCTCATGTGTAATAGAAAAAAAAATGTTGGACTTTTTATGGCCTTTAATTTCAGAAAATTGAATTTACAGGTTAAATTTTGCCCTACTGTTCTCTGGCAGATGTGTCACATGATTCAATACTGACATACAGAGGTCGGTATGTCCACAAAACAAATTGATTTTTTTTTTTTTTCAAGGAAAACCCACTTGTTTTTAAAAGGCTCCTGAGATTAGATTGATTGTTTTTTCATGACATTTGTGGGCTCATTTCAAATGAATGTAGGACCATGTCAAACCTCTCCTATATGTTGTAGAGAAAAAATAACTTTGGAAAGAGTTAAGAATCTCATGAAAACATAGCTTGAGAAAATACTCCAGGGTGACCGGATGAACTTCACTGATGTAAACTTGCACGCGTTTCTCCCTTTTGTCACAACTTAACCATGACAGCAGCCATTTCCTATTGTCTCTTAACAAGAACGGATTGCTCTGACCATTTTCTGACCAAAAACAATTGTCTCAGCATAAAGCTTTTAAACAGTCAACAGTCAACAGTCAAGAAATCAAGCAAATCCAGCAGTTTTGCAAGGTTAAATAGGACAGTGAACGAAGTACTGAGACACATACCCACCACCTGAACTCCCCAGCGTTGACATTCTGATGTGAACATGTTCAGGTATGTTCAGGTGTGTTTGCTAAATGTCACCAAATATTTTGCTTGGAGTGGATTAAAGGTTGGTCTCCGTAAAACAAGTGTCAGTAGCAGTCAAAGCATGATGTGTAAATGTTAAAGGTCCCATACTGTGCAAAATAAATTTTTACTATGTTATCATTATTATAAAAAGTGCCCATGGCATGTCCGCAAACATCCAACTCTCTCCCCGTGGCCTGCTTCACCTTTCAGAAAATTGTGCCAGGTGTTTGCTCAGCCCACAGTTGAAGGAACATGTCCATGCAGCCAGAGTAAACATTAGAGCAAAGTGCCAGAAAGCTGATGCTACATCCACTACTGCTAAAACTGTTCTGAGCAGGGATGAAACAGAAGGGTTTATAGGTATTTCAAAGGTAAACATCTGAAAGGATTTTAAGGCTAGAAACATCAAAAATGTATAACCTGAGGACTTTTGGGACAAGTGTAAACTCAAAAGAATAGGAGGACAAGAATTTGATTTTAAGTGTGTTCAATAACATCTGTCATGAAATGGGACAAAACATATAAAGATTGATTCACTGATTGATTACTCAGTATATTTCTTTTTAATCTAAACCATATATCTGGGGGAAATGCATCACAGCAATACTTTTCGACTAAACAGTAAAGCCCAACAAAGTGGCCAAATCCTTAACCCCATAAATGAAGATGATTCCTGTCAAAATGGAGACAGAATTTATGTAAAATAACATTTCTGTATGTCTTCAGGCATGGCACTTAGCAAACTTTTCCTCAGATGCACTGATGATGTGCAATAGGCTGATGCTTCATAAACAGCACACAGCGTAGACATGCACACCTGAATGCAGGTGATGTCGACACAGCCCTGCCAGTTGCTTCAGGCTGTTCCACTAATTGACAGGTGGTGGCAGTAATGTGCCAGGATATTGAAGAAGAAGCCAACAGAGGGGGTGAGTTAAGAGAAGGCAAGGGAGCAAAGTAGAGATTAAAATCATGCAAGTTGTAGCCTACCTGTAACCTGGTTTTAAAAAGTTAAAAGGTACAGAAATTCATTTTGATGTGAAGTAGTAAAAATAAACATAGGTTCAACTGAGCAAATTTTACATTCACTTCATATTTACTCCTCCAATCCAGGTCATTATTCCTCTCTCTCTCTGTTCATCATTATAAACTCATTATATTACCTCCCACTCTCCTTCGTTCTGCTCAGGCTGGATTGCATCTTCCTTCAGGTTCATATCCAGCATTAATCCTTCCAGCTCTTGAATAGCCTGGCCCATGTCTCTCTTCTTTTTCTTTTTTTTCTGTTCTCTTCCACCTCTGGAGTCGCCGTCATCAATAATCCGTTCTGCCAGGATCATTGCTGCTTCCTCTGTGATTTCAATGAGGTCTTCCTCTTGCTCCAGCATTGCTTCCTCTGGTGCTGTGTCCAACACATTGCAGGAAGGAAAGGCAAAGCATCTTTATTTGTACAGCAGGTTTCAACAATTCAACGCGCATCGTTAAAACATCATGACCACATTTAAGACATTTCAAAAGTTCTTAGACCAACAAAAAGTATATCAACAGAAAAAAGAAACAAAATGAAAGAGGGAAAACACCCAAAACACAGGCTGAAAATAGTTTATATGTACATATTTGCACATAAACTTAGTGCTTGTCAAATTTAATAGACAACCACTCCATGAAAGGTTTACGCCACATCTGACCTAAATGAAAAATGCTGGTCATTACAATCATTCTTTATATAGAAGTCCAAGAAAGTTCATTATGTCTACGTAGATAATATGCTTTTATTTTCTTTATAACAGACAAGTAAGGCTTCTAAAAACCTTACTTGTCTGTTAAAAAGAAAGTAAAAGCAAATCATTTTTTATGTTTCTGTAATGGTTAATACACCTGTATGCAGAAGCTCTTTGAAATAATATTTTTAATGCTAAAATATAATTACCATTGTTATCCATGAATTTTCAAATTGTCTTTTCACAAAGAAAGAGAAAAAACGTAAAGCACATTGTCATTTGTTCGTTAAGACGTCATATTATATTTATTTACTTGCACTGCTGAATGGAAAAAGTCATTTCAGTGGTTGAATGTTATGCTTGAGTATGTATATATATATATATATACATATACAAGTCATTTTGAGTTGTTTTTCTACATCTTTGAATAAACCTTTTTCAGTACCTCTGACTCAGTGCCTCTGACAGCAGAAGTCTTACCATCAAATGGATTTGTGTACTCTGTCTCCCTCTGCAGTAAGGACACGGCGCCAGCACCCAACCACTCCAACATGAGACTGGACTTCCCCTGACTCTGCATTGCAAAACCATGAAACATCTGCAAAACCTTGCATGAAAAGAAATTTAAAGTTAGTAGTATTCATCTGTCTTAGTTTGAACATGAATGAGCTATGTTCTTTATGATTAAGTGGGACTCACAGGTTGTTGGTGCAGACTGTTCCAGTGTCTGGGTGAAATGTGCATCTGCAGAAGGCTATCCCGCATGATGCCTCTCTGACAACACTCCATCTTCAGGGTTTCAGCCTGGATCTTCTTCTCCTCATCTTCCAACTGCTTATAAATCTGAGGGAAAAAGTCACATATGAAGAAAGTATAATGAAAACAGTGCACAATATTTGAGAGCTGACTAAATATGGAAGAAATGTGTGACTAAAATTTGACATGAGATTATGGAAATATGACCACAACAAATGATTAATAAACTCATTATAAATGATGCACCAATTCAAATTTGACAATACTGGATTTGTCAGTGTTTCAAAACTCACTTATTATATATTGGCAAGAAAAACTACCATAGATCAATTGCAGGGCTATATTTTGGGGGATGTGCACGTCAGTCAATGGGTCCTGTCATATGCCAGCATGACAGTACCCATAGACTTTCTGCATGACACAGGTGTTAGTTTTACGGTGCACCTGTTTAAATAGTAAATGATCATGTGCTCCTGTTTGTGCCCAGGGGTGTGTTTCTCTGAAAACAAGGAGTGGTCAGGTGCAAAGCTGGCGTGTTCCTAACTTGAGGACTAAGAAAACGACTGCACTTTAGACCTCCTTCTACCTGGTCTGAGGTCTAAAGTCTGTGGCGCAGAGTGTTTCTGCTATTTTTAAGATGCATTAGCAAGATCCAACCACACACTTTGCTGGACTTGTTACACTAACATGGGACGCACAGCAGCACACCTCTAGTAATAAATATCAAAACATTTATTGTTATTTTAAATATCAGTATTAAGTTTATAAGGGGACAGAGAGCTGAGAGACAGCCAAGATTTTTTGGCAGAGCTCTTCAGTGCACTTTTCCTGTGTGCTCCAGCTCGCGTAATACTCCAAGAAACAAGAAAAATATACACACAGTAAGAAATTTCTCTTGCAACATAAACGTACAACTATAAAATTTGTATTTGTAATTTGGATAGTTATGCTCATAGATAATAAAACAGGCTGTCAAGTTTGTTTTACACATGCAATAGGCAATAGAGCCAAGGATTCCTGCAGGAAAAAGATTAAATAATTTTTTTGGGCCCACAGTTATTTCATGTTTTCTAAACAGGTCTTTCATAAAGACAAACCTGTCTGGTCCTGCCGGTATTAAGTGGAGATTTTAATAATAAATGAGGTTTCCCTTTTAAGCTCATGCAGGAGTGTCTGACTTGTCTTTTTTAAGTTCTTTATGCTCTGGAATGCGTTAATGAAAAAAAAACACTTTAATCTGAGAATTAACATATTTCATAAAGTGTCCTGTGTGCGTTCTCAAGAGTACAGCGGTACATTAAAAGGAGAATAATTAAATAATGCAGCAGAAGCAAAGACCCCCTGTGTTGATAGCACAATGCTTGCTACATAAACTGCTTTCAAGAGACTGAGTGCTGATCCTCTCATTGGTTTGATCTAGGTTACCCACAACACACACCTATGTATAATCAAGGTACATAATCCGCCCTTTTTAGATTAGATTACATTAGATTAGATTAGATAGAACTTTATTAATCCTTTTGGGAAACTCCCTCAGGGAAATTAGTAAGTTTTTTGCGCCGCACACTGGGCTTTTATGCTGCAAAATTCTGTCATCAAATAACAAAATACAGACCGACATGCTCCAAACCACACACATTCAGACAATGCACCTCACACTGTCAAAATATGACCCTTTGGTTGTAGCCCCTCTGCATCGCAGTAGTACAAATCAACCTTGACAGACTGACTAGTTGGTAACAGTGCTGGGATGGTATGTTTCCTGTTAACATCATTGACGTGAAATGTGAACACAGACAGTTATTTTTCAGAGTTGTAGTGTAGGGCAGTCAAAACTTACCTCGCGTAGAGCAAAGCGCAGATGGTTTGGCCGATCTTGTCTGTGGCCCTCTGAATGGATCAGCTCTGACAGGTTGAAATGCTTTAGGCTCTCACTGCTGCTGCGACCTCCCACTCTCACTATGCCATGTGGCAGGAACTTCAGGATACCTTGAGATATAGGGGCAACAATTTTGCACATGTAAACAAACACAACTTTTGAGTGAAAGTGTATCTAAATTACAAAAATGGAGGTCTGCTTACCCTCAAGGAACTGATCCAGGGCATGGTTAGTGTAACACACTACCAACATTGGAACGGCGTCATATTGGTGTCTCCATAGATCCTGATTTGTCAACAGAGCCTGAGCGATTTTGAGACCGACGTAGGTTTTGCCTGAGAAAATGGATCAAATAAATATAATCAAATAAAAACTGACAAAACTACCACTACACTGAACAACACTTTCCATTTCAGGAGTAAATTCATCACAAACACATACGTTGAGATACTCTGAACGCAAAATATTGTTATTTTTTTTCTCTGTGATGTCTGAAGGTAAAAGTCCTGAAGGATTTTTGTCTTTTGCAATAATTTTCAATGTATTTCTAAAATATCTTGAAAGATTTTTTTTGGTGTTGAACACATTGGTGCTAGCTATACATTTGGCATTTCATATTAATTTGGCTTAATACATGATACCTAAAAAAAGCTATGACTCACAAGGCGTTTAAAATATATTTAAACCCATATTTTAAATATTTAACTTCTCATTTATACATGTAAAAAGAGCAAACTGCATCCCTGTAGGTATGATACTTCACTCAAATGTTCAAACACTGTACAATTACACAGATACAAATTGCTGGTTAGTTTATCACACTCCAGCTATTGAGAGCTGCATTCACTTGTATTTGAATAAATTGTTATCAGGGTAACTGAGCTTTTACTGGAGTACAATCTTGTGATCCCTTTCAATACCTGTGATTTTGATTGTCAGGAAAAGAGGTCTGTATTTCTCGCAATATCTTAGAACCTATCCTTTTTTAGTTTTCTTTCCTGAGAAGCACAGGACAAAAATATGTTGACTTTTTTTCTCAAGAATCTGAAAAATGAGAGACACAGTGTCATTCTGCTAATGACTAAACTCTATTACCACCTTTTGGCCAAGGTACAGCGATTTGGTCTCTGTTGAAAAGCTTTACAATGTGTGCACAAGCCTTTGAACATCAATCCATTGAGAGTAGAAAAGAATTTTGTTGAATTTTATGTTTGAAAAACCTATGGCACAAACATACTTTTTAATCATCAAAAACTGAAGTCATCATTCCTTCAATGATTTTTGACTGTCTCACCAGTGCCAGGAGGTCCCTGTACAATCGCCAGCTCCTTGGTGAGGGCCAGCTGGAAAGCTCTCATCTGAGACTCATCTAGCCCCAGCTGCTCCATTTTAGGCCAAGCCCCTGGGTTCAGGCTGTGGAAGGGACGAATACTGGGCTTATGTTTTTTGGGAACTATGGCTTTCAGGTCATAGGTGTCTGCAAGCCGCAGATAAGCAGGAGGGGCCACGTCTGAGCTGCACTCCACAATGTACCTGGAAAATCATGGAAAAGATATATTACTTTTTACAAGAAGGCATAGAAATATGTCAATTAATAAAGATACTTAGCATGTTTTATCTAACCCTATATTTTTTTAAACAAAAATACTGCACTTAACATCTAATTACTCTTCCCGTTAAGATAAAATATGCATGGAAGCAGCAATGTCTCAATTGAGCAGTGTTATCAGCAAATATTGGCCCTGCTGACAAACATCAGCCCAACAGCAAATAATGCAGCAGGCACCGATGTCAGTATCCAGTGTTTACTTTTTGTGTCACATTAGTTTAGGACTGGCAAGCTAGAATACCTGACTGCTGTTTAAGGGTTTTCTTCTTTCTTATAGGGGAAAGTGAATTTCCTGTAGGACAAACTGATTTATTTTCATGGTCATATGTAAAGAAAAGAAAATGCTAGAAGTGTGACACCATCTTTGAGAGAGACCTACGTTATGCAAGTTGCAATTCAAGTTCAATTAACATTTCAAGAGAGGGAGAAACTAAAACAAATCAAATACATCAAATGCTCACAAACAAAAAGGGCTAAGGGAGGGAATAGCTGTCCTTGCAGAGTGGAACCCTCTAGAGACCAGATCATCTCATTTTCGTTAGGACTGATCAGTCAACTCAAGTAGAAAGGCTTGATTCTTTGTAGGATGGGAATTGGGATGCAGTTTATATCTACTACAGGCCAATATTGACCATCAAAACTGCATATGTTGCTGGTTGATTTAACTCAGGTTGGAAAAGAAAGTTATTTAACACAATTCAATGAGCTATAAATTAAGTCATCACAAAGAAACTAACAGAGTAGGAGAGCTGGAAAATTATCCATTGAATTACAGAGCTTGGTGAGAATTTACCATGAGGAGCTGGCAGAAGGCAGTCTACAACCTGTTCTGCAAAGCTGATCAAAATTAGCACCAGTATTACGAAAAACATCAATAAAATAACAATGGATTTGAAGAAGAGCTGAGCTATACAATTGGTTAATCTGATGGTGCAGTTATGGGAGTAACTAAAATAATTTAGTTAAAGGAGTCACAGGGATAAGGTCTGCGAGAGGGACGGCCAACAAAGAGTTTTATAATAATCCAAAACTGTGTGGTATCTTTGAAGGGTGCTGTGAGGGCAGACAATGAGGTAAAGTTAAACTCATCCATGCGTGCAGCCTTGTTTGGAATACTGTGGTGATGAACTTATTCCAATTAAAAGTGAAGCCACTGAACATTCTTTGCAGCCATGTCTCCCCAAACATCCCTTGTTTAGATCTCTGAGGGAAACAAAGGAGCACTGAGACTGTTTGAAAACTATGACCTTGGCTATAAAATCTGTACCTCTGAAAGGGCAAGTTGTTGTCCTGCTGCTGCTGAAGACCCTCGAGAACATACCGATAGGCCTCAAAGAACGCAGTCGTCTCGACCATAAGGAAGGACTGACCCTTCTGTAACACAAAACATGATTGTTTTCAAATCTTTATCTTACACCACAAACAGGCTGAACTCACAGATACTCTTTGGCTGTAATTTTAAATGCCACATTGTAGTTGTTCAGGATTTGGACAAAATATCAATATGGTTGTAAGCTGTAATCCTAGCATGAGCAATACAATTAGAAAATCACTGGCCTCAACTATAGATATTTAAATTAAAAAGATATTGTGCCACGTTGACAGGTCTACATACACAGGTTGATGAGCTACAAATACTGTATCGTTTAATTTCTTTGTGCAATTTAATTTTATTATTAAAAGTATGTTTGTGAATATAATGTCTGTATTCTTTATAGGGATATATTATGAATCACATAAACTATAATTACCACAACTCAAAGGTTCATCTTTGAGCCAAAGTGAACTGTTTTAACAATGTCTGAAGAAAATCCCTCTGAGCTTCCCTTACATTTTCCATTGAGAAATTAATGTAGATTCATACACAGGACAGACCACTTAAAAACATAACACTATGAGTTTCAGCTGTCACAAACATGACAATTACGCTGATGACTTCCAAAAACCTTTACAGAAATTCTGCACCTTTAAACACCTTTTAAAACATTTTTCCTCCCACCTGCATTGTGGCCAGCTGGAGTCTGCTTTCTTCAGTGAAGGAAATCTGAACCTTTCCTTTGGACAGGTCCTTGGGGTCTCGATCTGACACCGTGGCAAACAGGATGGTGTCAAAATAATCACTAGACAGGACGACGAGGGATCCAAAGATCAGCCTTTTGGTGTTTTCCCAGCGCACAAACTGTGAGAAATACGAAGGTATTGCAATGATTATGGTGGTATATATGTTTAGTCACTGAATTATAAAGAAAACATAAATAGGTGAAAGTCTTCCATCAGACTTCACAAGTTAAATTGTCTTTGAAAAGAGTTGACCCTTTGATGACTGTAAGTTAATCTTGTTTTCTTTATTGCTGTTTCAGCTTAGGTTGTGTTAAAATTGACGTTGTTTTCTTTATACATAGCTTATTTTACTGTATTTTTTTTCTCTTTAATAACATTTTGAATGATACATATTTTGACAGTATCCAAAAGCTTTAAAATTATCTGCAACAGCCTAGTCCTAAGATGCAACCTAAGAAAAAGACAGCATTGACCTTCATGCACGAATACAGCCCAGTATTTTAAATGGTGTGCAGCAGAAGTTTGGATGCAGTTTCGGTTGATAGAAAACAAGAAATTTTCCCATAATAGACAGCTAGGATTTCTATTTTTGCTGCCATTGTAACCAAACAGGTATTTTCACCATCATATGACTTTAACAAGCATTAAGAGACACAACAATCAAGACACTTACCTTGAGTGGCTGCACATCAAACTGGACGACATAAACTATCCCAGTGCGCGTACACTCTGGCACCAACACCTTTGTGTCAAAATAAACTCTGATGTCGTCAAACTGCTTCTTCTTCAGAGCATTTTCGTTCCTTCCCATGTCATTGCGGTTCCAGAGCAGCTGCTGGATCCCATCCCTTAGAGGCCTCACGAAGTCCTCTCTCAGCAGTCTGAAGTGCGTGTCGAGGTACACGTGGGTGCTTGTGTAGCGTTGAGACGTGAGGTTAGGCCTAAGGAAGGGCTTGTTGCCCTTCTGGAGCTCCTCAAGAGTCGGGTAGACGGGGATGTTACGGAAATCTTCCAAGTCCTCATCATCTTCAAAAGATAAAGGACATAAAAAAATTTAGATACCAAAGTACTTCAATAAAACATAATTGCAGTAATTTCTTGAGAAAGGTTGTCATAGTTAAAGAAATTATTAAAAAATAATATATAAAATGTAGGAGCACTTGTTAACTGAAACTAAATAAAAAAATCAGGCTTTCTAGAAAGCGGTAGCGAACAGAAATATCACTGCATGCTGACAAAACAAACTAAAAAAGAGAAAAAAATATGTTCCGTGTTTTTTTTGTCATCTGACGCTACGTGCTTTTACTGCCCACAGCTGGATGATAACATGAACATTTACTTCCTGGACAAATACTGTAAAAATTTAATTTTAATTTACAAATTTAACCAAGACAATCTCCTATAGTGAGGAGGAACATTTGTCCACATGTAAACAGCGTTTTAGGTCACTGAAAATTACATTTGGGAAAACTCCCGCCAGTGTGACCGTGACACTCTGCACCAACCTCTCCTCAGGGTGATCTAACACTGTGCAACATAATTGCTGTTGTTTACATTGGTTAAGATTATCAGATAGGATTTGGACTAAAATATTGATGATGAAAATTCACTCAATACACCTACCAACACCAGGTAACATGGCTACAAGTTTAACCATAACACCAGACAGACTTGTGGTTTTAATAGACATGGAAATAAAACAGTTTTGCATAGAAGTTAAAAAAAAAAGGGCATCACTGAAATTGTGTCATTGTAGTAACTGTTTAACAGAGCATTCATATTTTGTGTGGACAAGGATGTCATCAAAAACTTCATGCTTATGGACAAGATTATTTTAAACCATTTTTGAAAATACTGAAACTGAAATTGAGAATTTAAAATAGACACAAATAAAATGTATTAATATAACTTTGCACTACCTGGGTTATCACGTCCATTTGCTAGGAGGGCATACGTTTCCTTATCCGAGCGTAGGGTTCCCTCCCAGGACCGCTCCTCAAGGTGTCTGATCAGGATCATTATATTCTCCACTTTCTCCTTCACTTGCTGCTGGATGTCGACTCCTGATAATTTGAGCCTGTCAATAATGGCCTGAATTTGTGTCATCATCAAACTCACTGTGGGAAGTGAGCTGGCAGGGTATATGTTGAGGACCTAGAGAGCAGACAATAAAACAGTCAGGAGAAGCAAATACAAGAAGATTAAAAAATAATTTGTTTTGACCGCACTGTAAAAGCTTGAACTATAGCTTTAAAGTCTTTGCCATTGACTCTCTGGAGTACCAAACATGGAAGTATTGGGTTGGATACCAAAATCAAACCACTACATCTGATAATACAAAAGGAGATCACACCAAAGATCAATGCTCCTTTGATTTATTTCTAATTAAATATAGGGTTTCATTTTTGCAAATAATCACTTTCTTTCTCTGCTTACAGATGTACAACCGACAAACTTTATTTTAGGGCAGAGGTTTTAAATGCCACACGCTAAAACATTTTAAAACACATTTACTAAGGATTTCTTTGAGTGATGTAATCTGAATTTGGGTGGATGTTTTTCCTCTTTATCTAAATTTGTCTAGCTGCACATGTAGTTTTGATGAATTACAGAGGCAAGAGTTCAAGAGTTAAGTTTTTTACTGTTTGATATAAGTAAAACTGTTTTAGCATCAATGGCAGAAAAATGATCAACTGTTCTTTTTCTGGAAAAGCACTTTCCATTGGTTACAGTTAATTTTAGGGTAGTCTTAACATAGCCTAAGCAATTTTTTTTTTCATTACTTAATATCTAAAGTTTGAAATAGTTCATTAATAGCAGAATAAAATGTTATTTGACTTGCTTTAAGTGAAATTAAACAAGAGTAATTGGTATATTCTCTTACAGGAGAAACTTGTTAACACCAGTTAACATAGTCACAAGTTAGACCGTTACACCTATCAGACTTCAAGCTGATGGAATAAATTTAAAAACAAATGATCTTTTGAGGATTTCCAAAAACAAATGTTTTTGGAAACAACAGCAATGTCTGCAACAACTGTTGCAGACATTGCTGCATAATATTGACAGCTTTAAATGTTGCATTAATGCATTTGTTTTTTTAATGTGAACAAAGATACAACACCGGATGAACTTTTTCTTTGACATAAGAGGAAAACCTCAAAAAAAAAAAATCGCAGCCTCAATGAAGACATAAAAGTGAAAACAAAAACAAGAGATTTCTTCTCATCCAAATCAGATCTGAGCAATCACTGCAGATTCTTTAGTCCTAGTTGAAGCCCCATGTCCTTTGACAGCCTCAGAGTCAAGCTGGCCTTTACTTCTGCTTTTAATTTCAACTAAACAGCTACACATGACTTAACGGTTTACCTCAGATAGGATAGACAGGATACACTCCAGCTGCTGTGGGTATCGTTCCCTGCGCTGGGGGTTGGACTCTGACATCATGCCCACCAGATAGTGGGGCAGGACTGTGCGAAAGAACCCAGAATCCTTTATGACACCAGCCAGGTACTGCAGGGTTCCTCTGTTTGTCCGAGATTTAAAGGCTTTACTCATAACCAGGCAGAGGAGCTCCACCAGGTCTTTCCTTATCGTGGTCTCATTCAGGACCTCTGGTAGCGCTTTCTTGGCCGCCAGAGTGATGGCCACCTCAGACGGCTCTTTAAGGGCAAGTTCTTCCAGTGTTTTAAAGCCCAAGCCGTTGCCTTGTGGTGCCCCAGCTTTGCCTTGAGACTTAGACCCATTTTGCTCTTGTCTGTCTCCTCCCCTGTTTCTCCCCCCAAATCCATTTTCTCCCCTTCTATCCACGCTCTGACTTCCACTTCTCCAGCCGCCCTCCACTGCCAACCCTCCTCTCCATCCTCCTCTTCCAGCTCCACCTTGCTCTCCCTTTTTTCTGAAGCCACTTCCTTCCCTCTTGGCTTTTCCGTCTCCTTTTCCAGCACTGCCACTCTCTCCTCTTTCTCTCTGTTTGGCTCCTCCCCATTGTCCACCTGACCCTACTTTCTTTCTGGCTCCTCCCTCCGGTTTACCTGCTCCTCCTGCACCTTTTTGCCCGTCTCTCCTCACGCCTCCTCCAGGTCTACCCTCAACAAATACACCTCCTCCCTCTCCATTTGTCAACCCCTGCTTTTTGCTCCTTCTACTCCTGCTTTTACGTTTTTCTTTGGTAGTATTTCCATTTTCATCAGAGTTGCCTGGGGAAAGACAAAAATGATATGTAGATAAAATTAGCACCTATTGTTTCTGTATTCACATTTTTCTCAGTTATAACTCAAGTGTCAAACTTACCATCACATAGTTCTCCTCCCAGTAGGCCATCCATAGGCTCAAACATGAAGGGAGAAAGTAAGGACCACTGATGCTTTCTAACGGAAAGATAAAAGAGATCGAAGAGGTGAAAAGAACAGATTTCAGCATAATTATCTTTTTCACTGATTTTATGATTTTAGCTTTTATTTCAGTCCTCATGGTTCATTTTATGTTTCAGGTTCCTGTATTGTCTGGGTTCTGATGACATATGTAAAGGGGGCCTTCGATTCGTGGGCCTGGAGTCGGTTTGCACCTTCTTCGGGGCGCAGTCACACACTGAGTCATTACTGCCTCTTGTGTGTTACTGTGGGCCACTGTGCTTTGGTGTGGTTTTTTGGTGTCTCTGGCCCCATGGGGTCGGGGCCTCTTGTGTTTTTGTGTTCAGTGACTGGGCCTGGATTGTTGTGCCCACTTTTTGGGTTTTAGGTTTTCCTTGTGTTTCATGAAATTTTCCCCAGAGCATAAGCCCCGTTGGTCTGTAAGACACCTGCTGTCCTCTTAGGTTCTTTTCTTTCTAGTGTCTGTCATGTCTTTTGTGTTTGTCTGTAAGGGTTCTTTGTGGTTTTTTATTTCCTTTGTGCTCATCATTTGAGCTTCATGCCTTTGTTTTTAGCAGTCCTTCTATCCTTTGCATCACTGTTTACAGACCACCCCACCACTCCACTTCTTTTATCAGTGAATTTTCAGAGCTCTTATCAATCATACACGCCACCTATAACAGAATTTTAATAACTGGTGATTTTAATCTGCACATTGATAACATCTCCGACCCATTGTCGAGAGAATTTTTAAACCTTTTAAACTGTATGGATTTTAACCAACATGTAACACAGCCAACTCACAACAGAGGACACACCCTGGACTTGGTCATTAGCTATGGCCTGTCCACTGGTGTGTCCTCTGTTGTTGACCTGGCTGTGTCTGACCACTACTGTGTGTTTTTTGATGTCACCAGTTTTAATCACCAAAAGGCCCCGGTGAGAACGGTGAGGAAACGCTACCTCACTTCCGAAGTGGTTGCAAATTTTATCGAGATTTTACAGAGCACTCCTGCTGAAATTTTACCCACACCTTGTGATTTTATTGTTGATAATTTTAACAATAAATTCAAATCTACATTGGACTCTGTGGCTCCACTTTTAACAAAAACCATAAAAGGTAAACCTAAACCCCCATGGAAAAGTGATGAAATCAAAAGATCAAAAGGAAAATGCAGGAGTGCGGAGAGAAGATGGAGAAAAAGTAAACTTACAGTTCATTATGAAATATTACGTGAACAACTCAGATCCTACAATAAAACCGTCAAACAGGCAAGAATCTCTCACTTCTCAAAGCTCATCGCAGATAATAAAAACAATTCCAAATTTCTTTTCTCCACCTTTGATCTTTTAACCAATACCAATTTTAAAAAACCCTCAGTGGCACCAACAGACGCCCTCTGCAAGGACTTTGCAAACCACTTCGGAAGTAAAATCGATGACATTAGGTCCAGTCTTTTAACACATCAAAATGTAATTAACACATCTGGACAGTCGCTTTTATCCGAGGAAACACTGGGGAGTTTTGCCCTGGTTGATGCAAGGACACTTGGTCGAGTTTTCTCCCAAGTAAAGCCCACAACCTGCCTTTTAGATCCAATTCCCACATCACTTTTAAAGTCGTTTTATGGATTCTTTGAGGAACAGATTTTAAACATAGTGAATTGCTCTCTTCAGACAGGCGTTTTCCCTGCCTCCTTTAAAACGGCGGTGGTGAGGCCCCTTCTGAAGAAGAGCAATTTAGACCTCAACAACTTTAATAACTACCGACCTGTATCCAACTTACCATTTTTAAGTAAGATTTTAGAAAAACTGGTTTTTAACCAATTAAACCATTTTTTAAATACAAACAATATTTTAGAGAAATATCAATCTGGTTTTAGAATGAACCACAGTACCGAGACAGCTCTTTTAAAGATTTTAAATGACTTCAGGTGTAACGCCGACTCACAAAAACTTACAGTCTTGGTACTACTGGATCTAAGTGCTGCTTTTGATACAGTAGATCACCACATTTTATTGAATAGACTGAGAAACCTGGTGGGCCTTTCTGGTACTGTTCTTAACTGGTTTCATTCTTATCTCACAGATCGATGTTTCTTTGTAATTTTGGATACATGTTCCTCCAGAACTCATGAAATTAGGTGTGGTGTGCCTCAAGGGTCAATTTTAGGTCCAATTCTTTTTAATCTTTACATGCTTCCCTTGGGGGATGTCATCAGGAGGCACGGCATCAGCTTCCATAGCTATGCTGATGATACACAGCTGTACATTGCCATGTCTCCTGATGACACAGGGCCTATTGATGCCCTTTTTAACTGTATTTTAGATATCAAGGTGGCGATATCCTGGTGGCGCTCCCTGTGGCTGTGGACTTTGGTACCTCTCAGTGTGGATGGCCACCCATAGGTGCCTTCTCCTCACCTCAGTGCCAGGCCATGTTAGTCTATTTACTGTATGTGTGAGTGTGAGCGTGTGTGCGAGTCTGGGCGTATGTGTGTGTATGGGGTGGGGGGGGGGTGGGGGGGTCTATACATTGTTGTATGTTTTTGTTATTTCATTCCGTTTTATTTTGTTAAGCACTTTGGGTTGCATTTTCTGATGTATGAAAAGTGCTATATAAATAAAGCTTCTTCTTCTTCTTCTTCTTCTTCTTAAGCTCTTGTGCTCTGCTCTGTCTGTATGTTCTAGTCAATTTGTCAAAGCACTTTGTAAACCTCTGTTTTTATAAGTGCTATACTGACAAAATTATTATTATTATTATTATTATTATTATTAACAGAAATACATGAAATAGAAGTGCTCCAAGGCCACAAACCTCTGCCAGGGCATTTCCAACATTATAAGTGAGTGAGTTATCATCCTAAATGTTGAAAACTGCTCTAGCTCACATTATTAAAAAAATATTTTAAAAAATCCTGGTTCCACATCTAGATTCAGATCACCAACAAAAAATCTTATCACTTTCTCCTTGGACCATGGCTGACATTTCTTTAGACTGTCAGCAAAATCATTTGACAACTAATTGAGTTATAAAGAGAAATGTGGAAAACTTCCTTACCGTGCAATGTTTACAAATTAAAAAAAAAAATCCTGGATCAGCATCCAGATTCAGAACACCACTAAAATCTGACTACTTCTCCCTTGTCCCATGACATTACCTGGGAATGTCATCGAGTTCACAACAGCAGTTTTATGATGAAATGATTATAGAGAGGTGTAGGAATCACCAACACAGAAAGTTAGCTTTGCAAATTGGGATTTCTCACTGTGTCCTGGGATCTTGGAACATATAAAAAATATATGAAACTTGCACTTTTTGTTCTGTGATCATTTTCATGAACATCCCTACTTCTCATAATTTCTCAATTTCCATGTAATCAACAAAACTAAAATGTTAATATCAAGCTATTAAAGAACAACAATATGGCAGTTTGGCTTCAGGCAACAGCCACACTTAGAACATACAAAGTCCTGTTTCAACCTCTTGATTGAGAATTTCTTCTTAACTGAATGACCAGATCATGTTGGTCCTCATGGATGAAGCAAAAGTGTATGAATTATTGTTTATTAATAAACAGCCTGAAATGATTGAATTGTTGTCCATGGCCACTTTAGGAGGACTTTTATTTTTTTGTTAGCCATCATCCTTTTAAACATAAAATAAAGCTTTCAAATTTGCAGGGCAATATTAGATGCATTTTATTTTTTCATATTTAATGTTAAAATCTCCTATGCATGTGTTTATCCCAGACATTGTTTCATGTATTTATCTGAAAAGGAATCAATGTTGAAAATGTCAAGAATAATCAGACAACCAATAACCAGTATTGTTGGAAAGTAAATAACATAAAAAAACTACCATCAAACAATAAGCCTACAGAAACAGCCAGCAGAGGGCAGCACTTCTCTCCTTTGGTGCTCATTGTCGTTTTTCTTTTGTATCTTGTTGTTAACAACATCTGCAGGGTCAAACTGGTGCAGGGGTCAGATAAGATCTCAGAAGTTTCAGAAGAAACAGAAACAACCAGTGTTTCTGCCTTCTTACATAAATACTTTGAGCAGAGAGAGGTGCATACACCATTTCAACTGTGAGAGAGGTAACCCAAACAATTATCATCCGACTTTCTGATTCCCAGGGATGAAAAGTTACATATTACATGTACTCCCATTACAGTTATTAAGCTTTTCCTAGGTACAGCCCAGAATTTGAATTAAAGTATTATACTTTAACTTAGGTGTATTTTGAAGCTTTCTGTTTTGTTACATTTTATATAACACATATTTATGATTACAAGAAACTACATGTCAAAGAGTTTTGTCGCCCATTTGGGTAAAGCATTGTAAGGTGGCCTTGAGTGCTGAGAAAGGCACTAATAAACGCAAAGTTTTATTATCATTATCATGTATTAAGATATGGTATCAATAGACTTTCAAATACATAATAGGATTGGACTTTACCTTGAAAGAGGAATATATTATATTTTGTATAAGTGGCATTTTCATTTATCCATTTATTAAATCAAGTATAATTTCTTTTATAGATTGTGTGTATGTTATTTACTCTGCATTTTTACACGTATTTGTCCTCATCTGTTGTACATTTAGAAACAATGACTCTGCTGTACTAAGTACTTTTTCACTGATATCTTCAGTACATAGTTCCATTTATAAATATAGCTTATAATATTTGGGTCTATACTGCTTATCTCTTCCAGGGTGCAGGGGCTGGAACCTATCCCAGTAGACAGTGGGTGAGAGGCAGGGTACACCCTGGACCAGATGCCAGCATATCACAGAGCCACATTGAGAGACACACAACCATTCACACACTCACCCTCGCCTAGAGGCAATTTAGAGTCACCAATTATCTGACAAACATGTGGCAGGAAGCTGGAGTGCCCTGAGAGAGCCCACAAGATCATGCAAACTCCACAGAAAGGCCCTGACAGACACAGGGTTTGTACCAGCAACCCTCCTGCTGTGAGGCATACACACTACCTGCTGTGCCATTTTTTTACTGAGTACCTAGACACTATGACAAATGTAACTACATAAAATATACCCCAAAACACACTTAAGTATTGATAAAATCACTGGTTGAAAAACTAAGAAAAAGTGCAAATACTAAAAAAAAATGCTACTCAATTAGTGTAACTTGAGTACATATCATTAGTTACTTTCCACGTGTACATTTTAGCTGAGGTAGCCTACTTTTAAGTTTTGCTTGAGAAGATAAATAACTTGGGTAAACTTTTATGACACTTACTGGACTTTAACTTGAGTGTAATGTCTCTGCAGTCTTCACAGCGCTTTCACTCAAAACCTGAAAAGAAGAGACAGGTTTTTAACTTCTGATCAAGAAATTTACATTTAATTCACACGAAGAAGAAACATTTCCAATGACAGTAAACAAATACAGTCACTTTGTCCAGTTCCTACCCCACCCTGCTCTTTAACGGGTGCTGTTCATCTACATGAGTGCTGCGGACAGCGCCCCCTGCTGGAGGCTCAGCGGGGCAGCAGCTGCTTAGGTTTCCATTCTACAGAAACGGCTCTTGATTTATCCAACGACTTTATTTATAAACAGATAATATTCTGATTCTTACGTTAAGTAAGACAAGACACGCATTTTCACAGGCCTTTTTCAAACTAACATCACTTTATCGACTCTGTGCGTTTACACATTTCCACATCCTTGAGCTTATATCATACAACACAATAATTCTTACACTTGTCATGTCATTAAGCTAGCTCTCTCTCAGTTTTCGGGACTCTCCCCAAACAGAGCACTAACATTTAAAATAAAATAAAAAATAAGTGAACCGAACATATAAATAAAGAATAAACTTACGTACCTCGACTGAAATCCAGCTGATAACATTACATGAGCTTTGGTCCTCCTCGGCTGGCTCACATCCGCCCTCCTCGGCTCTGTGTTGCTGTCTCCGCTGCTGAAACTGGTTTTAAAGCCTCTGACTGTAACTCTCGTTTTCGTTTCATCACAGCAAACCCGGGAAGCACCACACCTACAACGCCACAGCTACAACACCACAAAACAACATGAATACAGTGACTAAGAGGCAGGGTGGAAAGTTATTAATTAATTGTGTTTTGGTTACCGCAAATGAGTGGCTTTTGTGTACAAAAGCTTTATTTTTCAATTCAGTTCTTTAACTTGTATTTCAGGACGTTTTTGAAATGTGTTAGAGTCTGTTAGCTACATTCAGAGTAAGGAATATATACACAAAAATAACACTATAAATTATAAGATGACACTGAAATGACACTACAAATCCAATTCCAATGAAGTTAGGACGATGTGGAAAATGTAAATAAAAACAGACTACAATGATTTGCAAATCCTTTCCAACCTTCATTTAATTAAGCACACTTCAAAGACAAATATTTAATGTCCAAATTGATAAACTTCATTGTTTTTTGCAAATATTCACTCATTTTGAATTTAATTCTGGCAACAAAAGACTATGAAAGTTGAGGAATGCTTATAAAATAACCTGTTTGGTACATCCCACAGGTGAACAGGTTAATTGGAAACAGCTGAGTGTCATAATTAGGCATAAAAGAGCATCCCTGAAGGAGTCAGTCATTCACAAGCAATGAGGTGAGGGTGAGGGCAACTGCATGAGCATATAGTACAACACTTAATGAACATTTCTCAACATACAGTTTAAAGGAATGAAGGATTTTCATCATCCACGGTCCACAATATTATCAAACGATTCATATAATCCAGAGAAATCTCTGCAAGCAAGCAGCAAGTCTGAAAACCAACATTGAATGCCTGTGACCTTAAATCTCTCAGGTGGCACCGCATTAAAAGCCAGCATCATTCTGTAAAGGATATTACCACATGGGCTTTAGGAACACTTAAAAAAACCACTGTGAGTTAACACAGTTTGTTGCTTCATCTACAAGTGTAAGTTAAATCTCTACCATGCAAAGCCAAAGTCATGCATCAGCAACAACCAATGAGTCCACATTTCATCTTAATTTTATTCTATCAAATCTTATATTGTTTTGATCTTTTATCTTCTGGCCTTGAGATCTCATTCTTTGTTGCCAGACTCTTGGAATTGCATGGGCAATCATATTTTGGGGTTATTATTGTGCTGTGGTATGTTTTTGTGCTTCTTGTTGTTGGATTGCTTATTTTGTGCTTGCTTGTGTTTTAATTTCTGTGTGCGTATGTCAAAGCATTTTGTAAACTTCTTTTCAATAGAGCCACAAGAAAGTATTATGTAGATATAGATCAACAATTGCCCTGATAGATCTAATCACTAAAGCTCAGTTGTAAAGTGTTTTATGCTAATGTTGACATTAAGTTGTCAGCTCCAGAAATGAGATCACATCCCTTGTGGACATCCTGTCCCTGATCCATTTGGTGTTGACCATGGAATGAGGTTTTTTTATTCAGTAAATATTATTGTCATATACTAAACTTGATGTCAGTATTGCAGTAAAAATGTTGGTATTGTGACACAAGCTGATGGAAAACTGATCAGTTTAGATTTTTTTACTCACTTGACACAGTAAAATAACTTTACTTTGACATAAGTACAATATTTGTGTACTCATCCCTGCTAAGAGGAACATGAGAGTAACATTTTTGACAAAAACAAAAAGTAGAGTTTTCAGTGTTTGTAGAAGCCCTAAATCTTAAGTAGCAGGTTATTAAAAAACAAAAATAGTTCAATGATTTATTAAATAGCTGTTTGGATTGATAACATGAAATTGTGTCCAAAAATCATGAACACTTTGAAACTCTTACAAAAGATGATCATCTGGACTCATACAAACATTGTGACATTTGTGATTAAATAAAATAACATCCCTGGGAGATGATCAGTTTTATAAAAATGTTTCATGCAAATTCAGATGCTCTTACTTTGTTGAGTTGTCTCCTCCATTGAAGCACGCATGGACCTGAAACAGGTGGTTTTGACTGGCTCATTAAAGCCTGTAGGAGTTAAGTTCAACCTGAAGCTGAAGTCAATTTAACATGTTTTTGGGGAAATACCAAAAAAATTGTACTGAAGTCAAAGTATAGTCACTTTGATAAAAATCTAACCCCAGTAAAAGTATAAGTAGCAGTTCATGCTGCTCTAGTAAATGTAAAAAGTTCTTTAAGTTATAAATAAAGTACTTTGAAATTTAGGACACTTTTAAACCTTCTCTTAATTACTATGACAATTAAGCCAAACTTTTAAAAATTGAAAATAAGAAATATTTGCACTGATAATTAAATCAGATCCTAAATTTCTAACTAATGGGAACAACCTTATTTTAATCATTTTGATTAAACAAGTCAAAGAACTAAATGTGCCCCTGCCTCAGGGGGCAATTTATAACAGCATACGGAGGTGACTGAGAACAGTTAACAAAGGTCCATACACTCAATGTGTCTAAAATAAAAGTCTGTCTGCTTATGATTAAAGCTATTATTTTTTTTCTTTATCATTTCAGGTAGTCTATGAATTCATGAAACACCAGATTTTGCTGATTCCATATTCTGTAGATTATAACAATTTAAATGAGTCAACATTCATTTTACTTGAACAGAATTATTGGCTTATTTGTGTGATATACATTCTTTGACCAAATTAGATGGAAAAAAGATAAATATGTTTATAAAAATAAAGTGAACATGCTGCATAATAGTCACATTATATTTTCTGAGTTAAAAGTAACACAAATGGTTTTGTTCATTTCAATTTACAATACTTAACAGTAAAAAAGAGAGGGTATGAGAGGCCTCTTGTCTACTTGACTGTTTCCCATGTGCAACTTATTGATTTGCATTTACATTTTCATTCTTAAACATTAACCTGTGAGACAAAAGTCTTATTTAACAACTCAGAAAAGTAAATTAGCTGTAATTTGATTGACAACACTAAAGTGAAGTTTTGGATAGATAGATGGATGGATGACTTTATTGAGCCCAAACTAGGAAATTGTGGTGTTACAGCAGCTGGTTACAGGGAAAGGAAGTAAAGCAACAAATACACACTAAAAAACGAACTAAGGACGTAAATAATGTGAACTCTAATCTCAACAAAGAGTGATTCATTTGCAAACGCAGCTATATTAACAGTGTGCAGTAAAAAGACAAAAATAATGGCACAAAAGGCTAATAAATTTGCAGGGATCAAAGTGCAGCCTTTTACCATAATCAGAGTACATCACTGTGGAGCCTCTCTGCTTGATAGGTGAGCTGTTGTTACCATTACGTCCTTGGGCAGGAAGGATTTCCTGTATCTGTCATTTTGACAGCAGAGCTGCACCAGGCTGTAGGAGAAGGTGCTCTGTTGTCTATCCAGCAGGTGGTGAAGAGGGAGGTTTGGGTTATTCATGATGGTTAATCAAATAAACCATAATGCTTGTAACTGTCTGTTTTTATCATTTATATATAGGGCTGGGAAACATATTGATTAAATCTATTAATTTGAATTATTTTATGCAGAAGATTTAAAAATTAAAAAACAAGATTTTTTTCTTGACTTACTCGAAATTGTAAGTTGTTGTAATGTTTGAAAAAATAAATACTGAAAATTTCATGATGGTAGGCCCTGTGGGGTTTTGCACAAGCACTTTTATAGGCTTGTATTTGTTTTCTAAATGAGATTACAGTTTTTTTCATGTCAATATACTGTGAAAATAGCTCAGCCTTCAGTGTTTGTGTAGACATTCCTTCCTGCATCACTTTAACTTTAAGAGAGAAATTCTGTTTGATTTGTGAATATTTTTTGACAACATAAAGGCAAAACTTGTTTCATGTCATTTTTGTGTCACTTGGAGTTTTGTTTGTTTTGTTTTGGGGGTTTTTTTTGAGAGGGAAAAAATTGATTAAAATTGAGTGTTGTGGGCAAAAATGTTATTTTATTTTTAGGCCATATCTCCCAGCCCTATTTAATCCAATTTAATCATCCCTGTGTGAAAATCAAAAATCATAATTGGAAAAATAAATTCCTTGTGACATGAAAAAATTTAGTTTTTTGGAAGATTTCATAGACTTATTGAAAATTACTCAGATTTTATAAAACAGGTTTTCGAAAGACATTGGAAAAACCTCTTGGCCCACTTTATTTATTCTTTTTTTTTTTTTTAACAAAGTTTCCTTTGTTCAAAATAACACATTTATTCAGTGAAAAGAGAGGACATCAAAAATCAACACAGTAGGAAGAGAAGAGCTTCATAATAATACACTTACTTATGCAGTGAAGAGTGGAAATAAACAAAATCAGCACAGTAGGAAGAGAAGAGCTTCATCATAATACACTTATCCACTGAAAAACGTGGAAATAAATAAAAATCAGCACAGTAGGAAGAGGAGAGCTTCATCATAATACACTTATCCAGTGAAAAGAGTGGAAATAAATAAAAATCAGCACAGTAGGAAGAGAAGAGCTTCATTATAATACACTTATCCAGTGAAAAGAGTGGAAATAAAAAAAAATCAACACAGGAAGAGTTGAGCTTCATCAGCTTCTGATGACTAATGAACACACTTCCGCCTTCGTCACCTTACGTCATCACGCCGCTACGTCATCACACAGGCTGAGCAGGGAGGCTAGCAGCAGCTGTTCGTTTCCCATTGGTCGCTTCCGTCATTGTAAACATGTAGCCGATTCCTCCGTGTGGCCGTCTTTCCCTTAAGCGGTGTTTTCTTCTTGTTTAGGAGTCTATCATTGTCCCGAAATGTGACGGACATGTTGCTGAAATCATCCGCTTTGGAGCCAGGGCAGGGTGGTGTTAGCTCGATAAGTAGCTAACACTGAACAGCTAATATCGGGCCGTGTTTGTATGAAGCTGGCCTTGCTAATTAGACAGCTAGCTCCACGTCCCCGAAAAACGGGCTGCACAGAGGTGAGCCCAACAAAGAAGGATGGCTAGTAATGTGATCTAACAGGGTGGCACTGAGAAGAGGAAAATATGAAGAACTCCAGAAGTTCGGGTGCTTCGTCACCTGTGAATGGGAGACAAGGTAACAGATGCTGCATTGTTGTGAAGTCGCTAGCTCTCTGAGCAACGTGAATACACTTCACATTTGATTTGATAATGAATGCATGACTGCTGCCTCTTGTGATCGCTCACTTTGCCCTGTGAAAACCTCCATAACTGTCTGCACTTACTGCTTACGCTGCATATGAAGAATGCTACCTTATAGGGATGGGATGTATTGATGTAAGAAGGTATACTGCTGATAATGAGTATTGTATCATCCACAACTATAGAAGATAATTTGATTATTTACAGTTGAAGTCACAAACATGTTTCTTGATCAAAATATAATTCATTTTCCTTGCACTGATATTTGAAAGGGTGCACGGAATTACATTTCTAGGTGTTATAATAGATGTAAGGATCAACTGGAAACCACACATCGAACATATACAAAAAAAAATATCAAGAAGCATCTCACCATTAAACATAGCAAAACATGTACTCGACTACAAATCACTACATATTCTTTACTGTGCACTTGTTCTACCATATATAAGTAACTGTGTCGAAGTATGGGATAACAGCTACAAAAATTCACTGCACAAACTTATCAGTCTACAAAAAAAAGCAATAACAATCATCCATAAGGTTGGATATCCAGAACACACCAATTCACTGTTTTAAGGTCAAAACTAGTTAAATTCATGAATATTGTTGAACTGCAAACAGCACTAATAAGGGTCAATTCATTACCACCTACAATCCAGAAACTTTTTAGAGATCAAGATGGGGATTATAATTTAATTGCAGCGAGTATTTTTACAGCCAATTCGTATGTTCAGAATAGCAGGAAAATGTTCATATATGCCAATGCCAATCATTTTTTGACAATTATCATTCAATACTGATATTGTGCATCCCTAATAATTGTATAATTATCATTTTACAATCTGGTGCATACGTTTATTTAGCTAAACTCCATGGAAATATATACCACAGCTATAAAGATACCCAATACTGGGTAATTACTACATTTTATTGTTAAATATTGAAAACAGAGTCCCAGCCTCTGTTTAAGTAAATCAAATTTGCCAGCAACCTCTCAAAAATTCAGCTAAATTCACCTTCTTATCCAATTGTTTTTAGTGTGTTCACCCAAAGACAGTGTCTCTTTTTTTTATTTAAAAGTATGACTAAGGATTCCTATTTTTCTTTACTTCTTGATGAAAGGAACAATTGAAATGACGGGGATTTGATAGTTTCAAAGCAAATATATTCAAGAATACCAAAACTGTTTACAACCTCATTATATGCAGTGTTACCTTCAGAGCTTTATAGTGAACAACACTTACCTTCCACATTAACTACATAGCTGAAAAATAAGACAAGCGTGATCAAGATGCACTTAAAAAACATGCTTTTTTTCAGAACACTAAAACATTAGTGTTGATTTTTCTAATGCTCGGTATTATTAACCTCAAACTTCCTTCTCATATGACTCAGCTGTAAAATATTGTCAGGACAGGTAACTGAGTTGAAGTGGCCTTATCAGGTGAACTTCCTGTGAGATACACAGTCAGGAATGTTGCCAGTTTTTTGTAATTGCAGATGGTGTGTAGAAGTTAATCTATAATTTTGGATGACTAAGAATAAAATGTTGGAGGTGCTGGTTTGGCAGAGTTGGTAGCAACTATACATGTATCATTTATAAAGACTCTTACCTTGTGCTGGCAGCCCGGGTTCAATTCCTGCCTGTGGCCCCTGTACTGCTGTGCTTCATCCACTCTCTCCCCCTTTCCAAATCTATCCTCTGTCTCTCCACTATCAATAAAGGCCAAAATGCCTCCCTCCTCTCCCCTCCCAGAAAGAAAGAATGAAAATTCGTCTAATATTGGGCGTCCAGGACTGCCATTTGTAACCACAAATTTAACCACTATTTCTTTACAGAAAGAAACATACTTTGATCTAAAATGCCTCTTGTCATTTAACTATTCAAAGTTTTGATTATTTTTTCTTTCTTCTTAAAATATTAAATGTTTAAATTTTAAAACAAAAGCCCTGTCAAGCTGACTAGCCACTTAAACATTCTTTTTCTTTGTCTCAGACTGGGACAGCAGACGGAAGAGGAAAATAGCAGACATCACGCAGGCCCTCAGTGTGAGTCCTGTGGATGTGGCAGCTCTCAGGAGGATGGCCATCAGCGAAGGTGGACTGCTGACTGATGAGCTGCGCTGTCAAGTCTGGCCCCGGCTCCTTAATGTACCCCCAAATATCCTGGAACAAGAGCCAGGTAGTGTAATAGCCAACAGTTAAGGAGCAATTAAGACTATTCATCCACAGTGCATGTCAAATATTTACAAAAGGCCTCAGCAGCCGTGAGGTTAACTCTTGTTCAGTATCACTGATGGTAACATTTCTTATCCAGAAAAAGTAGAGCGGGAGAACAATAAGGACTACAACCAGGTGTTGCTTGATGTCCAGCGCTCACTGCGAAGGTTCCCACCTGGTAAGCAGGACCCCTTCCCACTTGATGCTTTCATGAAGCTGTGCAGTGGAAAATAAAGC
This sequence comes from Cetoscarus ocellatus, assembly GCA_037902135.1. Lineage (NCBI taxonomy): Eukaryota > Metazoa > Chordata > Actinopteri > Labriformes > Labridae > Cetoscarus > Cetoscarus ocellatus. The sequence goes on from JBAMNC010000993.1 coordinate 418,730, forward strand.
AAAACACGGATAGAAATGAAAGTTACTGGGCACCAAGTCCCTGAATCATAAGTCAGAAATAAATACTTAAATTCACCATAATGGTATTGCTTTTGTGGAGCAGGGCTTTCTCAAACTAAATTACTGATGTTTTTAGGGTTAAAAGAAGACTTGGACGATAATATTGGAACAATATCAGTATCAGTAGATGTTCACTTTTTTGCTGATATTTTCAGCAAAAAAATGTGGCTATACAAATTGGCAGCATATATCCCATATATAGGCTGCAATATTAAATGTACAAATTTACCACAATGGTTTACCTCTTCTTAAGTAAACGTCTACTTATAAAAAAATCCAAAGTGTCATTTGTTCAAAGAATAAAATATCATTTTTGTTGCTTCACAACTGTTTCTAACACAAAAGACATCATGTCACCATGAAAGGAACAGGCCATTTCAAGCAGAAAAGAGACTTCCTGCTCCTGACAAAAAAAAAAATCAGTTTCGGCTAGAATGAGCTAAGAAATATAGAATATCCGGAAAAATCCAATACCGTGCATCCCTGGTTACTTTTTGGGATATGTTTGTTGCCTTAACATAGTTTGAACAATGATGCCAAGTACATGAGTCATCAACACAAGCGGTAGATGCTTATAACTTTTACAACACAAAAAACTTTTTTTGAAAGAACATGAACCACAGAAAACAAAGCTTGGGTAATATACAGTTATTTTCTGTCAGAGTGAGTTTTGATTTAATGCTTCACAGCCATGTACTTTCTTCAGGACTGAGATTTACAATTCAGAAGACATTTTTCTACTATAGAATTAGTCAAAAGAAGTTAAAATAGACCATTTTAAATGAAAGTGTCTGTTTAAAAAAAAACAACAATTTGAGTTCTTTTCTCAGTAAAATTACTTTTTGCCTGAGCCTGTACTTTAGCTGTAATAGTTGGTAAAATTTTTACCCCTTTTGATAAATCACACTCCGTCTGTCTCTTGCATGTACCTCACCTACATTTATACTCTTATCTTCATTTAACAACCATTTATATGCTGAAGGAAGTGGGCTGAATGATATTGTGGGAAAATGATATGTACTTACTTATCATTATGTGACATTTTTTTGCATTTTTTAAGGAAGATGTATAAAATGTGTTTTTATGGACAATTGAGACTTAGGCTCTCTTTTGTTGTCAAACAAACACACCGTCAGTGCACATATTGGATGACATGTCATGACCATGGCTCACAGTATTTGCATTGCAAAAATTAAATACCTTCATCTGAATCATCCTACTGCTGTAATTTGAATGTTACTCATTTTTTTTAATTTAAGCACACACCGCAGGGCTGTGACAGTGGCTCTGACTGACATACACACCCCTAGACGAGTAGTAGAGATGATGTGATGTAAGTTTCTTCATAAACTTACAAAAAAGCTAGTCATCAACCATTTCTAACTATGTGTGAAATAATTTCAGTTGACATGACCAGTGCCATGTTTTTTACTCTTTAATGAACAAAAGCTCTCTGTTGAGCTGCTGAGGACCTGCCTCGAGCTTCGTGCTGGTGTTTTGGTTTAATGAGGGACCATGTTAACTGGTTACTTTCAGAGTCAGTTGTGGCCATTTTTGGAGATTGAGGGTGTCCTGATGAATGCCTTTTTGTTTCTATTTTCTCTAAAGACATATCTCATGAGTGTTTTTGATATTAGGATTAAAAGACTGAAGAAAGCGGAGTTCATTCTTCAGTTTTTATGACCACCTTTTGAACTAAAACAGCGATGAATCTACAACAGCAGCAGTGTTGTCTGTAGTCTGAACTGTTTCATGTTGAGGGGACAACAAGGGTCAGAAAAACTGACAGAAAGGGTCACAAAAATTGACTTTGCTGCACTTATGTCATTTAATATCTATAGCCTAGTGCTGGTCATTTATGGAAAACTATAAAACATATCGATCATGAATGTAAAACAATTATTTGCTGGTTTCACTGCATACATCATGTGCATCATTGAACTTGGACACTCACCACTTGTTCTTAACATTGAAGGACAAACATTTAATGGAAAAAGATCTTAATGGATACAATCAGGTGAAATATAATAGATGCTAAAAAGACAAAACAGGTGCAACATGTCATGAGAGACAGAAATAATTTTCATAATTGAGGGAAGCAGTAATTGAAATTGCAAACTGATTAAATACCCAGCTCTACTACAGGCTGATTGATCAAGTTCATAGAAGCAGAACAGTGTATTATCATTTTGTGTACTCTTGCACAGGCATGCCGGATGAGCAGAGGGAAGGTCTCCAGGAGGAGCTCATTGACATCATCCTCGTAGTATTAAAACGTAATCCTCAGCTGCACTACTACCAAGGATACCATGACATTGTTGTCACCTTCCTCTTAGTCCTGGGAGAGCGACTTGCAACTGCTCTTGTTGAAAAGCTCTCCACTCATCATCTCAGGTACATTTACAGCCGCTGTTGCACACTTCCCTTCACAAATTTGCCCCGAAATGGGATTTAATCTATCATATCCTCCTTTTCAGGGACTTCATGGATCCTACCATGGACAACACAAAACACATTCTGAACTATTTGATGCCCATCATTGAGAGGGTCAACCCTGATGTGCATGACTTCATGCAACAGTAAGAGCCTTCTCTGTTTGACCGAATACAGGCCAGATCAAACTGAAGACGATAGGAAATGAGGAATTCGTTCATTTTTATGCTTTTAAACACATTTTATAAGGTAAGGCTAAAGTATTTGAGACAGCAATTAGAAAAAGGCATCACATCCTGGAAAAATTACAGTATAGTTCTTCAATATGACAACATGTTGGTCTGCTTTATACATTGCTTTTAAAATGTGTCTGCTGCCCAATAGAAAACCCTTAATGTGTCAGATGTCAAAGTGAATTGTTAGAACGAGGGGAGCAGCGTGTCTCCATATCATAGTTAAGATGAACTCCTGCCATTCTGCATGTATTGGTGTTTCAAAGAATTAAAGACATCCATAATGTAATAACTGCTCACAGCCTTTATCGTATTTTTTGAAAGATTTTTTGGCTGAGACAAACAACTGAATCTTCTGCAGGTCATCTTCAGCAGTTCTCGCTCAAAGAATTCCACCAATGACAATATTTCAGTGCAATCTTTCAATCAAGTAGGGCTGGACAATATATCAATTAAATCGATTAATTAAAATTATTTTCTGCAGAATATTAAAAAAAAAAATTGACTTACTCCAAATGTAAGTTGTTGCAATGTTTGAAAATATAAATGACTAAAATTTACAGTTTTCATGATGGTAGGCCTTGTCAGGTTTTGCACAAGCACTTTTACAGGCTTGTCCGAGAAAGTTCATTATGTCTACGTAGATAATATGTTTATACTTTTTTGGCTGAGCCAAAAAACCTTACTTGTCTGTTAAAAAGAAAGTATAAACATAATTTTACAGGCCTGTATTTGTTTGTTTTTTTAAACAATATTAAATACTGATCAGAGAGTGTCTTGCTAATACACTGTAAACATACCTCAGCCTTCAGTGTCTATGTAGACAGGCCTGTCTGCGTTGAACTACATAATCAACATTTTATGAAACACACTTTAACTTTAAGAGGGAAATTCTGATGGTTGGGGAATATATTTTGACAACATAAAACTTGATGCATGTCATTTTTGTTTCACTGGGAGTCTTTTTTTTTTTTTTTTTTTTTTTTTTTTTGAGATAGTTTTTAGGCCGTATCGCCCAGCCCTACAGTTAAGTCTTGGACTTAATGACTCACCTGTAGCTATATTTATCTTAAAAGGTTTAAAATCAACTAAGATAAATGTTGAAACTCAGCACGCCTGCATCAAAGAGCAATGGTTTAAGTCAAGGAGAGGGATTATTCAGCTTACGGCATACTGATCCTATTATGAGTTTCCTCTGTAAGGACCTTACGACACAGGTCATGAAGTGAACAAGTTAAAGGGCTGATACAACTGTTTGTTAATATCTGGAAGTGCTGGGCAGAGGAGGTGTCTTTTTCTTTTTTAAACCATTCATCACCTGAGTGCTGTACTCTGTCCCCAGAGCAGCTCAGGCTCATACTAAAGGGCTTGTGTGCAGATCTAAACTGATCTCTGTCCTGTGCTGTTTGGTTTTTAGGGCTGAAGTGGGGACAGTCTTCGCCCTCAGTTGGCTGATCACCTGGTTTGGTCACGTCCTGTCAGACTTCCGCCATGTCGTACGGTTGTATGACTTCTTCCTGGCCTGCCATCCATTGATGCCCATCTACTTTGCTGCTGTGGTGAGTTATTGATGATCCTTTGTTTGTACAGTAAGGCTACTGACACTACAGCTGCTCAATTACGGCAAATATCAGAATTATTTGAGTGATAATGAGATCATTATTATTAAGTTAGGTCACACACTAATTTGACAGCATCAACATAATAAACATTTATTGGACTAAAGCACCTTTGACTCCTAAACACTCAAACACACAATTGATGCATGTAGTTATATTAACTATGTTTTTAGTAATCCTTTAATCTGGATTATCCTGTTCTGATTGTTTGGACCAAAACTGTAATTAAAACTGAAACTCGCTTAATTCCTCAGCCCTAGCTGCATGCTAACTGAACATGCAGCCTGTTACAGCTGCCAACATATAATTCCTTTTTTAATTGAAGTGTTTTAGGTCTTTTTCTGACACCCTCTCTAATGGTTTCCTGTCAGTATATAATCATGAATGCATGTTACTTTGCATGCAAAAAATCTCCATCTCCACCATGTGTATGTTACATTTTGCTTTATTTGGTCATTTCTCTTTGCTATTAGAACATAGATTATTTGTTCAATATGCTGCACCTTTGTACAGTGTTTATGTGCTTTTCTGTATGTATTGCTCCATTCACTATGAATATTCCGGCATACTGTTAAATCATTTTACTATTACAGCTACACACACGGAGAATGGCCATTTGCAGAATGTGTGATGTCAGGCATATAGCCCAAAGCTCTTCATGCTTCAGACAGCATCAAGCATCAAAATAAATTATTTGTCTCCTTACTAATATTAAGAGACGCCTGATGAATTATTTCTCTTCAGAGAACTGACAACCATACAAGCAGAGTCTGTGTGCCTCTTGTATGTTAAAACAATCAGACTACAGGTAACACTGCTGTCAGCGAGGCAGCAGCATTATGCTCAAGGCAAAGCTTTCAATAACAGATCTGAAACTAGAAATGCTCCGAGAAACCCTGCCAAGGCCTTTCTGACATTCTTATCTGTTATTCTTGAAAATGTGGTAAACTGCCCTTTCTTGCGATGTTAACAAAATCCTGAATCCACATCCGTATTTTGTTCACCACCAAAATCCTAAACCTTCTTCCTTGTGCCAGGACCAACATTCCCTGAAAAATTCATTAAAATCTATTGGGAACTTTTTGCTCAGGGACAGACAAAGAAAAAAACACCATCAAAATGTAATCACTTTTCCATTGTGCTATGACCAACAATCCCTGAAAACTTTATGTAAATCTACTGAGAGTTTTGAGTGATTTTTAGTAAAAATGTGAAAACTATCCCTCACAGTCAATAAATCCTTTAAAAAATGCCTTTATCCACATCCGTATTTGAATCACCATCAGAATCCTATCACATCTCCCTTGCGCCAGGACCAACATTTCCTGAAAATTCGTCAAGAGTTTTTTGAGTTATCTTGGTCACAGACAAACAAACGAAAAAAACTAACAAACAAACAATTGCCAGCAATCCTTGGTGGAGGTAAATGAGTGTGCTCTTGCTATCATCAGAATTTGTAGTGGTCAGCATCGTGACCACATACATGTCTTTTAAATGGAGTGCATGTGCAGCTAAATGTTGACCTTAGCAGCTCAGCACACTCAGACTTGTTGTGTTGGCAGGACACACCTCAGCCTGGTGAGCTTTTATTTACTTAGAAGTTACAACCACAGCATTGGTCATGCAGACTAAATCTAACTTTAACATTGGTGAACAAAGCTGATGATGTAAGCCACCAGTAATGAAATTGCATGTGTCAAGTTATTTAATAAATAAATGTGTTGCTCCACCTGCTCTCCCTCTGCATGTTGTCTCTACTTTGTGTAAGAGTGCAACTAAGTTAACATTCAAAATCAGAAAATGACTTAAAAAGCTGCCTGATAAGATTGTTATTGGTTTAGTGGGGCTGTTATTGATTTACGTTGGCCAAAGAAGGCTCTGAATTTGATTGTTAAAGTTATTGTAAATCTTTTTGGTAAACCTGATCCTGTCAGTGATGTTCTTCTTTAACGGTCGGTGATAAACGGCTCTCTGTTGTGTTGCAGATCGTACTGTACAGGGAAGAGGAGGTCTTGGAGTGTGAATGCGACATGGCCATGGTTCATCACCTGCTGTCTCAGATTCCTCAGGATCTGCCCTATGAGACCCTCATCAGCAGAGCAGGAGACCTCTTTGTTCAGTTTCCTCCCTCTGAGCTGGCTAAAGAGGCCGCTGCACATGAAAGGTACTTAATGCCCTATGGTCACTATAATGGAAACTTAAGCTTTCCAGTGTGCTGCTTTAATTTCTACTTAGATTATCCTGTTAATGGAAGTGATAGTTCAGCCTGTTGCAGATCCAGGTAGATTCTTGAGGTATCAATTAAATCCATTTCTTACTTAATATGATAAATAACTAAAACATAGGTGTATTATTTTTTGTCACCTATGCCACTCTGTATGCAACATAGAGACGTGCATTTGAAGTTAAATCCCTGTTTGAAAGTCACTGAACATAATTTTAAAATAAATATAAATCATTGCCGGTTACTATTTCCTCACTGATGGACTGGAATCTATAGCTTGATGCTGAATCGCCTTGTATTTTTATCCTGTTGCAGCAATTTGAACTCAGCCGTAAAATTTGTCTAACTTAATAGGTGCCAAGTCAGTGTCTTGCAGCTTCACCCCTTAAAGCCTGTTGTATTATATTTGATACATACTTTTATGATACCTCTATCTAATCAATATGATCAACAAATTTCTAAAAGGACATCTGAATACAGTCAGATTAATGGTAAAAGTGTCCTCAAGTGGATTATCAGTTGCCAAAAACACCTACTGTATCAAATGAGATATGAAAAATATATTTGTTAAATTTTATGGAAATTTGGATTTTTTTGGATTTCAGTAGAAAGTGAAATAAATATTTCAGCTCCAAAAAAATTAGAATTTTCTGGCTATAATTTGTGTTTTCAGGCTTTTAAGGGTTAACAGTCAGGCTCTGAAGCCACTGTTTAGGCTGCAGTACATGATTACAGCCAGGCTTTGGTAAGGTGAAATATACATTTAAGGAAGAATAATGGCCATGTGAAACCTTTTTATAAATAAACAAGTGTTTGAAAATTGAAGAATCATGAAAAAATTTCTTAAACAATCATGTGAACTAAGTGGTTGCCATCACATTGGTAAAATATATTGCAAAAGGTACATTTAAACAAGCAGCATGACATGCCAGAATTAAGATATAGATGGCTTTTACAGTTTTTCCCATAAAATTAGTGACATTTCTGTGCGCATAACCTCAAACCAGCTTGAGTGCAATTAAACCTGTTTAGAAAACTCAAGAAACTCTTAGAAGTAAAGGCTTTTCTTGAAACACTGGGCCACAGCGTCAGATGGTAAATAATGTAAAGTCTGTGGCAAATATAAGCAATGTTAGCATTGCCAGCCTTTGGTTCTCCTTTCACTTTAACGTCAGTATTTCTGTGCTGACTGTGGTGATTTGCTGACATTTCCTGACACAGAACACATACAGTTACTGTCAAGCTGTGCTGTTCTTCTGAGTCATTGTTGGTGCCATCAGTCAGGTCCGTATTAGTCATTTAATGTATATTTAGGAAAGAGCATTTCTCTTGCAAGGCAGCAGCCATTAAGTGCAGCCACAGTGATTATCAGTAGCAAGCGGCTGCTTTAAATAAAGCATTTGTGTGACGTTGTGGGCCTGTATTAAATTAGTTTAACAGACTTGTTAATCTGGCAGTCGTAATTTAATTACGTTTAAGGCAAGTTTATACTACTGCATCAAAGCTACACTATAACCTATGCTCCAGTTCACATTTCCCTGAGTGATGCAGTTTATACTTGCAGCCTGATGTGCACCTCCTCAAAAATGTAGCTGCATGCTGAAATAATGAAGGGAAAGCTGCAGGTGGTGAACCAACTTATTCATATCTCAATTAGGGGTCAAACAACCAAAATATCCCATCCTAAAACAGCCATGAATTTTAACTCATTAGAGGTCTTTTTGCAGTAATAGCAAAAACTGCTGCTCGTTTTTTTATCGGTGCTTTACTATAACATTTTATGCTGTTTCTGTCGCCATGGTTCTCGTACACAAACAAGCAGAGAGCACGTTAGGGTTGTAATACAAACCACACTGCCGACTAGCATTTTGGCAAAATATTGCAGAGGGCCATAGACGCACCAATGCACAAATTTAAAACACCCAAGACAAGGCTGGACACCACAGAGTAAGTACGGCAAAAAGTTGACACTGCAGTACAGACCAGGCTTAGGCCAGCTAACCATGTCCTTTATTACCTCTGCCAAGGAGGTTATGTTTTTGCTGGCGTATATTTGTTTGGTTGTTGGCAAGATTAAACAAAAACTACTGTATGGATTTTGCTGAAATTTTTAGGAGATGTTGGTAATGGCCCAACTTAATAATGATTTGATTTTGGTGGTGATCCGGACAACTGCCATTAGCAAACGATCGTGGAACTATTGCTTATAGATGTAACAGCAATATGTGAGCTATGTTGGTGGAGGTTTGCGCTCTCCGAGTGCTTTCTAGTTACATAAAAGTATCATTTCAGTTTGTCATTTCTTCTCAGCTTGTCCAGTTGCTGATCTTATTTCATAGCACTTATTTTCTACCTCTACATCTTTCTCCCTCCTCAGCATGGCGTCCTCTACCTTTAAAGACTTTGACCTCGCTTCCACCCAGCAGCGACCAGACTCTGTCCTGCGAAGGCGCCGCAGACAGAGACAAGCTGCTCTGGAGAGCTCGGCGGCAGCAGCAGCAGCGAGTACGGCAGTGGCCCAGCCTTCAGTGGCACGCCGGTTTGTCAGATTGGCCGTCATGGGACTGACGGTGGCTCTGGGGGCAGCAGCTCTGGCTGTAGTAAACACAGCCCTGGAGTGGGCTCCAAAACTGGATTTATTTCCCTGAGTCTATCTGATGGGTCTGTTTCCAAGAACCCTTTCACGTAATAAACTACAACCCTTTCAGTCGCTAACACTGTCTGGAGTGGTCTCCCTGAACTGAACCAGTTAAAGCTCCATTTTCCTCGTCTTGGATGTTCCCGAACATCCCACAGAAGGTCTTTTTATGACTCCTGAAGAGCGTGCACCAATGTAACAGCAACAACTGCTAGTGTTATGAAAGAAGAATCCATCCTATAATAATGAAGAAACTGTATTTCTAAGAAGTAGATCTAAAGGTGTCATAGTAAAGGTTATTTATGTTTGGTATGTAGGATAATCAAATATCGAGTTATGCTTAGAGAGATTTATGCTGAAAGCTTGGTGGAAGCATTACACTTGAAACTGCTGCCAAGTAGGATAGCTAGAGCGAGTGTATGATTGTGTGCGTTTGTGGGCATGTGTGTGTTTGGTTATCCATTTGATACCTGGACTGAGACCAAAAAGAGGATGCCTAAGAGTCCTCTCTTTGTACAATTTTACTATTTCTTCACGATAGTCAGTGCACAGCCGCAGAGCGAAATGGTCATGAAAAAAAGACACTAGTTGTGTTTTTAAGGTTGTGCAACACCTGCCAGTTCAATAACAGCCTTAAATGTTAAACAGATCCACAGCTTTAATGAGATTATCCCACAAGTGTGATACATTTCCTATAAAATGTAGTCGTGTAACAACAGTTGCCTTTTACATCCCTGCAGTTGTAATAGCCATAGAGATGGGAGAGAGAGGATGCTAAAAGAACATGTGTACTTGTTCATTCACAGCCTGTACACATGGCTATTCAGTCACATGATCAGCTGAAGGACAAAAAGAGTGTCAGCAAGCATCAACCACTGAGTGAAAGAGGGCTCGAGAGACCCGTTGGTGATTGTTTTGAGCAGATGAACTACAGAACTTTGATGATGTGCAGTAGAAACACTAAATGTCCAGATGCACATTTGAGTTTGTGTTACTCTCCTCGCAATCAAACTTCTCCTGCAGCAACAGTTGTTTATATCCATCCTGTCAAGTCTCCCTTTTGAAGGGTGCTTGTTTGGTGGAGTGGTTAGCTACCAGGCACAACCCATATATACACGCTTCTGCCGGTCCGGGTTCAAATTCTAGCCTGTGGCCAGTTTGCAGAGTGTCCTCCCCCGATGTCTCGCCCCCTTTCACAAGCCTATCCAGTGTCACCCTCTCCTCACAATAAAGGCACAAAATGCCCAAACAATAATCTTTAGAAAAATAAATTCAAAAAACGTCTCTGTTTTACGGTTTTGGGCCACTCAGAGAGATGATGTCATCACCCCTCCCCACTCGACCTCTGTGAATTATCCTGATTATTTGCTGCAAAGGGACATTACCTGGGTAAGGTGAAAAACTCTGTTTGCACATACGGATCATTTCGAGGTTTGACTTTAAGCTCTGCTCAAACAGATGAGTTTTGTCTTATAAGCTAAATAAAAACTATTTGCAGGTGTATGATTTAACAAACAAGACTCACCACAAAGATCATTTTTCATTTAAATGTCACATTTATAGAAAGTTTTTAAGAAAACACATGATTTCCCCTTTCCTTCAAAATGATCAAATCTCTGCATTTTCATCGCCGTTCTTGTAGACGACTGCTGTTACGTTTGTGGGATCATTACATTTAAAGCTACAGATCTGTATCCTGTTAATGCTCTATAATTTTTTGTGAGCAGTTATTACGATTGTGGTGGTTACAGGGTGTTTTTTGTTACCTTTCAAATGAGGAAAAACTTCACCCCTTGGCTCCACATTTACTCTGGATCAAAACTTGACCATCAAGGCTTTCAACTAAATATTTTTAATGTCAAGCAGGTAAATAAACATTTAATTTTAGCTTGCTTAATATTAGTTTTGTACTTCAAACCTCTTATTTGAAGACAACAACCTAGATCAGAGTGTGGCTATCAGAAAGTCGGGTTAAAACCAACCCACAAGGTAAATATCCTCATATTCCACCTCTTAAACGTGGGGTTGCATTACTTTAAAACTTGTCTGTTTTTCATGGCTCAAGTAACTTAAGTTTATCAGTTTTTTTTAATCATAGCAGATGATTAAATCATCATAATCGAGCAACACTAAATCACTGAAAGCCTGCTCACATAAAACATCAGACTTAAATGAAGTGGATACAGTCACCTTGTGTCGGCACATTGGGGGACCCAGTCTGCACTCACTGCATTTAGTTTCCTCACTTTTTCTGGAAGCACCTGAGCCTTCATGATTCTTTTTTTCTTACCTTTTTTTCTGTTTTAATCAAGGATTTAGCTTTATTTGTACACGTCGTTGTCTTAGCATGTTTGCTTTGGGTGCAGCATTTCATCAGGAGTGGTAAAGCTTATTCCCATTTTTCAGTCATTTTACTTGAGTCACGTATATAAAGTAATGAGGGATTGAGTTAGTGATATCAGTCACCTTTAAAGCCAAGTTTTATAAGAAAATACAAAAGTTTGTCAAAGCACTTCATTTGTAGATTTTTAATTTGGGATGCCTGTAATGTTGATGTTATTTATTTCAACACGAAACCTCAGAAATACTGTTTATACCTTCATTGTGCAGCACAACAACTTTTGAACTAAAATCTTATCATTTCAGCTCAACAAATCAGAAATTAAGCACGATTTCCTGTTCCTATTCCACTTGACTGATTTGGTTTATTGCCTTCTTTTGTTAACCATCGAGTCATCTGACCTGGGTTTTACAAACGTATCAAAATGAAGGTTTTTTTTAATAACATGTCCACACTCTGAGGTGCCTGAGAGTTCATTGTTGAGCAGTATTGTCATACACCAAGTTCCTGCACTCAGTGGTTTTTGTTTATTTTCATTGCACTAAAAAATATATCTGCCTTTTATGTTTATTTTGTAATAACAAACCTGTCTTACCGATGTAAAGTTGTACAAGTAAATGCTAATAAACTAGAGTTGAAATGTTTTTGAGAAATAGTGTGCAGTTTTAAGTGTTGTGGTTCTTTATTTCTGCTCATTTACACAGGATGTGGTGTCATGATGGTGTGTTGGGTGACAAATCAGGAGGAACTGACTGAAAACAGAGACAGGTGAGATAGCAAGTCATCCAGAGAAGAGGGCAACCATTCAGGTCGTCCTTGGGCTGGGGGGAGGGGGTGAGGACAGAGAGTCTGCATTTTTCTAAGTAGGCAATCATTAGCACAGATTGGGGGTGTGATAGGGAGAAGCGTGTAGATTTAAGGCCTAGGACTCCTTGTTCTTGACCCTTTGACCTGCAGAGTTATAGTCAGCAGGTCAGTAGGTGGTTGGGCTGGGAAATTAATAGAGTTTCACTTTTAATTTCAATTAAGGCTTCTAAAAATTCTGAAAACAAAATAATCAAGATTAAATAATATGTGCCATAAACCATGTTGCGCTTGTTTTATCACAGGGATTCGTCATGCATGGTCAACGGTTTACACTTTGTTTTTTTTAGAGTAAATCACCTCTGCCTCGAATACACAGTTCATAAATCTTTATCTGCTTACTACAACTGTCAGGTAAACATTTGAAAAAAATTAATTTAGTTTTTTTAGTCACTGTTTATATTATTAAAGTGTTACGAACATTTAAGTAAAATAATGTACATAAATCAGGCCATTTAAAATTAATGAGTGATCGTTTTTAAAAATCAATGTTGGAGTTATTCATGGTATTTTGCCTAATAGAGTATTATCAGTTTAGTGATTTATTTAGTGGCTGGTATCTTAAGGATGTTAAAATCAGGGATGTACAAAATTATCAGACCAATATCAGTGTTGGCAGATACAATTTTTGCTTATTTTTTTGACCGTACAAATTGGCCTATGAAATCCCACATACTGGTTGAAATATTGGCAAAATATAAAGTGCACCATGATTGTTGTAAACAATGTACACTTTATGAATCAATAGTTTAATCTATGAAAGAGTAAAATGGTTTTCTTGGTTCACGTCTGTTTCTAACACAAATGGAGAGTTGGAAGAATCTGGTCAATTTTAGTTAGATAGAGACTTTGTGCTTTTGACACAAAATATCGATATCTTCTTTTAATTTATCTGTTTGTAAAGCACTTTGTACTACACTTTCTTGTAGGAAAAGTGCTATATAAATAAAGTTTAACTGATTGATAAAGGGGAGAATTATTTAATCTAAATTATGTTTCAAAACTTTTCTGAGGAGTTTAGATGGGTTGGTAATACAGGATGTGCAGGCACCAGAGTGAATGGATTTTTACCAGGAAGCAAAGAGCACGCCACAGGAGAGCAATTTGTTTGTAAGGTAGAATCTTTGAATTAAAGTGTTATTCAAACACCTGGCTGAAGACTGTCCTGCTTCAGTGACACTCAAGTTCTTAGTAAAAGGGCAGTCTTACTTTGACAGATCCGAGGCACTCTGACGTGGTTAAATATCCTTCATTCTAGCAGCAATACAACATGTCAACATGTTTGACTCTCCAGAGTCTTCATCAGGACATGATTAACAACAAGGTACAGGTGTGTAAATACACAGGGATGTCATGTGACTGTGTCATGTGTGACACAGTCACATGACATCAGAACTCCTCACAACAAAAGATATGGAAGTCAATATGAGGAAAATTTAACACAGAAGACAAATGTTGAAAATATGACCAAAGTAAATATACCAGAAACTGGATAAAGACAAAAAGGTGTGTGTGGGCTGAAAGATAAATGAAAACTTAAGCAGGAGACCAGAGAATAAGGGTCGATAAAGCTTCAAATATACACAAAAGCGTGTGTAAGGGCTGTGAGGTTAAAGTAACCTTAGTAAGAGACCATAAAATAATTGATGGTAAAATAAAGTTTTGAAATACGCACATAAGAACATGTCTAAGTACTGGTCAAATGGGTTTAATCTTTTTTATTGGCCAGTCATTCATAAAAAGTCAAAGTTAGTTGACTTTCCGTCCCTAATCCGTTAAGAGACGGATTAGGGACGGAAATTCATATGAGATAGCTGGGCACTGACACTAGCGGATACATAGAAGTCAGTGGTGCTATGAAAGCTTCACAATTGCCAAATTTTTGTAATTCAACGTGCCACCCCCTTCTGAGTCCGTGCCATGGACTGGGCCCCCAATCAAAAATTTCCTAGACCGTCCCTGCTGGTCCACATGATCAATCTGTGGCGCCAATAAAAAGGATCATATACATGGGACTGAGGATTGTAAAGTATTTTGTGTTTATATCACATTCACCAAAATGAAAAATAAATTATTCCGTTACAAAGGACAGAGGCCCCTCATTTACAACAAACTATTTTATTCCTCAGGTTTAAGAAAATACAAAAGACGAACACAAAGGGTTTAGCTTAGGAATGCAAAAAGGAGATTTGTTCCAGCATCGCTTGGCATATTGCGCTTCACTGCATATTGGCAGTGAAGGTGTGCCATTCTTCACCAACAAAAGACAGAATCACTTTCACTTCCTATTTCACAAACATTTAACTTGTGCACACCTGTTCTGCCTCAGCTTTATCTTTGACTCCTTCAGGAGAAGAAGGATCCAACTTCACCACCACTCCCTCATGATAACAAGTGCTAATCTGTGAGCCTTTCCAGTTATGCAGAGCAAAATGGCCTTGGTCCTCAGCGTTATCATTTGTTGCTTTATGGTCAAACTTTAAACATGTTTTTGTGAAGGCAGAAATTACTCTACAGTATAATACCAACAGCTTTTCCTTTTGATAAAAGTTCACTTAAATAAAGTCTTGTCCTTCATTTACCTCTCAGCATGCTATCAAAGCCTGGATGTGTTTTTGAGAACAGTTTCACTTTAAGCCTGAAGTTTACACATTTCATTTTGAATAATGCTCTTCGTTTCAGCCTCCTGCTTCAAGCTTTTCGGAGTTAAGGCCTGCCACTTAAAAGGAAAATAATCCTCAAAAGCAAACAAAAACTTTGAGATTCCATCCATACATGAAATATATTACATACTTAATGGCATATCACTTAGAATGTTCAACACATAAAAACTTTTACTGATAAAGCCCTTAATACATGAAGTGAACACAGCACCATGACCTGTGCCATTTATCATTTGCATACTTGAGAGTTTGTTAAGTGCACTTAAGTTTCTTGGTTTGCTTTATGAACACATACATTCATGTAAACATCCTTCACCATGGCTAGATTATGCAAACAAAAAATATTACGATTATCAAATAATAACATAAGGCAAGAATGGTAATCATATACTGTTTAAAAAATCTAAGGTAAACCACAAAAATATATCTTTATGCTCCTTTGTTGATTGACTTGTGTTTTATAGTTAATTAATGAATTAAATAAACACTGAGCAGCCTTTAGAGTTAATTCATATGTTGTAATGGCCAAAGATTATGAGCTGTGATCCCGTTTTGTCTGACAGGATTGAGAAAATTGTGTCTTGTGTTAGATAAAAGTTTTTTGGCACAACTTGACAGCTGAAATATAATTTCTGGCTCATTTCATAGAATAACTAAAGGAACTTTCTCAGGAAGAGGCACGGCCTGTTTATATACAGCAGAAAAGCTCCTCACAATGATACTTTGCTTAAATAACTTTATGGAGGAGGCCGTTGACATATGGAGAAAAATGCTATTGTCAGGTGAATAAACCAAAAGAAGACACACATAAAGCTGCAGCCTTAGCCTGAGCCGTTTGTTGTATTCCTTTAGACATTGTGTGCAGCTACAGTACGTATCTTCTTTAGTGTACTCCCCTCAGTGGCAGTTCTGACAGTTGGGATGACAAGGCTGGTTATTGACTCGACATCTACATCCACCAGTTATGTCCCCATTGCCCTGAAACACACAACAACAGAAAAGGAAGTCATGTAACAGCTCAAACATCTTTTAAAATACTATTACACACAGTAAAATAAAAATATCTATTATTACATTTGGCCCCCAGCGAGCCTGTTTAGTGACCCAGCAGATTTCTGTTTTGCACATTAAGCAGCAGATCCAGTCACAGCCGTCTTTTTTCTGGACGATGACGTCACACCGTGGACATTTCATGGCCTCCCCGTTCTGTAGCATGCTCTGGAAGACAGTAAAAAGAGAGATTATGTTAAAAAGCATTAAAACCTCAGACAATCGGAAGAGCATGAACATTAGGTATAAAATACCCTTCACAGCAATTTTAATCAGTTACACAGTACAAAGAAAAATATTAGTTTATCGTGACAATCTGCTGATCACACCCCTGAACCTTTGTGTCAATTCAAAACTATGACTTTAAGCTACTCAGCCCTTGTGTGTACTCCTGTAGAAGAATTGTAGCCATTTCTAATGAATGTTGTATAATTATGTTGTGCTAGGTATCTTTTTTCCTTTATAATTGCTATGATGGAAAATGAGCAGCTATCATGAATTATTCAAGAATATATTAAGGCTGAATAAGAGCAAAACATATCAAAATGCAGGATAAATCCTGGGTTACACAACAAAAAGTTGCAACTATACCAGAGTTTTTGACTCTGAAATACAGTAATATTTGTTAAACTCAAACAATTTCTATATGTTCTTCTAGTCTATGACATAACACAAATCATAATCCTAAAATATTATTCCAGAAATGTTTTATTTTCACTTGCCAAAAAGATACAAAAACCTCCAACACAGTGTCTGAATTACACTTGCAACTTAACTGAACACAGTGTTTGTTAAACTTGTGTGTGTGACCACCTAATATAATTGAGTTTGTTTTGTTGCTGCTGCATTAACTTCAATAAAAATCAAAAACTTTCATTGCGAGTGCTGATGCTTTTGTCATTTGGGTTCTAAACATGTTTGACTCAGCACCGACAACAAGTGTACTGTTTTTTGAGTAGAGCACGCGATTACTTTAAGAATTGTAATTCAGACAGAGTCAGGTCTTTTGTTTTCTTTTATAAGAGACACAAACACAAATTTTACTTCTTTAAAAGATGCCTTGAGAACAAAAAGCTAGGGCTGGGCCATATTCAAATACCACATAATAACAAATGCACATCAATATGAGCCAAATGTCAGGGAATTTTACTAACAGCCAACAACTTTTAAAGGAACTATCCTAACATAAAAATCAATAATTATAACAATAAATGATAAAGTGCTACTTTAGAAAATAAATTTCCCAATATTCAAAACAGATTACCATATATTGTGGCCAATATGTATCTTATACTGAGCAGCAAACCCTGACTCATAACAACAAAGAGAAAATTTTCTTTTTAACAGTTTAGTCTTACCTGTCCCTTGTTTCAAATATATATCAATATAAACTAAATAAATGTACATGTGATAGTATGTACTATGATATTTGCTCATCTAAGATTTTAAATATATGATTTTTGTTTTAACTTTGAGCTCATTAATAAAACAAAGACTATTTTCTTTTAATAAGATGTGATGTATAAAAGTGTCAAAACTTTTGTCAAGCTTAATAACAAATAAAAGTAATGCTGCCTGTCCTTGATATACATTTAAACCCAAAGTTTAAGACAGATAGAGACCTTTAGACAAGTTAAAACAGACCACCTAGGATCTTTGCACATTAATGCAGAGGTAAGGCAACGAATTGAGGACATTTTCAACTCCATTAACATATCTGCTATCAACCATTCAGCATTAAACATCAAGTCTATTACAATTTTAACATTCATGAGTATTTATTTAAAGCTCCACAATTTGTTTTTGGCACATGGAGTAATGGAAAAAAAGTTGATCTACAGAGAAATTACTGTGTTTGTTGAATTCATTCCAGTGTTCACATCTGTTTCTTGGTCCCTCTGTTTTTAAGCACCTCTGAACAAACAGATGGTCACTGTCAAACTCATCAAAAGTGAAGCAGACTGCAGCTGTGAAGGCCATTCCTGTGCCGAGTCATCACAGCTTTAACATAAACATACCTGCAGCATCTGCGTGGTCTGCTGAGCCGCCTCGTCGTTCTGCGCTCGGATGCGGAGGTCCTCCTGGTAGTCCTTACAGTTCATGCCGTCATGGATGGCCTGAAAAGCACAACCATTTCTGTTTGGTCTTTTTAAAGTCACTGATGTTAAGTGGTTGTTCAGTTGATAAAGTAAACTTCAGAGGGATACCCTGCAGAGAATGCAGTTTGTTTCATTGCAGAGTTCACACAGGAACTCGTTGACTTCGTCCTCGTAGATGCACCACCCTCGACAGTTGGGGGTCTGACAGTGGAAGCTGTGCTCAGAGCGGCTCTCTGCGATGCTCAAACGCAACTCCAGGAAGCGCTGGTGGTCCTCCTCTGTCAGCAGCTGTTATAAAATATCACCCAATGATTAAAGACGGGAAAGAAAAGAAGCTGCTGAGAGGTAAAATTTATGCTAATTACAGAAGTCATTGACAAACTGCAGCCTGAGGGAGGACTTTTGGATTTTCTTACCCGTGGGCAGGTTTTGAGCAATGAATTTAACACATCTGTCTGAATAAATGCTCCAGGATAAAACAATGCCCCATTTACAGATTTACACTTATGTGTTGGCCTCTGAGGCTCTACATTGTAATAGTTAAAGTTATTTTATAATGCTTTTTTCCTAATTATTTTATAATATAAATACAACTAGTGCATGTACTGTTTAAATCATTAAAGCTACATATCTGGATAAGTTTATGAAGACAATTGTTGTCAAGGTTTTATCTAAAGTTTGTATAATGAAGCCGGATAATTAACCACCACAAACTTATGAAGAGGAGGGGAAATTTAATAAATATGCATTTATTCAAAATTCATTTAAGATATGTTAACTAAATCATTGAATGTTTGACAATATTGTATTATGTTATGCTCTTTATTTTGTGAAGGCATAGTCTAAATAAATTTCAATACACATCTAATCTAAACTGATGCATATCTTTGGCTGACAGGAAAAACAGTACTGCCAAATCAAAGTGACTTTGATTGAATAATTAATTTGTTTATTTCACGCACAGGAACATAACATGAATAACTTTTAAAATCTATAGATGTGGCAGTGACTTTAAAAAAATACCACAGCTTAGCTTGAACCATACTACTAAAAACATCTGTTCATCAAGACTTCACACCTTATAGGGCACATTCAGTGTTTTTAAACTGTTATTTGTGTGATGTCCTTGCAAATAATGGTCCATTAGCTACAGGACACGCTGGTTGTTTCAGAAGTGCCAGCACAGAGGACAGACTACACAGCTAAGCAAAAGTGACTAGCACATTGTGAATGATGAAATTGTGTTTAAACAAAGTGGCATGCTGGCAGAAAAGTAAAGTGCTGTAAAACTTTGCAATAGAGCACGCTTTTTCCCCAGGGGATGCATAAATACTGCTTTTTTTAAACCTGGCACATGTATGAGTATCAATATGGACAAAAAATTAAGATAGTTATGGTAGACTACACTAATAACACAATTACAGTTCTTTAAATTGTTTTGAAAGTTTGTTTTAATTTTAGATAATCCTCTGTCTTCCTCTTGACAACCTAGCATGGCAAATTTTGCAGTCTGCTACCTTTCTGCCACCGACATTTATGTTATGATGTCACCAAACTGCAGACATGGCTTCAACTTTGCCCGTTTGACCAGATAAACGAGGAACTAACGTCATGATGTAAAATGAAATCATTTTACATCACCCCAGTTTTGTGTTAACCATGCTGTGTTGTGTTAAGTTTCTCTTAAATTTCTAGGTAAAATGTGTTCGAAGACCCATCTGGGGACAGGGATAGAAAATTACTCAGGCAATACATCATTATTTGCTGCAACGTTGTCTTGCTTCATGCTGTCCCCATGTTAATAAACAGAGCTCCTCTTAAAGGAGCCAAGCTATCTGGCATCTTTTGTAGATAACATACTTAATATTGAAAAGTACCTCAAACAACACCACTTCAAAAAACTTTATCACTTAAATTACAAAAATGTATCTCAAAAAAAGTTAAAAAAATAAATAAATAAATAAAAACTTTAAATAATAGAAACAAAGTTGCCAGATGAAGAATGATCGACATTTTCCAAAAAAGGTAGTTACTGCCTAATTTTTTTTGTTATCAAAGAGTTTAAGTTTTTTTTTTCATACAAAATCAATAAAAATGAGGCATAAATGAAATAAAACATTTCTTCCATAAGTTGACCTGCTAAACAAAGGTCTCAATGTTTATTGGGAGGCTGAAAGAGGGCAATCTGTCCATTGTTTTCCATCTGTCCTAAAAGATTAGACGAGTTTTGTCAAGTAAAATTAGGACCTCCATGATAAAACAAACTTATCAGTTTGACTTTCAGAATTGTCTTCCATTATCGTCCACTTAAATAACTAAAAATGAAGACCTGTAAAAGCATAAACACACTTTAAGGATTATTTTTGTGCGTTAATGCTCTGACCTGCATTTACAGTCTGACTTCTTGATCACACATTCTTTGAGTTTCTTGTTTTCCAGTCCTTCACTCACCGCTTGGATCTCTCTGTCCAGCAGTTTGCTCTCACAGTTGTCAGGACACGACACCTCAGCATCTCGACTGTTCCTTATTGTTTCAATAAGACATTCCCTAAACCAGGAGAAAAAATATGGATATAAAAATGTATATTAAATACAAAGCACAATTCCAATGAAGTTGGGACATTGCGTATAATGTAAATCGTAGAGTTCAATGATTTAAAAATGTTGTTTGACCTATAAGACACGGCTATTGTGGCGTGTATCAAGGAAAAGGACTACAGGGACCTGGTGAGGGCCTTCAGTGACTAGAGCACTAAGAACTGCCTCCTGCTGAACACCTCCAAGACCAAGGAGATGGTCATTGACTATGGGATTTTTTGAAATGTACTGCAGTCATCAAATTAAAAATGAGTGAATGTTTATAAAAAACAAGGTTTATCAGTTTGGATATTAAATATCTTGTCCTGTTATTGTATGTAACTGAATGTAGGTTAAAAGGATTTGCAAATCATTGTATTCCGTTTTGTTTACATTTTACACAATGTCCCAACTTCACTGAAATTTGTACACTCTGTTACACTTCTTATCATAAAAGTACAGAGAATTTTTTTACAGATTTAACCTTAACAGTTTTAAAGTAGTGCAATAAAAGCCAGCGTGTCAGACCTGCAGAAGGTGTGCAGACACTCTCTGAGCACGACGCCCTCCTCTGGCTCGATGGGGGTGAAGCAGATGGGACACTCCGTCTCTTCAGTGTTGGGGATGAGGTTTTGGTCATCCGTGGCCAATAGGTGCAGGTAGTTCCTCTCACGCTCCTCCTGCTGAGCCTTTATTACAAAGTAAATGATTAATTACAATACTGAGTCATAACAGGTTGATTCTCAGGGAATTGGAAAGTGAAACTTAAAAGTTTTTGGCATCAGCTTCAGGAGTTTCCAGAGGAATCCAAAACACTTCGTGAGCTGCACCTAATCCACTCCTCTGCACAAAATACAATCAACATAAGTAGCTTTATACCAACTCATCTATTCATTTATTGAAAAATCAACAGATAAGGTTTCTAATGTAGGAGGAGACAAGCTTTGCATCTATTACAGACCTGCACACTATTTTTTTAAATAAAAGATATCTTACTGTGTGCATATTGGAAAACAGAATTAAAGTCTTCCATGGCTCTGTAGAAAATCTAATGTGGAGATTTTAAGTCAACTCTAGTCATAACAGAGTTGCTAGTGTTTGAATATTATCAGTTCAGGCGTAGGTTGTACGACTTAGTAGCACTGGTTCTGTCAGCAAAAATCTGACAGCACAGTGCAACAATCAGATAGCAGAAAGGCATCAAAGTCATATCCCAGGTTTGTATGCAAATGACATAAATCCAGCCTCCAACAAAAGTTTCCCCGATCACCGTTGTGCCTTCAAGTTGGTCAGTTTACAAGTTTGTAACCCTACAAAACCTCTCCTAACTAGTATGTAATATAACCCTCTCCAGTCACACTATTTATCCACAATCCACTAATTTCATGGCAATAGTTGAGTATATTTCCACATACTCTGCTAAAAGTTTGCAAACAACAGAACGGATTTTGTCAGCTTTGGGGTTATCAAAGCTGCAAACTATTATGGCATCCTCCCAACAACAAAGAGGGAAACAGAGGCGATAGAGTTGCCACCCACCACGTGGATTTTCACCACAGTAAGGAGAAGAATTGTGTTCCAAAGACAGCAAGCTGTGAAATAATGTCATCTAAAGCAGAGGAGAGTTAGGAAGTCACACAGTATTATGAGGGTGTTTTATTTCCAAGTCCCCCAACTCACATTCAGTCAGATTTAGGGTCACTCACAATTGTACCCCTTAGCTCTTGGTTTTGTGCGTTCATGTCTAGTGAAGGGGTATCCCAATTCACCGTAAGGTTAAGGGGAAGAGGTACTCAGTCCTTAAAATGAAGACAAACCAGGACCTCACTTGAAAGAAGGGGTATGAGAAACTTCCCATGATACACCACGCCCGCTGACAAGACGGTAGAGTGGAGACCAAAAGAAATGCATAAATGTGAGTAATCAAGCATAATTATTGATTTTTATAGCCATGATACTCGTGTGTTTATCAGATATTCAATCCTTTGCTACTCAACATAAATATTAACTATGATGCCCAGATGGCATCTTGGAAGTGGATAAAGAATTGTAGCATCTGCCTACGACACAGCCAGCAAGCGGCTCTAGTTGATGACGTAACGGGAATCAAGTGGCGTCTCGTTTCTTAGGGGCGTGTTTTCACCCCTTCCCCTTGGCCCTTAAAACAGATTGCCAAGGGGAAAGGGTAGACAAAGGGGTAAGATGAAGGGGGAGGGCTAAGGGGTACAACTGGGATTGACATTTAGTCTAAGCTCAGCTTGCTTAAAACCATGCTGGAAGCGATATGAAAAACTGGAATAGGTACTGGGCTCCATCCCCAATGGAAATCCAAATCTATCCAGTAAAATAAAGCCGAGCCAAACTGATACCACATGATGGTAAAGCCCCAGTGTCTGCAAAGAACCCAGTATCACCTTCCAGTTTCATTTATTTAGTGCTTTGGGATCTCACATCATATTTGCTGGCCTCACCACATTTAACACACGCACATGTGTCTAAGAGGAAAAGGTCACTTGCTGCATGCATTTTACATCAGGGCAGTTATATTCAAAGACCTTTGGAGGGTGCTGTAGTGCAGCTGAATAGACAGAAAGCATGACCCTTGGAAGACTTTATTAAACTAAATTAACAAAATGTTTTGGTGACAGTCTGGCCTTCTTTTTCTGCTGCTGTTTGCTGACTTGCCTGCACATACACCAAGGAAAAGTGATGTTTGTATAACCCCCTTCTTCCCTAAGGGTGCCAAAGTGAACCAAACTGAACTTGTATATATTTTAAAAAACTGAGGTAAAACCAATAAGATAAATGTGTGTATATATGCACTGAATGTTTGGAAACCCTGGTACCTGCTCATACTGCAGCATGGCCAGCTGTTCCTGCTGAATCCGAACAATCTCCTGTTCATCAGGTGTGTATAAGTTTGGCACCACGTAATCCTCTGGCCGCTCCTCTCCACACATCTCACAGCCTGGACGTGTGGGTTTGTTCATGAATGTACAGACTTTGCAGGCCCAGCCAAGCTGCACACATACACATATACAGTATGTTAGCGCAGCCTGTGGTCACATGCAACATACTGTATGAAGACAATGATGCAGGCTTAGTGTTCTGACCTGAGGTTTAGGAAGCACAGGAGGTTTCTTCATAACTGGGATTTTGGGCAAAACAGGAGGAGGAGTTGTCTTCTCAACACCTACAGGACCAACGCCTCGAGCTAAAAGCTGCATTGACTGCATTGACTGCATTGACTCCATGATACCTGACAGTGCAGCGACACCATAGACAACAGAGCCTCAGTATCAACTAAGACCTTACAAATACACATCACTTTATGTAGCAAGCACTGTCAAAATTTCATTGTATGATTCAAATGTTTTCCAGTTTACTTTCTCCTTTTTAACAGTTACAAATAGATAAGTTTTTTTTACATTTTTACCAAAAATGTCTGTTTTTTGACCCACAAAAAGAAAATAACCCATTTGCACTGTAGATCTGAGTATTGAAATGTCTTCTACTGACCCTCTAAGCGTAGTTGCTCCTGGTCGAGCCTTTGTTGCTGCCGTGTGAGGTTAGCGGCTTGGGCAGATAGGATGAACAGAAAAACCCTGTCTCCATCATTGCGGATACCGTGGCTGTACAATGTTTCTCTATCCTGAGCCAGACGCTTCCCAATCACCCAACGCTGCAGCGCAGGGCAGAACCCAAATTCTTGGTTGATCTGCAAACATACAACGAGGAACAGTCAGATGCCCTCTATTCAATGACATACTCAAATGACTTAATTTGTGCATATATTTCAAAAGATAATGTTAAAAATCATATTTAAATATGAAAATAAAATAAGTGGCTCAAGACCTTTAAGTATCTTTATGTATTATCTTTGTTTAATCAGGTAGGGGTGTTTTTATAAGAAATGCTTGGTCGTAAACAGTTGCAACAAATACTGAAAGTTAAAAGTTAAAAAATAGTTCTCTGGGTTTTTAGGTTCTTAGGTTTTGCTTTTATATCTTTAAATAAGATGTTTATTTGTCATGTCAGGTGAAAGGGGATTGAAATAAGTGTAATTCTATATATATGGAAAAGTTATTAAAGCAAACACACCGGCTAAGGCCTGAGCTCTGCAGTGTATCTGGTTGTAGCCCTTGAGGGGACAGGTTTATGTTATTGTTGGGCCCCCAGTTGGTCACAGAGCCTAAAGCCTGTTTTATACTCTTGCACTGAATCTACACAATAGTGCTCCATATCTTGACCATGTATACTGCAGTAATACACCAAAACACACGTTTCCACTGCTATGTATTTCCAAGTCCTGCCATGATCAGGGTTCCCACTCTTTGCAAGAAATCATTTTCTAGGACTTTTCCAGGGCTTTTCCAGGGCTTTTCCAGGATGTTTTCACCCATTACAATATTGGCGTGGGCAATTCTCAGGCTAATCTAGTCTTCTAAAAAAACAAGATTAAAGGTTGATGACCAATTTCTCTAGCAAGCTCCACTGTATCATATTAAACTTAAGATTCATGTATTTTTAACTCTCAGGCATGAACATTGTCTGCTAGCTTCCTTTTTAGCCTGGATTTTATGTGGTGTTTCAAAATTATAAGTTTATGGTTTATACTTATTTTTTATCTTTATTTGCTCTGCTTTTTTAAAAATAGATTTTGTTGATTTACTATTTAAGTAGCCTAAATTTTATTTTGCCATTTTTATTTTTTATTTTTGTCACCATTGTTTCGAGGTTTTTTTTTTCCTTAACTTGCATTATTTTATCTACTTATATTTTATGGCTAAGTGTGCATTAGTTACCAAGTACATTTTTACTTCATTTCCTCTGTTTGATTTTTGTTCACTAACAATGTAGAAGGAAGATAAATAATTTTCAAGAACAATTCAATCTTTTCCAGGACATTTTACTTTTTTCCTCGTTTCCCATATGTTTTCCAGGACTGGAAAATTGGTCAATCATTTTCCAGGTTTTCCAGGACGTGTGGGAACCCTGATGATTGCCACTTTTTCTGATCTCATGATTGTCTGATATCTTGAATATTTTACAGCTTTATTGCTCAGAGGCAGGCAGTCACTTGATTACAAAGCTTTTGGTCTGCATAGTTTTAAAGAATCTGGGCTTCTGTGTAAGGTCAGGGATTTGCAAACACATGGCTCATCGTGAGGTGTAGATTTCACACGGAGGTGTAAATAATGCTTTAGACTGATAAACTGTCAAATGGTCTAACTCCATGACTTAATTAAACATAAGTCTCAGTGTTTCCTATGGTAATAACTTCTATACCAGCATATGTGTATTTAGTGTTTAGAGCTTCACTTCTGATTTTGCTTGTACAGCTTCAGAGAGACTCCTGTATCAGTGTGTCTGTGCATGAAGACACCCAGTTCACTTAAAGAGATGGAATATACTGTAATCAGTAACAACAAAAAAGCAGCAAAGATACACAGAAAGGCTGATTCATGTTATTGCTTTTTAGGCACTGATTTAACATGAGTTACTGAAAAATTTTGCAGTCATATCAGTACCTTTTCTTTCAGTTGTGCAATTGTTATGTCAAGAGAAACTTGGACCGTCACCGGGATGTAGTTATCTGACTGAGCATCCTCCACTCCAACCGACAGCCTGTGAAGAACAAAACAGAGGACTGAGTCTTGACCTTATTTATTCATTAAATCACACCTGACCCCACACTCACTGTTAGATTTTTTTGCTAGCCAGCTCAGACAGGATTTTTCCTAATTTTTAAGTTTTTTTGCTGAATTGCAGTGTACAAAAAAATCTAAATAATCTTCTTTAAAGATGTAACAGTTATTAAAGCATATTACCTGGTGTTGTAGGTGTATCTACTGTTTGTGGATCATATTATAACACATTCCTTACTCAGCATTTTATCTATATATTTTTGTCTATATCAACAGCCACTAAAACTGGACTGAAAAAGGCACTAATGACTCACTTAGAGCCAGACAACAGTCTGTTCATCTAAACTGTTTATTATTGGCATTTTTATTCTTATTTTTTCTTATAGGAAATCACATCCTCTTCTTCACGGTAAGATTAAATGTGGACAACATGAACAATGACTTTCAGCCTCCAATACTTTTGAGCATAAGCAAACAGGGAGAGGGGCATTTATCCCATTCATTTTTTTTTTCTTTTATGCTTGGTCGCTCTTCCTCTCCGACTTTTTAGCTTCATCCATCCCCATCTTCCCCCATCTCTTAGCCTCAACTATTCTATTTTAAAAGTCAGGCCAAACATCTATTTTTTGGCTTAACTCTAGTGTGAACTGGTTCTGTAACACACTCGTACTTCTTGCGTCTAGCTGCCATAGTTAACGGCACTGAAAGCCGGTCATTCTCCCTGCTGAAAGTTTTTGTACCCTTCAGCTTTGACACTACCGAAGGATCTGCCCTGTCCTGTGTGCTTTACTGTGAAATGCTGTTTGACCTCAGGATCCTGTAACTCCTTCATGCAGTGTTACTGGCACCAACAGGAAATAAAGCACACTGGCTGATGTATAAAAAGTCTTTTTATGAATCATCTTTTGTTTTCAATTTTTCAAATGACCATAAACACCGGCTCAGGTCAATAGATGGAGGCGTTTACATTATGTGGCTTAAAGTCTCCGATTTTCATGTAATGGCACAATGTAAAGCATTTTGTGTGCTGATGGCCTCGCATTCATGTTCACACAACTCATGAACTATGGATGTTGATGTCCTCATGTGAGTCTGCTGGCTTCATATCCAACCCAGTGCCCCGTCCCACCTTCTCAATATGTCCACTGGTCTAACCCCAAGAATAAAGGTAGAAAAAGCACAAAAGATCATCTTTGTCCATTTTTCTCATGATTAGGCCATAACTTTCACAGTGAAAAGGATCCTGTTTTGTGCTGTGCAGACTTGTATTTATGTCAGTTAAAATATTGTGAATGTTTGCATTTATTTTGTTGTCATGCACTAGGGCTGGGTGAGTTGGCCTAAAAAAATTTTTTTTTTCACATAAAATTCAATTTTCAATTTTAGTTGATTTTTTACCTCTCAAAGTAAAAAAAACGACTGACACCAAAAATACACAAAACAAGTTTTGCTATAATTCTAACTATTATCTAACTATGCCACACAAGTACATTGAATTTCCCTCTAGGAGTTAAAGGTGAAGTCAGCGATGTGGAAGAAAATGAGTAGAGAGGTTGTTGATATTTTACGTTTAAACGAAAACAGACCCACCTCTCCCTTCATACTCCACCCCCGAAGTTCACGGACACGCATTGTCATGGAAACGGCCGTAGAAACTGCGTAGCTGACCAACATGGCGGAGGCCGGACCACCCAACGCTCGAGGGTAACTATCGTGTCTCTCTCTTACGCAAACAGCGCACACTATGCGACCTACTACTTCTCCTCCCCTCTGTCTGACCTGCGCACGAGTATGAACCACCCCCTGGGCGTGAGGTGGTGTGCCACTGTTTTGGTGGCTCGGTCCGACACACAGGATTTACCTGCTGAAATTCAGAGCCCAGGCTGTGTATTGAAACTGGACTTTTTTTTCAGCATGCTCTCAGAAGTTACAGCTTGCAGATGGTGAGCAGAAATACGGTGATTTTGACAAACAGTGCATCGGATTGAGATCGCTGACTATGCCTTTAAAGTCCATGTTATAGTTTTGATGCTTAATAATGTACAAGCTGCACCATTTTTACAAAGACAAAAAAACATGAAAATCTACTATTTAATTGCATTAAAAATGCAAGCCTTGTAATGTGAAATGACAGGCCTTCATAAAAAACTGTTTTTTTTAGTTATTCTTTCTTCAGAAAATCACAAGTTCATGTTTTTCTTTTTTAAATTAATTACTCCATATATTTTCCAGGCCTATTGTGCACACTGCAATAATTACTGTATTTATCTCAGTGTGTTACAAAACCCTGAAGAGGACATTAGCCAGAACACATCAGTGTATTTTTAATGTTTCTCCCCCTATGACCTGAGGGCATTTTAAACTTTTCAAACCATCCTGAGTGCCTGAACCTGGATTATTTATGTCAGTGTTTTTTGGTTTAAAATTTCCCTCACCCTTCTTTAAAAAAAGGTCTCATTCTCTTTCATATTAATATATAACTGACAAAATGTGTGTGTTTCCCAGCCCTACTACACAAGACAACACTTATCTACAGAATGCTTGCAGGTACTTATGTTGTTGCCCTACTTCATTCTCATCCATTGCGTAACAAACCTAACCATTCTTCAAACGAAAAATAAAGGCAGCTCCATGCCCGAGAGGCAAAATCTTACCAGTGAGCAACAAGGTTTATGAATTCTGTCCGGACAAAAATAAGCAAGTCAAACACAAACACCTGCCTCATCTACACAAACACTTAAGTGTTTCCCACCTGATGGAGTCCTGGGGGTAAGCCTGCCTGGTGATGCTGACAGACACTGGCACAGAGAGCTCAGACAGTTTCTGGCACAATATGACCGCCTCCTCTTTGTCCCCTCTGTTCAGGGCGTCAGTCAGCGAGATGGCCAGCTCCTCAGCTGCACAGACAACAAGAGGGACAGTTCATATCTTTTCACAGAGGGCAAAAATAAAGGGATAACTGGGCCCCACTGCTTTTTTTTTTACTTTAGAGTTAGTTAATCCAATCCACTATACAGTAGGTTAGTTCAGTTTAGTTTAGTTTAAGCAATCAGTATTTGTGTTTTCCCCCATAAACAAACACATACAATTTGTTAGAATCACAAATGAGACACAAATGAAATTCACTGAGGAATTACTCTGATCAAAAAAGGTGTAGACTGAAGCTAAAGCTTATTATAAGAGGGCTGATTGATAAGTTGTGAGCCTCATATTTAAAGGTTTGACTTTTGGTGGCCATGTTGCATTACTTTTCAACATAATCCCCTTCAGTTTCTATACACTTTTGCCGGCGATGTTTAAGGGTCCCCACTTTTAAAGAAGTCCTTTTCTTGACTGTTTAGAAAGTCCTCCACTGCATGTATGTCGTCATCATCTGACTGAAAGTGGGTACCGGAAATGGCCTTTTTCAGTTTTGGAAATAGATGAAAGTCTGATGGAGCGAGATCAGGCGATTAAGGCGGCTGCTCAGTCAATTCAAAGCCACAATCTTTAATGACAGCCATGGCAATGATAGACTTGTGAACAGGGGCATTTTGTCCATTTTGCAAAAGTCACTTGCCTTGTTAACTTTAGAGTGCTACCTCTTTGACATAAACTGACCAAATGACACCAGTCTTCGGGTACACAGCCTTAAATAGTCGGGGAATAGTAGAGCTGAAAAAGGACATCCCTGCTTATCTTCTTCAATACAAGGCTCACAACTTATCAATCAGCCCTCGTACTTACCCTTTTTAAAACAACAACAAAAAGACATAAAGTCAACTTTTCATCTGCCATTATCAAGTTAAAATATAATAAAATAAAGTTTAGACATTAGGAAGTAAGGTTGCTTTTGTACTATTTCTATTACCTGTGGTGTTTTAAATTCTAAAACCACCCCTGCCAGTCAATGTCCAATTTAAAAAAATTGTAACCATCAAGATAAAAAAATCTATCATTAAGCATTTTATCCTGAACTGTCACTCTGACACCATGTACAAATGCAAAACAACATGACGACTGAAATTTTCCTATGATGATCTATAATGACTTGCTATGTTTTATCTCCTGTAAGAAAGTATTACATATTATTTGCTGTAATGTTTCTGTCAAGGTCTTTTCTAAAGCATTTTAAGTGCTGTTAGGAAAAGAGGTAACTCAAATTGAACTTAAATTAAAATCAATAACAAAGATTTTTATGAATGCTACTTTTGAGAAAGATTTTGAATGGGACATACTGTTTAAAAAGGGTCAAAGTAATATCTTAATTAAATAAAAATATTATATATTAGTTTACAGCTTAAAAAAGCACCTTTAGTTGATTCTAATTTCATGTATAGCTCATTAAATTTAGCTTCACTGTTTGGTTGTGAGCTTGAAAGCATTGATATAAATCCTGATTACAATGGACATGTATTGTTTTGTTTAAATGCAGGTAAAAGTGATTATCTCATTAATTATCCTTTTTTTTTGTATCAATTTGGCCCTCTGGTACTGAGAATGATTAAATGTGGCCCTCATGGTAAACAAAGCTGTTCATCCCTGATCTAGCTGCCATCTCCCACTATCATTAGTCCCTGTTCATCAGTCAGCACAGGCTCCAAGCTCTAATGTGGCCCAAATTGTATTTACTTTCAGAACCTAAAAGGGGACAGCAGACTACAGCTGGCCCCCGGGCCACAGTTTGGACACTTCTGCTTTACATGAGCACTCTTCATATTTTCTGTACTTTAGACAGGGTTGTCAACCCTGCATGGCACAGCTTCTGTGTTATGTAATTATTTATTTGAGTGAGACAGACTACGAGTAACTAAAATGATGCCTGATTATTAAAACCCTCTGAAATTTTTAGTACTGAATGAAAGTAGGAGCCACACAGACCCCCACCTTTAGGGTCTCTGTTGGACTTTTGACCACCAACTCCCCTCCAATTAAAATCGAAACTAAGTCGACTACACTCACCCTCATTAAGATTTTCTCGAGGATTAACTTCAGAAGCCATAAATACACCTGAAAATCATAAAACACAACAAAAATCAAGAAATTAACAATATTACACGAAACTCTGAATTACTGAGGTCAGGTTAACGTCCTACCTTTTCAGGCCGTCTTATCCTAACGTTGTCCGCATCCAACACACTTCCTGTGGTCGACTTTAAGATGTTAAAACACGTTAATAAGTCCAAAATGAAGGATTACTAATGCTCGGAGAAAAGTAAACAACTGTTTTTTCTTCTTCTCCGGTTTCGGCGTCAAGTTCTGACTTCTTCTTCTTCGGCTGCTGAACGGAAAGCGAAACTGACCGGAGAACAGGAAGAGAAGGTTGGCAAGTGTCTCTGCTCCGCCTCCTTCAGCAGCCCTGAGAGGTTTAAAGTTCGTCTTAGCTGTTCTTAAATCAACGAAACGGGTCAATTATCGATATCCACTTGTTCACATTAAGTTTTTGTCTCCCCTGTTTTCCATTTCCCTCACACTCCACTGAGCTCAGCTGGGCATATCAGACTGGTGTAACGCTTTAAAGGGGCACCGTGTCAGCTGGAGACATTCAGTCGAGGTCGTCTGTGGTTGTCATAGTTACAACAGACACTGCAGACCGGAAGTTCCCTTATGAGTGTCCTTTTCCTTAGTTATCATTATAGATGAATCCAATTAGTTCTTTGACATTATAATAAAAGAAAGAAGCAGTCGTTGGGCCACTGGTCGTTTTCTGTTGTAGTTACGACAACCGAAGACTACTTGCCGTTAAAGTCACCAGTTATCATGGTCACCCTTTTAACCAATACACCACAGCACTCAGTTAAGAGGCACAACCGAATTTCTTCTGTGATTAAGATGGACCCAGCAGATTAGAACTGGCTACATACGATACAGAGGGCAAATGCAGAAATAGAATAGTGTAAAAAAGAGCATTGGTAGGTATTTTACTTTAAAAAAGGTATAAAATAGGACAGAGCAATGACGCCCATCACCCGGCAGGTGGCAGTGCCTGTTTAAATATTCGGGCTCAAAGATTAAGAGAGCTCAGTGAGACGTCGCAGTCCCATCGCCTACATCAAACTTTACATGTAGTGTTAAATTAGCCTTAATCTTTGACATTAGGGCTTTAACATGTAACTGGATGCAATGCGTTTCTGTTTGCCTTATGATTTAAAAAAAAAAACATGTACCATGTCATATTGTGGACTTTTTAGGCATATAAATAGCCTATTAGATTTTCCAACGTTTGCTTCAGGGTTATTTCTGTTGAAATAATGTCATGCTTTGTAATCGTAAGGTTACTAGTCTGTTCTTATAAAGAAAACTTTTTTAATAAATTTATATTTACTTTCAAAGTAGTTTTAAAGCTCCTTTGAGGAAAGAGAAATTCCATCCGATGCCTCTTGATAAACAATGAAAAGGTATTTTCTTTGTGTTTCTTTAATTTTTAAAACTGCCTCTGAGGGTCAAAGGGTCAAAGAGCAAGCTACAGAAAGAAGCTTTTATTCAGCACCTCCAACAAAACTGGCTCAATGAACCTTAGGAGTAAATTTCATGTTAGCCTGATGTGAAAATTAAAAGTACTGGTTGCTGTGGAAGCCAAATATTACATTCAACCTTCAACCGTATGTTTGATGGTAGAGATACGCTACAAGCTGAGCCACTGACCATCAGATCTGGTGGCTCAGTGACTTTACAGGCCAATCCTTGCACTTTTAATTGAAATTCTCTGTTTACAAAATGATAATATGGAAGTTAATACTAAAGCAGAGATGTATGATGTTATCGGCAGAATATATTTTAAAAAAGTGAAATATCGGAATCAGCAGATATCAACATTTTTGATGAAAATTAAGTCTGATATTGACCATATGTATTACTTACATCAGCTGAAATATTGTCAAAATGTATGAATGTACTCCAATGCTTCACTTCATCATCACTTAATGTCTATATTTAAAAATTAGCAATATCTTTCAATAGAGAATATGAAGTTGTTTCCTTCACACCAATGCAAAAGAAAAAAAATATCACAGTGTAAGGGACAGGTTGATTTTAGTTCAGTGGAGACTGCGTACTTAAAACCAAAAAATAACTATATTTTTTGGGTGTAGTAAATGTTATTTTTCTCTTGTATTTGCTCTGTTTGCATTTTGTTTATTTGCACAGCTATAAATACTTGGTCATGCAGAAAATGAACTCTGCTTCTTTGTTTTTCACAGATCATTCATCCATCATCTATTATCTATACCACTAATAGTCCCATCCTGAACTGGTCTCCAGCAGATCACAGGGCCACATAGAGCGACAGACAACCATTCACACACTAGTTAGGGGGAGGAAGCTGAGATGCCCACACATGCACAGGGAAAACATGCAAACTTCACACTCCTGACTGACACGAGGCTCAAACCAGAAATCTTCTTGCTGTAAGACACATACACTACCTGGCACAGCATGCCACCATACTCACTTATCATATTTTTTTTATAAACTGGTTCTCTTTTTAATGCAATTTTTTATTTTAATAGGGACATGTGAAACTGTTTTTATTATATGCATGTGTGAAATTTGTCAGTAAGTTCATGTGGATTTGACTTAAAACTGATTTTTGTTTTTCATTATTTTCTTTACAGAAGAAAATATCAAGATATGCATCACAATTCAGATAAATGATATTGACACATACATTTCAGTCCATGTCGCCCAGCCCTAGTGTAAAGGTGAATCAGTGTAAAATGAAGAGTTTGCTCCAGATGCATGGCTCAGATAAATGGACCAATCAGAGGAGCTCCAGCAGGAGGGGCCAGCAGCAGCTCTGCTCACAGCGCAGCTCAAAGTTCCAGAGCATCAGTGAGTCTCCTCCTGTGTGCCGGCTCCAGCTGCTCTGTCTCATCCACATCCTGCTTCTCATCTGACATTTCCCCCAGCCTTTTCCCTCTTTCCACTCTTTTTATCTGATCGAGGAGCGCGGACTTGTGCAAACATGCTGGCTTGTACGGAGATGATCACCATGTGCCTGCAGTCCGCCAAACAGAAACACCTCCGGGCTCAGCAGCTGCAGCAGCAGCAGCAGACCGTGGACAGCACCGGACAGGGACTGACCATCTTTCATGATGTGAGTGGGTCCGCTCTTTTTTACTCAGCAATTACAGCGCAAAGTGGTTTGAATGCATTAGTTATTAGTGCTCTGAAGTCACACTGTTTTACTTTCTATTGAGATTTTGGTTACATGAACTGTAAAAGTCAACACAGCTGAAACCGCAAGAAAAAAACAAACTGACAAACAGAGCGCAGGAGATTGATCTGCACTGCTGTACATTCAGAGTTTACTTTCCTCCCTTCTGGTTATTTGGTTTTAACTAAAGTTTGGTGCAATTAGCTAAATGTTTTTCATTTTCTTGAATCTCACACTCAAATATGACGCGGTATTTGTGCGTGTTAGAGGAAAGTAAAGGCTGCAGCTGCTGCCTCTGCATGATAAAGCTCTCACATTTGGATGGTTTCAGGGGCTGCTGGGCTTCTCCCCAGTATATTTTAAACAAAACAGAAACCAACTAGAAAAGCTTCAAGACCACAAACCTCCACCAATGCATTTCAAATATTATCAGGCCATCTATTGTCAAAAATGTGTGAAAACTGCCCTATCTTGCACTGTTAACAAATCCTTGAAAAAAAAAATCCTATATCCGCATCCAGATTCAGATCATGACCAAAATCCAACCATTTACCCCTTGTTCCATGACCAGCATTCCCTGAAAATGTCTCCAAAATCTGTCCAGAAATTACTTAGTTATTGGTGGAAATGTGGAAAACCGCCGTATCTAACAATGTTTACAAATCCTTAAAAAAAATCCTAGAGCCACATCAGTATTTGGATCATCGCCAAAATCAAACCAGCTCTTCCTTGTGCCATTACCAACATTGCCTGAAAATTTCATAAAAATCCATTTAATAACATTTCAAGTTATCCTATTCAAAATAACAAAAAAAACATTATTTCCTTGGCGGAGACTATACTAATTTTTTTGGTAACCAGGCCCTGATGGTCTCTGTAAAGGCAATTTTCAGCATAAAATATTAAGCTACATCCCTAAATAGGGATGCCCCAGTTAGTTTTTATTCTTTACAATCATATGTTCTCAGCTTGATTAGCCTTTGGTCAGTACTTAGCTGTACAGTATACTGGGACCTCCTGTAACCTGATAAACAGATGGCAAATATCATCCATATTTGGTAAACAACATGCTTTTTGGAGCTACAAATCAATATAGTGTGATATTTTTACAATTTTTAGGTTATAATTATTTATTTATTTATTTATTTATTTTAAATTATAAGCTAAAATAACATTTACATTTTTTTGAAAATAAAGTTGGGGGGTTTTACCAAGGCTGCTTCAAGTGGATGACTGATGTGCAGCAGTAGACAGGTTTACTGAGTCTTTTCCTTGGTGACAGACAAAGGTAAACTACAAAGCAGATGGATTTACCAGATTCCATGTATGTCATTGAGGAGATCCATTTTGCAATGCTTCAAACTGAAACAGTTGTTTCTGGCTTTTTAGGGCCCTTTTATGGACAAAGAGGTGGTATCTACAAGAGAAGTTTAGTTGCGCTAAAGGCAAAAAGTGACTAGAAGCTTATGATTATCCTGAAAAGGACAAGACAGACAAAACACTTGTTCAGTCACCCTCAAGTTTTTCTCAAAAAGTCTGTCTCTTCACACTCATTTTCTATGAGATGTTGACCAGATGGACTTGAAAATATCCAATGCATAAGTGAAACAGTCCATATGGGGTGCCAGGTCAAGTCAAAGCTGCTGCATTGTAGTTTTATTTGATTCACAAAGGTAGTGCTTACAACTTATGACCATACAGCTAATTTCTATATTTAAACTACACTGCACACACAGTGCTTCTCTAAGCACAGACATCAAACTACTAACTAGTGATAGTAATGTAAACAATGTTGTCATTTAAAAGTCACAAGCCATTCTCCAAATAAAGCTGGAATCCCCCAACGACCCCACATGTGCAAATAAACTCAAAGTTTCATCAAACTTTGATTGTCTTTAATAAATAAATGACATTAAAGTCTGTGATGCAGCACAAAGAAAGGAGAAATGCAGTGAGGCACACACATTTTATAGAGTGGTGGGAAAAAAGGATCTAAATGGTAAAGGCTTGTTAAGATATGACACATCTGTATACTATGTAAGCACCACAGATGGACCATCGTTTTAGTTAGTTAGCTTGATGCTAACACAAAAGAAAAATTGAAAACGATTAGAGCAACCAGACCACGCTTATTCAAACCTCAGAAATGATCTGTTCTGCTCATGATGTCAAATGAAATACATCTTGTAAATGTGTCATTTACTTCAGGGTGCTGAGTTAAATAAATTGTTTTTCAAAATATGAAAATGTCTCTCTAAAATCAAACATAAATACACAAACAATCACTTCCTCCTGCAGGACTTCAGAGCAGTGACAGTCATTGCTGCAGCATTTCACTGGAAACCATCCATCTGCACAGCAATTACCCATCCATCACATCCTGTCTTGCTCCGTGTTAGAGAGGCCGATAATGTGTCTGACAGCGGAGCTGTTATAAAACTGACAACTCTGTCTGTTCCCTCTCTAATACAGAGCACACACTCTTTGTCTAAATAAGGACACATTACTCATATTCTGCAGGCTTTGTCACAGTATCTGTGTCCCTGAATGGGCTGCAGCAGCAACACAGCTCCTCCACATTCACTACAAGACCTTGAGGCTTTTCTCTTTGCCAATGGACCTCTAACACACAAACAGGCTCACTCTCAATGTTTGAACCACAATTACATTTGGATAGTCTAAAACAGCCTGAGTAGGAGGAATTGGAGTCATTAAAAGCACTCAGTTTTAATTGGTTTGCTTGTCTGTCTAGTGTTTTATTTTTGTTAAGGTCTATTTCACTCTTATTGGGTAAAGGAGAAGCAACATGCTAGTGTTGGAAACCTTACTTCAGCCTTTAGGGCTCTAATAAAATGAGTTGTTTGGATTTCTTATTTAAAGTAGGCAGAGCCATCTTTGCTGCTGTTGTGGTCTTTCCAATAGTTGCTAGACTGTGAAGTAAGCCAAATTAAGTGAGCTAATAAGCCCAAAAGAGGAGGAAATATTGCCTCGAGCAAAATTTGTACAGCAGATCAATGCTGATTGATTTTGTTAAGGTAATGCCAGTGGATTTAACTTTATTAGTAGAGCAGTTTATATTGATTTTCAGTTTAGTACTGGAGAAATAAAACACACAAACAGAGGCCTTTTACACACAAACTGACCCTGAATTCTTCCTGACTTTCCTGTTCACAAATGTCAGGTGGTTAGAGGGTTTAATGTGGAGGACAGCAGGATGTGATAATAATAATTGATGAATGACAGATGAAGCAACAGAGTCTCATGCTGTAATGGCAGTTTTTGGCCTCTATTAAAACTGTGTAGAAATATTCAAAGTATCAAAAAAATCAAAAATGTGTGGTAAAGAACATATTAGAACATATTTAGGGAGATGGACTTCTTGGCAAAAGCTAAGGCAGCAAGGAGTGTAAATGACATATATATAAGTATAAGTCTCCTAAAATGCAGAGTTGAAGAGACAAAGGGCTGTGGCAGCCCAGCATGTTGGTGAGGTGTGACTTGGATCCAACATAGCCGAATTGGTGTGCAGTGCTAGAGTGTATGCATATACGATTTCAAACCCACAAGAACTTCCAAATGTTATGTTAAGATCATTTACCCTGGCAACCAACCTAGCTACTAATAACATACAGTCACATTTATTACAAGAACACACATCTAAAAAAAAGAGAGATATGGATATACACATATTTTTCTTTTTTTTACTTTTGTACATTTCCAGAGCGAGACCAACAGCAATGTTTAAGGCGGTCATATTTGCTTTAACTCAGGTTCACATATCCAATTTCTATGACTGCAGGAGTATGCTTAATTAGTAATGTTGAAAATATCTTTAAATTTTAGTTTTCACACACAGAGTGGCCCTGATCCACTTCTATTCTCACTCTGAGAAGCTCCGTTCAATCTCTTGTTCCTCAAAGAGGTTAGATTTTGCCTAAAATCAGGTTCAAAAATGTGTTTTTGATGACTGGTATGTTTACAGTATTGTTTACTATCATTTTTAAAAACGTTTTAGCTTAAATATACTGAGTTCCCCTGACCCAGCAGTTTTCTCTCCCTGTCTGAGATGCCCTGTTAGAACGCCTACCCCTT
Source organism: Cetoscarus ocellatus (assembly GCA_037902135.1). Taxonomy (NCBI): domain Eukaryota; kingdom Metazoa; phylum Chordata; class Actinopteri; order Labriformes; family Labridae; genus Cetoscarus; species Cetoscarus ocellatus. The sequence continues at coordinate 457,405 of JBAMNC010000993.1, forward strand.
TAAGGCCTGGTACACAGGTTTTTTTTAAATCGTAACTGATTTATGAAACAGTCAGAGAGCCCACACATGAGGATGAATAACGTCAGATTTATCAGTTTGAGTTTACTGTAAACATGGCTGACAATGTTAGCTAAATGCAGCTAACAGTTAGCTTCCTATGACATCCTTGGCAATTGTGATTTCCGTCTAGCTCCTCTGTTATCAGTTAGTGATTTACAGGTTACGCTGTTTAGACGGTCATGTTTTTACCACAGAACAAGTTGATCCTTTGTTTCCGACATCCATCTAACTAGTGATTGGCTAAAAGGTCAACTTTGTGGTAACTGGTAAGTTCAGCACTGCTCAGTACCTTATTGTCAACAGCTCTGCATTCATTCAACCTCCTTTTGCATGGGGCATGCCACATCAAGCCAGTAGGCTTAAACTGCTGATAAAACAGTGGTAGAACATGATACTGCTTGGTCTTTGTAGGTTGAACACATCGTCATAAATGAATCATTAAGGTGCCGAGTGGGTCTTGAACACAAAAAAAATGTTAAGTTGTTGTGTAGTTTGTTTAGTAAAATGAAGTTTAGCTTAGGAGCATTTGTCTTTTTGGTCTCTGCACAGATTTCAATACAGACTTTAACACTTGACTCATGTTTTTGAACTAATAGGACTGTGAACAAAGTTTTGTGGATTTTACCAGAGTTTCCTTTAACAGGAGACAGAGCAGCAGCAGCAGCTGATGGTGTTGTTAACTACAGGCAATGGTATCAGTGACCAAAGGCATTCATTTTGATTAGCTGATCATGTATTTTAAAACATGTTTGCTTTTTATGATCACCTTATTGATCAATCAAGGTACTTCCAGTATTTTGAAATATCTCTGAGAATTATACACTGCCCGGCTAATATTTCATTGAACTGCCTTTAGCTTTGATTACAGCACAAATTTGCTGTGGCATTGTTTCGATAAGCTTCTGCAATGTCACAAGATTTGTCACAGATCATAGCACTGCCCCCACAGGCTTGTCGGCACTAGGCATGATGGGTGCATCACTTCACCTGCCTCTCTTCTTACCCTGATGCTCCCATCACTCTGGAACAGGGTAAATCTGGACTCATCAGACCACATGACCTTCTTCCAGTCCTCCAGAGTCCAATCTTTATGCTCCCTAGCAAACTGAAGCCTTTTTTTCCAGTAAGCCTTACTGTTTAGTGGTTTTCTTGAGGCTACACAGCTGTTCAGTCCCAATCCCTTGAGTTCCCTTCACATTGTGTGTGTGGAAATGCTCTTACTTCACTATTAAACACACCCCTGAGTTCTACTGTTGTTTTCTTCTTTTTGATTTGGTCAAACGTTTAAGTGATCACCGATCTCAATCATGCAGGATTTTTTTCGACCACATTTCTTCCTTGAAGACGATGCTTCCCCACTATCCTTCCAGTTTTTAATAATGCGTTGGACAGTTCTTAACCCAAGTTAAGTAGTTTCTGTAATTTCCTTAGGTGTTTTTTTCTGCTTGATGCATGCCAATGATTTGACCCTTCTTAAACAGACTAACATCTTTTCCATGACCACAGGATGTCTTTCCACATGGTTGTTTAAGAAATGAGAAGCTACTCATTGCATCAGCTGGGGTTAAATAAGTTGTTACCAGCTGAAAGATAATCACACGTGCAGTAATTATCCAACAGGAGGCTCGTACCTATTTGCTGGGTTAAATCCAGGTGGTGACTTTTTTTTGGCAAGGCAGTGTATATATAACATGACTGACTACAAGGCTAACCCTCCACAAATACAAAACCCAAAGCCCTGCACAGATTATTTTGTGTGTATGTGTGTCCATTGTGCCAGCATCAGCAGAGAGATCCCACTGTCTCAACACCTGTCACTTTGACATGAGAACAGCAGCGCCCTGGGAAGCAGCTCTGACCTTTTTCTGGCCTGCTGTAAATGATGCATTATGGCCTCCTGACACTGAAGAGCCCAAAGACACAGACTAACAACAAACAAGTCTAAAAGCACTGTGTCTGCTGTCCTTGATTTGAGCTTACGGGGTTGGAAAATTTTGCTGGTTAGATCAGTAACAGAGCCAGAGGGAGAAAAGAACAGACTGACTGCAGAAGGAAAACAAGTTACTTACTTCACATCACAGTCGTATCCTGACAGAGCCACAGAAGAATGACTTACACCTTGCAGATATGATATAAATGTCTGTATTTATATCATAAAGCACAAAAGTAGCATTTTGCTATAACTCTGTCAGTTTTTCCAAGCTTTAAGTCCTTGTGGATATATATCATATAAACAGAGGCCTGAGCCTGCTGTGGAGTGGTTTGATATTGCCATTTGTCAGGACTGAAGCTGCAGAGAGCCAGACAGAGACAGAGAGCGGGAACACACAGCTCGAGCATGTTGACCCATGGAAAATGAAAGTGAGAGGGTGGATTCTGCTGTTATTAATGACCTGTTGGTCACAACTGATCAGCCTGTCCCTGCTGAATCCTGCCTAACAATGAAGACAAACAAGGGACAGGGGAGAGAATCAATAGGAAGTGACAGATGACATTTTCATTTTCACTGCATTGCTTCCTCCAAAATCTATACTGACACATGCATTAGACCTTGGTTGGAAATATATGCTTGTAAAGCATATCACATTCTTTATGTATTTATTTATTGAGCCATTGATTGGAGTAAATGAAGTGCTGGCTTAATAATAAAACTTTAAGCTATCTAAGATACCTAACAAAGAGGGCCATCACCAATAGGATTGCTTTTTTTCTGCACTGTTAATTTTAATGCCTGTAAATATTGCAGTGGGGTTTATGGCATAGTTCAGTATTTTTTATAAGTAGGGTTGTTGAGTTTTAACTCACTGTAAATACATCAGCCACAGTGATGAAAACAACCTAAAACAGTGCTTTGGTGATGCTACTTCAGTGTGCTGTAGTCTGTGTAAAGTATCTGGGCCCTATTGTGTGCCAAGTGTAAAGCATTTTTACATGCAGTGCAGGTGTCTTTCCCATTTTACTCCTGATGCAATTGTCATTTTATAACCTTGCAGCGTAGTTGGATCCGTCTGTTCAATGTCTGTAATCAAGCAGATCCATCTTGCCAAGCTCCAGTCTACAATGATTATGCACGGCTCAAAGTAGGAAGGCCCAATCAGCATCCTTTAGAGCAGGAAGAGGTGGGAGCTATGAGCTAGAGGACAGGAGGAAGTGACTGCTCGTAGAGAGATTAGCATAAATGCTAATGGATTCAGTAGCAGTTTATTCAGATCTGGACCACATTTCTTTATTAAATGAAAAACAAATATCAACTCTAAAAGCATAGAAAGGGTATTTTATCTTACTTCTGACATGTTTTGGCGAGAATTTGTCCTACAAAGTGACTCTGAAGCGCCCGTCTACATTATCTGATTGGCCCTTAGTCGATGTGATTTACAGAACAATCATCCAGTCACCTGCTGGATATGCTTTTGAAAGGCTCTGCCCTCCCCAAACACTTTCTATGGGCTGTTGCCCAGATGGACTAGTGAAATATATCGAATGGTCCTTCTGGTGTGTCATGTTAGTCATTTAATGCCATACACTCAGTCTGTTTATATGGCAAATAAGCATGCATTCCAGTTTGTGCTCAGGATTGTATTTTGCTAAAAGTAAGATGTGGTCAGGCACAAAGTTGGTTGTGCTTAGGAGATGATTGGTATTGGTATTAGTTCTTGATGTTGAAAAATGTTTGGCAAAAAGTACAGATATATTGATATGAAAAAGTAAGGCATTGCCGATCACTAAGTGTCACCATAACAGCAAATTAATAACTCAAACAGCTGTGTGACGTGCACATTTTTATCCAACATACTTCACTCATCAGTGTAGGGCTATTAGTAGGGTTGGGAGAAATATTGAGTTTTTGAAAAATATCTTTATATGTTCATACAAAATTTAAGTTTAGATAGTACTGGTCATATCAATATTGCCACCATAAGGTATGCCAAAACAATCGGCAAGAAAAGGCTTGAGCATAATATTTTTTTTTTCAGATCTCACATTAAGTGCCACAAAATGCAGTATGATGACTCTGAAAAGACTCTGGTGAGATGCAGCCCAAACCTCAAGCTTTTACAGCCCTCTGCATTAAAACAATGCCACTCAGTGCTTCATTAACCTGTAGTTTTCAATTTATCTACCTGGAAAAAAATGACATGATATCTATGTGGAATACAGCCATTCAGCTAATAAAAAAAAAAAAAAAAAAAAATCAAGATATAAATTTTGATCCATAGCACCTAGCCCTAGCCCTTAGTTTAAATGACATTAGCCACTTGGTTGCTGTCAGGGGCTTTTTAAACCAGCCTGCCGTGGTCATCACTTGCTCCCCTCTTCACTGGTTTAAACAACCTACGTAGTGCCCCCTTTGACTCAGACTATGACAAGCACTGGCCGAAACCATTCACTAAAGAAAGGTGATTGTCACCAAAGCTGTTCACAGTAAACATCTATGGCTTTAACAATAGCTACTCCAAACTACTTCACTTTTGTCCTGATGTACTTCAGTTGTGTACATGCAACAAGCAATTTAGTGAATGATTTGTAACGGCATTCTGAGACCTTTTTATGTTTATTTTCAGCACATAGACTGTAAATGGTTTGGTTATAATTTTCACTTTGGGGACTTATTTAAACACTGAGTAGTTCTACAGTACAGACTGTATCTTTCAGTTTGGAGTTTTTTGTACTTCAATGTCATTTCAACCATCACTTCTTTGTGTTGATGTCCCAGCTAAAACTGAAACTCAATTCTTTCTTTGTTGAGCAGGAGGCAGCCTCTGTTTGCAAGGCTGTCTGCAGCTCGCTAAAAGCACTCACATGGTCAGCCATATAAGACCTCATGTTTGGCCTTTTGTGTTGTCCATGTCAGCTGTGAAACGGCTTCTCTGGTTTTAACCACAGCAAAGATGTTTTTCTGCTGTTAATATCAGTTTCTTTGTGTCAAACAACTCTATACTCTGCCTTAAAGCAAAGCAGGATCAAAACACTTGCAGTGTTGTGGATTTATAAAAATAAGCTTTTCATCATTCAACAGCTGCCAGGTGTTGAAGAGTACAAGGACAAAAATCCCCGTCAAGCCCATGCAGGAATACTGATCACTGTGTAAGTCTTCTTAAGAGAAAAAGATTAGATCATTGTCAGGATGTTTGGCTGCATGGGTCCAGGTTTTTACATGATACAGCCTCACCTTTGGTATATGAATGAACACACTGATGTTCATTTTAGCTGCAGTTTTAGATTTGATCTTAGTCTTAGGTAGGGATATCTAAGATAACAGAATCAGAAATATCAGAATCAGGAACACTTAATTAATCCTCAAGGGGAAATTTGGTTGTTTCAGTTCCTCAAATACACAGTATAGCAGTTGGAAAATCTGATAAAGACATTAACATAAGATAAGGGTATCAAATGTTATGATTGCATGAAGGAAGGTTAGGAAGGTTCTAAGGGCCTATGAGTGACAGGGGCCCCTAGAAATTGTATTGTTATACTGAAAGTATATTTAACTTATCAATTATTAAGTTATTACTAACCTGGCTGACATTATTAAAAGTGGTGAATTAAAATATATATCATAATTATTTAGCAATTTGCTGCTTTGCAGATGCTTAGTTTGAGAAACTGTGCAGAGCTGGTTTGGGATAGGGGGCCAATCTGATATTTTTTCATGGGGCCCAAAATTTCTGCTCTGATTGCGTGTGGTGCATTTTGTAAAATCAGTGAGTAATCATGTTTACAGTTGTGACTTTAATGTCTACCAAGATTTTGATTTTTGCCATAATCAAGCAGCCCTACATTCAGACCTCACACCCCTTCACTATGCGACATCAGCTCCTGTCCCTTTTCATCTACAACTGCTGCTTTGACACAAATCCAAATGAAACTCCATCACCGTTATTATAGCCATATCACATCCTCTCTCAAGGTCGTGCTGCTTTTCATCTCCCCTCTGCTTCTGTCTTAACTAGCACATTATATACACAGTGGAGTAACATCATGGATAATTAATGTATCTAAGGCCAACACTAACATCCTGTATTTTATGTTCTTGGTTGCAAAAACTAAAGATGTATTTCATCAGAGTTTTTCTTCTGATAAACTTCATAATTTTAGCTCTATATTTTCCTGTCTTGTAATGGAATGAAAAGGTTGCTGACAAAAAAAGTAACACTTATTTTGCACCATAATAAAGCATATAAAGAAGCTCTGTTTATGCTGAGTAATTTAGTTCATTCAAGGTGGTGCATGTGCATGTGCTAAGTGTCCAATTATCTCTCGTACGTCCTCATCATAGTCGCCTTTATTCCACTACACATCTGACTGGAGTCCTGCAGCCCCCACTGGCAGTCATTACCCTTCTTAAAGGTCACAGTGGCAACAAAGTGAGATGCTCAGATCTTATATGACTCTTCATTACTGTATATATTCTCGTGTAAACAAATATGGCACAAACAAACCAGCCTGTACATCCATCTTTGTAAATTGAATAATATCGTGCTGTGTTCAAAGGTTGCAATGCAGTCATGGTGCGTTGCCAGTAAATAGCAACTGCAGGAGCAGCTGGCAGCAGAAAAGCTTGGGTCGGCTTCTTTTACAGAGGATGTTACTCATAGCAAGATGAGTACAAGTGTAATTAATGATATCAAGAAGGACTGTTTTATGAGATATGCAGTGCTGTAAATGAACCAGCATGCATTGAGAGGCCCTGAAATGTGTGCTAGTGATAGTGACTCAGCTCTTGTATGAATTTTTCTAGAATGGTGTGTTAAAGCTCCTGTATGGAGTTTTAATTGCTCATGAAACAGACCAGAAATTATGATGATTCCTCTTTATGACCTAAGAAAAGCAAATAAGGCCATGAGCATGTATTCTGATGAAATCACCACTCTGCATTGGCAGTCTTTTTAATCCACTGCAGATACTACAATATATTTTTGCTCTTTAAAGAAGGGCTGCTTGATTATGGCAAAAAAATAAAATCATGATTATTTTGATTGATATTTAGTTCCTGATTATTGATCACAGTTACATATTTATTTTACATTTGAGCAAGATGTGCATACATTGGTGTTAAACAGTCTCAACATGGTTTCACCAGGAACACTGACAGCAAAATTAAAATTATGAAAATAATGAATATTTAGGAATAATATGTTAAATTAAGAGATAAATCAACCTGTTTTTCAGTAATCCCTCCATCTTAATCATCATGTTTTAATAATGAAATGCCATAATTTTGATTGAAATTGACACTCAATGGATTTCCCAAGGTCTCATGTCCTGCAGTATCAATATCCTTTGCTTTTAATGTTGGTAGATGAGGCTTGGGGAGCAGAAGAGCATGTCACCTTTATTCAAATCTGTTCATGGAAAAATGTGCTATGCAGCTTCGTTTTGTTTGGGTTTTTTTGTACTTCCTGAGGTTTATTCTGGAATAGCTTTATAGCCCCCACATACTATGGATGGGAATTATGAGGTACTTCATAATACGATACATGATACATGGTCCACGATAACGATATAATCACGATGCAGTATGGTAGTAAGGCTTTTCTTTAATATCAAAATATATTCCTCAAAAAAAGCTTGGAAATGATATTTTGGTTGATTATGTCTCCCCTTTAATAATACCAGTTGATATTGTATTTCAAATTGTTGGAAAGCCTGACTAGTGACCTTTGCAGTGAATTATGACTTGTAAGGATCCTGCATTAATGGAATGAGCAACACAGTGAAACGTGTGGGTAAAGCCCAAAAAATGTGCCAAAATCCCCTGAAACTGTATGCTGGTGTTCCTGTATGCAAAGTGGCAGCATTATCTGGTGTCAGCCCAGGAACCATTTCCAAACTTCTGACCAAGTCCCATGAGACTGGTGAAGTCAAGGACAGACCAGGAAGTGGGTTTTCCAGGAAAACAACACCCCAGAAGACCAGCACCTCACCCTTGCATCCCTGAGGAACCGTAGGCTTTCTACAAGAGGAACAGGGCATTTTGGCACATCTTTTGGGGGCATCACCAACATGTTTCGCTGTGTTCCTCACTCCATAGATGCATAATCCTCACAAGTTAGACCTTATTGTAAAGGTGTCTAATCAGGCTGTCCCATGATATAAAATACAGCACTAGTTGATATTAACAAAAGGGAGAAATACTCGACCAAAATAACTTTTCCAAACCTTTTTTTTTGAGGAAAATATATCCATATGTATATAAAAATATATATACAAGTGCAACTCAGAATGACGACTCACTCTAAAACATTGAAATACTATAAGATCCAAACAATGTGCACATCCAAACAACAATTATTAAAATAGTTTTTCCCTAGCTATGTCTGTGTTTGAACATGTGAGTAATAACTGTGTGATTACCATCTGAATGTGTGTGTATGATTACATATTTTGGTGGTCAGTGACCTTCTAACTAACCTCTCAAGCCTCTGGTTACTCCAAATGTCGTTGTCATTGAATCTGTTTAAGAACTGATGGATGTAACAAAGAGGTATTCAATACTGGAAGACTAAGTACTGTGAATGTCTTCTTGCATGCAGCACATACAAAAGGAGCCAAACATCCATATTGTGTTTTTATATTTTCCTTCATTCTCTGTTTATTGATAGTATTTTGCTTGAATCCATCTACTGATGCTTATCAGAAGATAACAACCATCCTGTCCTCTTTTCTTTTTTTCCAGATTTTCCGCCGAGCAGACAAAAATGGTGAGTAAACAGAACATAACATGATGAAAAATGTGACAGAATGCATGCCTGCAGTTTCCTCACATCTCATTATTATGCCTCAAACAATCAGGGCGGGGAAGTAGCAGATTTGCATGAATGCCTCGTGAAGTAAAGCTCCTTCCCTTTTCATGCTTCAACAACTTCCCTCACCCAATTAAAACGATGCTGAGGTCCTGGGTTATAGCCACGACTGAAAGAACATGTCACACAAAATAAATCACCTCTCTGGTGGTGCTAACACAGATGACTTGGTGTTATTTACAGATTAATGTGAGCCATGTTAGGGCAGGCTCAGCAATCCTCTTCTGGCAGTGGATCACTCATAATATGACTTTATTAGGCAAAAAGATTAAGGTAACCAACTATTCATATTTTTTAATTTACCCTTAATATACCACAAACTTGTAAATTGACATGTTTTTCCAGAATGGGGTTTTTACCATAGGGATGCAAGAAGTTTCATCACTGGCCTTTGCATTTGTAGGCTGGCTTAGTCAAAGGCTGAAAATGTGTATATATGATCTTTTGGTTTGGTTGTGTCAGGCTGACACAAAACTAATCCCATATTGTGCAAAAACAGTTACAATAACTTTTAATCAGTCTATGAATTTGGTGAAGCACCAATGATATAGTCTTAAGTTCAACTGCTATTTGTGTCAGCAGTTTAGCCTGAGCAATCATTTTTGTTATCTGGGTTGGTTATTTCAGTCTTGGCCAGGTGTCTCTGAGAATCCGTACAGTGCAACACTACACAACAAATGCAACACAACTTAATGCAACACATCTTCAAGAAAAACGATGTACCGCAACTTCACACAATTTGAAGGAGATGCCATAATGCAACATCAAGCAAGAGAAAGGGATATGACGAGATGTGACGTGACTAAATGTGATGTGATGTAAGGCATCTTCCTCTATCCCATGGTATTGTGCCATTTTGTATCAGATTTTTTTGCAGTATAATCATGGGCGTATTTACCATTAGGCAAACACAGGCAATTGCCTGGAGCACAGAGATTTCCAGGGGCCCCCAAACGTCTCATAAAAACTTATTAATACAGTTTTCTTCAATTCAGAGCAGTTATTTTTGTTCTAGTATTAATTTACACGCTTAAAAATACATCAAAATGCTTAATCTATCATGACCGTTTCGATTGCTCCCCCTCCCTTCTCATGCAATGGCCTATTCCATGTTACTGCGCATGTGCAGACTTGATTCAGGAAGACCGTAGCAAAACAAACTAGTTAGCACGGTTATAAGCATAGATGGTTATAAGAGTTTTGAAAAAAATGAAGCGGAGTTACCCCAGTGGAGCAGAGAAGAAAGTAAACACTTTTTATCAAAACTACCGAAGGTGTAAACCTTTTTCATGACACCGAACTCAACAACAGCGAGAGCCAGACGCTCCTGTCAGTGTCAGCAGAGGAGGATGGAGTAGGAGGTCTCGAGATGAAGTGGAGACATGAGTGACACTTTTCCTCACAAAGATGTAAGGAGTAAAGCTGTCGAAATGGTAAATTATATTAAATGTTAATTTATATTCTTATTAATTACAGTAAAAGCTTTGTGATGATTCACTTGTTAGATAATAATCTCAGTTAACAACACTGGATGATACAGGTATAATGGTCATTACCTATCGATAACATAATTTAATATAAAAAAATGTTTCTCTAAAGTAAGAGCTGTAGTATAGACCAGAGAAGATGTTTGATCATCAGGATGAGTTTGGTGTCACTACAGTTAACAACAGTACAGTTATTATAGTTCTAATAGTCACTGTCTATTAATTATTATAATAAATGTAAATAATGTAAATTAAATTTATATTATCTTACATTTATTAATAATATAAATTAAATTAAAACCTATTTTTTTAAAGTAAGAGCTGTCATATGAACTAGAGGAGATTTTTGATCATCAGGTCGAGTTTGGTGCCACCACAGTGAACAACAGTACAGTTATTACAGTTATAATAGTCAGTACCTATTAATAAACCCCATTCAATATAAAAAAAAATTATGGAAATCAAATCCTAATTCTTTTAAGTAAAAGCTGTAGTATGAAGTAGAGGAGATCAACATCCATATTTTATGATCATTTTGTCAGTAGACCTCATACATTTGATTGTGTTGGCTTTATTTTCAATCGTAATATCCTGTAAAATGTTTTAATTAATACATTTTCAAACTATATTATATTTAGTATAAATAGTGTAGGGTCCCTGCATGGGATAGTTTTACGTGCACACAAGATTTTTTTATTTTATTTATTTTTTGCCAATGTTCCTTTAGGGGCTGCTTAATGACAAACATTAATATTGAAAATTGTTTTTGGTGATAAATCTTATTCACTGTAAGGGGAGAAAAAGAAACATTCTTTGTAACTAGTAACTTGAGCTGTTAGATAACTGTAACAGATTTCAAATCAGGACAAGTGGCCTAAATATCACACTCACCTTTTGTCAAAATTGAACTAACATACATAATTTGAGGAAATGCATTTGGTTTCATTACATTACCAGGTACAAGATTAAAATAACAACAAACTTTTGTCAGTGCAGTACAGGGATATGGAGGGCCCCTATGACTGGGTTTGCCTTGGGCCCCCAAATGATTAAATATGCCCCTGAGTATAATCATTTTTGCACCATTTCATATTGTGTTATATCTCATACCATATATTACTTTATTTTTTATCATACAGTATTTTAAAGGGGGATTGTATGGTCTCTTTGCACAAGCTTCATGATGTAGTTTGTGTTGCCCTGAGGGTGAGCTTTCTGTGTGTCCAGTTCTGTTTACATTTACTTAAGGATGGCAAGATTCTCAAGGTGCCTGCAAGATTTACCAAAACCATCAATGATGAATACTGCAAGGGGCCCAGTTCTCCAGAACTTGGTTGATTTTTCTTAAGCTTCACATCCAGTAAGCCCACATCTGACCAGTGCCTTGTTGGCATGCGCTTTAAAGTCAAAACATGCAACATGGCGGCCTGCTCGACTGTGTGTTTGTATCACAGCAGTACATTTTATTTGACCAAAGTCATAGAAAGTGCATGGATAGTGAATTATGTGTGAGGGAGGATAATGTTGGAGCTTCTACCATTGTGAACAGATGGTCCTGAAGTAGCTGTGGTAATTTTAACTCCTACATTAAATGGTGGAAACTCACCAAGTCCTCCTCTCCTTTACAGAATTAGATGGACTCATTTAGTTTCTGTTTAATTAAAAAGAGCACTGGGTCATAGCCACTTGATGTGAGTCCGGTTTGACTTCCTTGGCATGTTTTTATTTTAGAATGTACACAAAATACACTCTGTCATACTCGCCCTCAAAATATTGTGATTTCATGCCATTTATTTGTACTCTTGGTGTGTAAAAGCCTTAATGTGTGTGTGTGTGAATGTGTGTGTGTGTAGGTGTGTTTGTGTAGGTGTGTGGGTGTGTGTGTGTGTTAGGGCTGAAAGATATATCGTTATCGTATCTATATCGAGATATGAACAATCAAGATATTAATATCGAAAAAGCAACAATATAAATGATATAGATTCCCCCCGCGCTCATCCTGCATGTACAGCTCCGGAAGTCACAACAAATTTAATTTTTACAATTGCCCTTGAATGCACCGCTAAGGCCTGTCAACCACAATCCTTTTTTATTTTCAAACCGTTTTTATTTTTCTGAAAAATGCTTGGTTTTCACCGAACCCGTAGTCATAGCATATCGTATCAATATCGAGATATCTGGCATGAATATCGAGATATGAAATTTTGTCCATGTCGTTCAGCCCTGGTGTGTGTGTGTATCTATAAAATGAAGAGTATGGCTTCAGCCTGCTCTATTGTAAAGTACCTTGAGATAACAGTTGTTATGAATTGATGCTATACAAATAAGAATTGATTGATTGATTCATTGTATTTAGCAGTCTGTGTGTACACTATAATGCCAGAATTCTAAGAATGTGACCTCCACAAGTAAATTATCTTTAACCAACAAATCAGAATATGACATTGAATTAATCAATATATCAAACTTTCTGACCTTCACCTGCCTTTCACGACACATGAAATGAAGTGTCATTCTTCTTGGCTTATTCATCCAACCTAATCACAAATCCCTGACTTTGTATGGTTGTATTTTCTGAAGGGTTCAGCAAAGACTTTTTTGTCCTTTAGTGTCCAGTGTAACAAACCATAACTCCCCTAGGTGACTGTTATTGTGCCAAAGTCCTTGGGGCTCTGCAGGTTTGGAAATCAAACAATAGAATCAAATGGGTTTGTTGAAGTTTCAATTTGTCTCTGCACCCTCTGGATTCTCCTGCACTGCTATACATCATCAGCCAGTGCTATAAAATTCATTTTGGGAGTTGTGTTACAGTTAAATTACTTTTCTCTGTTTTATTCGCTTCTTCTTGAGCTTTCACTTCTAATTTATATGACCGATTGTCTTGACTTCACCTGCAGGTGTGAACAAGTCCCAGGAAATATGACTGAGCCAGTTTCACTCAGGCATGGAGCAAGGACCAATACAGTCTCTGTGGCATGATTGGATTCATTAAATTATCAGTTTTCTTTAAAATTGTCTCTTCAAATGTTAGTCTATGGGTTAGATCGTGAACAAACTCAGTTACTTTTGAGTTTATTGGGAAATATATTATCCTTAATCCTGTGAGGCTGATGTGGAGTCCCTGAGAGTTTTTCTTTTATTGTTTCACTTTGACTGCCTTCTGTGTTGTAGCTATAATGGCTCTAATCCACTCTGAAACCATATCACTCAACCACAACAGCAGCAGATCTGCTTTTATCACCCATGCAATAGAAGCTAAGCCTTATAGAGAGCTTTCTAGACATGTTGAGATGTTTCATATACTGCATATTAGTTTGTTGCTATATGAGGGATTTAATGAAACAAAATTCACAATTAAAATTAATGAATATAATAAAAAACAATGAGTCAGCTTTTACAGCCTTAAACCCTTGCTACACCTGGGAATGTTTTTTCACTTGTAACTATTCAAAAAACTTCCACCCTTTCAAGCACAATCAAATTCCAGTTAAGTTTCTTTAAACTTCCTGAACCATAGTGTGCAATGAAAACAGGAAATAGATCTTGAATCTCACAAAACTTTATACAGATCACTCCTGGTTCATCAACTCCTTGGATGACGGAAGAAGAGAGAACAACATGCTTGCAAATCAGATCGGACAAAACTGCTACTGAAGCTGTTAGCACTGATGCTAATCTCTGAATGAGCAGTCACTTCCTGCAGTCATCTCACTTGAAGCTGCCACTTCTTCCTGCTTTTAAAGACGCTGATTGGGCTGTGCCACTATGGGCCGCTCAGTCGCTGTAGATTAGATCTTGGCAAGATGGAGTTGCATGATTAAAGACATTGAATCAGGCGGATCCAGCTGCACTGCAATGTTACCACAGATTGGATTAAGGTTCAACCCTGAAACACAGTTGTCCTCATAAATTCGTGGTACTGCTCCGGAGATATTGTTGTTTACAAAGCAGATATCAGGGTCCCGCCCGTTCTTGAATTTGATTGGTCAATGACAGAGGAGTGACACTGACAAGCTCTGTACTCTTATAGAAGTTTATGTTCTAAAACTGGGAGTGCGGCAACAAAGGCTGTTTATGTCCACTTATTTATATCCATAGTCTCTGCTTTTACAAATTGCTGTCAGAGTTTTTGGTAAGTGTTATGCTATAGAGTAGTGTTTCTCAACCAGGGGTCTGTGGACCCCTAGTGGTACGTGGACCCCTAGTGGTCCGTGGTGTTGCAAGGGGTCCTTAAAAATAAAATATATTTAAAAAAAAAAAGATTCTATGACATTCATAAAAGTAGCATTATTTTACTCGAATTTGACTGAGACCTTCTTCTACCTAAACTACAGAGGAAAACAGGACTTTTTTTTCTGTAACTACATCTGCTTTCACAAGCCTAATTCATTTATTTAAGTTTGTATAATACACAGTTAACACGATCTGCATCCTTTTCAAAATATGAGCCCCCTACTGTTTCAGTGGGCATTCACCATTCATTTCTTAATAATTATTTTATTGTGAATCATCTGTAGGAAGCTGTTATGGGATAACTCATTAACTTGCAAGGTTCAGGTTAGCACTTGAAATTAAGCAAGTGTTACATACAAAGAACAAGATGATAAGCACAGTTACACAAAGAAGAAGAAGAAGAAGTAAAAGAAGATCATGGACCCCCCTGATGGGGGGGTGGGGGGTCCTCAAGGTAGATCAAAAGTATGCAGGGGGTCCAGGACCCCAAAAAGGTTGAGAACCAATGCTATCGAGAATCATCATGTTAACTGCTGATCTCTGATTATTGCTGTCAACACCAGCAAATGCTAAAAGCCCCCCTTTCTAATGCTTAAAGTTTACCCTTATATTAACTGTCATGTTAAATATCTGTAGATACGGATATCTGTCAAAACATTCATAAAACACTTGATCTCCTTGCTGCTCCAAATTCAACCATGACTCATTTTGTTGGTTGCTAACTAGCGTCCCACAATGCAAGATGTGACCAGTGGGCATGGCATTTTTCTGCCTACACATTGGGAAAGGCAGGCTTAGATAAACAGCCCTGCATTGGTGCGCTATTCAGCTTGCTTCACAGCACTGACTTGTGAAAATGAAACAAAGGAAAACTGCAACTATACATGATTTTATCATCTGAACTGAAGTAAAGGAAGCAAGCTGCAAGTTTAAAGCAAAATAATGAAATAAAACTTAAATGAATAAACTTAAACAATGTCCCTCAGGTCCATCAACTTAGTTTCCACAAATACATTCGTCCAGACCTACTCCTCCAGACTCTACCAGCAGGAAACAGACGATTGAAAGGAGGAAATTGGTACCTCTGAAAAAAGAAAGATTTAATCAAGCAGATTTATTCTGGGCAAACAAACAGCGCTTTAATGAAGCTGGAGGTCAGCTTAAATTTGTAGAAGAGAAGTGGGGCTTCAGTTCAGGGAAGACTGATATAACCTTAATGACCTAATTAGAAAAAGGGCCACTACACATTAAGCTGTGTCCATTTACTCTGCACTCTCCACAGGCTTTGATAGTGTTCATCTAAAATGAACGGGGAAATACTGTGCTGGAAATACATTTACTGCCCTATCAAATCATATTGTCTCACTGTAGCATCCCGAGAGCATTATGAGCCTGACATGTCACATAAATCTGAAGGTATATTGCTTTCCCACACGAGATTTAAATAGTATGTAATAATAACTCTGCCTCGGCTCAAACTGTGGCCATGACTTCTCTTCACCCAAAGACATTTATGCCTCTCTAACAACAGATGAAATAAGTTGCCAAAGCAAATCAAAATGGAGTGGGCAACAGCAGGAAGTTGTTGCGTGTACAGTGGCGGCAATCAGTGCGACTCTGAGCGGCAATTACTCCTCAACAGCTCTTAACCTTCAACACGAGGAGCCTTGGACGTGATGAATTGTTCTGTGGCTCACAGCCAAACACATTCACTGTGAGATTTTTATGGTAATGAGCTCGGCTGAGAGGACTGTCATCACTGAGGCGGTTATGGAGACGGGATGGAGGAGAGGGGAAGGTGTTGATATGAGAAATAAAAAAGAATGAATATTAACTGCTCTACAATCACTGCTCTTTATCTTTAAGTGTAAACACATGTGGGATATATGATATAAACAATATGAAGATTAGGACTTCAGCTGTGAAATGTGATAAGTAATAAGAATTAATTTATTTTCAGAAACATTCATTGTTGAAAGTAATAAGGCAAAGACTATAAAGCACAATTTAAGAAATATCTATTACTTTTATTGACTGAATGGAGACAGATGAGAGCTATTATGACAAAACAATCACAGCTTCAAGGCCACTTAATGAATCTGAAGGTGTATCAGTTTGTCTTTATTAGTTTTAGTCAATGATTTATAAAAACAATGAGCCAGATTAGCTCTTATGTATTTCCCTTCAGCTCAATTGTTCTTAATATATCTTAGCAGTTAAACAGTTGATTTGGGTCTACAAAGGGACAAAATAATACAGGCAACCAAAGACACATAAAACAAGCAGAGGCTTTCACAAGAGAGAATAGAATATCCTGAAATAGACTTAAAGAGACCCAAAAATAGACAGGCATATCACAAAGAAAAACAAAACGAGGAAATGAACTAAAAGATACATTAAAAGAAAACATAGGATAATAATGATAAATGTTAATAATGAACCATGTTGACTCTTAATATGACTACAAAACAAACTAGAAGTGCTCCAAGAGCACAAACCTCCACCACGGCATTTCAGACACTGTTTTCCCAACCCTGCAATGTTAACAAATCCTAAAAAAAAAAAAAAAATTCTGGATTAGCTTCTGGATTCAGATCACCACCAAAATCTAATCAGTGTTTCCTTGTGCCATGACCAACATTCCCTCCTGAAACTTCATCAAAATCTGTCCATAACATTCTGGGTTATCTTGCTAAAAGATAACCTCTTGGCAGCGGTGATAAAAATGTTAAATAGCTACAAACATATAAAAAAATCAAAACAAACATGTACATGACCATTAAATGACTTCAACCAATCAAAATGGCACCCAAGAAGACTACAAAAACACACAAATATGTAGAAATGAGAAATCAGTAAAGCGATGAAAAAATAAAATCGAGGCAAAGTAGTAAAACCATCAAAAATCAGATATTTTATCATCATCCAGCACAGTTAACTACAATGATTTAAAAAAAGAGTTTACGACAAACAAGTGCTCAGTCAGCACAAACCTCCACCAAGTAGGGATGCCTGATAAAACTTTCTTAGATCACAAAAATCTAGAATGTAACGGTGATCTGCCAAATCAAAGACCTTATGAGCCTCTATAGTGCTCATCTCGCTGCTTTAGTTCTATGCCCATAGATCACACTCCTAATATATTAATTTCCCTTTGTCCTGGGAAAGATTTAAGTTGGCAAAACTCCTAAAAAATCTGGTGTTTAATCTTGTGTAACCACATTTAATTGGTCCAAGCATACAGAACCACATGAAGCAACTGCCAGTTCAGAAAATAAAGACTTTTCTCTTAATCAAAAACTCATACATATAACCATCTTCTTTTCTTATTTAGAGGCACAACATGTCTGCTTCTTCCTGTCTCTCTGTTTGTCCCACAGTGTGTCAGTGGGGCTGTCACATTTCCCAAAAATCAGATTCAAGCAGTTATCGAACAGACACAGTAATCTTCAAAGATATTTGACTCGCACTAGCCCGGCTGCAACACAGACATGAGGGACTCCCATTACATTGTTTTAATATTTAACTCTCCTTTAACTCTCCTAAGGCTACACCGGTGTGGCAGGTCCTTGCATGTGAATCTTAGTCTTGTCAGTGATGGCCTTTTTCTGTGCCCTTTTGGTGGAGGGCCTGCATACAAAGTTAATGTATAAACTCAAGCATTAAGTGGAATAACTGCTCAATGAATCGCTCTGAAAGCAAAAGAAATAAAGCTGTAATGAGGCTGAATATGGACTTTTATTCCTCAGCAGGACTGAAACTCTGCTCAACACGAATGCTAATGTTGCTCTGTGCATTTAAGATGTGAAAGGTACTTGCAATTTCAGTTCAGTGCTCTTGAAGTTTTTTATTTAACTTTTTGCCTTTATTGTGCAAGATGGACCATTAAAAGTGTAAAATCCTCAGGATAATAGGCCTTCTTACATAACTCCAACAGGGTCACAGCTTAATTGGAAAAATAGTCAAGAGATAAGAAACCATGTCTTAAGTATTCACAGAACATAAAGCGACTTAAAGTTGATCTTCAAGAGTGCTTGAAATGATTGGATTTAAATAAACTGAACTCATTTTGGTCGAAATTATTTAATATTCTTTGACAGATACTTTCATTAGTTTTCTTCAGATGTAAAAGCAGTGTGAAAGATTTTAATGAACCTCGCACACTCCTTGACATCTGCTCCATCGAGGTGGAAAAAAACAGCATGCTTCAGACAATTACTGAGCTGGAGAATCATGGAATAATAGGATGTGCAATCAAAAAAATGCAGCATTCAGGCTTTAAGCAGGATAAAGAAGCCAAAAGGCAGCTTATAGCACAGATTTCCTCACAGATGGCCTGGTGGTGGAAGGAACACTTCAAAGTAGAGCATGGATGCTAAGAATACCAGAATGTGAAATGGTTTGGCTCTATAGTGTGGTGGTACATATAGTAGAACATAAAAGACCCTCTTAGTGGTACTGCTTTCTTTGAAGCTGAGATGCATTCAGGGGAATACATAAACCACTGAGGACGGGCTGCAAAGGGACTAACCTTTGGAAATAAAATTGCGGCCTACTTTGTGTCCTACTTTGCTGGACTTTCTCTCCAGCTTATTTGGTTCTTGTTTACTCTGAGCTTTGTTTAGAAGAATATAATTATGTTTATAACTGTTTAACATTCTTGTCTTGAACTACTTGAAATAGTACCCTACAGTATCTGATTTGTATTAGTCACATTTTTGTGATGCACACTTGTGTTAAAAAAATCAGTTCTTTAAAAAATTATATACTCATTCACAGGATTTTAGATATTTTCAAAATTTCCATGATTTAATATTTTTAGACACTTCAACATATTTCCTGTCATCTAAAGTGAATATTTACTGGCAGCGTCTCTCTAACCTTAAGCAACAGATGGGCCATTTAAGATATTTCACTAGTCCATTTGGTCAACACCCAATAGAAAGTGTTTGAGGAGGGTAGAACCTTTCAGAAGTATATCCAGCAGGCAGTGGTGGACGAAGTACTCAACTCCATTGCTTGAGTGAAAGTATAGATACTCTTGGTCAATTATTACTGCAATACAAGTCAAGTTGTGCAGCTTAATTTTTACTTAAGTTAAAGTACTGGAGTTCCTGCTTTTGAAAATACTTAAGTAATAAATATACATTTTGGTTTTAATGTCAATACGTTATTGTATTGTTGCCACGATGAATTTACAGAACTTGACTGAAACAACCTACTAATGCACTGACTTGAGGAATAAAAAGCTTGTAAAATCTGCTACAAAGCCTATAGAGATGCCTATTGAAACACGATTGAATCGACAAAAAAGGACAGCCATTGCTGTTTTCATTTCGTTATTTAAATGAGTAGCGCATGCACAAGGTACAGGTATGGTATCACCACTTTAACAAATCACACGCAGATCGTATTTTAGAGGAGAAAAGACATGTCATCCACTGACTTCAAAGCTATGCTTAAAAGTATCGAGTAACAAAACCCTTCATAGAAATGAAGTTTAAAGTTCAATATTTGTTTTTTAAATGTAGTGGAGTAAAAGTCGGTTTTCAAAAAAATAATACTCAAGTAAAGTACAGATACTCAAAAAAATGGACTTACGATCAGTACTCAAGTAAATCTGCCAGCAGGTGATCGGACAAATGTTCCATCAATCTCATTAATTACAGGCCAAACAGATAATGTTGTAGGTGGGTGTAAAGTACAAAACATGACCCACTTCGAAGAATAAAGTATCATCAAAACATGTTGAAAGTAGAGCGAAAATATTATTTCTATGGAGAAATATATTGAGAATTGTTATTTGTTTTACATTTAATAAAGAAATGCGGTCCAGATCTGACAAAACTGCTATTGAAGCTATTTTCTGTGCGAGCAGTGGTCTCTTGCTCTGAAGTCCCAACTCTTCCTGCTTCAAAGGACGCTGATTAGGCCATGTTGCTTTGAGGCAAGCACAGTTGTTGTAGATTGGAGCATGGCAAGATAGATCTGTCTGATTACAGACATCAAGCCAGGCAGATCCAGCTGCATTGCAAGGTTATAGCTACCACCCCAAATATCAAAAATGAATGGCAGGGGACACACTTTGTATCACAGTTTATGTGCCATCATAATGTGCTATATTGGGTTGTAATGGAAGAAAACGTAATATCTCGCACATGTAGTTTATTTATGTCTGTTTTGAACTTTTTGTACACCTGAAAAACTTTTTTGCCCTTGAAGTTATTGGTATTTTGTTTGGTCAAACTTCCGAGGACATTTTTTAAATTTAACTTGTGACTCAACCTAAACTATGATTCATGGCTTTTACTCTCACAATGGAATTTCCTGTGCGTCTGTGTGTGAAAGACTTTTATTCATTTAAAGGTTAAAGAAGGATATCTGAAAATACAGTTTTGCCTTTCCTTCATGGTCCCCTGACACTGTTCTCTGCCAAATATGCATTCATCACATTGTGGTTCATTGATTAGAAATGAAACATCTGTGCTGACATGGCCTCGAAAAATGAGATGAGAGGTGTTTTTTTTTTACTGTCACTAAGGTACAGTGTATGCATTTTAGTGATTTTTTTCCATCCTCTCTGTGGCTTTAGAGTTAAAGGCCCTATTGTACAATCAACACATTTTGATATGCAGCCCATGTTTTCAGCAGTTTCCATTTTTTTCCATCCATCAACCATGTTGGTTAAATAGAAAACGAACATGCGCTTTTGTTGGAGAAGAGTTTGTCTTCAAATGTGGAGTTGTCAGACTCAAAGCTGGTGTGTTTCTATGCTGAGGACACAGAAACTAGCTGCACCTTCAACCATCTAAAACTGGTCTTAAGCCTAAAATGTAAGTAATGTACATCACAATGCACTTTTATCATTAAGCTTGTCATACATACATTTAGTATTTCATGAATAAGGATACGGAAAAAAAAACAGTTGAGAATCAATAACAACTTCAAGAAATTGTTATTATTAGTCTTAAGATTAGCATTATTGCAGATCAATTCCCTTATCAATAGGGGTGTCCCGATACAACTTTTTCACCTCCGATACGATACCGATATTGCAGCCTTGAGTATTGGCCGATACCGATATCAATCCGATGCGATATCAGCAGGAATCATACATACTTTTATTACTTATTTTGTAGTATGGACTGTAAGAAAAGGCTTGATCAAGTGAGATTACTCAAACAGAGAACAGTAGTCAGCAATAGTAGGGATGAGAAAAACTGGCCCATTTGTTATTAACCAATGGGTTAAATAAATTTAACCTTTAACGTAAGAATATACTAAAATTAAAATAAAATAAATAATAATAAACTAGAAGTTCCTGAAAAGTAACCTCAATAAATCCAATAAAACCAAAAACTGTTATTTTTAAATTGCAAAATAACCACTGTGTTTAACTTAAACATAAGCATATTCTACAACTGAATTAAATAAATAAAAAATAATTTAGAATTGACTGCTTGTATAGGAGTGCTTATATCGGAGATTTTAGATGCAGACCGATATAATATGATATCAGTTTTTTTTTGCTGATATCAGATCGATATCAATATCGGATCAGGACACCCCTACTTATCAATTCCTCCCTTTTTATTCCGCATGCTTTGCAGTGAAAGGACCTCACACTCTTATCACAGGCAGTCAGTAGAAATTACAACAAAGAAGTCAGAAATCATGGCAGACGGGGTCAGAATTGTGTCTTAATTTTTAACAAATAGACACTTAATGCACAACTTTCAGTAAGTGGAAACACTGACAACTTGCTGAAGCATTTATGTGTGCAGCACAGTAATGACTATCAGGAGTGTCACGTGTTTGATATTGTTGCTACTGAAAACCAGTGTAGGCAAACTTTTTTTCCACATGAAAGATCAGCAGGAATCAATAAAGACTTAGATTGATAAGCATAATAGTTAAAAGTACTGGTCAGGGGCGCTCCCACAAATTCTGCGCCCCAAATGATATCACTTTGGGCTCTCTCCCAAAAGAGCGATTCAAAGTCTCTCAAACTAAGCATCAACATTTTTCATACAAGTTTAACTTATATTCTAATTTCAGCATTTGTATATTTAAAAGGATATTTATGGATATAAGTTTGGCTCTGGTTGGTAATTTGCAAATAAGGGTTAATAATGAAACAAAAAGGAGTTTTGATCAAATAAATCTTGATAAAATCGATATTGTGATACTACCATAGAAAAACAGGATGCTGTTTTTTTTTACCATATCGCCCACCTCAAAGAGTGTGAGATCCCACTTTTATTGTGCATTTGTTTTACACCACATGTATAATTGAGGCACACAAACCATCTCTAAGTGATGTGGTGCAACATCTGGCTCATGCTCAGTAAGGACAAGCTGTTACCCTCTGACTGTCATGAACGTGACAAACATGATGTTCATTGAAATACTTTTTTTGGGGAAGGCTCAAAGCTTCCAAAACATGGGATGCTACCTATGTGAAATGGATGTGTTTTGAAATGTAAAACATAAAGTTCAGAATCTAACTGGAAGTGATCTGATTGTACCAACGTATTTTGTCTGCACTCCAACAAGTCCTGATTCCTCTCAAACAATCAAAAAACATCATTGTGCAGAATTTGATTTAATTTTACAGACTTTGATTGAGTTATTTGAAAGATAGGTTTGTTCCCATATAACTGGATTATAATAAATCCTTCAGAAATAGCTGAATGCTTCCTGAGCATGACATGAGTGATGTGTCTTGTGTTTATAACCTTGTGAGTCTGTTATGGTTGTTTTTAGAATTCATAATCTACTTGGAGCACCCATGTGTGTTTCTTGTATGTCAGTAGGTCACACATGAATATTTTATTCATTTAAAGGCATCAGCTGGCATGCTGGTTGGGAATCTCTTCAGAAAATGAATGCTGCAGCAGCTTTAATATGACTGGAAGAGAATGAGCTAGTGTAAATGTAAGTAAATGAGATTTTTATGTGCACTGGCTTGATTGTAGCACCCATGACTGATGACTTTTACATGTGTTTGTACTAGGGGGTGTGAGATGTGACTGTCGTAGACCACGGAGAACACGAATATATCAGCAATATGCCGAAGCAGAGAGATCATAGGAACATCCATGAAGCTCATTTTATCTGCTTCAGTTTTATATCCCCCCCTCATTCCTCATGTTGGAGCAGGAGTCCAGCTAAAAAATGAAACTAAATATTACCATCAAGTTTGATTACAAAGAGCTGTACCTCAGTCTTTTGGGACTGCTTTAGGATTTTCTACGCTTTTAGGATATACAAATCACAGAAATATCAAACACACAAAAGAGAACACACGACTAAATCAGAGTCCTAAGACTGTGCTAAAAATGTCAAAATTTGTTCAGAAAGTCGGGAAAGAGTAGTTTTATGCCTTTTAATGGTGGGCCTTCACACCGCGAATTGCCAATAGTCTCGGCTGTACAATAGCAAATATTTAAATACCTTATGTAAAGAACACACATTGTTGCTGAAGACAAGTAAAAGTATATAACATCCTTTGACGTGTATTCTGCACACAGTATTTTGGCATTTAAAGTAATATTTACAGATTTAAGTTTGGTCCTGGTTGGTAAGTGTTAACCATAAGCAAAAAACAATTGCGATAAAAATCAAAAATGTGATTTTGTCACAGTTTGAAACCCAAAATAACTAACAAAAAACAAGGATTAGGACCCAAGAGCAGATTAAAAAAAGGCTTTAATATAAACTTACAGGGATCAAAAATCCCAAAACAAATCCCTAACAAAAGTGTCCAAACACCAAAACAATTCTTTACAAAAAATGTCCAAAAACAATTATAATAACTCAAAGTAAAAAATTAAAATCAATAAAGGGTTCAACAAAAACAGACGACTACCTACAAACACTGGAGAAACTCTGGAGAAACACAGACTTGCACATGGAGTGTCACAGGGAAGACGAATGACCCAACAAAGACAAAGGGGAACACAGAGACTAAGGGTGAATCCCAATTCTACCCCTTACCCCTTGTCTTACCCCTTACCCCTTGGTTTTGCGCGTTCACATCTAGTGAAGTGGTGTCCCAATTCTCCGTAGGGCTAAGGGGAAGGGCTAAGACCAAGGGATACATAGCCCTCGAAACGAAGACAGACCGGGACCTCACTTGAAATGAAGGGGTATGAGAATTATACACCACGCCCGCTGACACGTGGCAGAGTGGAGACCGAAGGAAGCGCTAAATTATAAGTAATTATGAAATCAACTAGTAAATATGAACCATGTTTTGAATTGTTGGTCGTATTTTACAATTTCTCGTTATAACGAGCTAGCTTTCACAGCTGTAGCTATGGTTATTGTCGCATCTGCCTACATCACAGCTAGCTAGCGGCTCTGGGTGATGACGTAGCGGGCATCGAGTGGTGTCTCGTTTCTCAGCAGTGTGTTTTCACCCCTTCCCCTTAGCCCTCTGTTTTGAGGGCCAAGGGGAAGGGGTAGGGGAAGGGGTAAGACAAGGGGAAGGGCTAAGGGGTAGAATTGGGATTCACCCTAAATACACTGGGGAAACATCAAGCACAGGTGAGACAACCACACAGGTGGAGGGAATCATCATCAGAGGCACACAGAAGGGAGGGCAGGAAAACACTACATGGAACACAGGGACTTCAAAATAAAACAGGAAACATGAGAGACAGAAAGACAAAGAACACAAGGAAAAACATACTAAATAAAACAAAACTAGCCATAACATAACAGATTTTGCCATAGGACAATGTTATTTTCCCCCATATTTCCAACCCCTAGTTTGTATGAAGTATAATACATTAGTTTCAATGCCAGATGAACAGTATTAAGCTGTAAAAACACCTCTTAATCCTCTGTGCTTCTCAAATGACCTCATGCTGCCTCCCAATCTTGAGACTCTCCCCTGCAAAACAACAAATCAGTGCAGAGCAGCACAAACAAAACAAGCAGAGTAATATTTTATAAAGCCGTGCAGCACATCATAAATGATAAAAATTACTGCAGAAGCACGCATGGTTGAACAAAGATGCTAAGTTTGGAAGACAGAGCTGCTGCTTCCTCGTTATCCCCTCTCACCCTTGATTGCTTCTCAAAGATGCCTGAGACATATTTTGGTTGCATGTGTTGGAATTCAGTGAAGGCTCACAGGTATGAATAATAAAATATACACATAATCTCCCCACCTGTCTCTAATCTCCCTCCAACACCATCTGGCACCATCGTCCCTGCTGTTATGTATTTAATGTATGCAAGATCAATACAGCCATGTGTCCCTGAGTATGGTCTTTATACTTTGAAATAACTTTCTTTGCCTTTAAAACTGTGGTCAGCTTCACAACATAGATTGAATGGACTGACTTGAGGTGTTTTTTCCCCCTTGAGTGAGGGGGATATATAGAAAATAAATGATATGTGATAGTTTTTAAAGAGGTCTGATGATGAAACAATGGAAGGATGTCACAGCCCCTCAAACACATCTGTTTTAGGGGCTGGGGTGTCAATATGTTTTGGGCAGCTGCTGGCTCAGCATATAGACAAAGAGGTAGAGGTCTTAATGCCACAGCGTTTTTGCCCTGTGTGTAGAGGTGCTCTAACACATGGAGACGACATGTTTAACACACTAAAGAGCAAAGGATATTTTAAAAAGCATGATGCAGGACGCAGCAGGTAGTGCACGTGCCTCACAGGAGGAAGGTGGCTGGTTTCATCCCCAGGCTGGTCCGACCTTTCTGTGTGAAGTTTGCATATTCTTCCTGTGTATACGTGGGTTTTCTCTGGGCACTCCGGATTCCTCCCACAGACCCAAAACATGCTCATTAGGTTGATTGGTGACTCCAAATTGCTAAATGGTATGAGTGTGACGTGAACGTGGCCTGTGATCAAGCTGGCACCTTGTTCACTTGTTCACCTTGTTCAGCTGGGATAAGCTCCAGATTTGTAATATATGTTTGGCGGTTAGATCACGCCATATGGACTGAGGCTGTGTTATTCAAGGTTGGCGGCCCAGGTCTTGGTCCTGCCTGTGGCTCCTTTCTTCATGTCACTTCCAAATCTCTGGGGCCCTATAAAATCCGCGATCATGGAATCGCAGACAGAATCACAGAATTGGGCATAAAAAGCTGAATTTAGTATAAACCTGGAATATCACGTACATTTTACATAAAAACTTTTTTTCTGAATAAAGAGGAACGTGTCTCTCAGGAAAATGCTCCGAGGGGGTCATTAAGGCTGGGGACAATGCATGTTTTGTCAACATACTGTTGACTGGACCTGTAAAGATACGTGTGAGGACCACCTGAATTTTGATTCTTTATATAAGTAAGATGATTTTATGAGACTGTCAAAAAATACTTGCATGTACAGAGGAACAAACACATACAGTACTAACCATCTAACAACTAACTCCTGATTTTCCTTTGTTATTCTTGTCTATGTAGGAAAGAGGCTAAACATAAAGGGGGGCATGCTTATGTGGGTTTTGCGGTCACCTTCTGCCATAAGGGAGATATTTAACCCAGAACTGTCAAAGAGAATAGGAGAGTCTGCCAATTCATCATTAGTCCATCAAACAGATTATCAAGAATGTCACTTCTGAGCAGAACTGCTGTCTGTCTCATTTGGCACCCCAGATATAGGAAGCTGTCCAAAATGAAACACTGTGAGAAGAAGACAAAGACTTCTGGAGGGAATATCAGTCATACTGACAACAGATGGCATCAAAACATACATAAATCTGCACCAGCTAAAGGAGACTATAACATCCAGAAAGCATGTGTTACAGGGTTTGATATTCTAAATAAAAGCTGCTTTAAAGTTCATCTGCAACATGATTAAGAACAAGTTGTTGGCCACATTTACAAAGCTCCAGTTGTTCCCTCTAACAGAAGGATTGAGCTCAGACTGGTGGGCAAATTAAAAGAGGGATCTGACTCATTTGTCATTATGTTTAAACTACATCAATCTTGTAGTGCATTCATCAAATCACAGCTAAATAGTATAAAACCACTAACCACTAAGCCAGTGTCTAACAAACCCTTTTCATGTCTATGAACTACGACCTAGCTTGAGATCTACACTTAAGCTGATTCTGACCAGCAAATGGATTTAGGCTTGTTCTAGACAACTGCAGGGGATAAAACAGGTCTCTCTGTACATGTATGGTCACAGACTTTGTGGGCTGAGGGTGTTACTTGGAAAAAAAAAGTTACCACTGACAAATGGGACCTTTTTAAAAGGGATTGATCAGGTTTTTTGAAGTGGGCTTGCTCAAGGCCTATGGCACTAGTAAATATGATTGACAGTAAAGTAACTTGACGCTTTGTCCTTGAGGGGAGATAGCCGGGTACTGATGGTACATGGTGCCATCTAAAACCTTGTAATTAACGTATTTAGGTTGAGAGAGAAAACATTGGCTTGACTGCAACAGTAAGATTCTTTACAGCATTCAACTTTTCCTCAACAAAGCCCCTGTGGTCAGAGCTTCTGTATGTTGTGATGCAGGGGTTATGTATCCCTCCGCCATCAGCTGGTCAGGTCATCAGAAGAAACAACAAACACTAACTTCACAAAAATAAAGCTAAAATTTAGCAAATTTGACTCAAGTGACAATCGCATGCCATTAGTTGTGGGCCCAAAATGATATCTTAATGAACCGGAGTATGCAGAGGAAAAACTTTTAAAGATGGAGTCATGGGTGGAAAGAGGGATGGAGAAACTGTTGTGGAAACTGAGGGGCAGGACAGATCACGAGTTACCTAGTGGTGCAGATCCACAAACTGTGAACACATGTCCATGAACTTGGAGGCCTGTTGCTGTCACCAGTGGGGAGTTAATGGCACTGCTTCTCCTGGACCTTATATCAGAGCTCTTTAATTTTTGTAAGCCTTTAAACTGCTGTCGTGTGTCGTAGTCCTGATCAGAAAAATGGGCACTGCAAACAAAATGTGCTGTCATTGCTAAGGTGTGAGTCCTGATGACCATGATTAAAAGCAAGTCAAACTCAATGTCAAAATTCAGTGAAATCTGAATTTTGGACAATTTCTTTTGCCTGTTTTTGCATCTGGGATACATTCAGGGATGACCCATCTTCTTAATAACCAGGAGAGTTAGATTTATATGAGTTTGTGCTCCAGTGATCACTAATTGACCCTGCTGCAGCACTCTGACCTGAACAGAAGAACTGTCGGCTTCCTATTTTGGTAATAATCAGGCTGGACTAATCATGCTTTCCAACAAAATAAAAAAAAATAATATCAATTGGTATAAATAAAGGGCAGAAAATTTAGCAAAAATAGAGTTTTGCAAACTTTATTTGAGGCCATTTGTGGCTCTCTCTGTCACTGCTGAAAACTCACTATTGAGAAGGATGATAAATTAATATGATTTAATTGATAACAATACGATAATTGACTATGCATATCAATCTGAGTCTTTTTCGACTCCCTTACTGATTCATGTGTATTTTCTGTAAATAAAAGTTAACCTACATCAGTTTTCAGTGGCAAAAATGTCAGATATACGGCACTCCTGATATTCATTCCCTGACACATCACATCACAAGTTGCTGATGTTTTCACTCTTGCTTGAAATCACACAGACTTTTTTGCAGTTAGAGTCAATTTGTATAAAATTCAGCCATGAATTTGACCTCTTCCATTTCCAAAATCACATCTTTGACTTCTTTGTTTGTTTTTGCTGATTGCCTCTGATGAAAACATGATGTCCTTGATTTGCAGGGCATGTAGAACAAAGTTTAAGGAATTGATAAGGGAATTGTAAAGCATCAACATAAATGATGTCGATCCCTTGAACTAGTTCTTAGCAGTTCTTAACTGGACTTAGTGTTTGATTCCCATCCCTACCATTAAGATCTTAACTGGTCATCGATAGTAGGTGGCAGATTTTTATTCTATACATTTAAATTGTATTTTACTTCTGGAATCAGAATGAGGACCCTTTATGAACTGTAATCATTAAATCATTTATCCAGACCCAGCCCTAGCCTTAAACTGATTGAAAAATACAGAGTAAAGACTTAGTTTAACTGACTTTTAAATCAGGTCCTGGGTAATTAGTTATTGAGCTTTAGCTGTTAGCCAGCTAATGGTGCACATCCCCAATTTAAATCCTATTAGATCGAGCCTTATTTAAGTATTAGTGGGCTTTGGAGATTACAGAGGCATATAAAGAGGTTCAGGCAAACAACAACCATCACAGAGGGAGAGAAAGTGGACCATTATAATGAGGCCAGAGCTCTATTCCTGCCAGCACATCTCACATTCTGGTCAGAGGTGATGATGATGATGACGAAGAGGCTTCAGATGAACAGATGGTCCTCAGGCTCGCCCTTGAGTTTGTTCATCTTTGCTGAGTCAGCCAACTGGAACTCTGTGGCTCCTGTTTGACCTTGTCTTTATGTAGACGGAGCTGATATTTGCTCGCAGTAGTCAATAGGATTACAAAGCCAACAGTCATCCTGAACTCTGAGGGTTTAAACCAATGGCTGACATTTGTTTTGTGTGCTGAAAAAACATGGATGGATAGTTTTTGTTTGCATCAGTTGTGTGTTTGCCTGATTCATCAAATATTTGGTGCTACTCATTTGTTTGTTCACCATCTTGGCTCTTTGTCATCGCTTTTGTTTGTCCCTCTCCTTCACATCAATCAACTGAACATCCAACTTTTTCTAATAAACTTTTGGGTCTTTTGCTGTTAAGGAAAAATTCTCTACTGAGACCCATCTATCTGTTATTTTGGACTTTTTGTAAGGATTAAAACATCTCACAGTTTCTCCCTGGCTGTCTAACCGCTAACTGATCTGTGTGATCGGTGCCAGGAGACAGATTGATAGTTGGCTCACGGAGAACTCCTTCGCAGATGACAGCAGTGATATTTATCTGTTGTTATTGATTTTTGGGTGTGCATTGTCTGTCACAACAATCTGTGCTCTCTGTTAGCTAGTCTGGGAAGTGGTAGAATTTTCCAATCTGCTAGCAAAATATGCCACCTCATCATTTTAGAATCTAAAGTTTGATTTCTGCATAGTTTCTTTTGCAGTACAATTTTTGTGAAATCAGGTTTTTTTTAATAGCTTATCCAAATGGAGAATAGTCCAATGTGATGCCCAGTTTGTGGGCACAGCCAGAATGTGGCCGCTTAGCATCTGCTGCTGCTTGCTGACTTTGGCCTTTTTCTTAAAGAGTCTGCTGCAATGAAGCTCCATAATCATTACACCTCCAGAAATCCACATCAATTCTGCTTGGACGTCATATTTGGACCAGTTCAATGTGAGATACAGCTGTTGATGGGTGTGAGAGAGAGCAGGACACAGCCTGTGCTCCGCATACACACAAAGGCAGACACACTCAAAGTGCTGCTTTCCCTCCTCTGAGTCAGTGAGCTCAAGCGTCTAAAATAATATGCCTCTGATGTTTCCTCTGGAGATGGAGCAAACGGGGGGTCGATTGGTTTCCCTGTTCTTGATGTTAAGAGTGGACTCAAAGCATCACAGAGGTTTAAATATCACATATTTAACTGGAAACATGAACAAAGCTATTCATTCTGCGAGGATGTGATATCCCCCATTTGCACAAGACAGAAAGTCTGGAACATCTGGAGTTCTCCCTCTCCCCAACTTGATGGCACCAGAATCTGCCTAAAACGTCTCACACCCCATCACAAACCTACCAGTGTGACGTCCTACCAATTGTTTCTCAGCATTTGTCCATTGGCTCTTCGTGGCAAGCAAAGGCTAGAGGAGAGATGGTAGAATGAATACAGAGTTGTTGACAAGATTGCGCCAAGGACAGCTAAACTGAACAATTACTTAAGATCAGAACTTTAAGGAAGGCTTAAAGTTGCAGGAGCTTGACAGAGAGAGAATACGGCTGGATCAGTGGTACTCAGTTTATGAAAACTAGAAAGCTTCTTTAAATATTGTTGATTGTGAATGTACATAAGAAGTCATTAAATTTCTAATATATGAACCTGAGTGAAGGCAAAATATGGGCTCTTTAAAATGAAGGCTAACACACTGGGAACGACACATCCCTTGTTCAGTGTGTGCAGAGGAAGGAGAGGCTGTGCTGGTTGCTGGAGAAAATGTATTTTGCCTGCAGAGGCATTCTGAATCTATTCAGAAGCTTTCATGAATAAAGTTTGATTTGAATGCAAATAATTCAAAACCACTTTTGTCTTGATTGAGGCTTAATTGATGACTTCTTTAAGTATTTGTTGTTGTTCATGCTTACTGACTCACATAAGAGTAGGGATGGGAATTACTATGATATTATTGATTGCAATGCCAATATTAATTCTGCTTATTGATCTAAATCTTCATAGATTCCTTGATTAACTCATTTGGATTTTTCTGTGCATAAAAAGCAGGTCTTTAGGGTTACCAACACCAAATTATCATGTTGTTATTTTTTTTGTATATTTTTTAACTTTAACACGTCGTATCGCGCGTCTTGAGTAGCGTGTGAACTGCAGCTGCTTGGAGGGATAGCAGGACATTAATTGAACTGCTGTTTTAATGCACTCTCTACTGCGTTACAGCAGCAGCTGTCGTCACTAAAGTAAAAGATGTCCTCGATTTGCAAGGCAGTAATACTTTAGTAAGGAATTTATATGAGAATTGTAAAGCAGAAAGACTGATGGTATCAATTCCTTTAGCTAATTGCTATTGATTCTTAACTTTGTGACTTCATGTTTTAAGAGAATAATCTGAAGTCTGTTCTTGATACACATCCCTACTGGTAATCAGTAATCAGTCTGTTGAACTAAATGTACATATATTTTATTTTTAGCTGCCTGACATTTATTTTCATATTAATCTGTAAAGTAAAAGTTTATCAGCTGAAGTATTATTCTTCTCTTTTTTAAGTTATTCTTAAGGGGAATAAGAATTTTTTGTCAACCTACCAACAAACAAAGCATTTTGCTGTCAGATGTTTCTGGTGGAGGACACTAGACTCTCTTCTCTTCCTCTAATTAAACATATTCTCCTTTGACCAAGTAATTTGCCACTTGAGTGATTATTTTGTTAAACAATTTAGCAATTTCAAAGTATTTTTTATTTTTATATTTACCTATTTTACTCTGTAGACCACAGATTAAATACCCAATTATGCTTTTTGTATTCAATGTTAATGAAATGAAAAACTGCTCATTGATTGAAAATGTTTAATCCAACTGTAGAATTGATCATTCACATTCTCAAGAGGAATGGTGGAATGAAAAGAAGAAAAGGCTGGGTTGAAGAAAATGAAACCAGAGAACTCATTTTCACTGAGCTGAGCTTCATCATGTTTGAGATTAGTTTGCTGTAACCTCAGGCACAGGAAGAGGGATGAGACAGAAGAGGGTGAAGTTCTCTCACAGAGAGAAAGTTCTGAAGGTTATTGTCTGTGTATCCTGTGGCTCTACAGCAGAAATTAGGTTTAATAACAGGGTCATACTGCTGAATATTTTACTGGTGTATATATATATATATATATATATATATATATATATATACACACACACATACATATATATATATATATATATATATACACACACATACATATATATATATATATATATATATATATATATATATATATATATATATATATATATATATATATATATATATATATATATATATATATATATATATATATATATATATATATATATATATATATATATATATATATATATATATATATATATATATATATATATATATATATGTATATATATATATATACACACACACATACATATATATATATATGTGTGTGTGTGTACATTCATTCAGACACTGCCTGGCCAAAAAAACCAAAAAAAAAGTCGCCATCTGGACTAAGCAAATAGGTACGAGCCTCCGATTGGAAAATTACAGCATGGGCAATTATCTTTCAGCAGTTATTTAATCCCAGCTGATGCAATAAATAGCTTCTCATTTCTTAAACAACAATGTCGAAAGACACATCCTGTGGTCATGGAAAAGATGTTAGTCTGTTTAAGAAGGGTCAAATCATTGGCATGCATCAAGCAGAGAAAACATCTAAGGAGATTGCAGAAACTACTAAAATTGGGTTAAGAACTGTCCAACGCATTATTAAAACCTGGAAGGATAGTGGGGAACCATTGTCTTCGAGGAAGAAATGTGGTTGGAAAAAATTCTGAATGAACGTGATCGGCGATCACTTAAATGTTTGGCCAAATCAAATCGAAGAAAAACAACAGCAGAACTCAGGGGTTTAATAGGGAAAGTAAGACCATTTCCACACGCACAATGTGAAGGGAACTCCAAGGATTGGGACTGAGCAGCTGTGCAGCCTTAAGAAAACCACTAATCAGTAAGGCTAACCAGAAAAAAAGACTTCAGTTTGCTAGGGAGCATCAAGATTGGACTCTGGAGGAATAGAAGAAGGTCATGTGGTCTGATGAGTCCAGATTTACCCTGTTCTAGCGTGATGGGAGCATCAGGGTAAGAAGAGAGGCAGGAGAAGTGATGCACCCATCATGCCTAGTGCCTGCTGTCCAAGCCTGTGGGGGCAGTGCTATGATCTGGGGTTGCTGCAGTTGGTCAGGTCTAGGTTCAGCAACATTATGGCCCAAAGAATGAGGTCAGCTGACTACCTGAATATACTGAACGACCAGGTTATTCCATCAATGGATCTTTTCTTCCCTAATGGCACGGGCATATTCCAAGATGACAATGTCAGGATTTATCGGGCTCAGATTGTGAAAGAGTGGTTCAGGGAGCATGAGACATCTTTTTCACACATGGATCGGCCACCACAGAGTCCAGACTTTAACCCCATTGAGAATCTTTGGGATGTGCTGGAGAGGGCTTTGCGCAGTGGTTGGACTCTCCCATCATTAGTACAAGATCTTGGTGAAAAATTAATGCAAAACTGGATGGAAATAAATCTCATGACACTGCAGAAGCTTATCGAAACACTGCCACAGCGAATGCATGCTGCAATCAAAGCTAAAGGCAATCCGACGGAATATTAGAGTGTGTGACCTTTTTTTTGGTGGCGACTTTTTCTTTGGCCAGGCAGTGTATATATATATATATATATATATATATATATATATATATATATATATATATATATATATATATATATGTATATATATATATATATATATGTATATATGTATATAATATATATATATATATATATATATATATATATATATATATATATATATATATATATATATATATATATATATATATATATATATATATATATATATATATATATATATATATATATGTATATATACATATATATGTGTGTGTGTGTGTGTACAAACTTTTTTCATATCTCAGAGTTCTTTGGTCTGCATCTCACATCTGCCAGGGTTTAACATTTAAACTGCAGCAGCAGAACACTGTGATTGAATCAGATGCTGACGTACTACACTGTTGACGTAATATGGATCTGAGGCAGATGCAGAGGGGATCTGTGCATCCGCAGCTCACATTAAACTCACAGATAAAAAGCCAAAGATCCCTCAGAACAGTACTGTCCACTACATTATGGATGCTTGTGTTGTTTTGAAGCAGACAGTGATGTTTACTGAAAGTTTTATGGCTGTCTGATTAGTTTTTGTTTAATTATTTCTCTTCTTTCCTCCTCTGCTCTGCTTATCTTCCTGCTAATCAAGCAGGTAGCTGCATTTGACAGCAGTGCAGTCATTCATTATGTTAGATCTGACCCTGTTTATGTCAGAGAACTCATTTAGACTTGAGCTGCTGCCTTTTGGCTTCATGCCTCCTTGAGGTATCCAAGTACCAGACGGTGAAGTTCATTGATGGGTCAAAGAGAGGAGTCGGGTGGGTTTTGTAGAAATCTTGTGGGATAAGAACAAAAATGAGGCTCAGTGACGCTGGCCTTCAAAGTCTAAAACTTAATTAGGTTGCTTGAGTCAGAATGAGCATTTGTGCAAAATTTGAAAAAAATCTCCCACAGTGTTTGTATGATACCTTGTTTTTAAGAAAGGGTCAAACATGAGGTGTAATAGCTTCAAACTTCAAAATCTGACCTCTAAAACTGAATCAGTTCATCCCATAACCCCTTTTTGTCTCTATTTTTTACTTCTGTGATCATAATACTAATAATCAATATAACTAGTTATTATCCTTTCATTTTGAATAAATTGATCATTTTTATTTACATTTTTTTTTTATGAAATACCTTGGCAATAATGCCTAACAACATTCATGCCAATAAAGCTAAATGAATGAAATTGAACTGTAGATCTGTGCAATGTTGTCTGAAAACCGCTCAGACAAAGCACTGTCAAATGTGGGTGAACGTAAGGCATAATGCCCTTGACCTTTGAATTTCTAATCAGTCCATTATTCATGAATTAGTCATTTATGAAAGTAAATAATATTTGTAATTTTTTGGGAAGTTTTTGTTCAGAGAGCACAAACCTCTGCCAAGGCAATTCTGACATTCATAGTCAAGATAGTATGGATAATGTGCCCTATCATGCAATGTTAACAAATCCATTAAAAAGTGATTTGTCCTTTGTTTACATCTGGGTAAGAGGGCACCCTTGCAGCATCTGGCAGCAGCCATTGAGAAAACAACAGTGTCGACCAGTGGCAGGCATCTGCATTACACTTTAAACAGAGAATTTGACCTGACAGTCATGTTGTTATTGATAAAAACAGAAAGCTAACTCGTAAATGTGGTGACAGCTACTTTAAAATGAACTTAACTGTACACACAAATTATGATCCGTGAATAAATATTTAAAATGTGCAATGCAGTTGCATATTCTTATCTATTAACCAATTAAGCATTAAATTAATGATTGCTTTTGGGCTGTGAATTATCTTGGAGGGCTCTCAAGTCCTCATGTTTTGTTACTAAGGGGGAAACAAATGAAGGCACTAACATGCCAGTGTGCAGCTCTGTCTATGTACTGACTGCTAACTTCCTAATCTTCAATTCATTCCTGCACACTGATTGCTTTAATGTATGTACTTTCTGGCAGACTGCAAAAAAAACCCTGAATGTGTTTTATATAACATGACAGGTCCTTGTAGAAATAAGAAAATGCAATAGAAATGTATAAGTAATCCACGGTAAACTGAGACAAACTCTAGCTCTAGGATGCTCAGAGACATAAAAATGATCACAGTGAGGAGAGAAGGGCACACAAATGCTTTTATGTCTCGAGTATCCTGTGTGGTTGTCTTTTGCAGTATTCATCCTGGATCTCTGACCCCCATTATCACTCCCTGTGGAAGTTAAAAATGTAGCAGGGTTGAAAGTTCATTTTGATAGGAGACAATAAAAGGCTTTTATAGATAAGTGGGCCAGAAATAAAGGGAATACAAACTGTTATGGGGTGGTCCTTACTTTATTTTCCGGTTACTGTACATTCTAGTATCCTGTACAAACTTTACAATAAATATATATTTTTTCATCTAAAACACTGGCTGCATCCAATATCCTGGTGTGACCAACATACCAGTGCAAACTACAGAAGCATAAGCCTTCATGACTTTAAGTGCATATAACACTTCCTGATGCTACTGAGAGTTAGCTCTGATGTTGGGTGCATCAGTGATAGAGGCCAAACCAGAGCCACATCGCACAGCAATGTGGTAAATGTGTGCTCTGTCCTTTGCAGTGTTTAATATCTGCAAGTATTGGCAATGAAAAGTACGGGTGTAGATCTACATTTTTCACTATTGCCATTACAATACAATTCAACAGCATAAATACGATACATTTTA
The DNA here is from genome assembly GCA_037902135.1 of Cetoscarus ocellatus. Taxonomy (NCBI): domain Eukaryota; kingdom Metazoa; phylum Chordata; class Actinopteri; order Labriformes; family Labridae; genus Cetoscarus; species Cetoscarus ocellatus. Next base: position 494,751 of record JBAMNC010000993.1, read on the forward strand.
GAAGCCTGCAATCGATGTTGGATGGTATTATGTACAACTTGAACATATTTTCATTCATAAACAGAAGTACTCCTAGAGCACAAACCTCCACCAAGGCATTTCCAACATTGTCGGGTGAGTTACTGTCAAAAATAGTATCTCACACTGTTATGAAATCCTTTAAAAGATTTCTATATCCACATTTGAGTTCGTATTACCACCAAAATCTGTTCACTTCTCACTTTTGCCACGCCCATCATTCACTGCAAACTTGCTAAGTAATTAGCAAAAATGTGGAAAAGTGCCCTATCTGCAATGTTAACAATTCCTTTAAAAAATCACTGGATCCACATCCATACTCCAGTCACCAACAAAATTGAATTAATACAGTTTTGTCCATCCTTTGTATTTCAGATGATGGAAAGCTGTCCTTCGATGAGTTCAATGCATACTTTGCAGATGGGATCCTGACCACGGAGGAGCTTCAGGAGCTTTTCTACTCCATAGATGGGCGACAGAACAAGTGAGTTGTTTAACAGAAAAGAGCTCTGATTTGAATCCGTCTGGGTGAAAAAATGGAAGTGAAAGTACTTTATGAAATTGCTCACAACAGCATTAAGACTCAGCCTATTAGTCAGAGACAAGGAGACGGAGCGGTGAGTGATTTGTCATTTGAAGGCACAGTGCTCCTTTTAAGTAATCAGTTAAAGGCTAAATGATTCACAGCTGGATCCAGACTTTTAACCAAACTGATGCAGGCTGAATTAATGTTAGTCTCTTCTTTAAGACATCAGATGCTCTGGACTGCAGGCACCACTTCAAACCCTTTCCCCAGAAACTGCAGTCAAAGAGAATAGCCTGAGGGTTTGCTGCTGAAACCACCAGCCTGCAGAGAAATGTTAAACTACCGCAGGAAAAATCTCAGAGCCAGAGCCAGTTGCCTCCTTAAACTAATGGCTCATTTGGGATATTCAAAGACCTCTATCACCCCCATGTATCTTTATCAACACAGAGAGGTAGAGCCATGCTTTCAAACCAAACGTACCACCTTAGATAACATAATTAATTCACTGTGATTGTTGGGCCTCTCAAGGTGCATTCACAGGCACAAACAAACCCACGCGTGTACACAAAAGCGCAATTAAATGCTTTGAAGTTGCTAAATAGACTTTGTCAAATGTTTTCTCTCTAGCTCCTAACCAATTACACTGAGTGTTTAGCTACAAGCAACAAGTTTGTCTTTATTTTTCTGTTTTGCTGCCAGTTCTTCTTTCAGTGCGCGACACTTTTTAAACATTTTTTGGGCATTTTGTTTCTCTGGGACCGTCTCTGATGTGACAAACCAGCCTTCAGACTGCTTTAACATGGATCCAAGCTTTCAGGCTTTCAGTTTTTTTTTGGCAAAAAATGAGCTCTGATGTTGAGTTAAAGAGACTTCTGTTTTTAATCCTCTGAAAGAAACTGTTTATTATAATATCAGTCATGAGCAGAAATAAATCCAGAAACCTGAGAAGGCTTTGGTGCAAATTTGGCAGGGTTGATCATTTCACCTTGAAATGAACAAAGATAAACAAATGTTTTATTCGTTTCAGTAGTGGACTTAAAGTTGCTGTCTTAGCTGATATGAGAAACAACTGTTGCTGAGTTAACATAGACTCAAATAAATGTAATAATCAGAAGAATCACATAAACATGTCAGTAGGAAGGTTTGGAATTTATCCAGGCCAGAAATGGCCATATTTGTTAGGGTGACACTAATTTTGTACTCGTCGCTAAAGGGTCAAATTGTTAAAATGAGAAGGATATTCCCAAAGTTCCAAGTCATGTAATTAAAGTAAGAAATATAGCACTGTGATAAGGAGTTCATATATCAGCATTAACATATTTAAACTTAAATGCATGTAAATGTAAATGTAAATGTTCTTTATTTATACAGCCCTTTACAACAACTTTTTCGGTGAACCAAAGTGCTTTACAATAGATAGTAAATAAAAAGGAATAAATAAAAACACTAAAAAGCAATAAAAACAATAAAAACAATAAAAGCAATAAAAACAATGAAGCAATAAAAGCAATAAAAAAAAACAGTAAAATAAAGTAAAAGTAATAGTGTAGTGCAAGAGCTCATATTCTGCTTTTCAGAGTTTCCCATGCCCCTTAGTGTGTTCTGTGTCTAACAGGGCATCATGGGGACAGTTCTGTGAATGTCTAAAGCTTTGATTCTGATGAAATACTTGATGCATGTAAACAAGTCATGTCTGTATTTAACGTGTAAATACCAGGGCTGTCACTTTTTCTAAAAATTATATTCGAGTATATGTACTAACATTGGAAGATATTCAAACCACACCAGTGGGCTACATATGTTCACATAATGAATCACAATTATGTCAGTGAGGGTCTTTTCCGCACCTTTGGCGGGGGTCCTGCTAAGGAGGCTGCGGGTGGAAGGCCTACAAATGGGTAATTCTGGTGGATAAGGAGTGGGTGAGCTGTTTTGCACATAATGTACACACAGTCCTTTCCTTATAATCTTGCCATCAGCGGTGTGGAGCCCAAAGTGCTTCTACAGAGTAGCTTTTCCTGTCTTTTTTTTTTCTAGGGGGAAATGGATGGTGTGGTTGCACTGGGAGCACCTCTGTTGGATGGGGGAAGTCCCTCCTCTGGGTGCCCTTATGTGCTGCCTTAACATATATTTTATAATCTGATGTTTATTTACAGATCAAGTAAGGATTTTTGAATATGAAGTCTAAGGTGACAGCTACAGTGAATAGTAAACCAGAAATTCCAAATCAGAGTGATGTTTATAAAAGTAAAGATATAATGTAGATGTAGACATTTTTGGTGTGGGTAATAATATATGCTTTGTTTTGCTTGGACACACGCCATATGAGCTTTTGATGAAGAAAAAACATTAAGAACTTTCTCTTTTGCTCTGAACCTAACAGTTAAAAGACCCATAAACAGACCATTAAGGCAACAGGGATACCCCTCAGGAAGTGATGGTAATGCTTTCATCAGACTGTGAGGCTGGAACAGTTAAGCCACACTGTAATCCTCTCTGCCACAAAGAAGTGGTGCTTCAGTCTCCGTGTTTTACAGGAATAAGTTTAAAAAAATATGTTCACAGCAGCTTTGACTGTTTTTTTTAGCATTTCAACAAAACCACATCACTGATCTGCAGAATGATGTTCTTGTAAGCAGAATCAATTTGTCAGCTTTACTGAAGCACAAGAAAACAGGCTAGTGTGAATGAAATGTGATGGATGTGGGTTCGTTGAATGAGAAGATTCAACGCATCTTCCAGAATGAAAAAGCAGCATAGTTTTCTGTCATTAACTTTTATAACACTCTGCTGATTTTTATTTCTTCTTGTTCTGCCCTGCAGCAATCTGGACACTGACAAGCTATCAGGTTGGTGGAAAAAAGTCTCAGCACAGCAATTTCTGAAATACTGCTACCTTTAACAACTTTGTCAACTTCTCTGATTATTCAGTTATACCAGCATCTAAATTTTAAATGATTTAGGGCACATAACTCTTAAACAAACATTAAGACATTTAAAGTTAATTCCTTGACACTGCGGAGCAATTTATTCATTAAAACAGTGAGGCTAAAGACATGTAAAACCAGTTTTAAGTTCTGCACCCACTTTTGTCTCTATGGCCTACAAACAGAGATGGAACCACACTTCAGTTTTAACAATGTAAAGGAATACTGCCCTGGTATGAGCAGCAGCTCTACACCTTTAAGTCGTACCAACAAAGAAACAAGTCAGATAAGTTTCTCTTTTGCCATTTGGTCAGAAGTGCTTCTTCGTGAATAGGCCAGTGAGGCAAGTGGCATGCAGTGCTGAGATAGTTACAAATCAGGACTGTAAATGCTAAAAGCCCTGAAATGCTGAAAAGGCTGGAAACACTTAAATGACAAAAAACCGAATGCTTATAATGTAAAATATTCTAACAGAACAGGAAATTTTGAATATCAACATGCAAAAAATAATACAAATGCTGAAACACTGCAAAATCATTTAAACACTGCTGAAAATGACAGAAATGCTAAAATCATTGACCATATTGAAAATGCTGAAAACAAGAAAATGCAGTATCTCACATTTTGCTGTTACAGCCAAAAGTAATAGATCTGTGATAAAGTTACCATCATAATATGATTCCTTGACCCTGAAAACCCACAGCAAGCACTCAAATTCATGTTTATATCATTGTTAGTTAGACAGTTATTGAGCAAAAATGATCGTTCGCTAATGGCGGTTATCTGGATCACCAAAATCTAATCATTTTTAGGTTGGGCCATTACCAACATCTCCTGAAAATTTCATCAAAATCCTGTCCAGTCGTAACTGCGTAGTATTGCTAACAAACAAAAAAACAAACAATTATACACTGGCAAGAACATAGCCTCCTTGGCGAAGGTAACAAACACTAAGATTCCAGAGTGTATGCAGCCTGTGAGTATCCATTGGTTACTGCGAGCTTTCTGTTCACCAAATGGACATTAAAGTTGCTCATAAACATACCAACATCACTATGCAGCTGAACATGGAATCTATTGGCCTATTTTTCATCATGGTAAAAGTGCACGTGTGATTAAAATGACCTGAATGGAGAGGAAATGGGACAGAGATCCGTAAAACCAGCAGCTCCCAGAATAAACCCCCTGCATTATTTATTGAACAAGAACATGACAATTTGTACATGTGATGTCAAAAGATGTTGACTGTTTTCCATGACAGACTGAGGCTGGTAATTGTCTCTGACCCAGTACTGGCTTGAGACTCAGGGGGATAACTTACCTAAATCCATATGTAAATATAAAATACAGGGACATTAGCCCTCTGTGTCTGCCACATAATCAGGTTTTGATGGAGAATTAAAAGCAAATGTGATGAAGTGTTTCCCTGATTCTTACTAAAATGAATTCCCTGCTCATAGATGGACAGGTTAATCTAAATGAATCATTTTCTTACTCTTGTGAATTCCATCATTTGCGTCACAGCACTAAGCGTTTGCAGGAGTTTCTTTATCATTTGGTTAAATTAAGCACCTAATTAACCTTTACTGCTCCTGTCACGTATTGTTCTCAGGTGTGAACAAGCTGCTTCTGAACTCATTAAAGCAGTGATTAACGCAGCACAGTATCAATCACATGACATGTTGGGTAATAAAGATATTGACACATAGGCACTCATTGCTACCAAATTAAGACATGTATAAAAAAAAAAATTGCTGTTATTTGTTTTGCTACACTTCTGATCTTACTTTGTGAAAACAAAATCCAAGAGATAAACCTCAAGCTTTCGGAGTCACACTAGAGTTTTACTAATATTATGTTTCCCTTTTCCCATAAAGATTATTTTTCTCAGCACCTTGGGGAGTATCTCAATGTCCTCTCAGCTCTGGAGAGTCTGAACATCGCCATTTTAAAGGCTATGGATAAAACCAAAGAGGTAAGTTCAGTTAAATGTTATTTTGCCTTAAATTTGATAAGCTTTACTCAAAGTTAAGACAAGTGGATCATAAAATGCATACAGACACAATCAGTTGTCAGTCTTTTATGCTTGTTGGGTTGTGTTTCTGTTCTTTTTTGAATCTATTGTATATTTTGTATGATTTGATGTATACCCAAGTCAATTTTGCACTATTTTCTACCTCTTTTTGTACTTTATTTTATTCCTCCTGACCCCTTATTTTCATTCTTAATCTAATTACATGTTGATTGTTTTTGCACAACTTTACCAAGTCAGATTCCTTGTATGCAAGAAATACCAGTTCTGATTCTGAAACACTGTTAGTCACATGAAGTGCTTATCTAGTCAAGTTACTTTGTGGAAACAAAAAAGATAGACTTGTCTTACACTGTGAGAGAAACAACTTCTTTGAAAAGCTTTATGAAAAACTGATCTCTTATGCCGACACTGTGAGGCTGCAATGAAGCTACAGTTCGGAGATTGGTACCTACAGTAAGCTGACTTAAACATGAAAAGTAGCAACAAGCTTGTTGAGCCATTTACCATAAATTGTATTCAACAACTTTAATTTCACATTAATTATTACCACAGCTTTGACAGTTATTGCAGTGTAGTTAGTTTGTTTTACTCTGGCTGAGAAGATCCACTGCTGGACAGTCTGAGAGCTGTAATGTATTTAGGGATTTTTAGAATGACCTGTGTGCTCCCATTAGGGCTGCGCAGTTAATCGTGATTTCCCCATAATCAAGAAATGAGCCTTTGCAATAAACACATGGTGACAGCCGTCTGTTTATCACAATATATTCAAGACATCTGCCAATATAAACCTCGAGTGCAACTGAATGGTGTGGCGTGAAAAACCTGCAAGACTATTTTTTGTTGTTTTATTTGAAGCTCCTGTGAGGAGCATTTCATGGGTTATGAACTAGATTAAGAATTGATACTGATGCCCATATGTAAGCCCAAAAGCTAACAAAACTAACAAGCAACATGATGAGCACAACATCGAGGTAGGTGCCATCAAGTGCTGAGCTGTTCTTGGTCAAAACCATATTTTATTTGGTAAGATTTCTCCTTGTGTAATACATTTGGCTGCTCAAAAGTCTGAATCAACCACTGGGAAAAAAAACAAAAAGAAAACAAAAAAAAAACATGCCTGAGACGCATAGGATCAGCAACAAGGTAAGATATAAAGCTTTGTCTAGTAGAGGCACCAAAATCAACACAAACCAAACCAAATCACAAAAAACATAATAAAAAAATAACTGTGCAATATTTTTTTTATTCCTTTGGGACCCGAGTTTTAACGATTTAACTTTTTGAGTTCAGGTCCCACATAAAAGAATAGCACATTAATCGAGAGATTTAGCAGCATATTAAAAAGAGACTTTCAGGCTTAGGATGATTTATCTATCAATTTGAATGCTGGCACTGCTGCAAAAAACTCGATATTGAATTTCATTCCCAAATCCCAGAGACTAATGTTTGAACATTTTGCCCCGCTCAACAGTTTGCTCTGCAGTCAGTGCATTTATCAATATCAGCAGAGAAGATGTTTAAAAAGTGCCTTAAGACTTTCTGAGTTAACAACCTGGAATCAGGGATTTGAATTGAATTGAAATGAAAGTACAGGCAGCCTTGTTAAGCCAGAAGAGGCGAGGTGATGTGTGCTGAATAATTATGCCTCCTGACTTAATTAGATCACTGTGACCCTGCATTCTGGCACTTCTTTAAAGCTGTCCAAGGTGGGGAAATCCGCAGAGACTTGTGCAATCACTCGTTAGCAGCTGTGACCTGTCACTGGGTGTCCTGGACTGCTAATCCCATGATGCATCTCCAGGAGAGGCTGGTTGTCATTTTAAGTTTTGACAAAGACCAACTGTGCTGTTCCTTTATTAGCAGCCTGCGTGAAGAAGACTCCTCTAAGGATATATAATCATGATTGTGCTTGGGGACTGTGGCACCAATTATGTCTCACATTTAGTTCCTCCGCCTTAGAATTTGGATGTGCGGTGCTGAATAATGCATGTGTTCCCAGAATTAATTAGCCCATTTGATTGCTGCTGTCACAAAAACAAGTGGGTGCAGTTGTTTTTGGAAGGTGATGTCAAATCATATCCCTTTACATCTCTGTGGTCGATCCGGTCTCTGCGCTTCACCTGCTGCATTTGTTTGTCACTCTTTGTCTCTCAGGAATACCAGGGCTCCAGTGTGCTGGGCCAGTTTGTCACCAGGTTTATGCTAAGAGAGACGTCCAGTCAGCTGCTGTCCCTGCAGAGGTCCCTGCAGTGTGCCATGGAGGCTGTGGAGGAGCAGAGCAGCCCTGCACCGTGAGTACTGCATTATGACTCAGGATGTATTCTGTGCCACTTCTGATGATTTAAAGGAAATAAACACCAGACAGCTTAACTTTAAACACTGTTAATATTCTACTGTGTCTACCAAAAGTAAGTCAGCGACATGTTACTTTATGAAAACACATCAGTAGGCTTTACGAAAAGCTACAGTAGCACTAGCAGGGCAGGCTTGAGCATAACGATCTCCAACTTTTTTTTTTTTGCTGATCCACTTCTGCTCTGGGCCCTCTCAGGTGGCCCCTGGGCAGTTCCCTAATTGCCATAATGGTAGATCTGGTCTAGGATTAGAAGACTTTCTCTAATGGCAGGGTGCTGCTCTGTCTATTTGTGGCCAGAGGCTTTGAGATATAATGTCCTTCCTCAAATTGGAGATGATTCGTCCCTCTTAAATTAATGCTGAGAATAAACTCTTCAGGGCTTGGGAAACTTTTATGTCTTATTAAAAATAATAAAAAAAACACTCAACACTAGACTGAACTGTGCTTTGATTTTGCCCTTGGCACAAACAACACCACCCAGCTCAATGGTGACTGCTTAACTGCAAGTTTAATCCTTGCCATAAGCAATGTTGACATGGACACAAGCAATCTGAATCAACACCTAATTAGAATAAAAATCTGTCATGTAAACATGTCAATCGAAAGATTAAGCTCCAAAAGAGCACAATCTGAATGGGGGATTTAAGCAGATAGTCATTCCAAGAATGTTCTTATGAACACTCATTCTGAGCGAGTCTTCCTGGTTCACTCTTTCCTTTCTTTTCCTTTCCTTTCCTTAACTGCCCTGGAGTAGAGCTGCTCAGACATGAGGAGAGAGGAGCCTGCAGTTAAAGGGTTAACTGTACAGACTGCCCGCTGCCGCCAACTGAATTTTTGTTGGCGATTTCTTTATTTTTTTTTTTTTTCCACCACAGTTTTGAGCAGGAGGAGGAATGCTTGCAGTACATCATCTTGGTTCATGTCAGAATAGAAATAAAGACATCCAGAGTCACCGATTGCAGCAGGATAATATATTCTTTGTCACTCTGTGAGGGAGGACAAGTGACAGACAGCGGTGAGTGTTTATGACAGTGGAGGAGTGGGTTACTGTAGCACTCTCATCAGGAAAAACTGAGATATTAACAGAGTATTAAACACACTGTGGAACCTCATTTCTTACTAAATTGACCCTCATAACAGAAAAAAATCTTTGTCAGCGTACACTCATTAAGAAGATTAAGACATGTTTCATTCATAAGCTTGGTAGCTGCCACTTTGCTTTTTTTTTTTTTTTTTTAACAACAAATTAACTCTGACCAGGAATAATTTTTTCACAAGTTAAAGCACTTTTTAAGAATTATTTTAAGAATAAAGAACAGCCGCTTCCTCTGTTGTCTCTGAGTTTAGACCTTGGAGAAAGCTCAGACTGATTTCAATCAGATTGAAAAAAAACTGCACATGCAAACACAGCTATTGTGCCTTAGTAATATTTGGGATGATGGGGTTGGAGGACAGGGGGTTTGGGGTGGACGGAAAGGGCTGGACCACTCTTTCAGGGGATGCTCTCACTGCCGCATGACTGTCCTGTTGTGATACCACTCTAACTGTACCCTGTGTGGTAAAACCAGGGATGGTGATATGGGGGAAAATAACTGCATCATGGTTCATTTTGCCAGAACACAATCTTGATTTTATTGCAGTTCTTTCTGTGCTTGATTAAAAAAACCCAAGCAGATCTATAAAACTTAAGTTCAGCTCATTTTAAGGCCAAAATCTTAAGTTTCCTTTACAGCGCGACTCCCGCTTCGCTGAGGGGAAGCACAGGACTGCAGCAGAGAGAATGGGTCCCATAGACGACCATACAATCTCTCTGCTGTGGTAGATTGTCTATACGTTCTATATACATTCTAGCTCTTCAGGATCTGGGATTGTCTTCTCGCGCAGCCGCCCTTGTGGTAATGTGATCTATGTTTGCCCGACCCTCCCCTTCCTCCTTTTTGAGTTTTTACTGTCTGCTGTTTTTGTCTAAATACTTGAAAACTAAATAAAAAAATATCTTCAACATAATAGAAGAGTCTACTAAAGCTTCATAGGACAGGTGAATCTATAAAAATTGTAGAATAGATGGATTGGTGTAATGCATCCATACTCAAACACTGCTAATGTTGGTGCAATTGGGTTATGTGTGCAGGAGTTTGCCTGCAGAATTTGATGGCTTTAAACAAGAAATGAACCAATATTTAGTGCCCAAGACTGTTGACTGTGGTGTTTTGGTGTCAAAACAGGTCCCAATGTGATCTATTTTGCCCAACTTTTAAATATTTGTATTGTGTCAGCCTTAGAAAGCACAAAACCAGTGTGGTTAAAAACATACAACATAGTATTTCATTCTTCTACACCATATAAGAGAAAATGTAACATATCAGATGTTTTCCCTCAGGAAAAGAATCCCATACGGCATAACCAGGAAACACCTCATGCAACTGAAATAATGTTACTGAAGATCAGTAGTTCTCCAAGGACTTTCCTTCAAGTGTTTGCCTACACAAGGAGAGCTTTGAATACAGTCCTTGTCTTTCAGTACCGTGAATAATAGGCAGACTGCTTACAATTCAGTGTTAATGTCAAAGAAGTTAAAGCCTTCATGAAAGACAAAAAAGCCTCTGAAGTTTTTTTTTTTATCATTTGTTTTGGTGATTTGACGTGAATGGGTACGCTAGCAATACAGTACCATATGTTCTGGCTTTTTTAAAGGAAAACTCATTTTTATACATCTCTGTATGTTATTTCTTTTACGCAAAGGCTCTTACAATGTCATAATGTGTCAACAAAAAGAAATCAATAGAGTGAATGCTTAGACAACTCATCACGGACTTTAAAGAAGGAATCTATCTCACCGAGTCACTAGCTTTGAGTTTCAGACACATTCAGGTGCCTCTTTACATTTAAATAGACACATTTTGAGGCTCACCCACTCTGTAATACAGCCTGGAAGTGCTGCACCGCATGTGTCCAGGCTCAGCAAAGCTCTCCTGCCCCCCCCTCTGAGCACCACACTGGTATTATTGGAAATAATGGAGCGGTTAGAGCCAAGGTGAATTATTGAGAGGGGACCGGGGGGGCGAAAAGATGATAAGCAGTGGCATTGAAATACAGAACAAGTGAGTCATGGAGAGTGAGAACACAAAGTAAGATGATTATGAAAAAGCAAATGAGCTGTGCAAAAGTTAGAGAAAGAGGAGGAGGCGTACAAAAGGACATGATTGGGGGCATTTTGGGCCTCAAATAAGTCTTTTAAGACGGTTCAAATAAGTATGGATTTTGGGAGAAGAAAGGAGGAGTGTGTGAGAGAGGAGGGAGGGGACGAATGAGAGGCGTATTGAGACTTTAGCAAACCGCTTATTTCTCTCCCTTGCTCTCCTGCAGTGGGTTTGTAGATGTTGCAGTGGCCTTTGGGATCCAGGCTTTTCTCAGCAGGAGGAGCTCCAAGCAATGTGCACCCTCTGGACTGTCGGCATGACACTGCACACACACAAACACACAAATACACACTTATGATATGAAACACAAACTTGGGGATAACAAAAAGAGGAAGAGGGAGAGGGATACACAAGCAAAAACAAACATGACCAGGCCAAAAGGTATCGGGGAAAAATTATATATTAATATTTTTTCTTTACATCTACATTACGATTCTGAAAGTTGCTTTAATTCAGGTTCAAATGTTATTTTGTGATGATGTTAAAAACCACTCTAGTTCTCTAGTCTTGGACACTGTACCTGGTCACACAGGTCTGTTCTTGTTGGTTGATCAGTCTGCTCTGAGGTGACTGGCAGGTTCAGAGTAGTGGTAGTAGTCCAGTGCCATTTTCAACAACTCTGCATTGTGTCTGCAGTCCATTCATTCTTGTTGCCCGAGAGGCCAAACTTTGGCACTCATAGGCCACTAACATTCCTATTTACAGTTATTAAAAATTAAAAGAGGAAAAAAAGCTCCCATTAGGGTGTAAAAAAAGTCAAGATTTGTACGTTTTGACTATAATGCAAGTGTTAATACTTAAGGTAATGAGCAAAACACAGACTTCTCTAATGCAACAGAGTATTTTGTGGTTATTGTGTCTGAGTGTGAAGATGAGTTGTCAGCATCTTCCTTCTCTATCCCATGAAGTTTTATTCCAGACTAGGGGCGGATGAAGTGATAACCATTGATAACTTTGATATATTAATTGCACTCTAAAATCCTAAAATCTTTACTTTAATACAATGTGAGTTGTATCAAAGTGGCTCAGTCATCCTCACATTTTGTTGTTTTCACCATCAATGACAAAAATTGGGTCAACCTCACTTTAGAACTATGTTATTAATATTTTTGAGATTATGATTAACATAATACTAGGGCTGGGCGCTATGACCTAAAAATAATATCTCCATTTTTTTTCAAAAAATTAAATTTATGATTTTAACCGATTTTTTCACTCACAAGAAAAATAACACCCTCTAGGTGACACAAAAATCATATGAATCAAGTTTTGCCTTCATTATATCAAAATATGTTCCAAAACTAAACTGACTTTCCCTCTTACGGTTAAAATGCATGCTGTAATTTTGTCATAAAAAGTTGATTATGTAGCATGCTTGTCTATATGAACACTGAAGGCTGAGCTATTTTCACAGTATATTAAAATGGAGCTCTCTGATGAACATGTAATCTCATTTAAAGAACAAATACAAGCCTTAAACACACGCTTGTGTGCAACCGGGAAAGGCCTACCACCATGAAAACTGTACATTTTCAGTAATTACATTTTCAAACATTGCAACAACTTACGATTTGAGTAAAAGTAAGTTCAGAAAAAAAAATCTCAATTTTTAATTTTTAAATCTGCAGAAAATAAATCAAATGAATCAGTATATTTCCCAGCCCTACATAATACTGTAAAAGGGAAATGTAGCTGAAAGTGTCCAGCAAACACAACCACTCTCTGAACTGGAACAAAGCTGTACGGTACCTATGACAAGACCGGCTGTAGCTTCTGCATTTTATTCAAACATACAGATAGAGATAGATCCTACACGCTCTGTGGTCCATTCTCTGAGTTGGCCTACAGATAATGATTTCAGACAGACTGTCACAAAGAATAACTTAAGCACAGAGGAAAACAAGCACTTTTGTTTTCCATTGAACGACATAGAAGTGGCTGCATCACTTGCTTTAGGCCACATCACTGACATGACACGCCTTAGGATGTGCATGTGCAAATAACAGCTGTGATGTTGATATGATGAATGGTTCAGCCCCTGTTCATGACCATTGAAACAGCGACTGAAAGTGACTAACACAGTCACAGCATATTCAGGGGTGATTAACCAAAATTTAACTTTCACAACATCTTTGTCTTCCCATGATCATGAAAAAGAGACAAAGATGGTTGAACTATTATTGTGCTAATTATAAATATGCTATTATATAAATATTATGCTGTGTGCTCTGAATGGGTTAGTTCCTCATTTGCTTTACTCTGTCCCTCCCACCAAAACAGCCCTCACATTATTTTAGGTAAGAAGCAAAGAGAGTCATGACACATACAACGATCAGTTCAGTAAAGCAGCTGTTGGACCACAATATTTTAAAACATCTTTAGTTATATAGACTCACTCTGGATTTATGGTTTAAGACTTAGAGCACTGACTTGAAGAATAAGTTACATGGTTGTGGTTCCCCTGAAGGAAATGCAGTGAATTTGTTTAATCATTTTAAATTTGCCAAGCGTTATATAACCATGCAGACAAAAGAACAAAAAATGCTCAAAGGTATGAGCTCCTCAGCTTCTGCCATCACACAGTTGGCTTTTAAGGACACATTTTGCAATACAACTGACTATAAAGAAAAAACAGAGGGCATCAAGCAAATGCTGACAAAAGACGTCTTCACAATAAACCCTGTTAGTAAATCCAAGGTTTGAGAGACTTATCAGTTATTTCAAAAGTGTTTGTTCTTCTTATTATTATTGTTCAACTTTCATTGGTACATATAAACTGTCGAATTTTGCTCTCTGGGTTAATTTAAATACAGAAAAACAGAAACTTTTCTCCTTAAAGAGGTCTGCATTAAGTGCACAGTATTAAAGGCAGTTTTTAATAGTTACAAAAGAGAATATAAAAATTGCCTGTATCTCGCTCTCTTTCTGCATCTCTCTCTATCCACTCACACCCTAGATACAGTCTTAGGTGATGGCAGTTGGTTCTGCTCAAGATATTCTCTCCGTTTATCAGCAGGATTTTTTTGTTGTCACCATAAATTTTGCTCAATGCTGCAAAGTGCTGAATTTATGTTGGATTCATGTTGGATTTGGACTGATAAAATAATGACGCACTAGAATAACTATATGAGTATAAAACTCCACCAAGGCATCCCTGACAGTGTTAGCCTAGTTCTTATCGAAAATATGGACAACTGCCCAATTGGACTATTGGACTAACAAATTCATTAAAAAATCCTGAATCCACATCTGGATCACCACCAAAATCTAGTCCCTTCTCTCTTGTGCCATGAACAACATTCCTGAGAAACATCATCAACATCAGCTACGACATTACAGAGTTATTAAGGAAGTCTTAGAAAACTGCCTTATTGCGCAATGTGAACAAATTCTTTAAAAAAATCCTGAATCCACATTCGGAGTTGTATTTTTACACTTTGTATCACCACAAGAATCTAAGTACTTTGTCCTAGAGCCATGACCAACGCCCCCTGAAAAATTTCATTTAAATACATTCATAACTTTTTGAGTTATCTTGCTAACAGCCAGCGGGGAATTACAAAGCCTTTACACTCTGGTTGAGTATGTCTGTCAAATGCTTTCGTATTCATTTTATGTCTTAAGAAGTGTGCTTTAAAGCAAATTTTATCTTAGAGTTGTATAATGTGTGTAATTTTATGTTAAAAAAATTAAACATGAACACTGTTTCATCTCAGTCTTTGTCAAGTTCTGTGAATATGACATTAAATTGGTGAGTAAATACATTTATCCTACATTTCATCTTATTATAGTTTTTTATATTCCTTTTTTTCAGTTGTGCTATATTGTTGCAATATATCAATTATTACATTATCGAAATTATCAATATCGAGGGCTAGCTGCAAGTCCCAGCTGATCTCGCTAAATACAGATGAAGATCTTCATTGTCACTACATAATATAGAATAAAACTCAGTTGGAATCCATTTGCGTTTAGGGCAGGGAGAGCTCTGGGCTGCTGCGTCACTGCGCGCCACCATTTGTACAGACAATTGTGGGTTTTTGCCAAGTTTCCCTCCCTTACAACACTCAGAGTCTTACCCCGGAAACTCTGCATTTACAGCAAACACTCTTTATTTTTATGTCTGAGCAGAGTATTTTTATGACTGTGCGTGCATGTGAGTGAATACTGAGGTGTGTCAGACTGATCCTCTAAACCATCAGCCTGTGGGTCAATAAGCGCTGGTGTGAATCAGACCCGTTACTAAATGTTTTCATCTCTACTCTGGACTCTTGGACCTTATCGCTAGTTCCCACATTTCTGCTTTCTCTCCCTTTCTCACAGACACATGAGCACTCCTGTAGCCTGTCTCGGTTCTGATTTAAATCAATTATTAACACTTCCTTATATACCTTCCTCCTCTCCTTCCTTCATCTCCATCATGCTCTTCATCTGTCTTCACATTAGTTGTATTCAGTTCCCTCTTCTTCATTCCCCTGTTGTAACCTCTGTCTGCCTTATATTCAGTTTCTAGTTGACTTTATTTTTCTCTGATACTGAATCTCTGACAGTCGCTGTCTCTCTCTCTCTGATTACTGTTTCTCTGGGTCTTCTTCGCTGTCATGGCAGCAGAGAGGTAAAGGTGCCTGAGCTGACAGCAGCAGAGAGGAATGGCAGGAGGTGTGGTCGCAGGATCCATAATAACCTGTGCATGTCGCCAACAGATCCTTGCTCACGCATTATGACCACGGGTAAGAGGAATACATTAATATCCAAATCATAAAAAAGCAAAAAAAATAATGTATTGTTTGTTTATTTCCTTGAAATCTAATTAAAGCTGAACCTACACTCACTGGCCACTTATGAGACTTTGGTCCATACTGACATGTTAGCAACTCACAGTTGCTGCAGATTTGTTGGCTGCACATCCATAATGTGAATCTCCAGTTCCACCATGTACATGGGGGCTCTACTGGATTGAGATCTGGTGACTTTGGAAGCCATTGCACTATAGTGAATTCATTTTCATATTCAGAAAACAATCAGTTTAAGATGATTTGAGCTTTGTTAGTGATGTGTTATCCTGCTGTAGGTAACCATCAGAAGATAGATACACTGTAGTTATAAAAAAATGGACACAGTCAGCAAAAGCACCGAGGTAGGCTCCGGCTTTTAAAGAGCCTCAACTGGTCTTAAGGCTCAAAGTGTGCCATGGTAAGATGGATCCATGCTTTCATGTCGTTTATGTCAATGTCTGACCTCACCATCTTAATTCTGCAGCAGAAATTGAGATTTATCGGATCAGTTAACTTTTCCCAGTCTTCTGTTGTACAATTTTGGTTGTTACAAGAGGTTATTTGAATAATTGTTGCTTTAATATCATCTCAAACCACTCTGGCCATTCTTCCCTGGCCAGAGTGGTTCAAGACATGATCCTTTCTCTTTTTTGGATCATTCTCTGTAAACCATAGAGGTGTTGTACAAGCCTTGTATCAATGGTTCAGGTTAGTGGTGGTGTAATGGTGTGGAGAGTATTTTCGTGGCACTCTTTGGACCCCTTAGTACCAGTTGGGGATTATTTACAGCTCACAGCCTACCTGAGTATTATTTCTGATCATGTCCAAAGTGTACCCATCCTCTGAAGGATAGTTCCAACAGGAAGCCAAATCACAAAGCTCAAATCCTCTCAAACTGGTTTCTTGAACATGACAGTGTGCTCCAGTAGCTTCCACAGTGACCAGATCTCCATCCAATAAAGCACCATTGGGATAATGCAGAACGCGAGATTCTCATCATGGATGTGCAGCTGACAAATCTTTGTGATGCTATCATGGCGATATGGACCAAAATCTCTGAGGAATGTTTCTAACACCTTGTTGAATCAATGTCACCTTTTTCAAATTCACATATGGCTTGGCACACAGTAAGTCACTAAATCAGCTGGATGCTGGGGCTGAAGGAATATTGTTTTATAATTAGGATGAAACAGAGAATTTTCTCCACACTTTACAAGTGTGAATTTCTGGCAGCAGGATTGTTTTTGTGGGATTTACCAGAAAAAAAACAGTACATTTTTATTGTAATGCAAAAACATTTTACCTAGTGCAGCAGAGCAACAGAGTACATATTTTTTCTTTGTCTAAGGATTACTGTTGTTGTAACCTTGGCACACTGTCTGCCTGCAAGCTGCTGTCAGTCAAACACAGACACCTACAGGCCACTGCAGGGGCTGAGACATTGAAAGAAGAAAAACAATTAAAACACGAAAAAACACTGAAACACTTGGGCTGACAAAAAGGGATTACTAAATGTCATTTCAGTGGGGTTGTTAATCTTGTGCGACGACATTAGAGCTGAAAAGTACTTAAGAAAAAGCTTTACCTGTCCTCTACATTTGACAAAGGATTCATTCATCATTCATGGTGGGACCAGATGTTGTTCATCAATTGGAGTTAAAACAAATAGACTGTTACCGTCACAGATCATTTGTTAAACTGGAGAGACATATTTTTACATATATATTTACATTCATTGGATTTGTCTAAAATAACTTATATATGCATATCTGGCTTCTACAAGCTCTTGTTTACTTTGGATAAATTATCCTTGGCTTCATGCAGCATTGTGCAATGGTCTATTTTCTTTGCTAAATAACTCCATACTGTTGATCAGCATTTCAGACTTTAGAGCAATTAGTGAGACAGTTTTCACCAACGCTTGTCAATAATGACAAATTGTCAGCCAATGGGGTGAGACTATGTTCAGTGGTGTAAACAGATGAGTCCCATCACTGTCAGTGGTGGTGCTGAGGATAACTATAGATGTCAGTTATAATCCTCTCAGGGCTTTTTCAGCTACAGAGGTCACTGTGACTTTTTCTCAAGACATTTACTTTAGGTCGAGCTTCACTTGTTTTCCTTGTCATTGTCATCGATTGACTGTACGGAGCATAATCAGCCTGTAATGAAAAAGAATTGACTGCAAACTGAAAACATCTGTACATTTTAAAAAATATACTCACTCAGTGAAATCTCTTACTGAAGTGAGAGTTTTTTACTTGAAGGTCTTATATTTTACTCTTTTTAACAGGTGAACATTGGTCCCATATCTTTAACATATGTTTTAACATTTTAGCATGAAAACAAACTGAGTCATTGGATTTTGGCATGTCCATAAAACTCCTCAGTGTCAGCCATGCTTGGAGCAGACTGTTTTAGGGCAAATCTTCAGAAGGAAACCACACTCCTCTCAGGAAGTGGATTTGGCTGTTAGCATTGTGCTCTGATCTTTACTGTAGCTTCACAGATATAACCTAACACATTCGCTCACCAGCTGTGGGCTGAACAAATACCTGGCTATGGTAGTGTCTGCCAGCTGGGAAAGGTGGCATATCCCGTCAGTACATCATTAGGGAACATGTTTACATGGACCATTTGAGTATAACCTGACACACGAGATGGGCTGTTCAGTTTCACTCAACAGCCGATCGAAAGAACTTAGGAATGGCCAAAGCCTTTTAAAAGCATATCCATTAGGCAATTGGACAGACCTTCCACTAATCACATTCATTATGGGAAAATCAGAAACTGTAGTGGGCGGGCGCTACTGCAGCAGTGTAGAGTACAAATGTAAGCCCCTTCGAAGAACAAACTGTTGGCAAATCATGTCAGAAGTGGAGCGAAAATATCCTTTTTAGCAAGAAGTGCTTAAGTGTTGTTTTTTTAATCTACATTAAATAAAAAAATGCAGTTCAAATCAGATAAAACTGCTTCTGTAGCTGTTAGCATCTATGCAAATCCCTGTACGAGCAGTCATTCCTGCTGTCATCTCCCTCGTAGCCCCCTCCTCTTCCTACACTTCAGGACTCTGCTTGGACCGTACCACAGATCCATCTTTCACCAAACTTTGAAAGATGGATCTGCCTGGTTATAGACAATGAACCAGGCAGATCCAGCTGCAACGCACAGTGAATGAAAAAACTATCAAAAAGTGAATTTTTGTGAAATATGGGACCTTTTGTAATTTTTATAAACATGAATATTCTCCACAATTCTCTCAAATCCTTTTAACTCTTGATTATTCAAAAGAAGATATCTCTGTTAGAATTTTCACAAGTTAAAGTTTCATTCATAGCTTGAAAGCTCTCCTGCTGCCATTTGGACACGACAGAGTGAGATCTTGAAAAATCAATGACACAGGCACAAAACTCTCAGTTTCATTGTTCTTATGATGGTGTTTATTATTCTATCCTCTGCAGGTGTGAATATGGAGGATGAGGAGAACTGGTGCTCTCAGATCAGCCGGCTGCAGCAGCTGCTGGATAAATTGGAGTGTCAGGTATGAAATTAATGCATCTTTTGATCTTGAAAAGCAATTTCTAAAATCAAACACTGAGCCACTTGCTACAAAATAGTTCCCCTCTTGTTAGAGTGATCACCTGTGAAGGAAACTAATTTCTTACTTTGATTGTTTCAGGTTTCTTTGTTATAGCACAATATTTGACTTTTTTATTGCACAGAATGTAAAAGAGGAAACAACACATTGACTTCTCAATCTGGATGTTTAACTCAACTACATTAGGTTTAGAGTAGTCAGAGGGGCAAAAGTGATCAAAATTTTACTTTTATTAACGAATAATCCCTTAAATTTAATTACAGTTTATCAGTTAAACTCTATAACAAACACAAATTAACAATAGATTATCAAAGAATAAGAAACCAGGGGTGCCTTTAAATAAGTGGTCAGTGTATTATCCGTGTTTTGTTACCTGCTCTCTTGACCCCTTTCTGACATTGTCCACTGCCTCTCCTCCTGTCTAATAAAGGAAAAAGCTTGAAATAAATCTTTGAATGAAAAAAAAACAACAACTTAAAAGCCAGCTGTTTGCAATATCAGTGGAAGCCTCATATGGTTGTACTTTGGCAACAAAAGAAACAGTAATACAGGAGGTGATATACTTATCCATCTAACAATGTAAGAGCCAGGTCTTATTTTACAGGTAAAAAAAGAGACTGTGGGTAAACCCACTACAAGTCGAAAGTTGCGTAAATTGTAAATGTCATAAACAGAAACAGATTCACCAGATGATAAAGGTTTTAAAAATATTTTTTGGATAAATATTGGTTAGAAACTAACAGATGACAGTGTTTCCCCCGTCCCTCATTTGGGTCTGTGGCCCAAGGCCTGAACTCTGAAATTAAGGCACAAAATACTTTTTATTACATCATTTTTCTGCACTTTGTTGTTTTAGCAGAGCCCAAGTATCTTTTCTTGTTTCACTCTCCGCAAGCCCTCACCCCTAACAGATAACTTGGGGAAACACAAAAATTATGATGAGCTGAGTACAAGAGGTGTGTCTGTCTTTGAAGTTTGTCATCTATAATGCTAAGTTTATTGTTGCACTGACAGATCATTAAGGTATTCATCGTAGTATTCACAGTCTCATTTCCCTACTTCCCCTTACCCCTTTCTTATCATGCTTTAGGATGTCACCCTGCATCCACCCTCTTATTTAAAAGCACTCACTGCTTGCTAGAGAAGTCAAACAGCAAGTGTCCAAAATGCCAAACTTGATACAAGAAAAAGCTGACAAAAAAACATTGACATTACAGAGGGTTCTCTTATTTCTTACACATTATGATTCCATGACATGCTATATTAAATATATTTACTGACAAAAACTGGTGGAGAATTAGCCTAACAGGAGATTAAAAAACCAATAAGGCTTTGTGTTGAATATCCGCTAAACTGTCACAAGCAACCCAATAAATAAAACAGTATTAAAAGTCGTGTTTGACGTGAGGAATTATGCAGACAATATGAAAAATGGAAATGTGGAATGAATTCGCTTTTCCAATTTCATTTTGTTTCACAGCTGAAAATATTAACATTTTAGTAGAGAAGCCCATAAACCACTCTCTGCAGTGGGGTTGTCACTTTTCCCAAAAGTTAAACTCAATCAGTGTTTGGGCATACACGCCACTAACCAAAGATATTCAACCCCCCACCAGTATTTAAATGAGATTATTTTACTATTTTACTTTGGCAAGGGGCCTGCCAAGGAGGATGTGTTTGCATGGGGCTGAGCACTTGACGAGGGACAAATTGGCCCACTGATTTGTTCTAGATGAGGAGTGGGTCAGCTGTTATGCTCATAATTGACACACAGCCCAGTCTTTGTCTATTTTGCCATTAGCAGTGTGGAGCCCAAAGTGCTTCCATGGAGTGGCTTAGCCCATAGACATGTATAGAAAGGTAGATGACTCGCGCACGCTGTTGGCCAATGGCAACCGATGTCCTCACATGGTGGCCATCTTGGTGCAGTGAGCTTGCTCACTCATAACACTGACGTCAGTCGAGCATGTACGTGCTCAATTGACAACCAATTTTCAAACAATTGACTTTGTCAGAAATGTCAGAGATGTACTTTTAATCCAGCATAATTAAGATTATAACATTTTGTATCACGTAATATTAATATTTTAAGGTAATATTTCTTATAACCTTTGTAAAAAACCAAACGGTTTGTAAAGTGTGGGTGGCTCCGCATCGAGCCATCTAGCCTTTCTATACATGTCTATGGGCTTAGCCTGTCCTCCATTTTCTCTCGGTGTACTTCCTGTTGATGAGGTCAAGACAGCAATTGAAGGTTGAGTTGCACTGGGAGCGCCCTCTGTTGGATCAGACTGTTCACTGCTTTAGCTGCCCAAATGTGCTGCAGAGCTGTATATTTTATTTTCCAACGTATATTTACAATTTCAAGCAGTGTTAATTTTGACAGCGCTTTAATTTAGTTTTAGTTTTAGTCTTTTGCCTAAAATATCTTTTAGTTTTAGTCATAATTTAGTCATCTAAATTGTTTTAATTTTAGCCTAGTTTTAGTTGATTAAATTTCACAACATTTTAGATGACGAAATCTACTGTAAATTTAGTCGACTAAAATATGAATTGTAAATTGTAAGGCATTTTTTTATGTTTCCTTGCATTTCTGAAGTCATGTCTTACACTTGCATCCAGCCACCATGACGCTAAGGCAGCTGTGATTGGATGTCCCTCTTAACTCATCCAACCTTTCCACACAACCAAAGTAGCTGTGATTCCTAACTTGTCTCTACTTTCTGCATGATCAAATTAGGTCTGACTGGATTTAGTCTCTGTTTTTGTCAATGTACACTTGTTTTTTAGTAATAGTCTAGTTTTCGTCAGGGGAAAAAAGATTGTTGACGAAAACTATGACGAAAATCATTGGTCGACAAAATTAACATTGAATTGAGGTATGGATTTTCACCCCTCAGTCTCAAAAGACATTTGAATACCGTGGAGAAGTGACAGCCCTAATGTGACCTTACAATTATACTCTGAAAAAATCAGCACCCAGAAATGGTGTTTTCATGCATTACAGCATTCAAGTTTTCACCTGAGGTAGAATTCAGAGCATGTTTCAGTGTGTTTGTGTCACTCAAAACAACAAAGAGGCGCTCACAGCACGCAAAAATCAATGTTTTTGTAAGAGCAGTTCGTGTAGATCTGTGTATCTGTCAGACAAAAAGCACACTCACCTCTCTCATCTCTCAGGCTGAACTCTACGACCTGCTCTCAATACCTCAATTCAGATACTCTCTCACACTCTCGTGCTCCGTCTTCTGCATCATCTGATTCCCTCTGTTCTTTTCCTTATCGACTCCTTTTATTCCCGTCTGTTTCATGTTCATTCCTGCACTCCTCCAAGCCTTTCCTGGAGTATTTTCATCCCCTTCTAGCCCTCAGTCTTGTCAACCCAGAGGGGCTCAGACTGCAATATCCAGGCAATTCATAACCTGCAGGATGCTTCGAGTGTATTATCAGTCCCCCACATCGACACATCACACAAACATACTCACACGCCATCTGTCTATTGCTCCATGTCTGCTCTCTAAAATGCTGCAGAATGAGTTTCCCCTCTCAAAGGTTACGTTCCCTGTGTACATGCACATACAGGACAATAACCTTTAGATGGAGAGACCATTTTGTATTATAGCCTCTGCTGTATTTCATTATTCATGACATCTTTTCTCTTTGTCAACACTGGATATGTGTTGCAAAAAATAAATAGCCAGGTGAATATCATGTCCATTTGTGCACTGCAGGTAAATCTCCATGTCGTTCATGAAAGACATTATCCCATTAGTCCCATACTACAACATGACATTTTGAGCTATAGGGAGCACAAGAGAAGTACATCATATATTGATGTAACCTTTCAAGGCTATTAGAGGGTTTCAGAGCAGATTTTCAGACCAAAATTAATACTCTTCACGGACATACCTACTTTCTCTTCCTCGGCTTCCACAATCCCCCAGCTGCTTCATTCTGCTCCACCAGCAAGTTTCCTCAAGAATGAGGACAGTGGACGAGCACTGAAAAACAAGTAAAAACAAAGAACGACAACATTTTGTAAACAGTTTCAACTGATGATATACATGTCATAGCTGACTCAATTGTTATTCATTTATTCTAGCTAAATTAAATCTTCTCCCAGTTTTGAAAGTCTGTTGGTGCTCCGTCTGCAGTGACACTCCATCTTTGTGCCTGCAGAAGTGGGAAAGACGGCGGTAGTGCTAGGCAATTAATCAAGTTGCTGTAACAGTTTTAGCCCACCATGATCAGAAAAACAAGATAATCAGTTTGAGACTGTTACTGTGCCGCATGCCACGCTGTGCCCATTCCATCCTGTGTGGCGAAGAACCCTCCTTCTCTCTGAGTTTCATCCACTTTGCATCATTAAGACTAAACAGGCTGTTACTAAAGACTCATATTTTTGGTGAACAGTAAATTCAATATTTCAGTTTTCAAGTTTTAAATACACATGAGTGTTGTTCACTCTGGAGACAAAAATACAGCATTAATGCACTGAGAGATACCATGAATTTTCAAGCTCTGTGTGCTGAAAGAGCTTCATTGAAGCCGGCTCTGCCTGCAAGCATGTCCTGGGAAATTAGGAGTATGTGCACATGCATGTTATTTCAGAAGATTGCCATGTTTTAAACTACTGGTACTAGCACTAGGAATCACAGGGTAGCTCCCAATATGATACAATATGATAAGCAATGCATGGTCCACAATATGAAGAATATAATGATAGAGCAATACAAGGATATTTAATATAATGCAAGAATAATTACTAATACATCACCATTTCTGGTAAACAAAGGAATTTAAAATGACTATGATTAGGTATATTGTATGAATAATGTATTTAACCTGCAATTTATGGTAATTCACAGAATTTGACAAAAAACTGAGACGGACCAATCTACAACTGTAAGAGCAAATTAGTGTTAAAATACACATAGTTACTATCACTACTTACTATACAATACAAAACAGATATAATGAATGTGTGTATGCAGACCAGTAAATATATTTTTTAAAGTAGATAAATACTTGGGGCCAGCATATCATAAATTGTATTGCACATGCCAGGATGATGATGTTTCCTCTTCTAATGAATCCTTACATCATTTAGTCATCTTTACAGACCCATGTGCATGATGGTTATTAAAAGTTGCTTGAAGGTGGTCTTTTTGAAAACTAATAATGATTCAGTTTTCTGTTTAATGGTAAATGTGTCCAAAGAAAACCTCATATGTCCACTTTTGTGTTCCAGAGTCCCAAGCTGGAGCCGCTGAAGGAGGACACACTGGCCAGCACGTACAAGTCTGTAAGTCAGCATTTGCCTTGTCTTTAAATTTGCAATTTAATTTACATATTTCAGTTCTATAATTCACACTCTACGTCTGTCTGTCTGTCTGTCTGTCTATGAACAAGATAATTCAAGAAGAAGGGATAAGATTTTGGTTGTGATCTAAATATATATAGATCAGGGAACATGGAAGACCTAATTTGATGTAGGTGAAGATTGGAATCTGGATGTGGATCCAGGAAGTTTCTAAAGATTCATTAATATTGCTTGATAAGGCAGTTTTCCACGTATCACATAAAAACTCAGCTAAGAATATCAGAAATGCTTTGGCGAAGGTTCTGCTCTAAGCATCTTTCTTGAGTTCCCTCTGTGTTGACAATATCTTTCAGTTCCTTCACTTGTTGAAAACAAAATTAAAAATAAGCAGAATTTGGTCTGGTCTGTGTTTTGTTCATGTACAAAAGTCAGGGTCCAACTTTCATCTGTTGTTCTGAATTCAATAAATACTGACAAGCTGTGCAGATCTTTTATCTTCAAAGCCTCAACTTAAATCAAAAGTATCTGGTCAGAATATGACCTGGCTCATCAGCAGCCCTTTGGGACAAAAAGGCCATAGCTATGAGTGTGGGTTAGGTGTGAGCCTCTGGCATGCCTGCAATGAATGTGACAGACTGAACATCCATTCAGTCAGCTTCCAGTTTTTCTGGACACGTTCTGCCCAATCACTTTCTGTAGGATGTGTCACTGATGGACTTGAAATTGAGTAAATCCCATGGATATGCAAACAGTCCATCTGGGATGTCAGATGAGGAGTCTTACAACTAAAGGAATCAAAAATATAATTGAACTTTTAAAAGTTATTGATATTTTAAAATCAGTCCTGATTTTCACAACTGGTGCGTCCTTATTAGATTATTTAATTCTGACCTCAAAAAAACAAGATGCATTGACTCCCTGTTTAACCTCTGATCACTGACACCTCCACTTGTTACAGTATGTTCCAGATAGCAAATTATCTAACCTTTTTCAGCTCCTCCTGGCACTCATTCCCTAAAGAACAGGAGTCTTACTCATCTGTTTTGTTCACTGTCCTCAGTTTTAAATGTCAAGCAGCACCTCTGAGTCCTCTGTAAGCCTGGAATTATTAAAACCACCTGTAAAAGTACCTCTTATCTTTGTTTTAGGCATTTCAACTCTCTGACTAACACATACAAATAATCAAATCAATGTACAGGAAGCCTCACAGTAAAAACAAAAACTGACAGGAGCCTGTTCATGTTCACTCTGAAACAACAGAGTCAGAGTTTTGACACTTGATAAAATATTGTGAAAAGGATTTACTGCGTGATGATCCACTTCAGAGGTGTGAAAACACTGACAGACGGGTGAGAGAGAAATGGTGACAGACAATTCAAAGTAGTTTAAACAGATATACAGTACTTCTGTGTTTTGTTACTGATTTACTTGCTGCTTAAAAAAGAGGAAAACGTGTGAAGTTTTTCAAAGATGCAAGACTTAGACTTTAATACTACAGTCAAGTTTCAAACGCTGATTAAGTAACAGCATCATTCAGTACTTTTAAAAAGATAATGAACTTTCAGTTGTCCTATAACAATCTACATTTTCTTTCAATTTATTTACTCTTTTATTTCCTGTCAGCTAAGAACAAGAAACTGAGGCTACAATTTGCACTTACCAAAATTGGACAATAGAGGATCGTTAAAATATTGCCCAGTCCAATGAGTCTAGATTTCTTCTACAACCTTCAGATGCTAGGGTCAGAATTTGGTATGAACAACATAAAAGAACAGATCCCTCCTGATTGTGTAAGTGGTGTTATTATGGTGTGGTGGATATTTTCTTGGTGCACTTTGGGCCCCTTAGTACCAAACACCACAGCTTACCCATTATTGCTGATAACTTCTGATGGCTGCTCCCAGCAGGATAGCGCAGCATGTTAAAAAGAACAAATTATCCCAGCCTGATCACTTGACCATGGCAGGGAGTTCATTGTACTCCAGCGACCTCCACAGTCACCAGATCTCAATCCTGTCAAGCACCCTTGGGATGTGGTAGAAGGGAGATTCACATCGCCCACGTTCAGCCAACAAATCTGCAGCAACTGCATGATTCTGTCAAAATCTGTGAGGCTTGTTTCCAGCTCCTTGTTTAATCTGAGCCATTGAGACTGAAGGCAGATTTGAAGGCCACACGGGTCCAACCAGGTACTATGAAAGTGTTTCTTAAAAAGTGTCCGGTGAGCGTACAAGGCTCTAGATGTAGATGTAGATAGCATTTTACAGCAGACAGCTTTGACGTGACAGGCACAGCAGATTATTTTCTTTTGAACTGAAAAAAAAATCAAATCTTAAAAAGTGATAAGATATTTCCTCATACTTGATATGGGCCACCGCCGCCTGACAGGTCCTGATGGGTGTCATGTAGCAGGATATTGAAGGCAGAAGTAAGGCCCAGAGTGCATATAAATTAGCAGAGATTGCTACCAATGCTACAGGCAAAATTATTTGTTAAGGCTTTGACAACACTTGAGATTCTTGCAAGAGGCCCATTGTCCTAAATAAATGTATGTTCAAGCAGTTTTAATGTTAAGTATCTACTGTAAAAGCTCAAACTAATGACTGAAAACACTTAAAAAAAACACAATGTCTGTGTTATTAAGCTTTTAGTTTTAAGTGTTTTCTTTTTAAAAAAACGTTTTATCTTGTTTAGTCAAACAAATGTGATAGCATACACATATACAGTCACATTTTCATGTTAACCTACATATTCTTGATGGTTCTTGTATGTTGTCTATTAAACTGAAAAGTGAAAAGTGATCGCCTAAACCAAAAACAGTCTTTTTCTTCTCTTCTGTCACGCAAAACTGTTTTGAAAAACAACAAATAAGTCATTACGGCCTGCCTCTACACAGCATTTCTCTCCTCTCTTAACCCAGTCTAATGTTATTTAAATATGTGCTCCCTTGGTGTGGGCACAGCAAATGCAGTAAGTCAGAACTCTACCTTTAGCACTTTGGTCTCTATTTACGGCTCCACACAGTGATCAACAACACAAAATAATTAGTGACTCCAACAGAGGTTATGCAGATTTCTGTTCCACAGCTAAACTTTCGACCTACTTATTTTAGTATATTTAGAGCTGTGAGATCAGCAGTTACAGAAGCGGCCAGAGGATAAGTTTCACTTAGTTGCTGTTGCAGTGGTGTCTTCATTTTGCATTGAATTGTTGGGAAAGAGAACAGGGCAGCAGGTTGATGGGGTGATTGGAGACCATGCCAGGCAGAGAAGCCAAGATCAAACTCTAATTTCCCTGAGGATGCTGCTGGATCACTGTCAACTGTTTGCTTACTTGGCACATCAATCACTACACGGATGAAAGTTTAGTCCAGGAAAGTTTATTTTCTTTTACCACAGGGTCCACTGATTGGTATTTAAAAAGTGATTGAGGGACTAAATCACTGTAAACATGGACATGCATTGATATGTTTTAAACTACCATCCATCCATCCATCCATCCATCCATCCATCCATCCATCCAGTAGCTATACCACTTATCCCTTTTGGGGTCACAGAGAGCTGAAGCCGAGAGTTACATCCCGAACCGGTCACCAGCCAACTGCAGGGCCACATAGAGAGACAGACTACCATTCATGCTCACACTCATACCTAAGGGCAAGTTGGAGTAGCCAGTTAACCTAACAAGCATGTTTTTTTTTGGTCTGTGGGAAGCCGGAGCGCCCAGAGAGAACCCACGTATGCATGGGGAGAACATGCAAACTCCACACTGAAAGGCTCTGACCAACATGGAGATAGAACCAGCAACCCTCTTGTCGTGAGGCCAAGCACTAACTGCTGCGCCGCTGTGCCGCCCTGTTTTGAACTCTATTTTCTCAAAATAAATAACATTTTTCTTTTTTCCTAAAATCTTATCTTCTTGCTCAACCAATTCTACTCAAGAACACAAAAAATATCAAGTTTATAAGCCTATAAAAAGTGAAGAGTAGGTAAGAATTAAATTTACAGAAACTGTCCCTGAAAAAAGATGAACAGATGTATGATACATCAGTAAAAGAGTAAGATAAGTTCACAAGTAACTAGAATGGCTCCAAGAGCACAAACCATCACCAAAGCATGTCCAACATTGTCAGGGGAGATATTATCTAATACATGGAAAATTGCCCTTATCTCACACTGTTGACAAATACTTCAAAAAAGATCTGAATCCACATCTGGATTCAGATCACCTCCAAATCTAATGACATCTCCCCTGTGCCATGCCCAATATTACCTGAAACTATCATCAAAATCCATTGAGAACTTATTGAGTTACTAGCAAAAAGTGGGAAAAATGTCCATCTTGAAATTTTAACAAATCCTTTGAAAAATCCTGGATCCATATCCATGTTTGAATCACCATCAAAACCTGATCACTTCTTGCTTTTTATTTCCAACATTCCCTGAAAGTTTTATCAAATTCTGTTCCTTCATTTGGAGGTGGTAATGCGGTGGTAGATTTCCTGTATCAATTAGTTTTTTTTCAGTTGCTTCTCAATATCAAAGTAATTTTTCTTGTTAAGTTATGGTAACAAAGCTTATTTTCTTACTTAATAACAATGTAATTTCTTGGTTGTCAAAAAAAATCAACAACAAAAGTCTGGGCACTGTGACATGTCATGCTTTAATGGCCTACACTAATGATGTAAGTTAAACCTATCTCTGAGTTTGTTTATACACTCCCAACTTGGGGGATAAAAGAGTAAAGAGTCAAAACCTGGAGAAAACAAGAGGAAGTTGACTCATTATCTGGAAAATGGACCAAGTAAAATGTATGATTGCATGTCTCCTGGGGGCTTCCACAGTTTTGTGATAGCAAAACTTATTTTTATGCCTCTGTGTCTGCCATAGCCAGGACTGGAGGCTTGTTCTGAGACACCAAAATGGGGTTGCAGAATACCTTCCATAAAACACAGAAAGATTTTTTTAACTTACTTTAAAAATACCAGCATAAATTGAATCCATCCAAACATGAAACCATTGTCACCAGGTTTGATTAATGATGAAATAAAATAATTAATAAACAAATCCTCATAATGTAAGTTTATTTTATGCGTTCACTGGTCTAAGGAACAGTGTGGGTCCTCGGTTGCTGACACTATTATTTTAGGGCTTGCAGGTTGAAGTTTGACATTTTCTGTTTAGCAAATACTAAAAATATGTAGGTAAAAACTCTTCAGTCTGGACTGCATGGTGGTGCAGCAGTTAAGTGCTCCTGCCTCAAAAGGGTCGCTATATTTTCTCTCCTGAGTCAGTCAGGGCCTTTTCTCTCCCAGTGCATGCTTGGGTTTTCTCCAAGTACTCTGGTTTCCTCCCACTGACCAAAAACATGCTTTTATGTTCACTGGTGACTCTAATTGCCCTTAGTTGTGTGTGTGTGTGTGTGTGTGTGTGTGTGTGTGTGTGTGTGTGTGTCAGTGATTTACCGTCTTTACATGTCAGCCCTCTGATTGGGTGCAACCAGTCCAGGTGCACCTCGCCTCTTGCCCAGTGTCAGCTGGGACAGGCGGACATTGGGCCAATAATGGATAATGGATGGATGCTCTGAGGTAGTATTCACACCTAGATAGTTTGGAAGAGTTCGGATACAAGTGGGCGTTCCCTGTTTGGCACAGTTTCTCTGAACATCTATGATACAGCAACAGGCCCCAACAGGGTGACGAGTTAGCTCATCACACTTCTGTAGTTGTATAAGCAGCAGAAGTAGGCATGATAATTAGGGATGCACGATATTGGTATTGGCAGTTATTTATCTAAAAATGTTATTGTCAGTATTGGCTGATTACAATTTTTCTGCCGATATTTACAGCCGATATTTTGATTATACAAAGTGGCCATAAACATCCCACATATTGGCTGTAATACTGGCAAAATGTAATATATAACATGATGGTTTACCTCATCATGTCCACTTCCATGAATCAAAAGCATCATTTGCTAAAGAATAAAATGTTTTTCTTGCTTCACATCTGTTTCTAACACAAATGGACTGTAACCATGAAAGAACAGGTCAAATCTTGTTAAGACTTTTTGCTCTTGACACAAAATATTGATATCGGCGACAATGAGTTTAGAAATATCTGCATATATTCAATATCCTGCTTTCCAAGTGGTAATAGTCATTTGGCTACCAGGCAACCAGGCTGATGACAAAGAACTACTAAATAATAATGTTTTAGATCCCACAGAGTCCCTCTCTGCACATGCACAACAAACCATGAAAATAGCAACGGGTTAAAAAGATAGTTTCAGATTTTTGAAGTGGGGTTGTTTGAGGTACCTGAACTTACGCCACAGTGCCACAGCCCAGTTTTCTCTCTGTCCAGAAAAACTTGAGACAGATGCTAATGCTACACATTGGTGTGCATGGTGCCACGATCTCAAGGTAATTACAAAAACAGCATGAGGTCATCACACGATACAGTTTGTTTACAAAAACTTTCTTTTCCACTACTGAGCCGCTTTGATTAGGCCCTGGTTTGAGACATGGCACAGCCTACGTGTCCTTTCACCAGCAGTGCGGACTAGTTTGCTGACTATAACATATCTAAAAATGGCTTGGAGCTGCAAGGATTAAATGGTTCACAGATTACTTATTGACTTTCTTTTGAATCCAATAAAATCCATCCTTACACATTTTGACCCTCTGGCCAAGCAGGTGATATTTCCTACTCAGGTGTGTCAGTAAATAAACATAAGTTGACCATAAAGATCCATATTTATTACTCAAGATTTTCAACCTCCTATAAATGTGAAATTCTCTATTCTCAATTGTAACTGTTATTATATTTGTAAAATATTTTTTGTATTAACTGATATGAAAAATAAAAAATTGAGATTTATTTATTTTTTTAAAAATGGGACAGTATGCATTAGGAAACATTGGCATGTAAATGCATGGGATTATAGCCGAGTGGTTAATTTCCATCCCCAGTCCCATTAGCAGGTTGGTGTCAACACATAGAAACAAGAAACAGACATCCGTAATAGGAATAAAAACACGCAAAGTTTATTAAAAGACATATAGTCATACAGACTAAAACGTCATACAGTCCAAAAGAAAAACGGCTGTGAGTTGAATGAAAATGCATTACATTTGTGGCATTATTACATTAAAAGCTGCAGGTCTGTATCATGTTGGTGGTTGATAACATTTACAGGCTGTGATTGTCTAAGTGGGTCTAGCGTACCCTATAAGGGAGGTCATATCAGAAACACACACCTGTTTATCTCCTGAGCACCAGATGCTTCATGTGCCCTCACCTCATCTTTCTCTGTCCACCTGTCTTGTCTCTCTGCCAACAGAACATCCTGCTGGTCCAGAGGCAGATGTCAGTGACTGACCAAGACCTGGACAACTTCAGGAAAGTTCTGAAAAGCTACATTGACGCCACCTCGGCCCACTCTGACAACCTGCAGTGAGTGTTTACTTGTATCCAGACAAAGAAATGTGTGTTTTAAAGTTGCATCAGGGCCTGCTGCTGAGGTAACATCAGCTCGATCACGGCAATCGTTACTCAAGGATTTACATCAAAACTTATTCCGAAAGTAAAAGGGAACAGGATAAAAAAAGTACTGCTGATTTAAGTTTCCATTTGAGTTTCATCATCACTGATCTGCTCTCAGTATGTTTTGTATTTTAGCCCTACACCATGACGAACTTCATTTAAAAATAACTTTTGTAATATTTAAATAATTACCACAAATAGAATAAAACAGGGTTTGGATTCTTTTCTGTTTATTGATTTTTTTTCTAAAGTTATTCTCCCTGCCTGGCTCTGACCTCTCTCAAAAGGGTTACAGTTTTGGTGTAATTTATCCTCACAGTGTGTAAACTCTCCCTCACTTTGTATCCTCTTCTCGCCCATCTCCACTTCTTCATCTCTGTCCTGCTGTCAGCGTGTCCGTTCAGAAGCTCCCAGGGAAGTCGTGTTACATAATGTATGAGTTCTGGCAGGACCGCATCTCCTGGATGAGGTCAGTGTGCTGTCCTGTGTGTGTTACAGTGTGTGTGTGTTGGATCTTGGCAGACTGTTTGGCACAGTTAACTTTTTGATGAAAATGTTCCACACCAGTGAGAATGAGCAGATGGCCCACCTCTCAGTCTGCAAACACACATAGCTTTAATTGTGTTAATTTGGGTATTAATACTATAAATATAACAATGGATTTTTTCATCTAAAACTGGTGCAATTCGTTTGATATCAGTAGTCCTCATCATCGACTAATTTGGGATGAAGAAAAACTATATATAGAATCCACTGTGCCAATCATTTTTAATTTATTTCATCCAATAAAAATATGACACATACACACTTTTTTGTAAAGAACACCAAGTCTCTCTTGTACTATGAGACCAGGAGACATGTTAAACACACTATAGGACACATAAAACTTGTAAAAAGAAAACTTGTGCTCTTAAAACAGCCCGTATTTTGCTTTTAAAACCCTGGTAACCCAAACAGATGTTAGTGAAGAAACCCTTAATCAGACCTTTTCTCAGGATTGTGTGGATGTGGTTGAATTTGTTGGGACAGCTCCATAACACTGTGAAATATTTAAGAATGTACACTTGTAAGGGGGCCTGTTTTTATAGCAAGTGGTCCTTAAAAATGATGACGTCAAAATCTCAGACCATAGCCTCATCAACCAGAGTGATTGAAAACACCTGCATGGGCGACCAGGGTCTTAAAATTGAGTTCTCATGTTTGCAGTTTGATGACTACATGATTATGTTCAAAAACATTCTAGTTTCACATACTGAGTACCCCTAATCCAGCAGTGATCTTAGTCTGGCCTGAGACACTCGACCACTGGACCCAGTCAGATCTAAATTGGTTGACTGATCAACTCTGTAGTGATTGGCTGCTCCCCTGAGCCGATGAGCTCAAACTACTTAAGAATCAATGGTAGGATATCACAAAGATAGGTCTATTGGGGGGGTAGTCCAAAAGTCCAAAGCCTTCTTTGATAATCAAATCAATGATGTCAAGTAGCTGTATCCAATTCTTTATATCTTCATATCATTTATGTATAAATATTTCAGAATTTATATCTATATTTATACTGTTATAAAGTTCAGTGCTCATCTGTACAGCTCCCTCACTGCACCTTTCGTATATATTGTTGGATTGTTTTTTTGCACCTGTTGGATATTTACCTCCACCAAGGAGGTTATGTTTTTGTTTGTCTGTCTGTCTGTTAGTTAGTTAGCAACATTACTCAAAAAGTTATGGACGGATATTGATGACATTTTCAGGGAATGTCCGGATTGGGATAAGGAACAAATGATTAGATTTTGGAAGCGATCCAGATCTCCTTCTGGATCCAGGAATTTTTTAAAGGATTCTTTAACATTGGGAGATAGGGCCATTTTCGACATTTCTGCATATAACTCCACAAATAATGGTCAGCGCACTTGGGAAAAAAATACAGGACAAGTTTCTAACATGCTCTACAGTATATCGAAGACTGATCCGGATAAAGGAATAATTCCGGATACAATGATCCAGAATATGAAAAAAATAGGGGACCTTTGGAAATTTTCATCATAGGAAGAGAACAAATGAAGCTATAAACACACAACAAACACCATTTAATAGCCAAGGCATTGTGGAATCTGGAATATGCCAACAGATTTGAGGTATCTTCAAAAGCTAGGGAGCTTGGTCCAGAAGAAAACCGCCATTAAGGAAAATTCGATTTTCGTGAATAACTACTGAACTAATATTGATATCATTATGAATCCTGTTGCTAATGGTATATTTTCATGGTCAAAGAATCTAAAACTGTAGTTAAAATAAATGTGGGACTTATATTTATGGTGCAAATGACAAATAGGGGGAACTGTGGCGCTTGGCGGAGGTCTGCACTCTCCGAGTGCTTTCTAGTTTGTATATTTTTAATATATATATACCCAAGTCAATTTTGCACTTTTTTCTACCCAATTGTATGCTTTATTTTATTCTTTCTGACTCATTTTTATTTTTATTTTGAGTATACGTTAATTGTTTTTGCATCATTTTACCAAGTCAAATTCCTTGTATGTGCAAATGTACTCGGCAATAAACACCAATTCTGATTCTGATTCTTTCTAGAGTCAGCGATAAATAATGTGACAATGAACACCGATATTCTCAGAGAATTTAAGTTTTCTTTTCAACAATATTTTCTCCTATTCCCCGTTTTTGTAGCTACCTGCAGTCCAACAGCAGTAAAGACTTCCAGCGATGCGTCATTGACATGTTGGAGGATGCTGAAATTGTTTCTACTATGTTGCTCCCAGGTGAGTGCATGAGTCAAGTGACAGATCTTGTGCATGTAACCTGACAAACCAGATGGACAGTTTTAGTAGAAAGTACATGGGCTGGGCAGAACCTTGTAGAACAAGAAAAACTGGATGGCGTTTAAACAAATGTTCTGTCTGTCAAATCCATTATGGGCCAGTCAAAGGTTTGTGGTCACATTCAGCACAACTAGCCCACACTTCAAGCTGCCGCCTCTATGTTCTCAAACGACGTGTGACAGCTTGGTCGTTTCTGACTAGAGACAATCATTCCAGCTTGAAGCTTTGCCAGGTGGATCTGCCCAGTGACAGACATGAAATTTAGCAGATCCAGCTGCTTTGCAAGGAAAAAGTAAATGTCTTTGAGAGTCATATTGAGTGTTTTTATAAAACGCAAACAAACAATACAATCAAATTGAGAAAAAGTATTGTACAGTAAAATATACTGCTTTATTTTTGATGTAGGATACTATTTTTCCTTTCCTCCTGTTTTATCCAAATGTGTAAATGACTTGTCAGGAAGAACATTCTGATACTTGTCTGCCTCCAGTGAAATTGGACCATAGGCTGTTTTGGCACAGTGGTGGCACATTAGAAAAACATTTCTTGGCTGCTGAGATGCTGCAAGAAATCCTGACATCCGTGTCTCCCTGGCGGCTCAATGGCTCTGTGATCTGTCATTTCTCTGCTGTCTCAGAGTCATTTGTGATCACACTGAGCTGGGTCACTCAAACAAAGCTTTGCAAACACCCTGTTGTCAAAAGCAATTCCCACTCTTTAGAAAAACATCCTTAGAAAAAAAGCCTGTTCTGAGGAACAGCAATAACTGCCCGTGCTGTTTTAATTCATTACACATGACATTGTTGGAAATTAAATATTGATTTACTGTCTTACCATCACATCTCAATCAGTTACCTGCCAATCATCTATTTTAGCCTGGATGGAGTCTTCGACAATTCAGCATAATAATTAGTGTTGTACTAATAGGGTATTGTGCTTTTTGAGGAGACAGACATGTTTTTATTTTTTTTAAATCCTTTGTGAGCCTGTCATGTCTGTAGTTTGTCAAGTGAAAGGTTCAGGGTGCTTTGGCAAACACAGAGGTCGTCTTGTCTAGTTGTTCGGTCAAAATTGGCATCTTAGTATTTTGGGGTGGGAGGGTCAACAGGGTTTTTTGTGGGGGTCAGGTTTGTGAGCTGATAAAAAATATGTAATATGTCAATACATTAATATAAGTATAGGTTGTTTGTTTAAGATAAGAGAAACCTTTATTGATCCCCAGAGGGGGAATTCAGGTGTTGCGAGAGTACATGACTAAGTACCGTATTTTCCGTACTACAAGTCGCATCAGTCAAAAAATGCGTCATGAAGATGAAAAAAACATATATAAGTTGCACCAGACTAGAAGTCGTATTTATTTAGTGCTCTGATAGAGAGGTGGTTGCCTTGTATGAAACGGTAACACCAAGAAGGCCCACCTGCCTCAATTATATTTATCTCCGGGAGCTACCAGGGCGTGGAGATGTAACTGCATCGTTAACAAGTCCCTCCCTGCAGCCCGTTGTTCAAGCACCCATCTGTAGACTCGTTTCTCCGGCCTGTGATTAGCTTTCTCTATTTTCTTAACTGCAGTAAGAAACCTATGCTTTTTGCCAGTCCCTCACAAGTTTCTCGCTCACTCCAAACTTTATTTCTGCAGGTCCCAGATGTTTCAAGGACCAATTTCTTCATAAAAGAATTTGCATGCCTTGAAACCCTTTTGTTACACCCCTGCTCAGAACAGGTTGTTTCTATGTAAACTTTATGAGCTATTTCTGACCGCACCGATCCCAGAAGTTAATTCGGCTTCATGTTTACAGTCGCTGCACTGACATGTCCTGACAAGTTCTTGCAAAATGGGCTGCCTGTGGAGTAATTAAGGCCTTATGGTAGAAATCAGTTTAGACATTTTTACACAAATATTTGATGTTAAAGAATAATAATTATCCATTACATCACTTTCTAAGCACCATGAGCTATGTAAGGACTGCCTTTCAAAAGTCAGCTGGCTCTGA
Source organism: Cetoscarus ocellatus (assembly GCA_037902135.1). Classification (NCBI taxonomy): domain Eukaryota; kingdom Metazoa; phylum Chordata; class Actinopteri; order Labriformes; family Labridae; genus Cetoscarus; species Cetoscarus ocellatus. Next base: position 531,886 of record JBAMNC010000993.1, read on the forward strand.
CGTCCTGTTCGAGTCACATTGACGTGTGTGCTGTAAAGGTACAAACAGCTGAGCATACTATTTAAATTATTTGCTTGCCATATATTTTGATCATTAGCATGAAGCAGATAAAATCAGCATGCATTAATCCATCCACTTGGCAGTGCAACTTCCATCTGACGCATGTATCTCACTTTCTCATCTCCACGTCATCGACTCCTCAGCAGGACTGATCGACACATGGCTGCGCAGCGTGAATCACCACAGTGCAGGTTATGACACGACTTCTCTCTGGCTCATCCTTACATTTAATGAGTTTGTTTCGGCCCTCTTAATCTGCACAGATAGCCAAAGCATCATTATGTTAGGTTATGTGTGTTAATGATGATTTCTGCCTCTTTGAGTTGATTGGAGGTGTGCAGATGGTGAGTCAGCTGTGTGGGCTGAACGTTTGATGGTAGGTTACTGAACGTGGTTGTTTACTTTGGCATATCCAACTCCAATGTGCGCATGCAGACTGGTTAACAGCCCTGATATAAATAAAGAACCAGATGTATGGGCCACATATGTTAACAAGCAGTGGAGAAAAATTACCATGTTTAGTGCCAAAGAAGAGACCTGAACATTACCCCAGTACAAGGATGCAGAAATGGAGCTTTTGTTTTTGAGTGGCTGATCAGCTATTTGTGATAGCAAGCAGCTGAACAGGTGTGCCTAATAAACTGGCCAGTAAGTCTATCTATCTATCTATCTATCCCTATGTGATAAAGTAAAATATCAAACAAAACTAACAAATACATATAAAATCAGAACTAGAATATTATTATTGTATTAAAGCCTATTTTAAAATTGTAATTGACAGTATTATTATCAATATGAAGTCTGGCCGATTAATTCTCCAGGGAAAAGTTAATCATATAACTCTCAAGAATCTGTCATGAAATTGAAAGGACATTAGCTCCTAATAATGGAGTGGGATGGTGACTGTCACCATTAGCGGATCTTCTCTTGTTGCTTGGGTTGTTTCTTTTCTCACTCTATTCTTCTCAGTGTAATAGCTGTTAAGCTGCTTATGTGGCTGCACTGAGGCATCCCCTGTTTTTCTCACACTGGGACATCATTAGTATGTTTTTCTGCTTGGAGTCAAAGATGAGTTTTGCTGCTGAGGCGACCACTATACTCTGATGGGGAGGGAAGGGAGTTTATGAGGCTCGCATCAAGAAGCTGGGGAAGAAGAGGACTCTGGAATCAATAATAGAAAAATAAATAAAACATTCTTCTGCTCCTAGCTGCTGCTATTAGTATCTGTGCTGCTGACAATTTCAGAGGGACGTGTTGTTTTTTTCCTTTGGAGGAACTTTGCACAGCAACAGCCAAGCATTTTTAAAACGTGGTTATTCATCTTTATTCAATAGCGAAGAATCAGCTCAGAGTTTAAGTGAGTGAGTGAAGAGGGCTCAAGGTTAAATAAACTTTAAAAATCATGTGAAGTGTTTAAAAACACATAAGGAGAAAATACTAATTCAGCCACTTTCACAGGGGATAAACAAGACAATGCCAAACCCCCTTAGCCTGACTTGAGAAAGTGGTTCTTGGTCTTATGTCCTGTGTACACCTAGCAGTCGGCTTATGTGATGAAAATAAAGGCAGCAAGGAAGTGCTTAAAACTGCACTTTTTTAGGGGGGCTCTTGAGGTTGGATGCAAAAGCAGCTGAAGTCCCTAAAATATCCATTTAAATGGACCAGTTTTTAAATCAGAAACGTCAATGCTGTTTGTCAGGAGGCAAAAAGCCTGATCTAGCTTGTTCCTAAGGTTAATCTAGAGCCCTTTTCATACATGCAACCCTAACATTGTCAGGGTAATACCTGCTCCTGTAATTCACTGACATGGTCGTTCACACAAACATATGCAGCGAAAGTCAGTGTTCATAATATGAGAGAGGAAGAACAATTCATATCCTATCTTCAGTGATACACGCTCATATCTACAAAAGAGTTAGGAGGAGCATTGAAGCACGTAAAGGTGAATATGAAGTAGCGTCACTACGTGCACAAGAGTAACACCAGAAAAAAATAATCTGCAGAGTTTTAGCTCCGTATCCAACAGCAGTGAGAGAAGGCTCGATGGATGTGAGAGACCTGGTGCTAGAACTCTGATGATGTGCAGTGGGAACAACACTTTAAATTGTCCAGACACACATTTGAGTTTGTGTTACTCTTCTTACAATCTGATGAACTTCTTCCACAGCAGCGCTTGTCTTTATCCATCCTGTCAAGTCTCCCTTTTCCGGTTTCACGCTGGTCACACAGGATGATATCATAAGCCCTCCCAGCTCACCTAAGTAAATTACTCTGATAATTCACTGCTGCATTCATACATGAGCTCACTCGGACTTTAAGCAGATTAAATACTCGGGGGGGCTGGCAAGGTAATTGCCAAGGTAAAGTCTGAGTAAAAAACTCAGCTGTTTGCGTTCCCACATACAGCTTGCCCAGGTAATGTCTGGATAATTTCAGTTTTTTTTTTTTTTTTGCAAATGTTTGCAAGTTAGTTTAAAGTATAAAAATATGTATGTTCATGAAGAAAACCTGACAAAATCTGCCCTGACATCATTACAACCAAAATGTTTCCAAGAAAATGAGAGATTTAATTAGCTTTGATTGTTTCTGTGAAACTCTCTTTTTTGCATATTTCAAAACTGATATACAGATATAAGTTAAATAAACTTTGATAAACAGTAGATGCTCTGGTATCTGCATCAAAAAGTCGATGAAACTGGCTTGAATTCTGTTTAACTCCTCAAATTAAGTATTGCTAATCATGTCTGCTTGAAGTAGTGTTGTGCCAGTGGTTGTCTGTTAGCAGGATAAAAGTGATGAACAGATTTTGATGCATTTTTCAGGGAGGGGTGATGGATCAAGGGTCAAACCACCTGAAGATCATTGGTATTACGGATGCACCCAACTTTTTGGATAAGAAAAGAGTGTTAGAAGCTATTTTTATACACTTGATTTAAGGGTAAAAAGTCTTTGGATATCATGTCTGTAGGCCCAATTTCAATTGTTTAGTCGGGCTTTACGTGTGGTATCTGCGTAGTTTTTCTTGAATTTTTTTTTAAAGAAAAGTACGACTCTCAGAACAAAGGGTTAAAGTCGGATTTTCCAATCCATTAATTCATTGAGTTCCATCACAACAGTTATTAGTATAACCATAACAGTAACTTAAAGACTCAACAAATAGCACTTCCCAGGGTCAAAAACCATTTACCTCTGTTGCGCCACAGGTGCTGCTAATCAGCGCCAGTTATATACAAACTGGGTCACTGAGCTTACAGCACCACACCGTGTCCCACCACCGAAAATAAACAAATTAGAAAATGGCTCCAACAATGTCCATTCATCTTTTTCACGGCATTTGCTTAAACTTGTACAAACTCCTAACCTTAGTGTGATGTACCATAATTTCTTGTGTGTGCGCAGCTGATTTTCCTGACGTTAACTTGCATAATTGCCACAGTTTCCAATGGAAATAAATCATTTTCACATTTGTTATTTTGCTGATGGAAAAATTGAGCCTGTAATTTGGAAAATCTGAGCTTGATGAAATGTAAATAAGATTAATGGGTTTTAAATGTACCCTGACTCTCCCCTCAGGCGTTATAATTTTCCCGGAGAGTTGCAGTGGATTAATTTTAGTGACCTAATGCACTCTCTCTCTCTGTCTTTCTGTATGTGTGTCTCCTCAGCGTCCTGGTGGATTATGACTAACAACTAACCCCTGGATGTCACATTCACTGCCTACACTGTCACACGGACAAAGACGCTGGCGCTCCAACCCCTTCCACCCACATGCACACATTAAACACACACACACACATTCACAGGGGGAATCAAAAAGCATCCGAGTGTTTGAAAGCAACAGGAGACTGAGACAATGGCGTCATCATCCAGCTTTCTCCAGCTGCATCTTTTAATGTTCCTCTGACTGCAAATGCTCATTATTGTGCTGCTTGTATCAAAAGGGATAGTCGCACCCTATAGGCAATCTATACACTTGAAAGCAACGGATTCACTGCAACACAAAAGCAATCTTACTGAAGGTTTTTTCTTTATTTTTATTTCGACAACCCTGTCTTTCACTTGTGCGATTGCCTCCTCTCTCATGCAGTGTTTTTCTGATAATTATGCCAGTGAAGAAAACCATCCAAAAACAGCTTGAATAGGCTACTAGAGCAAATCCAATTGGAATCAAAACAACCATGGCAGTAGTGTTTTGTGCTTTTTGATGAGTTGTTTACTGTAGAATAGGGATTTGCAAAGGCTGAGAGGAAGAAGAGAGAAAGGTTTACTGCAGCTGAAACATGCATGCTGATGACTGTGAAGCTTTCCCATCTATCCTGGCTGTATGCTGTATTATATATACTGTAGTGCTGTTTTTCTTTCCTTTAGCTATCCTACTGTCATGTGCACAGAATAATGATAACGTTGAGCCACATCTGCCCTGACATTTGTCTAGTGCTAGATATGTAGGTGGTCCATTGGCTGAATGATTTGCCCTCCTTCATTTTCAGTACTGAAGACATAATTTTTGTCTCTAATGTAGAATAAACTAAAATAAAATGTGTTCTGTAAGGGGGGGTGTTTATGGGGGAATTTATGTATTGATAAGTTATGAAAAGAGAATATATTTAATGTATTATGTATTTATTTTGATTGCAGAGTATTCAATCTGTAAATATGAAGGATGTATTCATTTTTCTCTTGTGTTTTGGTTCAGTATTGTATGCCACTAATTGTAAACAGACTAAAAAGTAACTTTAATAAAAGCATTAAAGCTTGTAATGTTTGCATTGACTAATGCAAATGCCTCAAAATAGTCATTTTTGCTACTTGACCTTTTAGTTGTTACTGTACCCTGAGGGATAAAAACATTTGTCAGGCTGTTTTGGGGAGGGTCAGTAAGTGGGACAGTTGTTTGTATGGAAGAAGGGAAAAAGGATGGCGGTCGAGTCCTAAAGTCAAAAGTTATATAAATCATAATTCAAAATGGTGATACAAGATGACAAACACACTGAGAGAGACTTTTTGTGTTTCTCTTTTAATGTCTCCCATAGTTTAGTGGATTTAATTTGAACAAAAAAGCATGTGATTTTTTCCCTTTTTAAAAATGATCATTTTAATTTGTAAACATTTATGATGAAGCATTGAATGCTTGTACCCTGGAGGAAACGTTGCCTAGATAGAGGTACAAAACAGAGACATTCACCAGCATACGGGTTTCTGGCCATTAAATCAATATATAATCAAAAATATAGAGCTATGGATTAGTCTCTATTTTACATCTAAATGTGATTTATTCATAATTACACAAGAATTTATGTGCTTAATGGATGGACCCCCATCACTTTCTAGAAGTGCCAAATAAAGCTTTGTATTGCCTCAAGTCAAAATTATTACAAATGCTAATCTAGGACACCACAAGGGTGTTTTATCAAGGTTCATAAACGTACCAGACCCAATCATGTTTCACACTAGCCAGCTGTTATTTGTTTTTAGGTATAACTGAATAACGTAGAATTTAAGGAGATTCAATGCAAAACTTCAAAAAATGCAGAAAGTGGTGTGGGATGCTCTCCACAAAGGTAAGCTTTAGTAAAGGTGGAGCACAAATGAAGCTTTCTGGGGCCACATCCAGATTAAACTATAAGAAAATAAAACATTGTTTTTCACTGTTGAGGAAAAAACCTAGCTGAAACAACATAAGGCTCAACTGCCCATTTATATTTTTCTTTTAAATTTCTTGATATATTTCAGTGCCAATTTCTATTTCAGCAGATTATAAACAGAAGGTGGTAATTCTTGATTACATCTTGAACTTTTAATATTTTATTTCAATAAATCTAAGTGTAACCCCCCAGCATAGAAAAACTATATACTGAAATAGTGTTACAATGTATCAGTCCTATTTCGAATCATTGATCTGAATCTGAAATCTAACAAAATGAGTTACATCTACCATAAAAAAAGCACTGCAGTAAAGCACAGTAAAAGCAGGCTTCCTTAAACTTGTGCTGTGCTTTGAATATGTGCTTAATTTGTACTCACTCCGTCAAGAAATGCAGTAAAAAAAAGAAAGATAAAGAAAACGAGTACTACATTATGAAGCTTGTGCAGCAGATTTGAAAGGTGCTATTACAAGACCTGTTTTAAGTGTGACTCATTTTGTGTTATTTTGTCTGAAGTTGCAGCAATTTCTGTTTGCAGACAAGTCAAATTATGGCAAACTCTAAAGGATTGTCAGTCTCCCATCTTCTACTTGGTCGTGATAAATAAAGGTCTACAAACAGAGGGACCAACCCAGACACAATGAAGCGATACACTTTAATGTTTGTATCCAATAAAATGGAAAAAGAATGATTCCAACGCTGGCTGTCACCAGTATGGATGCAATGTGAGAGGGCGATAGATTAACTGTGCATCACTTCATTAATGTGATAAAAGTAACAATAAGCTCATTGAAATGTCAAAGAATACAACATTACAGATGTATGACAGGATACAGTTTAACGAACAAAATTACCATAACAAATATGAACATGACAAATCTGTTATGCTTAAAGAGAACTCTGGTCCCTGTGTTAGTACATCCCATGGCTTCAAAGCTGGGAGGAATTTACTTTAAGCCTATCTTTTGCTCTTGATTTTATATCACCCAAAGTCATGCAATTCAAAGTGTGTATAAAAGATTATTGATTGAGATCCTATCTGTATTCAGCATGTGTGCAAATTTAACTACAACATACCAGACAAGTGAGATCTTAATTGGATTAACATGCAGGGATCCAAATGATTCAATACGCAATCAGAGAAAAAGAGTGCCCGAAGACATGTCCGACAATTACAGATCAAAGAAACGTGTCCCTCCATTTCTGTCTGTGATTGTCTTGGTTCATTTTCTGTCAGCTCTCAAGTCCCTGTAGAGCTTTGAAATAAGCACAGCACTTGAAATTTATTTAAGGTTTCTGTGGATCAAACACGATTATCCAGCTGTGTGGGCAGGGTGCAGGAGAATATTGAGACCTAGTTACAGACTTCATCGCACCAGCGGTTCCCAACCACGTGCACCTTTGGACTCATAACAGGGTGCATATTTATGAGCCGTGGGCAGTCCCTTTCAAGACGAAGCATCAAACAACAGCAGCATATTAAAAAAAAAAAAAAAAACACTTGTACCTGCTTCATAATTTGTCTTCAGCCTTCTTGTTCTTGTAGAAAACATTTCTGGTCTCGAGCTACTGCATTGCATCATTTATCAAACATACGCAGGCTTTTATTCCTCCATAGGTGCTACAGAGGGACTGTAACATAAATGTAGCCACAAGCACTGCAGCACACAAACTGGAACTTTGAATTCTGCATGCATCTGATGCTCATGATGTGGACTCAACTTTAAGCATGCAGAAGTCTGAACAGAAGTCTGCGTATGTCTCCCTCATGCTTGTGCATCTGTTTGTGGTGTGTTCTGTGCTCACTCTCTGCAGTCAAACCAGATGCCAACATGTTATTATGCCAGAAACACAACACAGCTGAAAATGTTTGTTAGAAATTTGCAAATTCAAACACGTACTTGAGCTGCTGGCACATCATCACACTGATTGCTGGGGCTGTAATATTTGATTGCGAAATTAAGGCTGATGAAATGAGGCTCAAACTCACACCTGTGTGTGCCCACACCTCCTGTTACTGATCTGTTCCTTCAAAATTCAAAGAGTTTTTATTATCTAATAATATTTCTGCAGAATAGCAGTCAGGGCTTAGGAAAGCAAACAGCACAGCCACAGCTGCTCTAAAAGTGGTCAGTGATTTTATTAACTATTTGGATTTTAAGGAACATTGTGCTGCCCTTTTTATTGAATTGTCAAAGGCCTCTGGCTGCTGCGAGGAACACTTGACCGTGTCGTTTTGAAAAACAGGCTGCATAGTCTTAGTCTGTCAGAACAATAAGTCACTTGGTCTGGTAACTATTGATCAAATAGATCACAGTGTGTGCAAGCTGAAGATTTGACCTCAGGTCAAAAACGGTGTACCAAAGGGCTCAGTCCCTAAAGTTAGCCTTGAAATGGGTAAAAGAAGTTTCAGACATGCTGCTCCAACAGGCTGGAATCTGCTGCAGGAAGAAGTGGGTCTTAGGGAGATGGTCTCTTTAAAGCCATTGGAGGCAGGCTGCAGATGCTTTGACTGATGATCTTTCTGCTCAGGGACTCTGAGTTGATTGGTTGGTATTTATGTATCTGTGTATGGATGTTTTATGTCTGTAACTTTGTAAATGTGCTGCTGCCTGTCTTGCTGTCCATGCTGTTTTAGACTAATAATGTAAAGTCTACAACTGTTTTGCTATGCATTTTTCATCCTTAATGGTGCTGACAAAATAAAATGTATTCATAACATTACATCAGCACCATTTAAAACAGAAGTATTATACACCACATTTTGACTCCTTGGTTCCCAACCTGGGGTTCGGCTGCAAGGTCACGAGTGCCCACACGGCCAGCGTGTCGTCACATATTCAGAAACGCCCCTTTGCATGAGTCCCATGCGGCGGATTTTTGCCTGTTGTGCACATGCCAAACAATTTAACAGACGTGGACAACAAAGACATGGTAAACTTTAAGGAACAATGCCGTCAGTAGCTCAGAAAACTGTTATAGACAGATAACTTTTAATGTATTTTTATATACAAGGAGGGATGGGAATTGATAAGATTTTATTGATACCAGTGCTATCAACAATTCTGCTTATTGATTCAGTCCTGTAACAATTCACTTATCAATCCCTGTGACTTTTTTGTGTGGGCAAAAGTTGTGCTGCACAGGTCTTCAGTGGCAACAAAGTCCAATAATCAATGTCATGCTGCATAGATGATTGCCTCTATTGGTTGCAGGTGTTTCCTCTTACTTCAAGTTGTGTAGTAGGCGTCTTTTTGTCACAAATTGCTACAATTTGACCACTATCTGCCCACAATCTGCCATAATTTTTAACTTCTTTGTTGCCATTTTTGCTGCCTCTGATGAGAGCATGGTGTCTTTGATTTCCAAAACATGCAGGAAAAAGTGGAGGGAACTGATAAGGGATTGATAGGCAAAAGGACCGATAATAATGATTCCTTGGAGAATTTATCATTTCTCAACTGGAATTGCAGTTCGATCCAATCCCAATATACAACACATATTTTGTCACAAATTGTCCTCAGGTTTTTCATACTCATCATTTCTTGATTTAGCAGCCGTATGAACCATCTCCTCTGTTTGTTTTTGTCTCAATAACATAAGGAAACACAGCAACGTCTCCTCATAGATCTCCGTAGTAACAGCAAGAACTCTCTTTCACTAATTTCAGGTTAAACCATCCAATAATCATGACATTTTTAAAGGCACTGACTGCTCCATGAAGTCTGGGAGAAAACTGGTCTGCCGCAAGGAGTAAGACGCACAATGCATAAAAACACCAAGCACTTCTGTGTCCTGATTGTGCTGCAGTTTGCCTTGATGCAACCCTCCATGTGGAAAGCATAAGCCTGAGCCGTTGGTTGGGCGAGGCACTGTCAGCTTTGCGGTGGTCAAAATTTGGTTGATATAGACTGGCTTAAAGAATGATAAAACAGTCAGGAGATACTTTCTTTGAAGATGTTTTGCACAAAATGTGTGTGTAAGCCCATTTTGTCTTTATTTTACAATGCAAACAATTAAAATAGGTTTTTATTTAGCCAAGCAATACATTTATTTTTCAGGGGGCAAGGCTCCTCTAAAGTAAAACTGTGAGGGTTTCTGAGTAAGAAAGGTAGGGAACCTTTGTCCTAACTGGATGCCACATGAGTGAGCATCCATGACACAGCAGGCTGGTAACACTGGATCACGCAACTGCCAGAGAGACACGCAGTGCTAAGCTGAGCAGTGCGGCCTGCTGTCTTCACCCTGATGCCCTGTCTCTATTTTCCTCTCTGACACTCTTGTCTACACACATTGGAACTAGGAAAGAGGAAGGGGAGGGATTGGAAGGATTTTCTTGGTTTTCTTTCCTCGCTCAGTAGAACTTTTTGACTTATTTTGTATAGTGAAGACAGAGCATTCATCCATATCTGTGAGAGAAATGTTTTACTTTTCCCTTCCACACAAAGGCTCACAGAAAGCTGTGTACTGATCAGCCTTTGATTCGACCACTCGCCAATATGAAGCACTGCATGTCCGTTTTTCCACCTGTACACTAAAAGCACTTGATGTACTGTTTACAAGGGGAAACAGAGGGCACAGGATTAAATGTTACTGACAATATAATGACGGCGAGTGTGTGATGGCACAGCACAACATCTCATCTAAAGCTCACATTAAGTTAGGACAAAGTGGAGTGGTAAAGTGGAGTTCATAAATCAATTCCTCTTAAGTTTAATAGTTGGGCATTAAAACCAGAACTACAGCCTGGTGGTTTTATTTATCTCAAAGGTATACAATTAACAACCAGTCAGGGTGGTGGGTTAGAAGGGCTAGGGTGGTTTTGTGTGAGGTTGAGGCTGCCTTTGAGCTCTGAAATCAAATGAATTTAACCTCAAGTCCAAGTGCAGATTTGTCCAAATTCAGCAAAAATGCCCCCCAGTGATTTCTGAGTCTCTGTATTGAGAAATAGGGATGCACAATATCTTTAGAATAACATCAGTATTGGCAGATAACTGTATTAAAGGCTAATTATCAGTATCTGCATTATATTTTTTGTACATACTTACAACCAATATTTTGCCCATACAAACTGGCCATAAATACAATATATTATAAAATAAATATATTGGCAGAATGTACAAAAGTACCATGATGGCTTACCTCACTGTCACTGAATGTCCCCTTTAGCAATCAAAAATGTAATTCATTAAATAATTAAATGTTGTTTTACTTGCTTCTGTATATAACACTATTGGACCGTAACCATGAAAGGAACAGGTCAGTTTTAGCTAAGATGAGGTTTAGCGCGCCTCACAGAAAATATCTGCAGTTATCAGTATCATTTATAATGACTTTAGAAATATCAACCTAAAATTCCAATGTCGTGCATCCCTACTCATAAGACCTCAGGTCACAGAGACCTTAGCTTTGTATAATTATATCAGATCATTCATTTACCAAAGTGGATGTTTGTGTGAAGTTTAAAGAAAATTCCTCAAAATATCAGAGATGCCATGCTGAGAAGCAAGGGATGAACATGAGGACCAATAAACCTGATAAACCGAAATTGGACGATAATCCCTCTATGCATTCCCTAAGTAATTGAGTTTATAAGAAAGAAGAAACGTAAGCCTCAATGGCTTTGACCTGTGACCTCCTGTATTTTATTCATTTTTGATTTAGTCAGAGTGGAGATTAGGAGATTGTTGGCTAGGGGCATAAAGAATATAGTTGAGGTAATCAAGAAAAAAACGAAATATTATGGTTATGTTTGCAGATGATGAGTCTCTGCATGCTTAATCAGGATGGGTCCTCCTGCAGGTATCGGAGCAGTTCATAGCAGAGTGAGGAGCAGGTGAGGCAAGGGTAAGTACCTCCACAGCAGAGGCCAGGATTCTCTGCAGGAAAAACATAATTTTTCTCTTCATGTGGGGAGAGAGTCTCTGCCTCAGGTTAGTGAGTTCAACGGTCTTTAAGTCTTGTAAAAATTCAAAGTAAAACAGATGTGCAATTGACAGGTGGGTCTGTGCAGCATCGGCAGTACTGCTAGCCCTTTATTGGACTCTGACTGTCATGGTGGGGAGGGAGCTGAGCTTTTGATTTACCAATGTTCCAACTCTTACCTAAGGCAATAAGCTCTAGGAGGTGACTGAAAGAATCAGTTCATGGACAGAGGAAGCAAAAATGAGTTTTCCCAGGAGGGTGGGAGGGCTCAGCCTCAGAGATATGGTGAGAAACTCAGACACCCACAGGGAGCTTGGAGGGGAGCTGTCACTTCTGCACATCGACAGGAGCCAACACGAAGCTTCTCCGAAGCCTCCCTACAGAGATTCTCAGAGCACCCAGATATGGAGCTTGACTGCTTCTTTTCCCCTTTCGAGTTGAGAACACCTCTGGGTCCCTTAAGAGCATGAAATCATCCAAGGAAAACGTCTCTGACAGGGACTTGGACTTGCTTAGCCAGCTGCCACTGCAACCTGTGACCCGCTGGCAGCAGGCGAGTAGAGTTGAGCCTGAAGTTTGGCATTTTGGATGACAGCCTTTACTGAAGCCTGAGGAGACAGCATAGTGAAAAATGACCACACAAGTTATTAAGCAGAGCTGCACATCGGCACCAGTTCAACATCAGTATTGGCTTTAACACGTCAGATGGACAGTTCAAAATCATTGTCCATCTGGGCAGCAGCTGATAGAAAGTGTTTGGGAATAGGTAGAACCGTTCAAAAGCATGTCCAGCAGGGGACTGGACAATTGTACTGTCAATCACAGTAGGTATGGGCCAATCAGAAAAAGTAGTAGGCAGGCAACATTTCTGCAGTGTTGAGTACAAATCGTAAGTAACTTCCTGGAAAAAAAATCTCACCAAAACCAAAACATCAGAAAATATATATAAACCAGAGCACCCAGAGACTCACATGCACAGGGAGAACAAGCAAAATCCTCAGAGAAAGACTCAACTGCTGTGAGGTGCAGGCACAACCTGCTGCATCATGGTGCAGCCTTGAAAATCCACATTTTATTTTTGAAAACATCTTGTACCTTTGTGATGATCACATTCCTTAAGGTTTCCTGACCGCCTTCTCTGTCATCTGTCACAAACACAGGGAGAAGAAAGCCTTTGACTTTGGCGACCTTCTGCTCAGTAAAGAAACCCGAGGTCCAGGGAGCAGCAACAGGGAGGAGTAATGCGGGACAACAGATGTTGTTTTGTCACCTCGGCCCTGACCTTTGGCTCTCTGAAGTGATGAGATGTTGGCACGTAACAGACCCAAGGGCATCTGTCTGAGAAAGGATAGAATGCTGATACTCGTATATTCTCTTTTGCTGGAGTAGAGGTGCTTTTTCTGAGAAATATGCCAGAACAAGGTTAAACCTTGACTTCAGTTTCTCATCAATGTCCCACTTTCCTGCCACCACACAAACATTCGAGTTTCAAAATCAGGAAAGATGAAATATACAACCTTGTCATACAGAGAGAGAACAAAACAATAATAGTCAGACTTTCTATATATTCAGACCACAGCAGAGAATACATGGACCCATATGCTGTTCTAGTATCATGTCTCAACATGTCACTGAAAGAACTAACCTTCAGAGACTCCTACGTGATATTTGATAGAATAATTCATACCTCTGTGGTTTCAGAGAAAGCATTTCTCATACAGCAGCTGCAGCAGGGAAGAGTCTGTAGATTGTGTGCAATAATGGAACAGAGCGTGGCTGATTTAATCCCTGCTGTATCTCCCAGATGAGCAATAAATCAGGCAGAACAATGTGGACATGCTGTTTGTTTGGAGAACATTACCAACAGAGGGAGGTGGATTTCTGTCTTGTATCTGCAGCAGGAGGTTAAAAAGAGCTCAAAAGGTTTTCTAAAAGATTATGTACAGGTTTACAATTCACTGACTGAAACAAACTTCTTCAGGTAATATTCCTCAGACCAAACCAAATGTTCTGTATCACATGAGGCTACTTTACTGCGTTTTAATATTCCAATAAATCATGTTGATGTTGGGAATGATGGGCTGTGTGGTGCTCTTTCAAAAAAAAATCACATTATAATAAAAACACATTCCTAATTATCATGTACCACATTATATCTAACTCATGGGGTGTCTGCTGGCAGACAACTTGACTTACACCTGACCTGCATCTGATAGTCATCTGGCAAATATCCTACCTATTAGCACCCTATTCAAGCTGCAAGTTTTCCAATATATTGCTTTTCCTCTGCCAGCATTGCCTGCATCAGCACTGCACTCTTGCTCCACCAACCCAGCATCCACCTCCAGATAATATCTATCCATCCATCCATTATCTATACTGCTTATCCCTTTCAGGGGTGCGGGGGCTGGAGCCTATCCCAGCTGACATTGGGTGAGAGGTGGGGTACGCCCTGAACCGGTTGCCAGCTGATCACAGGGCACACTCATACCTGAGGATCACCAACACACCTAATAAGCATGTTTTTGGTCTGTGGGAGGAAGCTGGAATGCCCAGAGAACCCATGCATGTGGGGAAAACATGCACACTCCACACAAAAAGGCCTAGGCACGGGGATCAAACCAGCAACCCTCTTGCTATGAGACATGTACATTACCTGTTGTGCCACTGTGCCACCCAAGACAGTACCTAATCACTTCTCAAATTCTGCAAAAACTGTATCAGTGAGAAATAGGCCCTGACCAGGGCCAAGACAAAGGATGTGAATTGAAAACCCATTCGGGTTGAGAACAACATCATTAGTCTTTGTACTTTACAATTAATACCTTCCATCATGTTCTGCACGCCTTAAAGATCTCCATACTCTCATCAGAGGCAGTCAGCAGAAATGTCAACAAAGAAGTCAACGATGTGATCATGGTAGACAGGAAACAGGAGTTGACAAAATTGAGGCATAATTTCACACAAAGTAACGCTAACTGCACAACATCCAGCGACGATTCAATTCCCATCCCTTGCCATGTGTCTGTCACTAAAATCCTGTGTGGACTGAATTTTTTAAAATCAAATCCATATGCATCGATAAGGGAATCAATATAGAATCAGATCAATAAGTAGAATTAATATGAAACTGGTATTAATAGTCTGATCACTTTCCAACCCTAGCTAAGACACCAAACTCAAACCATGTTCTACTGAAAATAAGAAGTTTTAATTAAACACTAACACAAGTGTTATGAAGAAACTCAATCCAGCTGCCAGTGCTTCCAGTTACATTCTTTTATCCAAAGCTTGTGATCATATCTGTGGGTTCAAACAAAGCTCCATTGATAAATTAAAAGCTTTGATTCAGGTGGTTTCAATCTTCCCTCCTCATCATGATGGTCCGGTACAATGCTCACAGCACTGTTGATGCTGCACAAAACCTTTGTCAATCTCATGGTTCATTCCTCCTCACTGGTGACTCTGACCCTGATAAGGCTTATTCACTTAGGGTAAAATCACAAGCAAAGCTCTAAAAGTGCAGTCAAACTGACACTGCCACCTGGTGGTTTTATGCTTCTGCAAGGTATACAACAGCCAGAAATTGAAAGTAGAGTGATTGGTTGAGAAGAGGGGTTGTGGTGCTTTTTGGGAGATAGCGTGATTGGTTGAAATGTTAAAAGCAGGGGATGAACATGAGACCAAAACACATCAACCTTTCAAGTCCATAATCCGGTCAGTTTATCTTTGAATCATAGGTGAATTTTGTGCAGAGTTTGAAGTAAATCCTTCAAAGTGTTTGACTTTTTAAGGCACACACTCAAGCACCCATGCAGGCATTAACATTGTGCAATGCAGCAACAAAAAGCACACCAAAAGAGCCACAAAATCTAAACCAACTGAAAAAAAGCCTTCACAGCAAACAACACAGGCAAACACATTTTAGTATGAAAGACGAAATACAGCTTCATTATGATAAACTGACTCTAAGAAGCAACTAATGAAGGAAAGTCTTTACTTTGAGTTTGGTGCTATGCTTAAATTATTCCAAACCCATTTTCTCTGAGCAGCATAACACAGTCACTGCTAGTGTTTGAAAGTATTTTCCAGGAAAATTAAAGTTAGATGGTTAAACGACTCCTTGAAAGCAGCTTGCGTGCTGAACAGCCGGAGCCGCAGGGTCCTTGTGCAGAGTGTATTGATGCATCCCAGGCACAGACCCATATTTGGTTGGTTGCTGATGAGCTCTCTAAAGCCCTGATCACACATGTAACATTTTAGGAAAACCCATCCAGAAATATCCCTGGCTTACTTGTCCACACTTGTCAATCATTGCAGGAGGATTTCCTGAGGTTCGGCTGTCAGTCAGTGGAGGGTGGGTGAAGTGGAAAACTCTAGGGGGTCAGCAGGGTAATTTGAGGTTATAGAGATAGTTCAGTATTTTTTAACTGGAGCTGTACGAGGCTAATATGTTAGCCAAAGTGATCTTGATCAGCCCTGTCCTGTAAGGGAAGCTGGACTACATTGATGGTGAGGGGACCAAATAGCCAGAGCTTTCTAAGGCCCAAACCTGTGGAGGGGCCCATAACATTAAAAAAAAAACTGGCCCACTCTGAATTCAAGCAGTGATAAAAACATTTTATTTTTGTCCTAGATACTCACTAGGGCTCTTTCTCAAACACCAAATTCAAACTCTGTGTCTCTCCATCAAAGCAGAGGGTTGCTGTCTGCAAAGAGAGGAGTCTCCCTCATGTAGGTTTGATCTCCTGAATGGCTCTCGTTATTTTTGCCTGAGTCACTCAGTTTGGACAAACTCCCAAACAGGGAGTCGATCACTCCAAAGGCAGCTGAGTCCAGAGAACAGTTCCCTGGTCCTGGCGCCCTGACATGCTTCTGCACAATATACTTAAATGGACAGTTTATTTACAGTTCGAATACGATTTTTTAACCCCAAGTTTGAAGACATATTCATCCATCAGGTATAAAGTAACAGCCCTGATACTCAGCATTACTTGGTAATGTAACAGATATGGACATTTATTTGAAGTTGCTCCAGTAAAAGTTGCGTCTATAAAATGTATTTTATGCTCTGGGACTGTTTTTGTTAACTTTCTGAGCATGGGAGGACTGTTAATGTTGGACTGCACAGCCATTTCAGACCCTGCCAAAAAGTTAGGTGAGCTAATAACAATGTAGAAGGGCATCTGAAACTGACAATAATTTGTTAACAATCTTCCAAAATTAATCAAAGCCAGGTCAAGAAGGTGAATATTAGCTGAAGACAGGTGGTTGCTTCTAATCCAGAAAAAAATGGGTTTCCATTGTTAAATAATATCTGTGTAGGACCCCTTTAAGCTTTTTTACGTGCCTTGTTACTTCTGTGGGCCAGCGGGCAAATAGCTGTGTATAATTTACTGAATTTTAGGTAAAAACAAACTAAAAAAAAAAGCGTTATAAAAACAGGGTAACATATTTATAATGCTTTACTTTTCTGCCGGCAAGTCTCTTTGTTTCAGCACCAGCTTGACACATTGCATGTCTGCCTGTGGAGAAAAGTAGTACCAAAACAAAAGGGCTTGCACATGGAAAGCAAAAGGTTTTCAGTACAGTGGACACTCACCATAAGCAATTTTTTTATTTACTCTCCCTTAATATTCAGTAAATTATGCAGAGCTCTTGCCCCCATCCACAGAAATGTATAGCCTAAGTTCTATGCCAGTTCTGTCCAAACAGAGACAGAGTTGATCAAAATCCCTGTGGCTAATGTATTTCTAATTAAAATACAACCCAACTTTAATATTTGTGAACTATCCCTTTAAAGTCTGGATTAAATCTGATCTGCATGTGTTCACACATGCAGATCACTTGTGTAAATTCAGGAAATTTACAGTTTTTTTCTGCATGTGGGAATGGCACTGAAAGAACTGGAGGCCTTATGCTCCTGTTCAAGTTGTTCACAATCCACTTTGCATGATGTAGAAGATTAAGTAAATTCAAGTTTAAAACAACAAGGTTAATGGACACCAAATTTGAAGAAGTAAAGAGTGTTGATAATTGTTTTTCATATTACCATCAATGCTGAAAATTGATTTATTCTAAAAAAGTGACACAAATCATTAAAAAAATCAACGGGCATGTGTGCTGCTGTGGATGAAATAGTTGAATAAAAACTAGTGTGTTGTTCACAGAAAAGATCACATGCACTACAATAAATAAGAGAAGTTAGAGAAAATGACAGAGGTACTACAGGAAAGGTAATATTTGGGTCTTGTGTGTTCAGGTGCAACTATCTCCCCCCAAAATGATGAAAGACTCGAGGGTAAGAGCGACAAGAAACAGCTGTTGTCCAATTTTATGCCTCAGTGTGCACATTTCTCTCACCTGGGAAACTTGAATCTTCTGGTAGTCACATGGTTGAGGGGCACTCTGCTTATGAAAGGCTGCATCATTGGTCTTTGTTCCCTAACAAAATCCTCACATTTGCCATTACATCACACTTCAAAGATTATTACACCGTGTACTTGCTGTCGTCAAGTTGTGACAGACAAGTTGTACTTTCAGTTGTTTCTGCTTTACTGCAATAATACTGATATTTTGTGTTTCACAGAAGATATCCATGCAACATTTCATGCACTGTTTTCAAACTCAGTTACTCTGAATCTGTCCTGACCTTGAGGAACATTAAGTGTTCATAGCGCCATCCTGTCAAAACCCATTTACTGACTGCAGTAAGATAAGACGGGGTGAGAGATGGCAGAGATGGGGATCCGTGGAGGAGACGTGAATACGTGGAAAAGACAGACAGGGAGAGAGACTTTTACCATCAGAATGGATTTTCAGCACCTCCTGACATCCAGAGTGTGTGATTCAGCTCTATTGTCTTTTTCCTCTTCTTGTGATGATGTACTGTGACAGACGCTTCAGCACATACTTAGACTTCAAGCATCGAGCTGAGCAGAGGTGACAGAGACATGTCAGCTCCCGTGCCTCCTCTCTACTCTTTATCTTTGTTTGCTGAGTCACTGGATTGTCTTGTAGTTTTTGTACTTTATAACAAAAACAGAGATCAGCTGTGATATCATTTCAGTTTTTTTCCCTCAATGAGCTTTTATATGGGTTTATTCATTTCTTTGTAAGAGCAATAAAGAACTGCGATTTATTTAGCCAAACAAGTGAGATTTCTGAACAAATATTTTAACTATGGCAACAGAATTTGGTGTAGATATTTCAAATCTAATTTAGTGGCTCAGTAATGAAATTGAAGATCACTGATTTTTATTCTTGTTTCATAAAACTTAAAAAATGTGACTTTGTTTGGCTATAAAATTAAAGGTGAGTCTGCCAAGTTATAAAACATTGTCACAATTTATCAATAACAGGTAATTTAACCAAATATTTGCGGCTTTAGCTCTGTAAGCCATCCACTGGCATCATGAATGAAGAGGAAGACTTAGAATATAAAAGAAATTATATATATTGGAAAAAATATCACAATATATACCATACAAGAAAAAAATACTTATCAATATATATTTTTTTTCCCAATATCATTTAGCCCTAACGTGAATCAAGAAACACAACATTTCATTCTTTAATTAATGAGACTTTTGATTGATAAAACACTTAAGTAAACCATCATGGTACAGCCAATATATGTGATGTATAAAGCCCATTTGTATGGTCAAAATATTGGCTGAAAATATTGGAAAATTTTTCATAACTGACCCCAAAATCAACTTTTTAGGCAAATATCTGCCAATACCGATATTAGTCCGATATTATCATGCATCCATAGAATTTATGGAAAAATGCCCAAAACACAGTCTGTGGTGAACACAAGCAGAACAGATTTTGATGTTTTTATCCACAACATAAAATATATCTGGAAATGCCCAACTTCTTCACAATTTTAAAAAGGCTGTTGCTAACAAACTAGTAAAAAAGACTACAGAGTTTTGGGGGGCATTGAAGTGATAATTCAGAATTTTTGAAGCAGGGTAATATGGGGTATATGTCAATATCATAAACATTAACCACAGTGACTGAGATCAGTGACGCTTCTGTACGGTGAGAGCTGGCACAGATAGGGCTGACAACTCTGCATAATTTAATGAATTTTAGGTAAAAACAAGCCTCAAACAGATCGTAGGGGGACTGCATGCTGTAATTAACACCTGTTAAACAATCTACATTTCCACCAGAAGAACTCTTTATTTTGGCATTTCTACACACTGCACAGCCTAAATGTTCTTGCACCAGAGGCGTACTGATCAACATATGGTCTAACTTTCATTTTGCTGAGTACACTCATCTCAAAGCATCCCAAATGAAGATTATTTAAATATACAAAAGTTTAAAGTTGATCAGATTGACCAAGCACAACAATGTTGACAAAGTGTTATTGTAGTTGAGTTTACTTCCTCAACGACAACCATACAGTGTGCTGCTATTAAGTAAACTTATCATTGCAAACATGGCTTGTCTTTATGGAATAAACGATCAGAATGGAGGGTTTGCACTGACGTCATGCAGGACCAGCAGTTCCAACACTGAGTGGTAGAGAGCAACATCTAGTAGTATTATTAAGTGAACAGAATCAGGGAAATGCTTTAATTCAGCATAAAAAGTACAATCTTTTAAGTAATTTTCAATAGGTTTAATTATTTTTGATGGTGCTTATGTGTGTTTAAAAAATACTAAATAAATTTTTTTTCCTGAACAATAGGATGCAGCTCTGTTGTAGCTATAACACTTCAGTGTCTGGTTTTGCATATTTTCTGAGCAAATGGTTTTAGCATTTGTTTTACCGTCATTGCCTACTGTTTACTTTAGCTGTGACGTCCGACCTGGTTGAATACTGTCATCTAGTAAAAATTATGGTAAAATAACCATAGTATTTGGACCAATGATGGTCATATCAAAGCAATCATTCACTAGTTTTTAAGTTTACTGTCAAACCAGCTGTTGTAATCCATCCTCAATTGATTTCCTTTCGGCTAAAAGCATGACAACATAATCTGTTCTTCTCTGTGCCTTCTCATCTGAGATATTGGTCTATTTTTGGGTGATTTCCTGAAATTTAATGTCTTGATTTACTCAAAGATAAAAACTAAAGGACAAGGAGTGAAGTGCATTTTTATCCCTTCCTGAATGTGTATATGCTCAGTGATATGACACTGAGTGCTTTAACATCATAGATGGCTATAACTTTGGTAAGTTCTAGTTTACTGAAGTATCCGGACAGATTGTGTGAACTGTGTGGACTGTTTTTCTTTTCTGAAAGCTTCTCATCTCCTCTCTGACAGATTCGCAGAGCTTATCTCAGTTTTATGCCTTCCTGTGAAACCCTTTGAACACTCAGCTTCATAGGAAATCTGCTATACAGTGCAGACCTATACTGAATGTATTATTAACAGGAAATCCGCAGAGTGCGACTCCACTTTTCAGAGCAGCTACAGCCTCCTTCTGTATGTTGTTGAGATAATTCAGCAACCCACATATCCATATATAATTAAAGATCTATATAAATAAGAGCTGTTTTCTAAGGAACATGTCTATCTATAAAAGATTGTTTTTCTGTGATCATACTCTGCTGCCATGCTTTGGAGAAACATTCAACCTGAAGACTTTTAATTAATGCTGTAAGATGAAGAAGAAATGTGCATAAAACATATCCAGCAATCCATCAAAGGATTCTTTATCATGCTTCGATTCATACTTCAGGAATGACTTACCAACCAATTAGTGCAGAGTACAAGGATGAGCTGAACATTTCCTTTTAACTTGTTGATATGAGAATATTTAGGATCTCCATGTCAGCAAAGACTAAAAAGAAAAGAAAGGAAGAGAGAGGGTCAGAGTTTTTCTCTATTTGGAAATGGCTCCAAATTAAAGACCTCAGATTATAACACAAATCGCAATGTAAGGTGTTGTGTGTTTTATCCATCAGCAGTAAGACTTGTGACTCTGAAACACAGTACATCATTAGTTTCAAACTCTAAATTTACGTCAAGCTGGTATATAAGACAACGGGTGCTTTTTTGGGTCATCCAGAGAAAGAAATGTTTGCATTGTCTTACTGCTCTTTTCAGGGGAAGGAAGTAACTATTTATATTTACTCAAGTTACTATACTAGAGTAGCTTTCTACTTTGATATTTTTAGGACTAACTTAAAAAAAAAACAGTGATTTAACTTAACTTGAGTAGTTTTTGGTCTCATATATTTTATAACTAACAGCTAAATGTAAAAAACATTTACAATTACAATTTTGCAATTTAATATTTATCATGGCACACTGTTTATCTAAATTCGTAGTTGACTTTCAAAGTTCATTTGGTCAAATAAAGTGTGCTTGTGTAAAACTTTAACTCATAATGTTCAAGATATATTTTCAATAATATCTTTAATATCTATATTCATACACTTTAGAGCAAACTGCTAATCTGTGGATATATTTTATACATCGGGTCAAGGGAAAGCATACACTACACTATGGGCCTGATCTACTAAGATCCAAAACAGCGGGTGCTAAATTGCGTGTGCAAACTAAAAAAATTGCAAGTGCTATTAGTGGGCGTGTTGCGGGTGATCTACTATCACTGCGTGCGCAACTGATAACAGACGCAAAAGTGGTGTGGACCGCCCTCTTTAAAGGAGGATTTTGCGTGTGCTACCGGCTGTCACCATGGAGAGTTTGGGAGAGCTGCTAATAAAAAACGATGTTTGAAGCCATGGAGTTGGAGGCAAGTTTACACACTTGCGGTAACCTTTTCTTTTTGCTGTCTGTCATTTTGATGGACAAGGTTGTCACTTTTCCCTCATGCCTTATTCTTTCTGTCATTTTTAATTTTCCCTTCAGTACTATTGCATTATAACACACCATAATAAATAACTAGTTGACAAATCACAGTCCAGATGATCCTTCTAACACAAAAAACTGCACTCAAATACTCAGTACTTTAAATTAAGTATGTATATTACTTTTACTAGAGTAGATTCATTTGGTGCTGCTTTAATCTGTTCGCAAATGAAATAATATCAAAGTAACTGTAACTTTTACAACAGTACATTATGTACTCTCTCAGTCCTGGCAGTGCTTAAAACCACCTGTCTCCAGCATGTGGAGTTTGTTTTTTTCAGGAAAAAGATCAGGAATTAAAAAAATGAGGGGAATGAGGAGTGGAGATGTAAAACTGAACACAAATATGTGATGTGCCCGATACTCAAGTCAACAATACAACTTATAAGATTTTTTAAATGATATTTACGTGGATTTATGAATGAATATGATTATATGTTTCTGATAAAGATTACAAAGTTTTGTAGATCAAATACAAACTTGTATGAGACAAAATGGAGAGTCCTATGACTAAACAGAGCTGTAGGCTGTTTCTGGAATGAAGTAAGTAGTTATATCAAACTACTGTACTAGAGTAGCTCTCTACTGTGACACTTTTGGGACTAACTTAAAAAAAAATCATTGCTTCAACTTTACTTGAGTTGTTAAAAATGCTGCACCTGTTCAGGTAAACAAGATTTCAAATTCACCTTCATAAGTGTTTTTAAGATGTTTTATTGTCTTAAACTTAGAGGTGTGTATTCCTGCTTTAAAACAAGCATTCTCAACCAACATCAATCTTTATTTTTTTAAACCGATGTTGATCGTCCATATTTGTAATATTTTTGTTGATGGTGTGGGTTTTATGTCGAAGGATCTTTACACTCATCACGTATCGTCTCGTAACAGAAGCCCACTGAACAGAATACAGCTGTGACATCTAAACTTCAGAGATCAGACTAGTTTCAGTGTGTGTCACAGGAATGACTTACTTTAGGTTTAGTTTGGGGGAAAATACAGTAAAAGTATGAAAAGGGAGTGAGAAAGAGAAAGTGTTTTGTCATCATTGCTCTGCATACAGGGTCTTGTTTTATAGAGGCCGAGGAAAGGAGCTCTGAGTAATGAAGTGACCTCTATCATTGAGGCCGCAGCAGGAAGCTGGGCCAGAAACCAGGATTATAATTAAACTGCTCCCAACACAATCAGCACAACAGTGCATAGCTGCAATTTTGTCAACAAAGTGTCAGAAGGGGTTCACCACACACTGAGACGCAGAGATCAGCTCTATTTAAGTAAAAGAGAAGATGTGTGAGTTTGCAGACTCCACTTTTTCTTCTTCTTTTAACAAGAAGACGTGAGGAGGAAGCGACACCAGCTCAGAAAATACAAAGAAAATATACTTCTCTGGAAGGCTTATTTGAATCAAAAACTTGTGGAAATATTTTAAGCTGAAAGGCTTTATTTAATACAGATAATTATGATGGTTTATTCTGGCCACTGTGATGCACTGATTGTGAAGGTCAGGGCTGAATATCAGTGTTTAAGAACAATGATTTAACTAACTGTAGGCATTGATACTAGTATATTAGTGTAGTTCTCCGATTATGCCAATGTCTTCTGTCATTTTGATGATGAAAACAAATCAGAATCTGTAAAATCAGGTCACTTTTTCTGCCTAATTAAACAAAAGCTTCTTCTCTGAGTAGTAAGGTATACTTCATGCCAGATTCAATGACACATGGCCCCTTTAAACTGATGCATCCCTTTTGCCAAACCAGAGTTTAACCTTTAATTTGATGCTAGAAAGAAATCTAATGATATGGATACCTGTCTGATACTACAGTTAGAAAACAGAAGTTCAAACACCCAATAATGTCAAATTTCTTGCTTTTGATGATCACAAATTGAAACAAAAACCCTCCTATAAACTGGGTTAATGACAAAAAAATTGGCAAAATGTCTGTTTACTGAGGCCCTAAAATCTTCTTCACCCTAGAGGTGCGTTCACACCGAACACGACTTTAGAGTCCTGACGCCTGTTCAGAGCTCATTTTGTCACGTCGCCGTTGCTCAGGGACGTCACGCCTGCTCGAGTTTCACCCCGCGATCATATCATATATCATAAAATAGGACGTATTAGCTGACATTATTCCAACTGTATCCTTTTCACTCACCTGCCAACCACAAAACACTGCAGCTGATGGCCCTGCAGCAGCATCTTCTGTGAGTTCAATGCGGTCCGTCTAGGCGGAACTAATGTACTCACTAACTAATGTTTCCCACACGGACATGGATTCTCACTCTGTGAACCGGAATGAAAACAGTCTGTCACGGCTGTCAATCACGCACCCACACAACGCTGATTGGCTCTCACGCCGAGGTCGCCCGAGTCGCGTTCAGTGTGTAGAATTTGGCAGCATTTCGCCGAACAGAAACGGGGAATATAGGATATAATGTTTGTATTTGTATGTAAATTCTGTCAAAATAGGAGTACAATCATCCCCATAAAACGTTTGTTTTATTTTTATTTAGTAAGAAAAAGCTTCAAAAAATGTACATTACCGCGGGCCGCGTTCATGTAGGCCGACATAACGATCCGCCTTCTTGTCTACGGGTGGATTGTAGGGACAAAAAGAACGAAACGCAGATCTGTCCGCCGGTTTCTGAAATCCACCTGGAATGCAGGCGAAGAAGAGGAGAGAGGACGGCGGTGGATGTAGAGACAGTTGTTACTCTGTGCTTACTCTGGGCTTAAAAAATAATGGTTACAAACCTTGCCACTTTAGCAAATGATGCCGTGCTCACGATCCCTTTTGGTCTTCACAGGCTTCCGTTGCTCAGTGATGTGACGTTTTGCTTATGGTTGGGCTCATTGTAGAATCTGAACGATAGATGGCACTCCAATGCCAAATTCTACACACTGCAGCTTTAACTCAGTGTTTCACGTGGCGTGGGCAGGGGCCCTCTGATGGGCCCCCAGGGAACAGCAGTTGTGCCGAGAGAAATCATCTACAGGAGCTAAAAATTACAAAAAGAGTTGCGATCACATTTTAAGTCATGTTAAAATACTGGAAAGTGTAATTTTACATCCCAGAACAAGCAAAACACACCAGAAGACTGAGCTGGTATTTTTATTTTATGTCCATTCATACTGACGGAGAAACCTGACAAAATTCACAAGTAACTGGTTAAAATTAACTTGTGACGTGCCATTAAATTACATACTAGGCTGCTCACATCCCAAATATATAAGTTCATCCTTGCCTTCAAAGACATTAATAGTACTACAAGAGAGTTTGTAGTGTCTAATGTAGGTTTGAAAAGGTAGAAAATAGGACGAACTAGAAGTGCTCTGAGAGCACAATCCTTCGCCAAGGTATTTCCAACATTGGCAGCAGAGTTATTGTCAATAATGTGGAAAACTACCCTTTCTCACTGTTCATAATTCCTTCAAAAGTTCTTGGATCCACATCTGGAGTACGATCCTCAAAATCTAATCACTTCTTTTGCGTGCAGTGACCAACCTGAAATTTTCATCACGATCTGCCGAAAAACGTATTAAGCAAAAATGTGAAAAACTGCCCTAACTAAAACTTTGTCAAGATTCGTGATAACTTTTTGAGTTATCCTGTGTACAAACAAACAAACACCAGTCACAAAAATATAAAAATCTCCTTGGCAGAGGAGATTTTAAATATTGGATTGGTCCTTTTTGTCATTAGTTTAAAGGTTTAAGTTTACAAATTTCTGAAAAAAAACAACATATACACTTTTAATATCACGTTTCATAATCACCATTATTTCAATGACAGTTGTAAAAATAAATAAACTTGATGATATTAAGTCATATTTTAACCAAAAGAGAGAGCAAATACTCCAGTAACTGACTGTATCAGTGCCATTTAGAAAGTGTGAAGGAATTTGCCTTTAATTTTTGATAAATGACAACAACAATTGAAACAATACTGGTTAATAAGGACCTTAGTTTTTACTGCTGTGGTGACAAACGGCAGGTTTCAGTATATTATGATTTTCACTAATAAAAAAAAGGGCTTCCAAATTTAACAGCATAAATTAAACAATAATTACTAATTTACCTAAAAGATAACATTTCAAACTAATATCTTGTGGTAAATAAACAAACATATAACTGTTGGTGGCTCTTAATATAGACAATGCTTTCATTAAGCATTGGGCTCCACATCTTTATTACTGTTCTAATAAGCATCAAAATAAACTAAATAGATAAACAAAATGCAGTCTTATTACCCTATACTATGTCTGAAAATATGTCAAGACATCTTAAAAAGCTGATCTATTGCTCAGCCATAACAACATCCTTGATAAAGAACAGAACAAAAACTCACACAAAACATAAATAAATACAAATAAAAACAGATTTCTATTCTCTACACCTCAGCCTACAATCTGCACGATGTATAAAGTTGATATAAAAACCTTTCTGCTGAAGTCTGATCTCATCTCACTGTCTGTGTTACATCTGAGCCGCTGTAGGGAACCACTCAAAGTCTTATCTGCAGCACAAAGCAAACGTCACGCTCCTTCATCGACACAGGCACAGAAATAAACAACAACACTGATCCTGGCACTCACGCTGACACACGCAATTATCTGTCAACAGCAGATGAGTCATGTCTCATTTTTAGATCAACTAACAGTCGGTGCATGCACTCTAATGGTAGTTAAAGAAATCATGACGCAGCTGAAACCACACAGCTTAATGACCAACGAGGTCAAAAGCTTTTAGAGATTTATTATCAGCACCGGTGAATTGTACCTCTACTCTCAGGACAGGATTGTGGTCCTGCTCAGAATGTTCCAGTCTGACATCAGTTCAGTTTTTTGGCCTCAAAATTAAGCTGCAGTTATAAATTTCGGGTATTTAACATGACTGAATCTGATTACCAACAAAACAACAACAAAAAAACATGATTGCCAACATTTTGACAGAAAAAAGGATCTCAGATTTTGTTCACTGTTGATTTTACAACATTGGTAACTATACGTGTATTTAAAAATGATTAACTGAATCTGCTGTGCTAAAGCCTTTAAGGGTGGCTACTCATCTTTAAGAAATTAAGCGTGTATTTGAATCCTGGATCAACTCCTCAAAACCACAGCGGTCTCATATTACTATCCACACTTTGGCATTCAATATCTGCCTGTATGTCATCTTTTCAATCTCCTGCTTTTCAAACTAACCAGGGCTTGTGCCATTGCTCCCTGTGCTCATCTCTGAAATTACAGTGAGAGCTGTTTAGTTGAAGGGTTCGAGAACACACTGCAACACATAAAGGCAAATCCCATGCAAATAAGATCATGTAATATAGGTAAAAAAAAAAAAAGTTACTTAGGCGTTACAATTCCAAAATCCATAGTCTGCCTCTGTTTTACAAATTACACAGTGATTTTTAGGGATGCATGATATTGGATTTTTGCCAATATCCGACATGTCGATATTTTTAAAATCATTATCGCAGACACCAATACTGATACCGCTATTTCTGGTCAAGAGCAATAGCTCTGTACTTAACAAAAATGGACTTGTTTCTTTCTGTGTTAAAGTATATTTTTGCGAGGAACAGATCTAAAACAAGAAAAACAGCATTTAACTTTTGCAAAAAAAACATAACTTGATTTATAAATGTACCCATGCAGTGATGACAGGGTGCATTAATATTGCACATTTGTGTAAGTTGCCAATATTCCAGTCAATATGTGGCATATATGTGTGACTGATATATCGGACTGTAAATATCTCCAAAAATGTTAATATCGGCCGATACCGATATCAAACCGACAATATTGTGATTAAATTAATTAATTAATTACAGGGAATAAAACTAAATTGTGCACACAGATCAATCCAATAATGAGAAGTAAAGAGAAGCATCATGATCAGGTTAAAAACTGTTTTGAAACAACACTTCATTAGACTACAGGGTACAGGGTTGGGCAAATTTGGCCACATTGAAATTATCCTTATTGCCCATGAGCATGGATCGAACCTGTGGCTCTTTTGCCCAACTTAAGTGGTGTGTTTGCAATAAAGAAAAAATGTGGGAAGACAATAATGTCTGCAAGACTGTAACCTTAATTAGGGCGATTAAAACAGAGAAAGTCCAGTGGAAAAATTTTTTTAAAGTACGCTTTGCACAAAGTAATATCTGTCAACGGCGGTCTCTTTCCTCTCTCGCTCTCATTCAGTAGGCATGTGAGAGTTACCATGGGCTACAGTCATGGTCTATTTGACATGTTTTCAAATGAATATCAAGATTCACATAAAACGAGTTAAATACTTCTTAACTACATGTACTTAAAAACCACTACCCCCACTACCCCCCACTAAAAGACTATCCCATGATAATTATAAAAATTGGACATAAAAAGGATCAGAATGCAGAAAAGAAATGTTTGATGCTTAAAAATGTTTTGGGGAAATCCAACCATCCCACCTGATTAAATATTCATTAAAGCCCAAATGCAAGTATAAGATTATCAGGAGGAAAAACACAAGATACTAACAGCAACAATAAGAACAACAATATAACTGAATGAAAAATCAAAAACATATACCAAAAGCTAACAGTCATTGTCTGATAATAGGGCTCCTCAATAAAAATAAAGTTTCCACACCGTTGTCTCTATTTTAATTGGGTAAAACTGACAGAGTAATGCAAAGTAAACACAACAAAAATAACATCAAGTAGAGAGCAATCTCATCAAGTAGCTAAAACTAATTGCTCATAGGTTTAATGTCATTTTAATGATGATGAGTCAGCAGGCATGACTCCCCTCATTTCAATATTCAAATGTGTTTTGCAGCTCCAGACAGATTTTTTAAGGAAGTAGCGGGCAAAAATGACTCTTTGGATTGAAAGAGTTTCAAACCCCCGCAGTGGAGCCAAGTTTTTCAGTTTGTAGGGTATGTGAAGGGAGGAATATACATATCTATCATAAAAAGTAAATGTATTGACATTTATATATATATATTTATATCAAGCTAACATGCAATAAGGGCTACTTTGTCTGATGAGCTAAACACTGAATTCAAGCCAGTTTCAGCTACTTGTTTGGAGCATTTTAAGTTGTAAATTATTTAATGGTTTAAATGGTGTATTTTACTGTTATTTTTTCTATTATTTAAACACAAAATGGAGTTTCACAGAAACAATCAAAGGTAACTGGAGCTCTGTTTTCTTGGAAATACAGCTATGCTTAATACTGTCGTGGTAATTTTTTTCAGGTTTTCCTCATGAATATGTTTTTTTTTGGGCTGACTGGCAGGTCGCATAAAGGGAGTTGGAGGGCTGCATCTGTGAGCTTAGGGGCTGCTGGTTTTGTGGAGTAGGTAGCAACCATGCTCCTACCCTATAACAAGGCTCATGCAGCCGGCCAGGGTTCGATTCACACCTGGGGCCCATTTACTGCTCACCATTCCCTGAGTTGAGTTGATCCACAGTCTTTTCACTGTGATTAAAGCCCTAAAATAGCCCCAAAAAATCTTTAAAAAAATAAAAGTAGAGTAAAGTTAAGAAATAACTTCTTGAAATAAATAAAATAAATGTTTTCCTTATATAGTGAGTGATAAAGAATTATTCATAATTAATTCTTCACAAAGCCTGTGGCTGGTTATAAAGGTAAGTCTATGAACAGCTCAAGCTCTGGTCTAAATACTCAGCCACTTGAAGGAGTCCTCTTCAGGAAAAACTGCTCCCCTTATTAAAGCAGATCTTACACTGTCATCTTGTGGTCATATGCTGTATTACATTTTCTCAGTCTTTTTTGCCCTTGCTTGAATTCATTTGCTCCCGAATATAAAACAGTGATGACTAAAGCTGATCACTTCTCAGCACTGCTGTTACTTCATCACAATAATTGAACATAAACAGACTTTGATATCAAACCAAAGAGGTGGACAACATCATACATTATTCAAGACACAATTTTAACCCTCTCCAGAATAATTCCATCTCCAGCAGAGCCTCCTCATTACTTCATACCTGAATAGAGAGACGCCTCCTGCATATTTCATTAGAACTCAGTGAATGATTCATGGCATTTGACAAAGAGGGGCAAAATAAGATTTTTGTGAGGCCTTTAAAATTAACTAAACCTCTTTGTTTGTGAAAAAGGAAGAGAAGATGAGGACATTTTTCGATAATTTGACTTTAAATGGGGACACTCTGTGTTAATCCTAAAGGCCATGTCCATTGCATATGATATTTACATAAAAATATAATTAATTTAGACTGGATTGTTGAAAAGTGAGAAAAGCTGATGGGACTGTCTTTAAAGGTCTGAGCAATTAAGTGATTTAGGCTTAAAATCAAGTACCAATATTTAATAATTTCTTATGACTACAGAAAGCAGACGCTTGTTATATTCAAACAGCAAAATCGATTGGCTGATTGATTAAATAGTTTATGAAAAACGTGTAAAAACATAACAATAAAACATAAAAAATATTACAGCAGCCAATGAGACAATACCAATGTTTGAGTTTAAGTAAGTTGCTTAATATACATAAAAAGTCTTGCAAAGTCATTTTCTAATTGTATGTTGAACAAATTAGGAAATAGATCACAACAACAGCCACTGAGATTTAGAGTGTAATGTCTGACAAGGAATTCAGCACGTTTTAGTGAATATGTTCACCACACTATGGTTGTTGATGCACAATAGCCATCACGAGCTGGTTATTGATAACTCGGTATGTCATGCAGGGATTGTTTGTGTGTGTACCATAAATATGATTAAATCAAAATGTGCTCTGAAGAAATGTCACCACCTGGTGCCCTGTATATAAAGTCTTAGGCCCAATATCATTAGTAATCTAGAGTTAATGGCTATTTTTTCCCTTTCTTTTCAGTCTTGGTGAAAGTTGTTCCCATGTGGCAGCTGTTCTCTTTAACTTAGAGGCTTGTGTTCACATGGGGATCAACAAAGTGCGTTCTTCTCCTTGGGTCAGTGCTTCGGTTAGGTAGGATATAAAACTTGAGATTAGGATTTTTCACCTTATTTGTGGTGCAAAAAGGCACACAACAGCTCCTCAGCATTGTAGAAAGTGGTTTGTTTTCCCCCTCAGCACACACCGAATGTGACGTTTTGTGGGCGTTCCTCTTTAGGCCGACTGTATTTACACTCAGTTTAATATGACCAGTTGGGAGGTAATTTGGACT
The DNA here is from genome assembly GCA_037902135.1 of Cetoscarus ocellatus. Taxonomy (NCBI): domain Eukaryota; kingdom Metazoa; phylum Chordata; class Actinopteri; order Labriformes; family Labridae; genus Cetoscarus; species Cetoscarus ocellatus. Next base: position 563,539 of record JBAMNC010000993.1, read on the forward strand.
CACTGCAACAAATTTTCGATTATCAATGAAATAGCTTAAGTCTACTTCAGAATTGTCAATTCAATTTATCAAACAAATTACTTTCTTTAAAATATATAAATGATATATCTGAGTGTGTTCTGTAAATCTGACCGAGACACTATCAGTCTCTTCTTTATGACTGTGTCTATGTCAAGCACTTTTGGACTGAGTTGGAGCAAGTATTTGAAATGCTATATGGGTCTAAATTAATTTAAACAAGAAAGATGTAATTATTTTTTATGAAAAAAGACAAAAATGCTACTTTTCTTTTGAATCTTTGTCCTTTACACTCTGAATATTTCAGTCATAAATGCAAATGGTCTGAAAGGAAACCTTACATTCACCAATTTAATAAGGAAATGATGTATTTTATATACTGAAAGGACTGAAAAACATGTTTCATTTACAAATCCTAGAAGAACTCTTTTTTAACCCCAACAGCTTTTATACCCCAGTCTGCTCTTACTTCTTTTGTTCTCTTTTTATGTCTTGTTAATCTTGTATTCTATATACGTTGTTTGTAGTAAGATGCTGTTCACAACGGTCTGGAATTTTTGATGAATAAAATAAATAAAAAATAGAGTGGTGCGAGGTGACATCTTTTTATAGGCCAACATGGAGGTTGGTCTACTGAAAGCTTATGGGATTCTTAAATGTTTTTGATGACTGCTGATAATAAGTTTAAATTCATGAAGCCCACCCACCAATGTAGAAGTTGAGCTACAGCAGTGTTTCATAAAAAAAAAAAAAAAAAAAAAAAACATAAAAAATTGAGATGAAGATTTTGGTGCCACAGCAGCACTACACTGGATTTACTCACTCTAAACACACACTAAAGTGAGATGTCTCAGTGTGGCCCAATCATCAACACCTGATCTAATGCAAAGGTTTATGATTATTGTTGATGTAACTTATTGATGTTAAGGGTGGCACAGTAGCACAGCAGGTGTTGCATGTGCCTCGCAAGAAGGTTGCTGGTTCAATCCCCATATTGGTCAGGGCCTGGGTTCTCTCGGGGCACTCCGGCTTCCTCTCACAGACAAAAAAACCTCAGTTTAATTGGTCACTCTGAACTGCCCTTAGGTACGAGTGTGAGCATAAATGATTGACAGTCTCTCTGTGGCCCTGCGATAATCTGGTAACAGATTCAGGGTGTACCCCACCTCTTACCCACTGACAGCTGGGATAGGATGACGCTCTCACGACCTCGAGAGGGATGAGCAGGACAGATAATGGATGTTGATGTTAGGTTAAAAAGAGAAAATAGGAAGCACAGTTTTGAAGTAATTCTATTTCTTTATTTCATACTTCATGTCAAGATATCTTTTTGTCATATGAAGTTATGCCTCATAACAAAAGAATGTGTTTGAAGAACAAAGAAACTCGTGGCTCACAAAATAAAGGCATTCTCTCATAATATTCTTTACAAAGTCATCTTACAACAAAGAGTGAAACAGCAGAGTACGATAAATCAAAGTTTCTCACTAAACATTTGACTTAAACCTAACTGTGACAGAGAATAAAGGAAAGAATGATCTGTACAAACAAATACAATTTAGCTCCTGAGATTCTCTACGGGAGAGAGTTGCTGCTCAAAACCCGAACGATGGCAATAAAAGCACCAAATAAATTTCCTTTTAGTAATTTTCGAGGAAGAAACTGTCAAGCCTTATTAACCTTTTGATTTGAAATGTAGCTCCTTGATGCAAATATTTCCATGTCTGAAGATTTGGAGCAACTTCTGACCCAGCCGTGCACACCTGGTGACGTGAACAAGTGCCAAATATGAAACTGCAACCAGAGGAAAGTCTTAACTGCATCTTCCTGCGCTTACTTGATCCGATCACCATCCCTTCTCTCCCCGCTCTTTGAAAATGTCTTACAATCAGAAACAGAAAACAGCGAATAAATTTACGATCATATAAAAGTAGATATGATGTGGGGTTAGTGTATAGTCATCTGTTTTTCACGAGGATGTTTACGGACGACATATCTCTCTTTCTCCACTGAAAACTTTGGTGATGCAGAAAAAGTACCTGAACACTTCACTTTGATATTGCTTTGACAAAATTTTTTTGTACAATATCCACTGACGTCACGACCGTTTGACATTCACACATATGAAAGACAGGACACGTAGTTGGCGAGCAAATATTTAAGTGTACAGAAGAGCTGCAGAGACAACTCGAAAGTTGATTTGTGAAGACAGATGCTTTGTGACTGTTACACTGTTTACACATTGTCCACTTTACTTTTCTGAACTTTATACACAAAAAGTGTTGTCTTAAGTCGGAGGTATCTCATAGTTTTAATCTCCTTTTCTCATAACTTTCTCTCCACAGTCAGAGATAAACTCAGATCAGTCGTCATTTTTTTCCCGCCCTCCGCAGATCCAAGATTGAGTTTTTTTTGGATGGAGACAAACACGTTTCCATCTGTTAGGGAGATCTGTTCATCCAATGGATGCATTCGAGACGAGTCCTTCTGTTCTGTGCCAAAGCCAAAGTCCCAGTTGACATATCACTCAGACAGTCATCCATAATCTGTCCTTTTCTCTCTGCCAAAGAGTATGATGAAAAATCTGTTATCCTAACTTAACCCACACATATCCCCTCTTCCTGCTGATTCAGTTCTTCCCTATAAAGCATAAGGAGGGGCTCACTGCTCATGTCCTCCACCTTCCTAGTGTCCATTTGTCTCAGGGGTCGACGCCGGGATGCAGGGAGTGGAGGAGCGGGAGGCGACAGAAGCCTTCTCTGCACCAGGGCTGGAGATCGATGGCACGCTGTCAGGGGCTTTGACCCCAGCCAGACCGATGGGAGACACCCCGGCTGCTGCTGCTGCTGCTGTAGATGTTGCCATGGCAGCCGTCCTGTTCGCAGTGATGGCAGAAACAGGTTTGGGCTGAGCCTGAAGTCCCGGACTGCAGATGAGGTGATGTCTCTCCCAGTCTTTGTGCTGGCAGAAGGAGCCGCAGTAGCGTGCAGCATTGCAGCCGCTGCAGGTCTCACTGGCTTTGCGGCCACAATTCCAGCAACACTGAAAGGAAAAAGGAGACGTTTGGTAAGTTTTCATTGGATCATAAAAGAAGAAGTGTCTTTCCAGCACATTTAGGTCTTGATTTGGGATGTTAAAAATTATAAAGGAAAGTTGAAATGATAAGAAATTTTATCATTTCCTAATTCAATCAATTCCTAATAGCTATTTAAGGCAGACAACTGAAGAAACATTAATTTCACACCAGACAGGCATCAAAATTCAACCACCTGACAAACATCCACCAAGATTTTCATTTTTTCTCCTGCATCAGTACCACACTCTTGCTTTCAACCCTCCACCACCCCAGCATCCACCTGAAGGCTCCAAGAAGGGGTTGAAGAAACTTTATCGCCATTTCTCAAGTTCTGCCAGTGAAATAAATCTGTGAGGATGACGAGATTGGAGCCTTAGGACCAGGGGTGGGCAACTGGCAGCCAGAGGGCCACACCGTTGGTTCTGGAAGCTACAGCCTTCATTCTGTGACTCAGTCACAAAATCTTCTCTTGCTATCTGTCCTTGAAGTTCGTCTTGAAATGGGTAAAAGAAGCTTCAGATATGCTGCTCCTGCAGACTGGAATCTGCTACAAGAAAAACTGACTCAACTGGTTGATTTGTCTGTATCTAGGTCTGAAACTGTTTTATGTCTGTAACTTTGTAAATGTGCTGCTGCCTGTCTTGGCCAGGACACTCTTGTAAATGAGATTTTTAATCTCAATGAGGTTCTTCTGGTTAAATAGATAAAATAAAATAAAGTTTTAATTTCATATTTAGCTATAAGCTATCATAATATCATAATAAGCTATCAGCTCTTTCTTTACTATTTGAATTAAATCACATGCAGTTTTGTTGAGACTATCCTTCAACTTTCGTAAAGTTGGCCCCCGGAAAGTAAGAATTACACTAATGTTTTATACATGTACGAACTTGAACTGTCTGACTAAACTGCTAAAGCAAATTCAGCCAAACCTTGCAGATTATTCACAGCCCTACAGTTTTATCAAGTTACCACAACTTTTCCACCACTTAGGCCATAACTCACTCCCCTCCCCCTTCAAGCCTTGGTTCTCAGCACCTTTGTCCTCTGATTAACTTCGTTTTTATTGGCTAAAATGGTATGTAGCACAAAACCCTAAAAACAGCAAGTACCACTTCAGTTTGTACTATTATGTTTCCTGATGTTTTATATGAAGTGGAGTAGCATTTCTTTGGTATTCAATGCAAAAATGTCCAAACAAGTTTGTTTAAGCTACAACCAACTTCTCTTCCAAGCTCTTCAAACTTGTGCAGAAAGCACATTTTTCAATACAGTCTTTTAAGTGTTAAAGCGTTTTTTAGTAAGACTACTTGGGAAATGTTAACAATTACAAACAACTTTGCTAGTTTCCTTGCTCCTGTGATGTTACTAACAAAGATAAAGCCTCAAAACACTGCAACTTTTCGGCAATTTCTGGAAATATTTAGGCTATCACACTAAAAAAAAAGTTCCCGGAGGGACTCAATAAACAGTAACAAGCTGTGAATTTGACACTGACATATCTTCTGAGTAGACAAACAGTTCTTAATCTCCAACAAAAATATATAAAAAGTTATCCTTGTATTCTTGTCATGTTTCTCTCCACATGACAAATTAAAGGCCAATATTTACTCGACTATCCTCCATCACTGCCCGAGGGAAATATCGAGCTTTTAAGCAGCTAATTGCTTCGTTATGTCTTTGTCCTTCTCCTGTTTGGAGCTGGATAAATAGCTAACAGTGGAGGGTTTGAGGTTTTTCACTGAAAACAGATGTCTGTGTCACAATGAGCAAACCAAAACTGCAAAGTTGCGTGCCAGGAAAACAAAACAGTAAGCTGAGAGATGCCTTAAAGCTTAGCAGAGCTAAATGGTAAAGCAGAATTGGGTGATAATTATGTGTGGGTTAATCGCAGTCACTTGGGAGTAATTATTGGACCCACTGTCAATACTTGAAAAATAATTAAATAAACAAATAAAACTGCTTAAAAAGCCGAAGAGTGATGATAGAAGTGATATAGTTTATTCTAAAGCTATAAAAAGAAATGAAAACAGCTTACCAATGTACTTCAACAACACATTACTGAATTTATCAGTTTCTGAATCATTTTTCTTAAACAGAAATGAAGACTATTATTGCATGAATCCAGAATCAAGGTTAAATTATGATATAATAACACCAATTTAGACATCTTTTATATCCACTTTTTTCAGTGCATTTAGATCCACTTTAAACAAACAATACAAACTTGAGTTACTTTAGTATAAATATTAATATATAATATATATAAGTGCTGAAGCTGTTTCAGCAGCTTTTAAATTCACTTTACATAATAGAAGAGATTAATCATCTTTAAGAAGCTTTAAGGCCATTTAAATGTTCTAATTATTTTAGGTGTTATATCAACTTCCCATCTATATAAATGATTTTAAGAGTGTTAGTCCCTGTTAAAACAGAGAGTACACATTCTTAAAACATTTAGATGCACTAACAGTGTAGGAAACTACTCTTTTGCAGGTTTCAAATGCATTCATATTTATCTTGCTGTAATGCAAAACATTGTCTGATTCATATTCTTAACCCAGTCTTTGAACTCAAGTTGACTGACTCCATGATGTAAGTCTGCCTCACCTCACTTGAATCCTCTTGTTCGTTGATGACCATGATTGCGTCCTCTTGAGCCTTCCTCTTTGCCTCTGCCAGAGTCTTCTCCATCTTCGCCCTCTCAGCTGCAATCATCTCAAAAGCTTTCTGTTCTGCCTCTGCCACAGCTTTCTGTACTTCATCCATGGCCTGACGCTTCACCTCGTTCACTGCCTCTTCTACACATCAGAGGAGAGAAAAGTGTTTAAAGTTTAGACCAGCACATTTGCAGTCTAAATCGGTCAGTGGACATGCATACAGTTATAACTGTAGGGTATAGTATGCTTACTCTAACAAGGGATGAACCACATTATCAGCTCAATTCCAGTATTGCAGGATAATAACTTCAAAACTCTGTTGCTTTTATTAGCAGATGTGAAAATAGCAACTGATATTTAGAGCCTTTAGGTTGGTCATGCATGAGAAGAATGTGCAAAGGTATCATAATATTATACCTTTTAAGGAGAAGCACAAAGCTAGTCGAAGTTAAGCAGAACCACAAGACCTACCTTGGCTCAAGTTTCTATTAATGTGTTTCTCTATGAACTTTTAACATCTTCTTTATGGACTGAAGTTTGAGGTCTGAACCAAAAATTCTGTAACTTTTTGCACTTGAGACACAGGCCTGTCTTGTTTTTACTTTAAGCTCTTACAGTGCTTTTTCATTGGTGGTATCAGCTCAGCTCGGCTCAGCTCTATATGATTTGGTTATCATCTGCTTTGTTTTCCATTAGAATAAATATTTTGAAAATACAACTCTAATGCAGGCCGTCATTACAACATGGCTATGCAAAGCTACCTTGACATTCTCACAATATAACATGATTGCATGCAGTAAGTCAACACACTAATGAAAGCAGAGGACAGTTTTGGAGTCATACAGCATTGTGGAGCTGACAACAGCAGGCTTACATTTTAAGTGTCAGGCACCCCCATCTTTTTGTGGCAATACTTTGTCTATTCGGTGATATGCAGCTTCTCCACAACTCATTCTAACCTAGCTTGAGGTAACACAAAAATGTGTATATTTTAAATTTACAGGCTTCTTGACAAAGTAGATCATTTTAATTTAGTACATTTCTTTGACTATCTGTGCGTTTTTTTGGCTCTTAAAAGGGCAGATAAGACTTGCTGTCACTGTTAATAATACATTTTAAGCGATAAAGACAAATTCTTTGTTTTTTTTACAAGATAATAAAATTATATGCTTCTGGAAAATAACACATTTAACAATTGTTGTCAAATGTACCCTTAAAATACTGTAAGAAAATCACCCATACTTTACTTGATATTCGGCTGGATATAAAGCCTCCTAAACACATTAATTATTATTTGATAATACTCTTACCAGCTTTCCTCCAGATCTCGTCTGTAACGTATGCTGAGCCTGGCCGTGGAGCAAAGTCTCTCTGGGAGTCTGCAGAGAAGCACAGACAGAAGGGATTAGCACCTGCCAGGGCTTATTGAGATATTAAGATGATTAATTGTTAAAATAACGCTTGACTTTGTGTTGATTGACAGTTACATGGAGAAAACAGGTGCTCAAAGAAAGGAACAAAGGCCACAGTGGGAGGTGGTGTTATCGTCTTGTCTTCTACTCTTTCATTTAGCCTTCGATGCACATGAGTCTGTGTATGTAGGCCACACAAGCATCATAATTGTTGTTTATCAGAGTCTTGGACTGATCTGAGATCTGACAGCTTTAGAGAGGAATGTGTTTGGCTTGGAGGGAATCGCAGACCAACAAGCTGTGTCAACATTCTGTCTGTTCCCTCAAATCTCCCTCTTTTTGCATTTCGGTTCATTTCTCTTTCTCTCCAGCACTGCCACCTGGCTCATGTTCTTTTTCCCATCTCTTATATCCTCTGTCTCACTTCCTATTTCTCTCATGTACATCCTCTCCCTTCACTACAGCCAGCGTATATACACCCTCCATGCCTCCACCATTCCCGCCCCCACTACACCCTCCCTCAGCCTGAGCACAGAAGAGTGAACAAGCGAGCAGGCAGGCTTCCCGGCTGGGGGCCCAGATGGTGCTCTGGCGAGCGAGCCAGCTCTGGGTCTCTGAGCCTGCAGGACGGCAGGACGGCCCTTCTGTGGCCGATATGGCCGAGGCTGGTCCTGGCACCTGTCTGTGAGTACGGACCAGCAGGAGGACGGCAGGGCTGGCACTCAGAGGGGATTGTGCCAGTACACAGCAGACTGGGGGACTCACCGTGGATGGACTCACTAACATGGGAATGGACTGCACTTCTCTTAGTGACCACTAGGTGGCGCACAGGGAGTGGGAGAGAAGAGGGGACATCCTCAGGGTTTTCAGACTTTTTCAGACTTTTTATGTTATGATGTATAATCCTACACTCGTTTAAATTCCTATTTTTATTTTACTAGGAAGTTCCTTTAAATAATGACAAATAATGCCCACACTTTAGAGAGCAACAACCAGAAATAAAAAAGTTATGTTTAGGCTTCACACCTCTTCATGACCAAAAGCAGTTAAAAAAAAAACAAACATAAGAAATGTGTTGTATGGAAGAGATAAACACTAAAAGCCTTTAATTTCAGGGATTCTAAAGCCGCACACTCAAACCTGTTTATTTTTTAGTTTTGTTTTGCTGCACAGATATTAGAGAATTGAGGTTGGCACACAAGATGAATGTAGAGAAGCAATTAAAGTGGCAGAGATGACAGAACAGCATGATCTGATCTAAATTACTCATTAAGTCCAGCTAGTATTAAACACTTAACACTGTAAACATGTTACAGTTATTAGATGAATGCTTTTATTCATAGATGACAGAGCTTGTGTAATGCACTGTTGTTTTAAGGAGATTCATGCATCATGTTCAGGAGCCTTAAGCCGATAGACGTCCATGACGTGCATGCTTGGCCTTCCAGGGCTTCAGAAATTATTCACTAAAAAGCCGTTTTATTTGTGTCATTAATTGAGGTTAAACAACATAATTTGTCCAACTGAAGGTCAAAACTGCCACATCTTTCATTTAAAAAAGGACTGGTTGAATTTTCTTAAATACTGGTTTTAATTTCTAATTGAAGAGGGAGAGGTGGGATCTAAGTCAAGACCAACTAAGAACCACCATTTGAAATCTTGTGTTTTACTTTTGCATTCATTACTTTCAATATCAAAACTCTATTCTTATCTCATCTAAATAATTAGTCATTATTTCTTACTTTTGTGGTTTTTATGGTTTTGGTAAATAATGCTGACTTCATATTTTTTGTATGTTATTAACATTTTAATGTTCCTATAATTGTCATAATCAGTAATTTAATTGTTGTCCTTTCTGTCTTGTTGTCTATTATTAATCCATAATTTAAGTTTTGCTATTATAGACTCATGTTTGCATATCGGGATTTTAATTTACTTTATATTTATTTTATTTTCATTTATAACGTGTCAGTCACTTTCTCTTTCACTTGTTACGCATTTTTAACAATAAATCAAATTTGATTGATGACTGAATGAATACCATTTAATAACTAAATAACACTAACTTAATGTCAGTGGATTTTCTGCAAAGATCCAACATCTGGAAAAGTTTAAGGGGATAGAAAACTTTTGCACAGAAATGTGTAATGCTAATTTATAACTGATACAAAGACGCATTATTTCTGTAGTGAAAAGAACTCCAATAGCATCAAAAGTTCCTTCTGTTCGATCAACTTCATATTTATTTATGAAATAAATTAGGAATTCATGTCTCAAAACTCTTTAAATTCCCCATTTGAACTGTCTGGTTCTGTTAGCTAGTCCTTTTTGGGTGAACTGTCCCTTTAAGTGTGATAGTCTGGCTTCATCCCAGTGCTCATGAATCAGTTCTCTCTGGTGGAAAACAACAGGCAGCAATCTCAGAAATGGCAGCCTAAGTGTTTGGTTTCTGCGGTGCATGGACCAAAATGAATTTGGAAGTAGAGCTACCCACCCGGCTCTGCAGAGTGGGGGCTGTGGGTCTTGGAGAACGGAGCGGAGCCTGAGCCTCCTTTGCGTGGGTCCTCCTGCTCGCTTGAACGTCGTCTCCAGAAGTTGAGCTCCTCGCGGTCCGACTCCTGGCACCGTCTGAGCACGCTCACTGACCGCCGCGTCTTCTCCACCATGTCTACAATGCAGTTCAACACCTACAGAGAAATAAAGAGGCACTTTTTATCTACTGCATTGTTTCTTAACCTTTAAATGACATGAATGCATCAAAATCTTAACACAGCTTACTGATTATCAACACTATGCTCTTAAAAAGTCAAATACAATACCATAAACCACTGCTTTCATGTGGTGGAACTTCAGAAAAGGCTCCAGTGAGACAAATTACACTTTACATTCTTTCTATATCACAAGCCATTAGCAGTAAGGGTGTCTGTCTGCAGCCTTACATGGTCCAGATGCCTCCATTCATCAGCCCACTCTCGGTCTGTCAGTCTGTGGTCCACCGGCTCCTCGCGGTAGCCCCCGTTAGTGCCTGATTAAAACACACGCAAGACAGACCACAGGCAAACGTGATTAACATTCTTCTTTATGCTAGACAAGCCACAAGTGATGTAAGTGAGTGAAAGGTGTGTGTGGATGTCTATATATATCTATTGCTTATTCATGAGGGGTCGTCAGGGAAGTTACACAGAGAAAACAGGCGTGTGCATGTACTTTTCCTCTAAAAAAAACAATACAAATCAAATTCACTGACATTATTTACTGTCATTTTGTCAAAGAAACAAGTAAAACATACCAGAAACAGTGTGTGGAGATCCTTCCCTGTGAGTATGTATATATTGGAGCTTAACAGCAGTGAATGTGCACATGTAATCTTCTTTGTCCTTCTGTTTTGGGTGCTGATTGGTCTTGTGTTTATTTTTCTATTATGTATACTAGTAATGAATGTATAATCTTTCCATGTAATACATGAAAAAACAGCTTCAACTGGGAAAACAGTAAGTAGATGCGAGGGCTTTCTGAATGATAGAACTAACAGGCCCCTCATCTGTGCTATACTAAATTTCATTAACCTACTTTAACTTTTGAGATGTAGTAGCTCTATTACTTCACCACATTGTATACTGTATTTGAAGACAATGTTTTCCTCACATAGAAGAGGAAACATGCCCGAAGGCTTAAGCTTCATCTTCTTGGATAGTACAGTATATTAAAATAGACAGAAATAGGATAAACAAGAAATAAGCTAAAAAAAATCTGGATGGACCAATGCATTGTGACTGAGGAAGGTGGAGTGGAAGAAAGAAGGAGAAGCCTGTGATGCAAACCAGATTTCCAGCACCCAGAGCCCAAGCACATCTGGAAGTCAGCTGTCAACCCCACACACACATACACACAAACCAAAACTTCTCCCACTGCACCTCCCCTCCTGGAGCTCACAGCATTCCAGTAGGGAGACACTGAGGCTGAGTGGAGTGGCTCCACTTCTAAACACAACCAGGCGCTCTGACACTCACTGTGGACCATTACAATCAAACACACATGCACACAGAAACACACACACATGCGCAACAATTAACCGAGACTTCTGACTCCAATTCAGTCATTAGTCAACACTATGACTTAAGCAATATCTAATAGTACATTTTACTGTTTTAATAGTTACCACACACATGATTGTGCTCCTGCAGAGACCAAGAATTTGTCATTAAACATGTTCCAAACACGCAAACATTCACATGCACACTTAAACTCACACGATATTTACACGTATGGTTAACCAGAAGAGGTAGACAGTTTGACTGGACTACTGTCTTTGTCCCTGATCGATCATCTGACTCCACTAAGTTAGGTGGCAATGTGCCCTTTTCAACTTTCAGTCATGTGACCAGCGCAAAGGGCAACAATGAGTGTCAGACGGCATCCAACACTGTGTGGAGCTACAACACAGGCTTTTTAATTTTCATCTCTACAAAACAACTCAATCCAATATGTACTCCTAGAAAACATGTTTGGAAACATTCAGTCAACTATTTCTCCCCTTCAATAATACCAATTGGTTTTGTATTTTATATTGTTAGAAAGCCTGATTAGTCAATGAGGTAAAACTTGTAAGGACATGCATTTGTGGAATGAGCTAACAGCTAAATGTGTGGGTAGCGCCCAAAAAACTTGCCAAAATCCCTTCTTCTCCTGGAAGAAGGCATTCAATTCTGAGGGTGAAGAACCAGTCTGTCTGGGGTGTTGTCTCCCTGGGAAACCCACATCAGGGTCTGTCTTGTCTTCAATAGTCTCACAAACTTGGTTCTAAGTTTGGAAATAGTACTAGGGCAGAAACCAAATACTGTTCCCACTCTGTGTACTGGAACAGCAGCCTCCAGTTGCAGGGGATTTTGACATTTTTGAGGGGCGCTACCTGCACATTTAGCTGTTTCTCATTCCACAAATGCATGATCCAACATGTACTGTTGTGGTAAAGGTGACAAATGAAGCTTATCAATGATATAAAATGCAATACCAATTAGTATAATTAAAGTGGAGAAATAATCAACCAAAATAATGTTCCCAAACTTTTTTTTGAGAGTACAGACCTTCACTTAGTCACCTCTTTACATTCACACCAATACTGTAATTTGACTGCATGTAAACGCACTGACTGACTACAAAGAGTTAGCAAACCACCGTCTCTTAAATCTGAGAAACAAACAGCCAACAAGAGGCCACATGCACACTGGGTCTGCTGGAGAGAATAATGATTCCCTCATGCACACACACATAACACAGCCTTCCCCTCGACCTCTTCCCCACTCCTGGTTCTCATCAGTGTTCATCAGTTCAAAGCCAGAGTGTGTGTGGACTGATGTGTTTATGTGTGTGTGTGTGCGCCTGTGAGTTAAGTGGCGGCAGGCGGGCGGGAGGCTGTCAGACAAGGGACTAAAGCCTCGTAAACACAGCACCTCTACCATGAACATATCAAGGTGTGTTCCTGTTCTGTGTGTGTGTGTGTGTGTGTCTGTGAGCTACTGCTGTTTCCACTGTGTGCTGACAAGCCCCCCGATGGAGGGTAGATATACACCAGAGTAGATCCAAACCTGCCTGCCTGGACTATATGGCTCTGTTTATATACACACACACAGACTCCAGAGATGTACGGGGACGGCTATACAAACACACAGACCACCCGTTATCAGAATATATATGTGTAAGAGCCTTTTTAAATCCAAGTCTTTAAATAAACAAGTCACTTGAGATGTGTCTCCAAAACAGAAATCAGGAACTTTTGGAAAAAAGGAGGTATTTTTCTCTCAAGGAACAAGGGACCTTGGGACACTTTTCTACCTCCCATAAAGACCTCGGGGTATTACTGTCTATACGTGGCTGCACACAATTCAGGGGTTGGGCTTAATAAGATCTCTAGACATGATTCAATCCATATAAAGTTCATACTCCTTCGGGTTATAACTTACTAATGCTTGAGTGGTTGGGCTTGCAAACATTTTTGATCAGTGGCATATTCCCTATTCTGAACACTGAGTTCTATGTTGTTGTGTAGGATCTTGCAAAAATGACACTTTGATTAGTTCTTTTTTGACCCAGCAGATTATCTGCCTCCTTTTTTCAGTCCTCAAGACAATGCTAACTATAAAGAAAAAAGGTCCATAGGGTTCCTATGCTGCATTTCTACCAAGCAGTCTGGTTCAGTTTGGCTTGGTATAGTATGCAATTACATCTGTTTCAACTGTCAGACGAGGAGAAAATGTACTAAATAACTAACTTTTTTACCAAACCTCACATAAAGGGTGGAGCTAAAAGCACTGCAGCCTGTTGATAGATAATGTAAATCATCAATTCCCATGGGACAGCAGCTTAAATGAAAATTCATGCAGAGCAATTTTAAAGTAAGCTGTGGATTTAGAATGACTTGTCCACTGCTGTGGCTGCAAAGACTGTTCGCAGGAAACAATGCTCCATGGAGTACTGGGGGGCTGGAGGACCTCCATTATTGCTTTTTGTTTATAATCATGCTCTACTTCAGACCGCTTCAAGGTGTCGTGCTGCTGTGATGTCACGCATTTATGTGGCTGGCGCAATCCTCTCTCCCAGGCTTACATCCCTGCCCTCAAGCGAAAGTACAGCTGGCAGTGGGAAACCCAAACAAGATCTGTTAAACTGCTCCAAACCGTATCGATCTGCAGTGAACAAAACCAGACCACACGGTGAAACAAGGCTTTAGTTCCTTTTTAAATAGGCAATAAGAATAAAGGTTCTGAGTTGGTGGAAAGGCAACTTTATGTTACAACTGCTCTGAGGTACCAATGATGCATTTATAAAGGTCAAAAATGTTCATGTGCATGGAAACATAATTTCTTGATTCATTAAAAATTTGCATGATGTCATGCTTAGTTAACTTGGACCTTAAGGATGAAGCCTTGAATGATCATTTATTACTGTCAGCAAGTAAGAAGAAAAAATGACTTTCCTATGGTTCCCCTATGATTCAGGTCCTGTTTCTAATAACCAACACACTTTGGAAAAAAAGAGACAACATGTGAAAAGCCATTTGGTTTACTCAAACTTCTGTTTTAGAGTATGATAACAGCCCTTTTCACAGAGCATGAACACAAAAGCGCCACAGCAAAGCTCTGTCACTATAACACTTCAAGACACAGACTGTGTGTCTTGAAGTGTTATAGTGACAGAGACTTTATATTTGTGTCAATTCACAGGGTAGTATGCCTGATACACCTCTGATCCTCCTCTGTAGACTGAGCAAATAAAGGGACAACTTGTCCCCCAAATCTGTCTCTGAGACATTCACAGCAGCTAAACGTCAGGGTTTATGGGGGACAAAAGTGATTCCTCCTGTATGCTAGCGTTGGAGGTAGTAGCATTGGAGGTACAAGGACACGACTGAATCTGTGGAGTCTGTGCACCAGTTTAGTACAGTGGGTGTGTACATGTCAGTGTGTATGCTAAGCTTTCTCTTTGTTATGCTCCCTTATGCTTCTACAACACCGCAATGCACTGTGAATCAACAAACAGGGAACCAATGCGATGCCATTGCAGTATCAATGTAAATGTGTTAAGGTGTAATGGCGGAGGAGCTTTGTGATGCACATTAAAAGTGGATTTCAAATTACAGTTATCAATAAAATTCTCTAGAATATGAACAAGTTGCTAATAGATACATGGCAGAGAGACACGACAATTTGTATCACATACCGGGTACTCTGGGCCTGTCTTTGAGATCTCTGATCTCCAACATCCGTTGACTGTGTTCTCTGTGCAGAATGTGTGGTGCTGCAATGTCATCCAGGGCGTAGTGCTGCAAGGGTGGAGGGGTCGGGTGAAGCTGGGTGTTGAGTGGCAGGGGATGGGCTGGGCTGTGCCGGGGTGCAGGGCTGATGGTGCAGATCCTTTTGGCTGCAGGCTCCAGGGCTACTGGGGGACGTTCGTGGAAACCATTCTCTTTAGCTCTGCAGAAAGAAATTCTCGGTTATGAAGTGAGCATGCGTTAAGGCTCTATCTGTGTGTACTTCTCTGTTTATTTAAGTTTATCCAACCTGTTGGGGCTGTGTCTCTTGGTGGCAGGCTCAGGTGGCTCCATCAGCAGCTCAGAGGAGTCTGGGGAAGAGGCCAGGGTAGTGCTGAGCAGGAGATGCTCATGTTGGGACAGATACTGGGCTGGTGTCTGCTTGGCTGCACGTGCACAGTGGAGGAGCTCTCTTTGTAGGAGGGGAAGGTTTGCCTGACATAAGAAAAGGAAATGAGTTTTGGGAGCTCTCTCATTTTCAACGAGCATCTAAAGATTGGAAAGAAGAAAATTAGGATATCATCTTTTTTCTTGATCGTCTGCCACCCTTGGTAGACATTATCCTGGATGTAAGAGCAATTTGAGAGGGGGAGGCACTGACTCCATAAGGTCTGGCTGTAAGGCTTAATTTGGCTCTTGGTGTTGCTCTGTGGTTGCCTCTGTGTTTAGTGTGGTATCACAATCTCAAACAAAACCATCTGAGTCCTCTACACTGCCACTGAAGCTGGTCACTAACCGCTCGCACACACCATCAGCACAAAACGTCAGTCACGACATACATAGCAGAGGCTTATAAACTCAAAACATCTTGAAACAAATGATACACAGACCCCACTTCACATTAAGCTGTGGTCTGCTTCTCTTTTTAATATTTATCTGCGACTGTCTCCGTCCTATCTTTCCATCTTGCTTTTGTTCCCCTTGCATTTTTCTTAATGAGGAACAGACTCTGGTGTGTTTGCAATTACAGCACTTCCTTACTCGCTCTACCAGAGGGAGCAACTAAACAACCATACCGTTCTCATTTGGATATTTTTCCATGACTATGACCTTACTGCCCTGTCAAAACTGGAGGCTTTGGACAGCGTTTCCATATTTGTATACAATTTCCATGTTGGTGTACCCCTTTCACACGGATCCTGATAGCATCACTTTTTTGTCTACTCTTCTTAACACTCCCGTGCTTTATCTCATCCATCTCCCATGCTCCTCAGTGTCCCCTCTTTCCCCGGGGCCCCAGCTATAGCGAACACATGTGCTGTGTTTCACTTGAGCTCTCTGGGGTTCAACAGGGCGGATGCTAGATTGGCGGCGCCTTGGCAGCTGAATGCTCTTTTTAAACGGGACAGCAGCTCCATATGGCGCACTGGAGCCCATAAAAAGGGAAGGGAACGCTTTATAGGCATGTTTCACACTTCCGAGTTCCCACTTTTCCCTCTCTCTCCTCCTCACCCGGCTCCCTCGCTCTCTCCTTTTTTTCCACTTCCTCACCCTCTGACTTTGTCCCATCTGTCTTTCTCTTTCTCTCTCTCTGAAGAAGTTGGAATCAAGTTTTTAAGACCCCACCCCCCCTTGTAATAAATTTCTTAAAGCAGGGGAACAGAGGTTTCTTGTCTCAAGACTCTTGAGACAGACAGATGGAGGGGCTCCAAAGGTGAGGAAGAGGTAAGTGTGGAAAAAGAGTCAAAAAGTTTCTGACTTGCTCAAAGTTACAGCCGAACAACCGACTGAAGATTTATTGGGTACTTCGCTGAGAGGAGCTCCTAAAAGGTATTCTCCTGCTGACTCCCCTCACATACAAAAGACGCTCGAGAGGCTGCTTAACACACACACACTCATCTGTTGCTTGTCAAGACAGCGCGGATCTGAATAGTTCTATTGAACAGCAGAGAGGTTGTTTATTCGATTAAAAAACCTACACATATCCCTATTTATAGACAACAACAGCGTGTCCTGGAAACAAGGTAATAAAGTGTAATGAATCTATTACTTTTCCAGCATGACTCATAAGCTGTAATGTGATTGCCTCTTAGATTATTCAGGGTTATGCTAAAGTCAAGGGCCCTCTCTTTATCGCCTATTATTATGTGATTAATAATGTAGCAGGGTGGAAAACCTTGCCTAGGAGAAAAAGGGCGAGTAAATGTTTCTACCAGGCTGAGCAATGGGTGTGAGGTTTAAAACTTAACTGAGAAGGAAAGAGCTAAAACTTATGCCTGGTTGTTTAATGTCCCCATGGGGTATACATCTGCCAGACAGTGGAAATACAGAGGTGTCTGGAAGATGGGCTGGAGTAGTTTTTGGAAAAGTGTGAAAAGTAGGGTTAGAGGATCATTTTTATAATACAGAGTGCATGTGCAATAGTCCCATGCTGCTTAACCTAAAGCCAAATCAAAAAGTGTCTAACTTTTATGATGAACCTACAGTAAAAGTCTGGAGAACAAGTTAGCAAAAAAGCAAACAAAATTCTCATCATTGCAAACAAAAAGTGTATTGTTCATAAAGTGCATTTGCTTTGTATAAAGTGTTATTTGATATTATTGACACAAATATAATTCTTTAATTTACAAGCCACATATGAGCATGAGGCTCTGGGACCTGTAAAATCTAGGCCTTTCGTCCTTCAGTCAGAGAGCACGTTTGTTCAAAGTTTACAAAAACTCCCTCTAAGTACTCTTTAGATATGGCATTTACATGGATGTCCTGGATAGAAGGAATGGTAGACAGGAGGACATTCAAATACAGCAGAACAGAAAAAGGGAAGTAATAACAGTGTTATGCAAAACAAACACACAGTAGAAAAATGAAGAGGAACTTGTTATGTTTACCTTGAGGAATGGAATAACAAAGGGCCGTAATGGGAAGTTGGTTGCCTCCTGAAGTCGAGAGTGAAACTCCTCTATGGTGACAGTTGAATTCTAGGAGACAAGGATATCAAGATCAGGAAACCAATTTAATGCTGTTTATTAATAAAAAAGATAACAAGTACATTTCAAAGCCCCTACCACAAGTGCCAGAACCAGGCTTCGCACGCTGTCTCCAATCTCAGGAGAGATGTCGTTCCCAAACTGCTGCAGCGTGGTCAGGAAGCGTTTCAGCTTGCTTAGCTGGCGGGCCCCACAGGTGGCTGGCAGTTGCTGGTTGGCCAGCGATGAGGATGAGGAAGAAGAGGGGCCGTTGCTGTAGCGCTGTGGTGGAGATGGCACTGCATTCAAGGTTGGTGGGGAATGATGATTCCCATTTGTCACTGATGAAGAGAAGTGAAATAAAAAAGATTAGGACAACACCTCTTTTAGAGATTAAAGCTCCAGTAAGAAGTTTTTAACTGGTTATAAAACAGAGTGAAATTTATTCTAATATCTCTTTATGACCCTCAAAGGCAGACAACAGCAAAAGTGACAGGATTAAAGAAAGATTACTCTTTATTATATTGTTAATGCCAGTACTGACACTTAGGCCCTGTCCACATGGATTTTCATACTGAAAACGTTCTCTGTAAACGCGGCATCAATTCAGCGGAGGCAGAGCTTTTGCAGTAGCTGGTTAAACCTCTCAAAGAGCTTTCCCAAATGAGGTCTGTCCCCACTCAGAACATATCATTGCTGAAGACACATCTCTCTTCCACACAAGATGTTATTGGATCAGTGGATTATGGTCATTGATTTTAATGGTTTTGTTGAAACTACAGCGGGATGTTTTACCCCAACAGAGTTTACAGCTGTTTCAGTATTGCTTAAGAATGGATAATGTATTCTTGTGACTGTTTGTTTCTGCTTTATTTCTTAACTTGTCTTACTTTGTAAGGCATTTTAGACAACGATGGTTGTTACATGTGCTAAATAAATAACCTTAACTGTTAGAGCCACTCACCAATTGAGAAGCACCCTCCTGTGATAAAGGTTAAAAATGCCAAAAATAAATCAACACAAACGTTAAAAGGTACTGCTTTGACTGCAGGGCTTGCCAAAATTAAACAAAAATCTAAAGTTCAGGAGTCTCAAACGCAGTATTGTCCTTTGTAAACAGCACATATTTCAGTAGTATCCAAACACAGGCTACATATTAAGTGTAAGTAGTGGAAAAACTTCTAATACTTAGGCAAAAGAGCTATCGTAAGTGGATTGCTTAGGATAAAAGAACAGAAATGTCAGCTTAAAAGGAGCTTGTGAAGACCCTTACATGCTGTGGTTGAGAAGGAGGCCGGGCGAGGGCCGCTGGGGTTTACAGAGGGAAGGGGAGGCATCGTGGAGCTGGAGCTGCTGCTGGGGGCTGATCTGGAATGAGTCTTAGCATCCACAGGAGAACCGGGCATGGCAGGGGTCTTCTTCTCTCTACTGTCTGTGAAAGAGGAGGACAGGGTCAAAACAAAACACTAGAAAATCTCTTTTTATGCTGGAAAATTTTATAGATATGAGTCTGCATCTTCACCTAATAATGCTGGATCTTCAAGAAGGTAAGTAGGTAAGACTCAAATGTACAAAACCGCTAACAAGTAACAAACCGATTTAACTCACTTTCGGGTCCACATTTCAAATAAACAAGCAAATAATACAACCACTTTCACTTTCCACATCAGCTCAGTGGTTTAAATCAATGCAGAAGCTTTAATTCGAAAGCCACAAAAGAAAACAGAAAATGCCCACTCCCCCCAACCCACTTCACATCACAACACACACTGCCAGGGCATCACCCACCCTGCCACCCCCTTCCTTCAAAGAGCCAGATGTCTAAAGTTTAGCCCCTTTCTCCCAAACTATTCAGATCAATAACAGAAGAAATGCTGAAGAAGCCCATTGTGTGCTAGAAGAATGCCCCCTCATTGAGCTCCCCCGTTAATGTGAAGGGGGGGTTGAAGAAAAAAAAACGAGACAGAGAGTGAAAGGGACGAGGTTATTTCACGCTTTACTAACAAGATCGGCAATCTTTTGAATGTTAAATGCAACTTCTCAATATGCTACGGCCCCTGAATGAGACCACCAGATAAGGGGTATGGAGGGAGTGAAATGGGGGTGTGGCGGCCCGGAGATGCGGGATCAGACGGCGTCTTTGTCTCCTGGAGATCCATGAAGGCTGGGACCCGTCTCCATTTAGAGTGGATCAGACCTTTCTAACTGCCTCAAGAATGGACGATTAATAGACAAGCATGGTCTCGGAGGTCATGGGTCAGCAGAGAGCAGCTTTTTAAATGTGGATTCATGGTTTTAGGGCTTTGGCTTCAATGGCACCCTTTATATCTTTTTCACAGCTATGAACTTTGCATGGCCTTGAGCCGCAGGGATCCAGTTTATAAAGGCTTTAAGTTAGAAGGTTTAAGCTGTCAGTAGGTAACTTAAAGGAGCTAAGAATAAAGAATCCACCATATGCGCATGGGGCCATACCAGGTCTGCCTGATGAAGGAACTTCAGCTCTCATTGTAATGTTGCACTGCTGTTTTCTGGAGTGAAAATCTTGTAAAAATAGAAAAAAACAGACAGACAACAAATCTGTCTCTTAAAAGCTTCCTATAGAGCTTCTGAGGTCCTCAAAGGTGAGCATTAAAAAAGAAAAACAATAATTTAATGGAAAATTTTTCATTTTTGGGTGGAGACTTAAGGGGCTTCTTTATTCCCTTATTGACCAGCAGTGGCATAAGATACACAGCAAACTTGGGACAGCAGCTAACTTTGGCTTTAACCTTCAAGTTTTACAGCTTCCTCTTGAAATTCACATTTTGAAAAGCATTGGCCTGTTTACACATTGTCATACACACTTACATTTTAAACACAATTTTACTGTGTAATACTTGTTTGTAAGACTCTAAATACCAATGATATCGACAGGAACTGGCTGGCAAGGAGTTAAACACTAAAGAATTTTATCAGCTTAGAATGCTTATTATCATGTTGCTAACACTATTCCTAACATGAACTTAAGTGCTAATCATGAGACACTGCAAACATCTTAGCCTACTAGTGGTTCCTAATGCTAGCTGTCATAAAATTGCAGTCATTATGCTGCTTTCGCAGGAAGATTTCTTGATGATCATGGTTGGCATTGGTCAAAGAAGAATGATTTTGAAGGAACACTAACAAAAAAGACAATATTAGAAGTGCTAAGAGAGCACAAACCACCATTTCTGACATGGTCGGGGATGTTATTGTCAAAATGTGGGAAAACTGCCCTATCTAACACTATTAATAAACCCTTGAAAAAAATCCCTGGATCCACATCCAGGTTCAGATCACCATCAAAATCTTGTAGCTGTTTCCTTGTACCATGACGAACATTCCCTGAAAGAGGCATGAGAATGCGTTGAAAAGTATTGATTATTCACAAAAATGTAGCTGCCTGATCTTGCAGTGTTAACCAACCCCTTAATCAGTTCATATATTTGGGAGTCATTCTGTTGACAAACTAACAAACAAACTAACGCTGGAAAAAAACACCATGACAGAGGTAATAACATCTGCATTCATACAAATGATGTGGAAGGAAAAGGCTTTGTGCCATAATGCAAGTCAGATTACTTCACACCTAATATGTAGATATGATTAATTACCCAGGGAACTTTGACAAGCAGTCTTTGAGCCAGTTTGTCTTCCATAAAGAGCGGATCTGTACACACACCTTATGAAACTCATCAGTTATATCTGCAACTCATTATAAAGCTTTGAATGTCCTCCCTGTTTTCCCTCTAACTTTATCCCTCGCTCTTTCCTCTCATTCGTCCTCAGCTGTGTGGCCTGCCTGCCATCTCTCCACCTGTTCACACATACAGGGGGCAGGAAGGAGGGATCTAAGCAGACATTTGGACTGTCATACCCACCATACATGAGCCTGCCAGAGCACCGCAGGAAGCAGCCTTCAGCACACACAACACACACAACACACACACACGCACACACAACACACACACACTGCCTCCAAAGCTTTGTACACTCCAACCGTATGGCCAGGAAATTAGACTGACATCTCAATAACAGAATCAGCGTGGCATATGGCCTTCATGTCAACACAGTTACCATGTAAACAAGTTCATACAGCCAAGAGCCAGGATTTGGGCATTCAGAGTGTGCTATACTGTAGTGGTGAATGGAAATGTATTCACAAGTACTTGTTAACACATTATCAACAGTCCTCTATTGGCAGTGAACTGTAGTGTAGCATCCAAATTGACTGTCATGCTCGTAAAGCTTCCTGTGAGCCTATTGTGTAAGACTGACAGGTCTACACTCGGAAAGCATGTTACACTCATGTCTTTTTATCAATTGATGCATTTTTGGCTCCCTGATTGGTCTGCTGACTCACCAATCAGAGAGCCCTATCTCACTGGAGGATAGGTGCAATCCCTAATAGAAAACCAAAACAACAGAGTAAAGTTGGGCAGAGTCGAGCCAATACCACGCAGTGGAAAAGCCCAATGAGGTTGAAGCATACTGTCTAATTATTTGCCTGGCAGTTTTGAAATGTAATGCTTTTTGACAGTAGAAAAAAAACATTTCAGTACTAACAATACTATGTGATGATCTCGTGATTTTTACAAACTATCATGCTGCTTAATTACAATCCTTGCTCATGGTGCTCTGCTTTAATTGTCAACACAACACAAGCATTATGCTGTGTTGACACTGCTGTTGTGTTTTGTTTGTTTAACAGTCCTCAAATCAACTCATGATTAAACTTTAATATTGGTCAAACATGGCACATCACTCTTTCATTTCCTTGAACCTTAATATAATTTCTTAGTCCCAAATTCCTGCCCTTTATCTGAGTTTTAATATCTACTTTTGGTGGTTTTGTACATGTCTTTTGGGTTGTGGTTTTGTGGTTTTAATGCACGTCTATAACACTCATGCATTCATGTATTTTCATTTGTATAGTCTTGATATTTCTTTGTGCAAATGATTGAAAATGAAATGTGCGTTTTGTTGCCACAGGAGAACTGACATAAGCCGTCATCCCTAGCATTAAATATGTGAGATATTTCAGTTTTAAGAAGGTAAGGAGATTTGAGTCATCAGGATTTTTGTTCTTATTTTTTAGTGAAGCCAATTTTATAGGAGTCATATCAATGAAATCCATACAAAGTTTGTGGAACTGTGGGGTATCTTCAGTTGATTCAAATGGAAAGGAGTCTACAAGAGTGTAACCTAGTGGTAACCAAAGAGGGTGAGGCTTGACAAACGGTCAATTACATATGATAATAGGGTTAAGAAATTAGGTTGCAGCTGTGTTCATGTAGTCTTAAGATGCAGCAGTGTATCTTTGTTTCGCAAAGCCAGAGGTAACATCCAAAACAAGAGACATCAGGAGTGTGTGCATGCAGCCCTGACAGCCCACAGAGAATTGCCTCTGCTTGTCAATTAGACAGCCAACATCGTTGGATGACTTCATCTGGCTTGCGAGCACCTGAGTCCTCCATATATAGTCACAGGGGAGGCAGCTGTCACTGCGGCGGCAAAACACACACACACACACAAACACACAGAACGTACAAAGTGGTCCGATGTTAACTCAGGTGAATATTGGCTTAGAGGAGGATGTGGGCTGTTTGTCTGGTCTAAATGCCACCTGTCATCAGCACCCTAATGGAACAAAAGTACACTGAGCTAGACAACACGCGTCAACAGGATTACATGAAAATGCCACAATGCATAGACAACACTTTAAAGGCGACTCAGCATGTGTGTATCCCAGTAAATACTGAATTTACTAGAGTGCAAATGGGTTTACCTGCACTCCTTTTAAGGCACAATGCAAACATAAAGGTCAAAATCAATCAGAAAAAGTGACTAAAATGTCCTTCATTTGGGTCATAACCCTCCTATCTCCAGAACCACTACATTGATGATGCAAAAAAAGCCGCAATTTTAACAACTACATATAACATAAATTGTATTTAAGTGGACATATCTGAAAATCTGAAATCTGAACTTTGAGCAAGGTACTGACCTCAGGGACTGCTTCCCATCACTCTGACATCTCTGTGCAATAAAGCAGGTTTGCATGTGTTTCTAACTCCATCATGTCTGAAAAATGCTTGCTTGCTAAATTTCTTCATGAGGAACAGTAAAAGTAAACATACACACACACACACACAAAAGGAAAATCATGAAAAATGGGTTAACAGGGTTTCTGCCCAACAGTGGTGATGTTGTTTTGAATTTAGTAATTACATTACCACAAATATTCCAAACACTTTTCAAATTGTAATAGTCTGGGTAATTGACATGGCTCTCAATACCAAGCTAGTGAAGCCAATAGCACGATGGTCCAAAAAAAAAAATACTGGGTGGTAGACGAAAAGAAAACAGTTTCCAAAAACAGGAAAAAGAAGGTCTGCACACCAGAAACTGACTTTGGAACAGCTTCTGGTGTGCAGACCTTCTCTGCCATGAAAAGAAACAACATGTTTAATCTTGTCATGGCAAAACATGATGGTACATCAAAAATGTCTACTTATGGAATTAGGACCTGCAACTGGCAGCTGCAACTTTGTTTCTGTGTCCGCGGCTGAATACATTTATACCTTCAAATGCACTGAGGCACCTGCTGGTCTGCTAACATCTGCATATAAATAATAGTAATGGCATTCAGAAGCATTTTACATGTTAAATGTCACTGGAATAATCATGTAGCTGTATTAAAAAGCAATTTTTTTAGAGCTGTTGTCACACTAGCTC
This sequence comes from Cetoscarus ocellatus, assembly GCA_037902135.1. Classification (NCBI taxonomy): domain Eukaryota; kingdom Metazoa; phylum Chordata; class Actinopteri; order Labriformes; family Labridae; genus Cetoscarus; species Cetoscarus ocellatus. The sequence continues at coordinate 588,174 of JBAMNC010000993.1, forward strand.
CTTCCTAATATAGCAAAACAAGCATGGACTGACAAAGGTCATGTGATTCAGAGATAACTTTGAAGTTATTATGACAGTGCTCCATGGAAAATGTAAGCTTCACAAGTAAAATGCTTAAATTTTGTGCTTTCATCTTGTGATGGACCAGGATTACTCAAAGACACTGGCAGGGCTTTTAGTCAAGCCCCCCACCCCCCACCCAATATGCGTATAAGCTTGATGGTGTAATCACTGACATTTGCCTGGTACATGCTGTTTGTTGCGGTGGTTAAGTTTTCATACTAATGATGTTTTTTGTGTAATGATGCTGTTTTACATAGTGTATATTTAAATTCATGGATTCAGTTTGATGTCTTATGAAGTTACATAGAAATTAACTTTTAATGGTCTCAGTTTTTAACATTCGCCATGCTGTGTATAAACAGTTTACCTCCTCAGGGACAACAGATGATATTTATCTATTAGCTAACTCTGGTGCCATTACTTTTACTTCACTGCCCCTGTAAAAATAAACAATCAAATGAAATGAATAAAATAACCTCATCTCTCTACTCTTGCAGCCCCCATCTGCATAACCCTGTGGCTCAACTAGATTTTTCCAAGTTGAGAAGAAAGTGTTGCTTAGCTCCACCCACCTCTGCTGAATTTTTAAAAATATTATCTAGGGCTCTTGTCAACAAAAACGGCACCCTATAAGGTGTATTTACTTAAAACTAAACCCCTGTTTCCCAGCTACAGATGTGAAGACTCACAATGATGCGGAAAACTGTTGAAACTGTCCGTCCCTGTCCTATTATTATGACTTTTCAAACAGATAATACACACAGCAAGTTTTATTGTTTTGTAATTTACTTGGGCTCGTATATTTGCTCTCTATAACCGTTGTCATCACTGGGATGGAAAATTGCACCTGTGGTGAGGCTGTTGTTGCCTGCCAGGTGTTCCCTGTTTGTTCAGCTTCAGGTGACGCTCGTCTGCATTAAAACATTCAATCTGCTGTAATTGCCTCTCTGACTCTGCAGGTGATGATTCAGGATGATGCAGAGAGAGAAAATATACAGAGAAAAGAAAGGATAGGGCTGTTCCTAGTTAGCAAATGCTGCAACTGAATTCAGTCTTTGAAATAATTAGACACGACATGACAAATAAAGCTGTGAGGACATTAATTTACCTCTTTGCACAGAGGGAGGACGGATAACCTACTTTAAGTCTGTACAAATAAATCACATTTGATCCTAAATGTAAATAAATGTGTTAAGTGTTAAGGCTAATGGGCTTATGTTTTAACTCTGAGGTTTAAACTCCCCGGCAGCTGTGAAGCATGTGTGAGCAAGTGTGTGCGTTGATGTTGGACTTATCATCGTCTTGTCATTGTAGATGAGGTGAGGGGAGATGTAACACAGGCCTTGCTCATTTATCAGAGAGTCAAAAGACAGATGAAAGAATGTGCAATGTTACAACTATGTTCAGAGCAAAGAAAAACACACATTCCTGTAACAGTGCTGTAATTAAACTCTGCTGGATCCCACTGCGGTGTCCCAGTCTGAGCATTAAGACATTGAAGCACAAGAAATAATGGCACTGCATACACAAACAATCAGATGTGCACACACAACGCTAAAGTCTGCCTCCCAAGCTGGCACAGAGTGGGGATCACCTCTTCTCCCATTACACCTTTATGACATTTATTGAAGATGGAAAGTTGAAGGGGCGTCATACAATATAAATTAGCCCAAAATGAGCCAAAGCTAATTGAAGCCACAGTTTGTAAGATGTATACCTACAAGTTAGCAAAAGGCATTGGAAGATGCACAAAAAGGCTTCGTTATGTTTGCTAGTTTCATTCACAGTAAGTTATAATTGAATAAGGGTTAAGTTGGTAAACTAATGTGGTATATCTTCTTTTAAACCAAAAAGAGCATGTTAGATGTCCTTTGTTTCTATCCTTTACTGTAAGTACAGTCTGAGTGTTAGTTGTTAGCTTCAAGGCTAACAGGCCATGACATAACGCGGGAAAGGAAATATAAGAAAATGAAGGGTATGACATGACAAAGGCCCAACATGTAATCTTTTAGTAATAGCTAAGTATTTCAAATAAGCCATTTAATAACATAGGCCTACCATTTACATGTGTAAACTATTTGCTTAATTAATTTCAGTAGATTTTCTCTTCAACCTCTATCTCTTACACTTCCTTAGATCTGAATATTAAAAAAAATATCTTGAATTTCCTTGTTTGCCATGTCACACAACCAGCCAAAAATGTTAGCTTATGGCTTTTACAGCTGTTGGCCTATTGTTCTCTCTTCAGTCTGTGTTAAATAGAGATATAAAAACCTTGATAAATCAACATATACCCATAATATTGTATCAATATTTGAAGTGCGATATTGTGATAATGGATTATTCCATACTTTACAGAAGTTTGAGATTGACAATAAAATTTGCAAAGGTTCCAGAGACTGTGCTTTAACACTGATTAGAAACTTGATAAGTAATGCTGACAATGTTGTGGGATCTCGATAAAATAATTTTCTATGAAAAAATTGATATATGACCCTGTTTACGGTATTACAATATATTGTGACATATCATATCCTCAACCCTGTATCGCTGTATGTATCATACCTCTAGACTCTTGCCGATACACACCTAATATTTATCTATTCGAAAATAAATTTCAAACCTTGTTTACTTAAAAAAACTAGAAGAAAAATGTTGAAAACCATTAACTCATAAACTTTTTAAGCAAAACTAAGAAGCTTAATACTATGCTATGTGAAAATACAACTATTGTGTAAAAATGACCTAGAGCAATTATTAAAGTGACAGGACATTCTTATATTTTACTTTAGTCAATTATTCATCAATTATGCAGAGATTAAGAGTTAATTTTGGTTCTTAAGATCTGGAGTTGATATTATTACATTTTATCAGGAAAGCCACACTGTTTTATCCCATCAAAGTTGTCTAGATCTCTGTTAGAAAACTAAAATTAGCATTTAATCAATGGAGATGTAGTAAAATGAAATGATTACTGGCATGTCCTGCTGGAGTTTTTTTGGGAATTTAATTTTTAACATTGTTGTTTTGTACCATCTTATGTGTTGTTCCATCTTAGGTCTAAACTATGACGTTTTCCTTAGATAAATGTGAACTGTTGTATTTTGTTCTAAAATTCGGTTGCAGTTCCTCCTGAGCCTTGACTAGTATGAAACCACTGACCTAAAGTAATAAAACTATAACATAAAAATGGTGGGACATCAGCATCTGGGTGTTCAAAAATAATACACTGAAACACATCAGAACATAAAGAGTTGTCTTGCAGCTCACAGCAAAAAAAGGTGACCACTAACAGCTCCCTTAGCACCAATGCAACTGATGGGTCCTCCTCCTCCTCCTCCTCCTCCTCCTGTACCATATGGATCTAATCGGCCAAGAGCCGGCCAGCTGGGACCTCCAACAGTCACCTGTGAGGGAGGAGGGGGGCAGAAGGGACTGCTGGAGCCTTCTCCACTAAGCCAAGGCAGTCCCCTCCTCCACCTCCACACACAACAAACACACACACACACACACACAGAGGAGGAGGGAGGGGGGGCAAGGAGGGGGCGAGAGGCACGAGGCGGCTGAATGCAAGCGAGTGGACTTAAATGCCGCCGAGACAAAGGCTGCACCTGGTCCCCGTCCGTCCACGCACACCACCACAATACAGCACACATCTGTTCCTCTATCCTGCACTCCCTTCTGACCTCAACCCACACACACACAAAGGGAGGACGAGCACCAACACTCACACCGTTAGGTCTACTTATAAAGCTGATAATTGGACAGTGCGTGGTCTCGGTGTGTTGTTATAACCTCAGAGTTAAACAACAGGTTCAAGCGCTATTCTGGAGCCTTTATCAGCACATGTACGGCATCATGTTACCATTAATCATGGGACCCCCTCCACTTTGCTTATTTCGATCAACTTCAGTTATGTTATTGCTCTCTTGGGACACACACCTCCTCAACTGTTGCCTTGTTACAAGTCGCTCACTACATTGGACACAGGGCTGTCCTGGTACTAACATGTAATGATATATATAATGCTTTAAAACATAAAAAATAAATAAATACACCACCAACAAAGGGGAGTTCTTGTGTTTCGTTATTTCCAAAATCACTGCCTTGATTGAACAAATTTAATAGTAACATTTTCAAAGTTGTGAAATCTCAGCATGCTTGTGCTTTTTCTGGGGAAATTAAGTGTTTCTGGTCACTGAAAAACAAGCACCCTGAGTATTCACTGCTTGGAAAATGTTGCCATTGTATTGGTTCAGTCATAACATTGCCTTAGCATGATTCATCTTCAGGGTCAAATTTCTCGTATATATACCCAATGCCAGTGAAGCTGACACTGATTCATTAGCAACACCTTCAAAGCACTACATGCAGGGAAATTCCTTTTAATTACCAAAACCAATGTCCAATTGCACAAAAATCATGGGCAACATTTCAAAAGCAACAGTTTTAGGTAGTTCCTTGTTTCATTTGATAAATTAAGGGCCAAAATTGCATTGAAAATACTATCAAGATTTCCCAAGCACAGAATATTCAGAATGTCTTGCTTTATAGTACACAAAAACATTGTCAAACTCAACAAATAGCATGAGCAACTAATAATGTGTGGGGGGTCTAGTTTTACATTCACCTGACACTTTGTTTGGTATAGCTGTTCAGCTATTTGTTTGGCCAAACAGCTAATCACATCAGGAACTTTATGAATTTTGTCATGTAGATTTGGTCAAGATGACTTGCTGAGGTTCAAACCGAGCATCAGAATGGAAAAAAGGCTATTTTAGTGACTTTGAATGTGGCATTGTTTTTGGTGCAGAGTATTTCAGAAACTGCTGATCTACTGGGATTTTCATGCACAACCATATCTTGGGTTTAAAGAGAACAGTAAGAAAAGAGATAATATCCAGTGAGTGGCCACTTTGTGAGTAACCATGCCTTGTTGATGCCAGAGGTCAGAGAAGAATAGCCAGAGTGGTTGGAGATGACAGAAAGGTCACAGCGACTTAAATAGTAACAACCATGGTATGCAGAGGACCATTTCTGAATGCACTACGTGTCCAATTTTGGGACCGAAGGGTTACAGAAGCAGAGGACCACACCTGGTGCCACTTGTCACAGATAAGAAAAGGAATCTGATGCCACAGTTTAGACAGGCTCACCAAAAATTGACAGCATTAGTGGAAAAATATTACCTGGTCTAATGAGTCTCAATTTCTGCAGTGACATTCAGATGATGAACTTGGTGTAAACAACATGTAGGCATGAATCCATCCTGCCTTGTATCAACATTTCAAGCTCCTGGTGCTGGTGTGATGGTGTGAGGGATGTTTTCTTCAGTACCAGCTGAGCTTGTTTAAATATACCACAGCCTACCTGAGTATTGTCGCAGTGTACCAACCTTCTAATGGCTACTTCCATGTCACACACTCAAACCATCTCAAACTGGTTTCTTGGACATGACAATGAGTTCACTGCACTCCAGTGGCCAGCACAGTCACCAGATCTCAATCAGTTTGAACACCTCTGGGATGTGGTGGAACAGAAGATTTCCATTGTGGATGTTCAGACAATGAAACTATAGCAAGTGTGTGATGCTATCATGTAAACACGTGACAAAACCTCTGAGGAATGCTTCTTGCTTCCTCTTAAATTAATGCCACGTAGAATCAAGGCAGATCTGAAGGTAAAATATGGTCTGAACAGCAAAGTGTATCTAATAAAGTAGTCTGTGAGTGTATGTGGGTCAGTAAAATTTATATCTGTCTGTGAACTCAGAGTAATAAGGTTTAGTGATAGACCAAAAATGTGTTTCTTTTAACTATTAGTGCAATTTTTCCTCAAAGATTTTAGTAGAGAGAGCAGAGGTGTTCTACAAGCAGAGACAGGAATAAGAAATTAGTCTGCAAATATGAGGCGCCAAAGGTGGAGATGGAGTAATGCCTCTAAGGAGGGGAGGAAGGAGGACGTTGGATGGGTGGGAGGCAGGGAATAACACGGATAGAAAATACTGTTTTCATTTGAAAGACAAGTCAAGTTGTCAGACTGTGAGCCAGGCTGTTTTTCTTGGCTCTCATTACCAACTTCCAGCCCTGTAGACTACATATTTGGACAAAACCCAATGTCAACACTCTGCTCCTCGTGCTGCTTGGGAGGGGAGGGACGGGGAGGTGGTGAGGTTTGACAGTGAGAGGGGAGAAAAATGTGTACATAGCCATGAAGAAGAAAGGGAGAGGATGCCTAGGGGTGAAAAAACATAGGATGAGGTATATACCTTTAAATCAAATCACATGTTGAGCTGAATTGTTCATATTTAACAGAGACTGAGGAATGGTGTGAGATGCCCTCATATTACCCCCTCACATGTACAATGATTACAATAACACCACTGTAATCCAGCATGCCACGAGCTGCAAAAAAGCAGGACCCAGGGATGGAAATGTACTTAGTGGCAGAGTGAGAGAGAAGGCCAAATAGAGGACGGATAAGCAGGCGGGCAGGCAGACAGACGTCGTCCATAAAAAGTAAGAATGAGCAGTAAAAGTGGAGGAAAGTGATGTGATGTGGGAAGCAGAGGAGAGGAAGAGGACAGAGGGGGGAGGGAGGGGGGGTTTGGCAGAAGTTGGACAGTGAGAGCGGACAGTGTCCACGTGTACATGAGGTCAGAGCAGGGGGAATAAACTTTAGTTTATGACTTTAAAAACAGTCAGCTATGATTCATGATTTGTGTGTTTCGGGAATTTTTGGAGTTGCAAACCTTATCACGGTGTGGGTGAGGCAAAAAAGTCTCAATATTACAGTGCTGTCCTCAGAATGATGCTGTACATGGGGAACTGAGATGGCAAGGGTAACCTTTGTTAGGTTATATGTTGATAACCTAACCGTCTCTATTTCGTTCTTTTGCTTACTTTCATTGTCTTACACACGGAAACAGCAGCAGCCATTCTCTCACAGCGGCTTTTCTTGCTCAGGCTCAATCCACAGCTTTATATTTTGTTGGTTTTTTTGCTCCTTTGACAATATAAATCATATATGTTTGATAACGCCACTCAAATAACATTGGAAGAACAGTTCAGGCTTTTCGAAGTGGGGTTGCACCATGGCACCAGTTAAAATTTCTGCCAATAAAGCAACTTGCAAGCTTTGTCCCTGAGGGGAGTTAGCCACTAACAGAAGCTCTGCGATATAATGGTGCCACTCAAACCTCGTAGTTAACTCACTTCTAGGTTAAATGACTCAAAAACAACACTGGCTTAACAAGACGCTACAGTAAGATTCTAGGGGTTATGTATCCCTTCACCATCTGCCATCGATCTTTAGGCATTCCTAGTAGATCTTTGATGACTAGACGTGTTAGGTCTTAACCTGATACATTGAATGGACTGTTTCACTAATTCACATATCCATGACATGATGAATCCTGATTATTTCTCTTCATTCTAAATTACTTCCTTTTCTCCTTCAGCGTGGCTTTGCAAAACTACATCGGCAATTTCCATAAACCAAAAGAGAAGACAAAGGAAACATAGCTGCCGGCCCCTTTCAGGCTTTTTGTTACAGTTAGGAGATGCATTTTGTTCCAAATATGTTTGCAAGCAGCAAAACAACATGCTATTTATGCAAAGGGGGGTTTGGGAACTAACACAGTATCCCAGAGCTGACAACAGGGGTGTTACATTTCTGAGTCAATCCACCAGACTCGTGGCAATACTCTGACCATTCAGACATCAGCAGTGTCTCCACGTTGCATTCAGTCATGGCTTAGTTTGCTTGGAACCCTGCTGGAGGTAATATGAAAAACTGTGCCGGAAACTAAGTACAATCCCTAATGGAAAACCAAAACAACAGAGTAAAGTCAAGCAAAGTCGAGCTGATACCAAGTCGTGAAAAAGCCCTATTTGTTTCAGAGCTTTTGGGGATATGTACTCTAATAGGGTTAAACTCTCTCTAATGTTAATCACAGATGATCTGAGAATTTCAAAAACACTGTACTTGGGTTATCGTCATTTTAACTGGGTTGCCTACTGGATTATCGTACGCATGTTTGAAACAATGTACTGAATAAACAGTATTCAGTCTATTTTTCCAGATAAATAATATAAGCAGGAGAGAGAACATTAAGAAAGATTTGTTCGTTTCTATGACCTTAACATGCATTCAGCCTCTGTTACAAATTCACTGTCACTAGGTCAAAGAATGTGCATTATTCACTGCACATATTTTATTAAACACAGACACACATGCCTGAGACAAACACAGCTGGGCCGGAGTGCTGGAAGTGGAGTGTCATCATCTGTGTTTTTGAGTGTGTGTGCTGGCCCCATTTACCAGGTGTTGCGTTTGTCATCGGCTGAGTGGAGAGAGCACACTGATCCCTGAAGTAACACACACACACCTGTGAAATGGCCCGCCTGAGGCACACACACAAAAAAGGCACATGTGACATAACACGGACAGTTCAAACCTGTCAATCATGACCTCCAACCACAACACACATCACACACTCGCACCAGCTTCCCTTCTCCCGGGCCAGTAGATTATCTGCCTATCTAGTTACAAGCCCTCTCACCTCTCCGTGGCAAATTGGTTAGCCTGCCCATCAATCATCAGGAGCAATGTGAGGCTTTAAAAGCAAGCTCGCTAAGTGAAAAAACACTCAAATGTGGCATTTATGGCGACAAGGCAGCATAAAAATAAAGTTTTCTGTCTTTCTTTTCTGTCCTTTACCTGCAAGTTCAAACTCAGGGTATAAAAACTCCCATCCTGCCATGACAGACTTGTAAATCTCCTCTGACACAACACAGATACATATCATCATCGGAGTCTGGAGGACTTAAACTAGGCGGCTCCTTTACATCACAAACCCAGACAATAAACTAAATCTGCAGCCAGGCAAAATACAGTTCCCCCCTCATGCAGCGACATAAATACAGACACACTCTGAACTTGTAAGTTAAGGCAGTCCATAAAAGAAAATACGAGCTCTGGACATGAGAAAACAAAGCACGCATTAAGAGCAGCCTGTTTCAGACCAGGTGTCAGAGGACTGAAGAGCCAAATGGCCCGGGATTAGGTCCAACCAGATGTTGCGATCAACACGAGCCATGTGGAAGATATTTACACAACCTCTTTTGACCCAGACTGAGCGCAACAATGCTTTGTTTTATCTCAAGAGCTTTTCTTTTACATTGTCAGGCATTCACTGATGTTAATCTGGTGTTTCTTGACAGTAAACATGACAGCTGATGGATGTACACAGGCATTTCAGAGGTTTTGCCTTTAAGTGGTTTCAGGCAATGAACAAAACCCTTCATATTTTACTGAACTTTTTGGGGGGTAATTACGCAAAAGTGCCACAATGAAGCTCCGCCATCATTCAGTCTCAAGGCATTTATATAAATTCCTCAATAGCATGGTGCACATGTTCCCTTACAATGCAATATGGCTCTGGGGAAGCAAGAGAGAGCATGACATTGAGTGTTTTACATACAAAAGTATGCTAACAGTGCTACTCTCCCCCGCTGGGTCAGCATGCTCCATTCTTACCAATATTATGACTCTGATACTACCTCTGGACACAAAACAAATGTGGGATCAACCTTTCTACACATTACTGGAAGTGAAACACCAAAGAGGCAAAAAAAATTACAGCTTGAAACAGCAGTGTGCATGGGGCTAGAGATACCCATATTAAACCACTGCATATTAAATATTGTTAGAGGGGGAGTGTGTTCAAAATATAATGAAACAGAATGGACAATGACACGTTAATTAAGTTTGGACACAGGCATAAATCAGTCAGTTCATTTATTGAACAAATAAGATCAGATCACAAATTAAGTCACTCAGCTCAGGTCTCTCTCCGGGCCATCCACTTCAAGTAGGAAGTGTAGCATCAGAAAAGAGCCTTGGATTATAGTTGCAGAGGTCCTTTATGGGATCCTGGGTGGAGTCATCACGCTAAATAATAATTTATATTGCAAGCTGGTCGTCCGATTCTTGACCTTGCCTAGTTCTGACTCCCTGGCGACTGCAATGTGCCATATCAGCATGTTTTTGTAAGATTAATGTCACACCGCAGCCAGCCAAAAACCAGACATTCAGCTCGGACACAAAAACGACCTTGAGAAGAGCAACAGGTAGCAAAACACATCTCTAAATATAGGCATGTATTATCCTATCACTTGTGAATGTAAGCTTGATTTATTACTCACAGCACATGTGTGTGTCTCAGTCCGGGACCATTCTGATTCCCTCGCAACTAATACAATTATTCCAATTTGTCAAAGACTGCCTTAAAGTTCCCTTAGAGTTTTGGGTGAGCTGCATTTCTGAATGCAAACACACAAATCATTTACCACTATTTTACCTGGATGTTGCTCCCGAAGCCTCCTATTAAGTTTTTTTTAGAGAAAATAGGACTTGATAATGCGAGATCACAGAGGGACAATTCACATATAAGAAGGGTAGATGGGTTTTAGATCCACATCCAGTGTGGTATTACAGGCTGAACTGCAAAACAACCAGTGTGATCTCCGTGCAGGTGAAGAAACTGCCTCAGTTTATCTTCTGGTTGACAAAACATCTTCAACTCTCTTTTGTTGATATTATGCACATGATAAAATACCTCTTGATAGATCATCTAAGAAAGATAATTCATATGCAGGTAAATGTTCTTAAAGCTTTGTAGAGCTGAGTCTGTTCCTTTATTAAATGCTTCTGCTTAATACAGGGATAGGCTCACAATTTATGGTGCATTAGTAAACAACCAACTCATGCCAAGATAGAACCACAACATTATTTTGTTAGTTATGATGGTTGCCACGTCAGATCAGGTGTTCAAGGAGCCATAAAATTGTGCTGTGAAAAACAAGTACAACAAACTACAAGGTTGCTCCTGGTTACACATCACGACTGATGACAATACAGACTGCATTTACGAGACAACACATTTGTTTCTTACCAAATGTTATGATAAATGATGTGTTAGCTTGATGCTAAATGCTAGCTGTTACTAAGGTGTCTCTGCTATTTCTCATCAACACTTCCCTTTTTCAGTCTTTTGCTGTAGTTCCTCTGTGAAACATCAGAAAGGAGGGAGTGTTATTTTCAGAGCTTGACAAACTTTTCCTCGGTTTGATAGTTCCATCTCAAGGCAAAAACCTTGGTTTGTTTGCATCCAGACTGTAACACATGGAAAGTGCTCTGTACTCTCATTGATCAACATCTCTGATGTGACAGAATAAATCAGAGAAAAGTGGAAAAAAAAGGTAAACTCTCATCATGAGGCACCCCAGACCCTGTCATTACTGTCATTCACAATGACACAGTACAAGAGATAAAGCAGCCAATTTTCCTGGCCGATGGGTTCTGAAACCTCTTTGCCAGTCTAGCAAAATTCATGCTTGAATTGTGCACCCTGACCTCTGGCATTTGGGAGGTTTCAGGGGAAATCCACCAGCAATTTTCAGGAGTGCAGATGTGAGAACTGCCTGTTTCTGAGCACGACACTGTTCCGATGCCTTTAATCATGTTTCAAAAAACACTGAATCTGACTCATCCCTCTGAGCTTTCACCAAAACTCATCAAAAGCCTGAAACAATCCTGCTCTCTGTATTGTCATTAAACAAAGACATTATCTTTTTCCCCAAGCATGGTCTGCACAGATGACTAATCTACCGCCCTCAGGTTTTTCAGGGCCACAGTGAATCAAAGCTGAGCTGTAGGTATGGTATGGTCCGCAGAGTCCATAAACAGAGCTTTAGCCCCAGCTGTATCACAGAGCAGAGCTCCGCAGTCGCTGAGAGAGACTGATAAGTAAAACAAAGAGGCCAGCTGCGCTCAAAACAATGAGGGGAATGGGAAAGAGATAGCTGTGGAGGATGATCATGTTTTTGAATGTGTGGGTAGATGTGATGAGTGTTATTGTGCTCGAACTGTGTATGGGTTTGAGGGAACATATGTTTAAGGACACAGTGTTTCTTTTTATGATTTGAAAACAGTTGTTCTTTAAGTGTCAGAGTGGGATTTATCTGTGTAGTTATGGTTTTGCCACTGAAGGGGTTGAAGGGCTTCTGTGAGTAATAATACACCCTTGATCGTCACATCTTCTCTGAGGGAAAAGCAGAGAAAGAGAACATAATGACCATAGACTGTTTATCCAGAGAGGCAGAACCACCCATTTTCTGTCCACCCACTAATGCAACAACACAAGTTGATACTGTTCTGTATGCTGTTTCAAATTCAACTGAGTATTAACACAGACTCATTTTCACTGCAGAACAGCAGCTTTTCCACAAGGTTTAACTGCATCATGTTCAAAAATATATAATCACTTTTATTTTTGTCCATGCTCTCTTGGTTGTGGAGAGCTCCTCTCACTGTATTACTGACATCTAGTGATGAGTGATGGTCCAACGTGCAAATTAAACCTCTTATGTCGTCAGCTTCAGATCACTCTATAACTTTCCAAACTACTATCATTTTCAAACGACAAAAGTCTTTGCTGTGACAAACACCACAGACTGAGAGCCAGCTACACTATCACCTCTAAGTCCTTTATTGTTTGTTTTTGTTTTTTTTGTTTTTTTTTGGGGGGGGGGGGGGGGGGGGGGGGGGGGGGGCACCATGGCAGTAGAGGAGGTCCAAAACCGAGTACAGTCAATCTGACTTACTTTGGCACGACATAGAAGTGCATCACCAGTAGCTGGAACCAGTAAAGGACTAACAACAAACACTCAACATCAGAGCAGGTTATGGCTTCTTTTAGACACTTTTTGGTATCCACATTGTTGTTTTGTATTATTGTTAAAAATAATTCAATAGTTTGATTTAAGGTCACATATTTTAGTCCTGTTCTAGTTCCAGATGTTTCCTGAACACACTTCTGTCCCCCAAATCCTTTCAGTCATTGGACTTTGGCATGCTGATGAACCTCCCTGCTTTATCTCTGCTCATTACAGGCTATTGGAGTATAAATCCTTACAAGCCGTGAATGAACACGACCCTCTTCAAAAGTATCTAGCACTGTCTAATGTTTAGTGTGGCAGGACAGACATGTCTTGACATGTTCCAATGAAGCCAGCTGTGGGCTGACAAAAGACCTGGTAAGTGAGTGTCACCCATCTGGGTAAGGTGGCATCGTCCCTAGTAACATCATCAGGAGATTCTTTGGAACGAACTGTTTGAGCAAACATTTTCTGAAAGGTGGGGCCAGGAACAGAGGGAGAGAAGGGATTTTTCTCATGATGGGGGGTTTGTCCACAGGCCATGGAATGGCCTGGTGTGTTTTGTATAATATGCAGACACTAAGCCAGTGACTTGTGTTTTTGGAATTCTTTAACGGAGAATAAACTTATAAGGTTAAAAAATTAAAGCAGGGACAGAAGCCATATAATAAGGTCAACCTGAAGCTAGTGTTGATCCAAGTCAGCTTAAAGCATATAAATCTCAGTTTTTCAACGAAACACTTTTTAGGATACGTTGAAGAACTTCTTAATAAGCTAGTTTGACTTGTAAAGAGTAATTTTAACAGAGAAAATGTCCCATCCTATGTCCCCTTTGTGGAGAATCTTTACTTTACAATATGGAAGAAAAGAAGTGCCTGCAGCTGCTGTTCAGCATTTTATTTGACATCTACCCTCATAGCAGATTCACATTAATATGTTATAAATGTCACTGAATGGTACTCTCACTGCTGATGGGCCCTTTTGCAGGTCAAAAATCGGCATCATTATTAGCTTCATTGGCCTTCAGCAACAGCTAAAAACTCCTCAGTGCAGCTTTACACACAAAACGACCTAGTTTGTGTTTATTTAGTTGATTTATTCACTTAAGGTCACTCCACAGTCATTTAAGCATGTGCCTGGGCTCTTAGCTCTCAGACCACACCACCACAGAGAATAAAGGTCTTATCATGGTTCAATGAGTGGGTCTCTTAGGCCAGCAAAGGGTAACTAGACCCCCAGAGAGGACCCCTGACTCATGCACTTCACAAAAGAAGCTCCCATACAACGTCAATGAGGCTGCAACAGTGGATATTTGGGAAGAACGCAGGTGGTTAATTTCTCATTGACACAAATATAAGTCTGCACACTCGCCGACACACAAAACAAGAGCCGTGTACACCGTCTGGAGACATTCCCTCCAATGAAACAATCATTCAGAGTGCTACTTGTAGCCACTGAGCGATTTTCTGCAGAGTAATGACCTAACGCTTTCATGTCCAAACATAAGCGAAACACACAACCTCTCATTGAACCCCCGGGGGCCAAATATCACAGTCCTCACCACTGGAACTAATAGAGCACTTCCTGCATTGAAGCAGCTGCTCTGTTCTGTGTGAATGTGAGTGTTGGGTAAAAAAAGGAGGGTATTCTGTGGATGGATTCTTTAGATTATAGCAGGGGTCATGGTGGTCTGTTTCTGTATTTATTAGCAGGGAAACTCACAGCTGGGAGTGAGAAAAAAGCTACAGAGGGCTTTAAGACAAGCAACCTTGTACTTGGAGACACAATGTCTGCAGGACACCTGGTACACACATGCAAACACACTCACGGCCAGACTCAACCAGCATTTATGGAGCACGGGACTGTTGCTAGGATGGATTATTTTTCCAATATTTGAACAGTCATTAATGTATTAAAAAAAGATTAAATGTGACAAATGACAACATTTAGAAATATATTTTCCACAAAATATATTAGCACCTGGTTGTAATGCACGGTAATTCATCTTAAAACAGTATTACAAAAAATAAGTTAAAAAGAAGGAAAGCAGTAATGTAAGCTAGGGCTGGGCAATTAATCACAATATTATCATTATCGGGATATTAGCATTAGCATCAAACATGATCTATAGATTAAAATAAACCTTTTATTTGGTTAAGCAAGGTTTGTGGTGTAACTGCCCTAGTTTTATACATGTTGTTGTTGTCAAAGGAAGCTTAGTCTGGCTTGAAGATATTTTTAAATTTACGTCTACGGGTTAAATGGAGAAAAATTGTCTTGGATTCCTTTGAGATGTAGATAAAGGGGCTATAGCACATAGACTGGGACACTAAACTATATGCATTGTTTTCACATCAATATCACAACATTCAACAATATTTCCCAATCAGATTTACAAAACCTCTGACCTAAGTCTAGTCATTCCTTAAAATTACTGTGTGGCAATGCTTGATCCTTTGCCCACAAATGGCAGTTCCTATTGTGTGTTGCATCAAGCTAAAAGCCTGATGTCAATCCAGGTCAATCCCAGAATCCTTAAAAACTGGTTCAGTTAATTGACTTTTGAGGGCTTGCTTCCAAACAGGCAGATCCCTTGTTGTCAGAATAACCAAGTTTTGAACTGCAGTTAGATTCTAATAAAAAGCAAACTCTACGGGCACCTGTTATAGTTCAATGGCAACAAAAATATAACCCAGTGTAGCCTTTATTTTGTAATTTTTTCATTTTTATGTCTAAAGACTGCAAATCAACTCCTGCACATTGTCTAGATAACACAAATAAAGAAATCCTACAGTCCTGGTTTCTGATCAAGGCACCTATCTGAAGCAGCTGCCTGTGAGGTTTGCAGATTGTTTCAGAAAACTGTCAGAAACCAGGATAAAGGTTTTTATATGACACAGCATCCAGGTTTCTACTCAAGTTTTCCAGGGTGCAAAACTGCAGGATCCCGGTTCCTGAAATCGGAATACTGCAATTACACAGATAAACACAAAACCACTATACCTAAGAGCCCTGACTATAACCGGAATACTTGCATCCATGTAGACAGTTAATTATAAAAATGAAAACAATAAATCAAAGATGTATCACAGCATCCAACATTTTTGTATTTTTTATGAATAAAATGGACTACATGTCATATCCTTGATCTCTGAACAAACACTCTCTCATACACACAGACACAGAGCAGAGCCGGCTGTCAGGAGGGTGACAGTGTCCAGCAGACCATTCAGGGGTCTCTGCTGTGAGATTGTTTGTCTCTCCTATCTCCCTGATGGACTGGGTTGGTCTGGCCTGGCTTGACACTGGCCAGGTCTCCTGTTTTTTTGTCTGCCTGTTTCTCACTCACACGGCTCCCTCTACCTCTCCCATGCACGAAACCTCTTTCTCTACCAAGGAAACTAAATTTTTATAGTTCCCTTACCTCTCTAAAACATCCATGGTTAACTAAAGTGACATTACTCCTCTGTTGATGTCCTCGTTCTCACTGATGCTTAGGTTGAATAACATTGTAGGCACAGCATGAAAGGGCGACACAGCAGTTCCCCTCCTCTCCCCCATATGTCTGGGAAAAACCGCACACAGCAGATGCACACGTCTCCTTTACCTATTTTCTTCTGCTCTGCTTGCCATGTGGAAGAAAAAACGCTGATTATAAAACGACAGCTGAGGAGACGAGCGTCTTTCACACATGGAGCCAATAACAGTGGCCAGGTTTACACAAGTAGGGCTGGGTTAATTGAACCAAAAATCCTATATTGATATGCCATAGCTAAATGGCAAATAAAATTGATAACTTAATGCTTTTACCTGAATAAAACCCAATATTTATCTCATAACTTTTCTCTGTAATACATGATAACAACTGACTGTCACAATGCCACAGTTATAAACTTTGGAATGACTGTATCAAAAATGAAACAACATTGACACATTTGTTTCCATAACAACAAAAATATAGGTCCTAAACACCCAATTTGGGCATTTTTTACAATTTTAATCACCAAAAATTGCAGCCAACAATCTTTACTTTGTTTATATGGAGAGCAGTATCCTTGGCATTTGCATGCACAATAAGAGACATGGTTATCAGTGGTCCCATATGCATCACAAATATTATCATCCTGGTTTCTTTTCACTGCATTTTATTTAGGAAGGCACCCGTACTGTTTTTTAGACACAATTAACACATGGCATAAAGCTGTCAGAAAGTGGAACAAGCCAAGACACAGTATCCAGTTTTACACTGGAGCTCTCCTGTGAGAAAAAAAAACAGAATTCATGAAACCAGGAAAAGGCTGTATCCTGGTTTCTGAAATCAGGATATTCATGCCAAAAGACAATGATATGTGGATATATATTCTGTACTTTCTTATAGATAATGTAAATAATGGCATTTTAATCACTATCAAAAACATGTTTTTTAAGAGTAAATAAAAAATGTTCTCCTAACCTCAATATATGTAAGGCAGGATTTTTTTGCACAATTAAGACCAAGTGTAGTAGTTTGTCTGCAATTTTTAATTATTAAAAACAGACATTTTCTCAATACTAGGTGTCTGGGACTTCTATTTTTGTTGCGGTGGTATCAGACAGTTTTGAATATTGTCATGTTTTTTCCTGATTCAAAACAAAGTCATTTAATTTCATTTAATTTTATCTAACTCAAAAATATAGACAAATTCACTAATTATGGTCATTTAGCTAAAAAAAAGTTTTAATTTAGGTCCTCACAGCCCAGCCCTACACAAAAGTCAAAGTTAAGAAGGAAAAGGGGGAATCATGATCTATGCAGGTAGAGCTGAGGTCTTTTTTTTCTTTTTGCCACAAGTGGAAACAGATGGGAGGGGATCAGGGAGAGTTGAAAAAGAAAGAAACAACAGAAGGCTTCATTTCTTTGGCAGCTTGAGCCAGGAATGTAGCTGTTTTTGTGCTCAAAAAAAGATTTCAGGAATGTTTTCTGGTAGCATAACTGCAATCCAAGAAGTCAGACTGACACAGTGGACCTTTGAAAAAGAAAATCTGCACTTATGTGGCCAAATGATTTACACACAAAGTTGCGAAGACCTTTATGGGATTGGAAAGATGCTACATGGCAGTCCAATAAGAACTAGAATTTGGGCCACTTTTATGCAGTTTCACTGAGGCTGAACAACAATAACTGAACTAATGCTCAAGCAAAACATGAAAATCCTCTAAAATTTCACTAAACTGGCGAGCGTCTCCCCTGCAATCAGTACTTTTCTGTCCATATGGCAGCCGAAAGGAAGCAGGCAGACATCCCTCCTACCTCAGAGGACAAGGATGAAGGGATAAAGAGGAGAGGATGAGGCACCATCTGTACAGTACAGAGCCGCTCTGGGAATTAGGATGAAACACACACTGAAAAAAGCTCATTTTGCAGAAGCAGACACTCACAGAGATATTTAAATGACCACAGTTCACCCAGATAGACTAAAAGAAGTCCTGGTGCTGTCCTACCTCCTCTCTAGTAGAGTCCACTCTTCAGTCCTTTGAGAAAAAAGTCAGCTGCAGTGGTGCGGCTTCTTCTGCCTTTCTTATCCTTTTCCTTTTGTCCCTTCCTGTGACTCCACGCCTTCATATGTCAGGCATGTGTTTGCATTCCCACATATGTGAGCTCCAGTGTGGTGAAGGGGCCAGAGCCAGAGACACAGATGGCACCCAGATGGAGACAGAAAAAAGCAGGACGACAACGCTGCATAAAACACTCAGAATACTCTGTTTAATCTTCCTTTTCCTCCTGTTTGAAGCTCTCTCTGTCACTCTTCTTCTTCTCCTCCAAACAGTCTGCTTCCTCTTATTGATTTACTCTCTCAAACTCTCTCTCTCAGTGTGCGTCCTCGCATGTGCTTGCTCTCTCAAGCTGTAAGCCTCTCACTGTCCTGATCTCTCTCTCTCTCTCTCTCTCTCTCTCTCTCTGTGTCTAGCTCCTCCCCTCTTTTCCCACACACTCTCATCTCCTGGGTGCTACTCCAACGTCACAACCCGCCTCTTACCCACAACCACCCACCTCTCCAGTCTCCCTCTCCTAAAGGGCTGTAGAAAATTTTGCCAATAACTGTATGAGCTGCCTATTATGATGCCTAAACATGTATGCTTCTAAACACAACTTGGTAAATCTCATATCAGCGGGTCAAAAATGCCACAAAGATCCCAGATGATTAAGTGTTCAATGCTACGTGTAAAAGTTACATTGAGACTATGAAACAATTAGCAATAAAAAAAAATCTAGTCATAGATGATTTTACTAAATTCTTCTTGATTTCGTTAATTGTTCTTAAATAGGTGTCTTGCACACAAACTGCCCAATCCTCATGGGTTTTAAAGACACCAGAAATACAGTGAAAGTGGTTCAACAATTTGTAACAGATCAGGACTAGAAGTGGTCGGACAGCACAAATCGCATTTCTGACATTGTTTGCATTGTTACTATAAAAACTGTGAAAGTCTGCCTTGAAAATAGTTCCTGGATCTGCCTCTGGATTCAGATCATCACCAAAAGCCAATCACTTTTACCTTGTGCCACCAACATTCCCTGAAAATGTCTTTAAAATCCGTTGAGAACTTTTGGAGTTATCTTGCTCACAGATGGACAGACAAACAAACAAATGGACAAACACCAGCAAAAACAGGAACACCTTGGCAGAGGTAATTCAGCTGGGTTTTCCCTTTACAATTCAGCCTTAAACACTGTGTTCTGTTTCCTCCCAGGCTTTGCAGATAAATCTGAAAGAAAAAACTTTGGAAAGAAAATACAGGATTTAACTCATTCGCCCGAGGAGGACTATCAAGAGAATCCAAAATCAAAATCTTTTTAGCGGTCAACTACTAAATTTATGATCCACTACTCAGTTGCTGCAGATTTGTCGGCTGCACATCAATGGTGTGAATCTCCCATTCCACCACATCCCAGGGAAGCCCTATTGGACTGGGATCAGGTGACTATTAAGGCCATAGTAGTACAGTGAACTCATGTTCGTGAAAAAATGACAATGATTTGAGCTTTGAGACATGGCCAGTACCCTGCTGCAAGTGGCCATCAGAAGATAGGTACACTGCGGTTATAAAGGCATGGACATGGTCCGTGGCAATACTGACCACCACAGCCTGAACCACTGATACATCGCAGGATGTATGCATGCTTTCATTTCGTTTACACCAAACTCTAAACTTGAAATGCATCAGACCAGGCAGCATTTCTAAACCTTCTATTGTCCATTTTTGGCGAGCCGGTGCAAATTGTGGCCTCTATTTCCTGTTCTAAGCAGACAGGAGTGGCACCTGGTGTGGTTTGTAGCCCATCTGCTCCGAGATTTGAAGTGTTGTGCATTCAGAAATGGTCCTCCGCACTGGCTGTTGGCTTTGCCCCAAGCCAGTGGGAATTTGGTGCCTTGCCTATGGTCACGTCATCAGTTTTCAGAGTTGAAGTCACACTTCAGACCGTTTTCAAGCTTGGTCCAACAGGTAACAAGAATAAGCAACCCTACATTTCCAAGCACAAGATCTATTAGACTGAAATTCAGACATTCAGACATTGAAATTAAAGTTATCTGGAGTAATAACCTTTGACCTCTTTGTGATGCACTTTGTTATGATTTGACAAGATTATCTATTATATTTAACTGACATATTTCACTGTATTGTGAACCATGTTCCCAATAAAGCTTCCTTTATCAAAAAGAGCCTCCCCTCCCCTCCCCTCCCCTTCTCCTCACCCGTTCCCCCAATGGACCCCAGCCAATCATCGACTGCTGACTGGCTCCATTCAGACCTGCATCCACCGGCGATGGCCCTTGCAATTAACATAACTAATTGCTTTGGCACCTAAAGGCTAAACAAGAAGCTGTGCCAAGGGGGACAAAAGTGTGTGTGTGAGCATCTGCATGTGTGTGAGAGGGAGGGGGCTCCTTTAAAAGAAGTGGGGATCTCCCTTTAAATGTTTTTATACCTCCTCCCCCTCCTCCTCGCAGGCTTTTCTTCCATTCATGCCCTCTTTTGTTTCAGCTCCCTTAATGCGGCCGCCTCGCCAGGCAGCCCAACAGGGGAACACTTGAGGAGCCTGAATGAGTTATTCTTCTCGCCTGCTCCTTCTCCCGAGTGCTCCATCTTCACTGAGTTAAAGTTAAATCGCCGTCTGATTTATGCCTCACGAACAAGTGCTGCTGCAGAGACAATGCAGGTTAGAGATAATGGAGCCTGCGTGGCTGAGAATGGGTCTGCAGCCTTTATTAACGATTCCCTCCAACAGTTTGGTCCAAGATGGAGCACAGATCGTGGTGCTAAGTTCATCCTGAGTGGAGTAAACAAGACATTAATCTGCTTTTAATTAGAGTAGAGACAATCGAGAGAGCATTATCGACGTGCGAGAATCAACACACACTCGGCTGAGTAAACAAACAAGCAAATAAAAGCTGCCGGATAAACACTAACACTTCATTTAGACCCCATAGGGTGGTGCAGTAATCAGCTCCATTAAAGGAAATAAATTATTCAGTATTCCTTGCTCCTTTGTCAAAAGGTGTGCAGGATTTCTGAATGACTTTTCCATCAGATGCCTGAAAGCAGGTCTGTGATAAAGGCAAGCTTAACAGATTTTTGATTTTTTTCTATATTTTCTCTGTGACATAAAATACAATTGGAAAAGCCCAAGTTATGACTTTTAGATATTTTTCCACATCTGGAAAAAGGCTGCTGCTAACAAGTGGCTAATGTGGACTACAAAGTTTTTCAAAGACATTAAACTCTACTAATTTTGATCACCGTTGCAAAACAATGTCAGAATTGTAATCAGCACAGTCATGACAGCTCACTTGTTCAGGTCACATTCTGAAAGAGGTAATTATGAGACTTAAAGGTTGGAGGCTTGGTAACTGATATTCAAGTCAGTTCCTTTCCAACCTAACAAAAGCATTTAATTTTCTTCATTGTGTTTATGTTTCAAAACTGACAGCAGTAAAGTTCATCTGTGAAGATAATCTTGATGAACAAAGTTGACTGAGACATTTTCCTGAGAGAAAATCCAAAAATACTTTGAAAACTCCAGAGGCTCTCTGTTGAAGGAACCCCTCACAACACTAATGTATACATTACTGCTGTGTTTGCAGTAAAACTATGCATCAACATGAATAATAAGATGAGATATTAACACACCGCAGCTCAGACTGCATACCACTTGCTACAGCACAGTGTTAAAGATACCATGGTTCAATTGGAAAAGCGGATGCTCACTCTTCAGTCCAATTGACAGAGTCTTTCACATTTATTCCACGAGGTCATAAAATCTGTGCTGATTCACACTCAAAACGGCTTGGGAGAGCACCACACGGCACATTAGCAAAGCATATACACACATATCAAAGACACTTTGGCCCTGACCACATGGAGATGAAAACTTCTTAATTTTCAAAAGTTTTCTGTAAACACGGTATTGTTTCAATAAATGTGTCCGTCCCCATGAAAACACTAAAAATGCTGTAGTGTATATGTCAGGCCAGTAAATGGCACTGTATTGCTGCTGCAGACAAAAACCAAAACCAGAGAACAAGACATGAAACGTGCAAACAAACATGAATGTTAAACAAAACAAGACGAGGCATATGCTGTTCTCCATATTCACTTGGTGCTCACAGTGGTAGTAGAGGAGAATATCATTTTGTTGTAAAAGCCAAAACAAGCTCAGTAACGTGAACACGACACTGGATCCTGCCATTGTTTCTTATGTTGTTAGGGTTAGCACATTAGGGGGGAAAGGGCTATGAGATCAGCGTTTCTGAAAATGTGCATATTTGTTGTCCACACAGAAATGCAAGGGCAGAGTTTTGAGGTTTACTCACTCTGGGAGACCCATATGATAAAATCTTTTGTGGGTACTCCTTAACTTGTCTCCATGTGGGTGGCCCCTCACTCTAAAGCGGTCTTGTCTCTCGCAGAGTCCACGTACCTCCTTCATCCCAATATCAAGTCTCTGTTACTACCTCTAAAGAAAAAACATATAGGGGCATCACTTGGTCCCCCTAATTCCATCTCCAAAACGTTCACAGTGGATGTAAAATGTCACAGTGATATAAATATTACACCTTGATGAAGCAAAGTCACCTCTTAACACTGACAGGGGCCTCACTTTACATACCATGCAGCTAATGGCAGGAGCAAAGAGACTGGCAGGGAGTATTTTAACAGATTTTCTCCCACATTTTGCCATAATCATCCATTTATAAAGAAATCTGTGAAATACTATTAAATTAAGCATGTGGATGCTGGGCAGTTAAAAAATTGGACTAGTTGCAGGCAGTCACTGGAGACGTATTGTTGATGCAAAGTGTAAACGCACATAAAGCAGTCAACCTGGCAACTGGTCACTAACCACAGATGTCAGTCTGGGGAACTAAAAATGAAAACAAGGCCTGGGACAAAGTGTTTCCCCTTTTCTTTGTAATCATACGCACCTCTGAGCACCACTGAATATCTTAAAATGTGATCATTTCAAAGTCGGTGCTTTCTACTTTAATGTGATGTCGATTATTTCCAAAGTGTAACAAAAAGAGCAACTGAGGGTTTATGGGTTGTAAAAAATTACATTTAAGCGAATAATCACCCATAATAACCTCTATGTCCCCTCCGCTCCTTTTATTCAGGGTGCATCTGGTCAGCCAGCAGGCTCACAGGCAGGGCCAGGTGGCAGTGAGAGAGGAGCAGAGGGAGGGGGTGGAAGAGATGGAGGAAGGCCTTGCATCTGAAGCTACAGTAACCAGCAGGCTATTATAGCACATCGTAGGTGGTGAGCTGAAAACGACACCGTTAAATGGACAAAGGATACAAGCAGACTCAGATTTAAGGCCAGGTGTGATGACGCATGCAGGTGGCAGAGGAGGGAGCTTACTCAAAGTGATCTGTTTGATTTACAGCCGGCTGAAAAATCAATTAACTCTTGTTACACTCCGAAAGGATTCACAGCCTCAGCTGCAAATGTTGATCCTGCGATGTCTGCAAAAACTAGGAAATCTTAAAGGGAGTGCAAGATCAGACTGTCATCAAGGGGGAAGTTTAGGGATGTTTCACTTTTGTAGCAGACATCAAAATCAAAGTCAGGTGCAAAGTAACAAAAATATAGATATAAATATGTTATCTCACAGCAACAGATAGTGAGTATGTTTATATACAGTAAAGATGGGCTATAGTTAAGGCTGAAAAGCCATTTAATTGGACTAGTGTCCTTGTATGTGCACAGGTCATTCTCACTAAACCAGTGATAAACTGCATCCATGATCTTTCTTAAATATCAAACAATTACAATAAAATCATAACATAACATTATCATGATCATATTAGCCTCTTTCTTCAATAAAATGTAATTTACACATATACACTCTTTTATGTTGGGTTTTCATACCCTTTTTTGCTGAAATTCTCATTGTTAAAAACACTCTCAATCATTTTAGTGAATCTTTGATCAGATTTTAGGTTCAATGTACTTATTCAGTGTCACTAAAAAGTAATGCACATTAGAGATTAGTTTCTGTTGTAAGGTAAACCATGATGGATAATGCAGTTTTACTTTCATGCTACATTTTTTTTCTGTGAAAGTACACAGCATGTGTGGATGTTTTGCTCTTTCTCCACAGCAGAGGTTCTCAACCACTGTGCTGAAAACTAGTTCCAGGCCATAGAATATTTTGTACTGAGCTGAGGAAAAACAAAAGTAATCATTTTACTACCTCTTTTTAAATAACTAAGACCACAGGGTATTTTATTTTTGTGTGGCTTGACTAGGCAGACTTTACACTCAGGGGCCATCCACACAGAGACGAATTCCGGCGTATCTGCACAAGTTTTTAAGGCGTTCCATCCAGTCAGATACTGCGTTTTAGGGTCACGAAAACACAAATTTTTGAAAACAGAGTGGATAAATCTGAAAACGCCAGTTTTGCGTTTCTGTGTGGCCAACAAATACAGATGGCTGAGGAAACTATGATGTCTTAGCCCCATCTTTCTCTTAAACCACATGCTCGAACCCTGACAACAGCCAGAATACAGTGACGCGCTTGTGCTGCAGAAGCTACTGAGCTTGTTATGGCCTTCACAGCCAAAATCTTCTGCTCCTTTATGACCACTGTTCGCAACAAGACACGGAGAACAGCATATACCAGTGTTTGTTGGCATTTCTTGAGATGTATGTGTGCTCCATGTCTTCTTCTCTGGTTTTGGTGTATGTCTGCAGCAGTGTTACAGCGCCACTTACAGGCCAGGCATATGTACCACAGCATTTTCAGTGTAGACAGACACATTTCTTGAAACGGTGCCACATTTACAGAGAATGTTTAAAAAAAAAAAAAAATAAACGTTTATGTCTACATGTAGACAGGGCCTCAGGCTCTCTGTCTCTGTTGCCGACATGATGCACAAAAAAGTAAGACCAAAGACAAACTCCCTATTAGTCCTTGTTCTCTTATACACCAGTGCCATGAACGCATAGCACAATGTGTTTAAGAGGAGGACACCTGAGGAACATAAGAGCACACAACCACCTGACGTAGAGAGCTAGAACTCAGGACTAACAAAATACAGAACAATTATCAATAAAGAATCATATCAGCTCATACTGATGACAATGTCTGTATCACTTAAATACTGTTTTACCACATTGCTCTACCTTCCTCTGGGCTTGGAAGGTAGAGCAGTTAAACTAGTTAGTTTGCTTACTGGTGAATTTCAGTCAACTGTGTTCCCAAATGTCAGTGTTAAGCAGCTGATAAAACCAGAGTGAGTCATTAGCCCCACTTACTCTGACTTTTCAAGCCATAATATTCATATCCTTGAGATGCTTCGCTCCAATCTGAACAGTGCGGAGAACGAAAGAGGGGAAAGAGTTCTCGTTTTCCAGAGAGGTAATATCAGAGGTATAATACTGAGGAGAAGGGGGCACGCAGACTCAGTGCAAAACAGGAGTGCTATGAGAAGCTGTCTTTGTCTTTGTGTGTATGGGGAGCACACACTATGTTTCGTGCATCTAGGCCGAGTGGTGTCATGAATTGACACTGCTACTATGCCCTAACAGAATTATCATATATATACAAAGAATATTTCCATTTGTTGCAGTGCTTTCGGCAGTGTGAATGTGTCTTTGTTCAGGTTTATTAACAAACCCTTGGCTCCCTGTCATCCTGTGTTATAGTGAGTTATACTGTGCACTGAAACTATACTGTCTTCACAAAACTGAAAGGCTGATGAACAACCTGTCTACGACATAAGGTTACTGAAAAAAAAAGATTAAAGTAAAAACCGCAGAGGACTTTTAAAAAGAAGTTACTCTCCTATGATGGACCACAAAGAACATAACTTAAAGGATGAAAACCAGGTTAGCTAAGTCACTTCAATTTTCCATACTTAAAAATAAACATTAGCCTCTTAAACAATTAAAGAGGTGATAAATAAAACTGGACAAAATGTTACTTTTATTAGTCAGTGAAATGTAGGGTGCCCTGTGTTTGAACAAAACCCCTTAAGAGTAGGGTTAATCATTATTTGTGATAAAAAAAAAAGAAAGAAAACAAAACATAAAACATAATAAAAAAAGATTTTAAAATCATTTGATAGAGTTATTTCCTTGGCACATGGAGTGTAAACAATAGCTTGTATCCAAATAGTAAACTACTGCTACATTGTAACGTTACCAGGTCGCTGCCCTGACAAAATATAAAACAGTTTGTATGTACAATGTTAACTCCTTTACTGTAATTCCTAGAGACAGCCTGCCTCCATTTATGTAAACCTAGAAAGCCTGAAGTTGGTCTTAACAAGGCCTAACAAAGTGTTTTGGTGGGTTCCAGTGTCTGCTAATCCCTAAAACACTTTAATCTGTTACTTCAGGACTTCCTGAATCATCAACAATGCCCCAGCATTACCTGAAGCAACATGACCCCAGTGCAGCCCGTTCCTGCCCCCCTTCAGCTGTAAATCAGAGCAGTTCCTAGTCCAAATCTCTGCTTTCACTCAGAGGAAACCTGAGAGGATGATAGTCACAAAATCACAGTGGTAGTCTTTATGTGACCAATCAATAGCAACGCTACAGGAAATGCTGTATTGACTCAGAGGTAACACTGAGAGGGTCGATTGACTGCATGTGTGATCACTGTAAAAGATCTCATAACATACACAAGTGTCACGTTGCGATGCCCTCTTCTGCATGCTATCATTTACTGTACTATGCTTTACATATTGTCTTCATAATTGAAAGTTGGCTTGCTGCTGTATGTCTTTTTTTACAGTTATCTGCATGCAGCTGTTAGCTATTGTGTGTGTGTATGTGCATATGTGTGACTTACAGAGAAAGAAAGAGAGGGAGAGTCTGCAGCATCTGTTTCTGTTCACACGCTCCCTCGCCAAACTTCCACTTTTAGACAAAAGTAAACAGCACTTTTTTAAACAAGAAAGGATTGAAAAAGAAAAGAAGAAACAAGGAGTAAGCGATTCTAAGATATGATGATAAAGTCATAAAAAGATATGAATTGCTGATACACCAACATGATTCTTTAAAACATGGATGTGTTACTGAAACTGTAAATGTTGTTACGTACAGAGCAATATACACTTTTGTTTCCATGCATTTTGTCACTTCTATAAAACTTAAGACCATTAAAAAAAAACAGGTTACCCTAAAATACATTACAAAACATGACAGCTATGGCCTTGGTAACACTTTCATGCAACCTAGAACAAACTGTAACTGGCCTCTGACCTCATCCATGCACCTATGACTCACAATCCTTTCACACTTCTGAATTAGTGCATTTGCATAAAGACAATGTTTTCTTAGTGCAAATTATCATGACAATTGGTGCAGCCAACTGTGCTCTGTAAATGACATTCAGAAGAGGTAAACAGAAGCCAATGACCAAGTCCCATTGTATGCTGATTAGAAGTTGATATATACGGTTTCACAGTAAGAACGGCAAACACCGAGAACAATGGGCTCTGTGAGTGTGGGCATGATGCAACAAGTGAAAAGGATAAAGTTACAGTTACCAAAAGCAAGCATCCTGTATTTAGTGTAGTAATAGTCGTAACACTTATGCCCCTGTGACATTTTGAGCAGGACACTGGGCATGCTTCCCATACACACAAAGCCAGACGCATACATAGCTAGCCGTACTCCAACTTTAAGGCCGAGGTGTAAAATAGAAGATGTTAGTGAAGAAGTAGCAAGATTTTTTATTGAGAGAAATTTGGATAGCAATACTTGGGACTTTGAATAATGAATAAATGATTATTATTATTAATAATTTTTTTTTCTTCCTCTTTTCATTATTTTTTGCATTTATCTAGTTATTATTACTGTTATCATTTATTCTATTGTTAAGTAATTATCTTTTTTATCTAGTTGATGTTATTTTATTTTTTAAGCTAGTATTTATTTATTTTGATGCCACATATATATACATTCTAACTGTTATCAATTTATTTTCCTCGTACAATGTGTGGAACTGTTATTTCTACAATTGTCCCTTTTGGTGCTATTATTATTATCATGTATACACATTTTTTCCCATGTTTTATGTTTTTTAAAATTTTGTTTTCTTCTTCTTCTTTTTATTATTATTGCTATTATTATCTTTTATTTATTTAGTTTGATTTAACTTGGGCTTTCTTTTATTATTATTGCTGTTTTTTTATTACTACTATATCCATGATGTAACTAATAAAAAAGTTATTATCTTTCCTCACCTTGTGTGGCAATATGTTTTGTTCTGTGCCTGCCTGTTGGAAGTTTAAATTCAATAAAAATATCCTGAAATAAAAAATATGTATAAATCATAGAAACAAGTCTTCCTGGTAATAACTCATTAATTGACCAAAATACTTATTTTTTACACGTGAACTGAGGCTTTGAGTGACTAACAGCTCTCTGCCGGTTGATCACATGCTGTGCGGCTCTTTGGATAATGAATTATTTTTGATTATTTCGCCCAATCATCAGCGTGTTTCGCTCCACTGTTTGGGATCAATACATATGGTGCCTCACTTACTTGATACATTTCCCACATTATGATTGTGGAAACACCAATATCTAACTGAACTGAACCAAACTGCTTGGTTGAAACACACCCTTGGGGTCTTTATAGGAAGGTGCTAAAAATTAGGACAAAGTCATTTTTTACCATAACCTATTTTTAACATTGGCAATACAAATAAGTACATATTGTACTAAACTGGACCTCACCATTACATCACAAAGCATAAAACTTGTATGTCAAATGATGCAAACCTGGAAACTTTACAGCCTTGTACCTTCTGTTGTTTTTTTTCAGACTAATCAAAAGTGAATGGTTCTTGGCATAATCACTGTGGGGCATGCATAGAGTAATCAAGAGTTTAATTAAGAAGTTGACATTCGAGAGACAATTGAATCCTTGCAGCACTATCATGCTGTGTTGGTCCAACTTTTACAGATTTGACTGTACAATTCCAGCAGACTGAAATGTTGACATGTACTCAAAGTTCAGTTTTTTGTTGAACATAATAATTCATTATTTCCCCCAAATCATGTGCAAACATGACTATATTGTCTGTTTTATTGCTTCACCATCATCCCGATGGACACCCCAAGAGTTTCTTAAGATTTCCTCAGCTGTCGTAGTGCAATCAGCACAGAAAGTGAGGATCTCTCTTCAGAAGGTTTGTGGAGCAACAGGCCACATCATCGACTAGTGTGGTGTTGTGAAAAAAGAAACTCTATCCGCGCCCCGAACTGTGAAGGAATCAATTTCAGAAGTGAATACAGCTCACACATGGTGAGACTATCTAGTTCCCAGCACTCACAGAGGAGTTTGAGAGCGTAATTCTGGACGGTGGGATTTCACCAAGAGACCTGCTGCCAATTGAGTGTGAAACGATGACAGAGGCTTTCATAGACAAAATAAAATAAACTATGCTTTGTATTCTTTTTCCAGCCGCAACTTCCCTTAGTCGAAAGCTTCCAACTTCCAGCTTCCATCTTCATAGCGTTAATTCAGACTTTGTGAGAGTTTGTGTGCATGTGTCTATGGTGTGAATTTGGCCTCATCACTTATGAAGCTCATCTGTCCTTATATAGTGCAGACAGAGAGCCAAAGCAGCTGATTCTAGTCGGATTCCCACCAACTGGACTTCCTTAGATAGTGGATCTTTATGGGAACCAAGAGACTTGGATAACTTGTACAAATAAAGATAAGATTGACAGACTGAATTGAAAAAGAAAAACAACAACAAGCATATGAAGACCAGATGGCTGCCACATGTATGATCCGCGTACACACGAGAAAAAAAGTCAACCATTGAGAGGCAAGCTGGGATCGCTGTGCTTTCTGTTGATCTGATGTGAATTAAGCAGAATTACATGCCCAAAAGTGTTCGGAAGAAATTAAAAAGTAATTTGTAGCCTTTTAAAAACTGATCCTGAGAGAGGTCAAACTGGATTGGATCGAAGAAACATTGTTTCAACAGCTATATTTTTCATCTCAATGCCTAGTTTTAATCTAGCCTTGAAGTGCAGATGGATCAGCCTGATTTAAAGTCTGTAATCAGGTAGATCCATCTTGCCAAGCTCCAACCTACAATGATTGTGAGCGGTCCAAAGTGGGAAAGACCAGTCAACATCCTTTAGAGCAGGATGGGGTGGAAGTTAGGAGAGAGACAACAGCAAGACGCGACTAGTAGGACAAAGATTAGCATAGATGCTAATAGCTTCAGTAGCAGTTTTATCAGATCTTGGCCACATTTCTTTATTAAATGAAAAAACAAGTACCAACACAACAAACTTCTCAATAGTAAGGATATTTTCACTCCACTACATGTTTTGCCTTGAGTTTGATCTATGAGGTGGCTCACGTTCTGTCCTTCACACCACCGCAGTAGGGCCCACCTACGACATAATCTGATTGGCCTGTAATGACTGTTATTGACAGAATGATTGTCCAATCACCTGTCAGATATGCTTTTGAAAGGTTCTGCTCATTCCCGAACACTTTCTATGGGCTCTTTCCTAGATGGACTAGTGAAATATATTAAACGGTCCATCTGGTGCGCCAGGTTAGTTTTACTCAGACCTACACAATAATGCAATGTCTTCAAAGTGCTTGTAAATAAGTGGTCGGTGTATGTACATGTCTAAATGTACGTGTGTTTACATGCTGGGATATCTTACACTTAAGAATTTGCATTAAACATTGTGAAATGTTTAATGCAAATGTTTAATGCAAATGCTTAATGCTTTGAATGTACAGGGTTGTTAACTTCCCCTGCAAGTGAAACCTGGTGTTCCGGTACAGAGAGTGGCAGCATTATTTGGTGTCAGCCCTGGTAATATTTCCAAACTGAGAACCAAGTTCTGTGAGGCTGGTGAAGTCAAAGACAGACCGCTAAGTGAGTGTCCTAGGAAGACAACACCCCAAGAAGACCTGTTTCTGACCTTTGCTTCAGTGAGGAACTGTAGGCTTTCTTCAAGAGGAAGAGGGGATTTGGCACATTTTTGGGCAATTCCCACACGTTTAGCTGTGTTGTTAATCCACAAATGCACCGTCCTTACAAGTTGTACCTCTTTATGACTAATCAGGCTTTCCAACAATGTAAAATACAATACCAGCTGGCAATATTAGAGGGGAGAAATAATCAACCGAAACATGTCTTCTCATTTTTTGTAGGAGTTTATCTCTGTGGCTTTCAAGGGATGTAAACATGTGGCTTTACAGAGGAAAATTAAAATCCCTCTCGATGTATGCTGACAGATTCAAACATCAGATAAACTGCTACTTCATTCAACTGAGCTGCAGTCTACTAAACAAAATTGCTTTGGATCGTTTTGGCAATCTTGTTTTGGCAATGTCAGTAGATAATCTATCATATTTCAGAGCTGAACAAAGAATCCAAATATTTGCCAACAAAGAGAAACAACCCAAATGGATTCTGAATCAACTCTTGGCCAGGTCAGTCAGGTCAAAAGATTGACTAACTGCCTGCTAATAAGGGCTTGTAGAAAAATTACAGCTTTTGGCTCCTGTGAATGCTAACAAACAGCATGAAAAGTGTGTTATTATCTCTTAGAATGTTTACTCTCTTTTGCCAGCCTGTATCAGATAAAAAAAATCACTTGGTTGATCAGTCATGTTATTACCGTTTCCCACCAAGCCTTGTTATTGCTGCCCTCCCCTTTCTAACAATCTTGCCAGCATGCCCCCCCCCGCCTTTCCCTCCTTCTCATCACTGTTCGTTAATCTGATGCAGCCTTAGATTTCCCTGCCTGATCTCTCATGGCTACATTTTCCATTACATCTTCTGTAGCGCATTTATCTAATAGGGACATGCCATTTACCAGGTCCGTGTCTGTTAAAGGGCATATTTACTGTAAAAAAACAAACGAACAAACAGGGAAAAGTGCATTAGAGATAAAGTGAGATGCTTATTGGTGGTTATTCCGTCAGTCTGTACATATCTGATAAATGATAGGCCATGAAAACAACAGATTTTACTGTATATCCCTTGTTTAGATGGGAAAATCTCCAAAGTGGTGAATGACAATGAAAACATGAGATTCCCATAACATTGCTTTTTCCCAGTACTCACAAACAAACACACTTTCTTGTACCTGAGTGGTCTACAATGCAAGACACTCTTTAAATTTGTGTTTAAATCAAGTTTTGTTCCCCCACTTCATGGGTCACCATGGTTTTTCCTTGTAAACAAATGTTCTTTAAGTTTACACAGTTTTCCTAACCAAAATAGATGTTAAGGAAATTTCATGCAACAATTGCAAAGGATGAATCTGAGCATACATGAAACTATTTGTCCTTGAATAGACTGTGTCCTGATGTTAGGAAAGCTGGTTTAGAGGACATTGAGAGTTGACTGAAATAATAGAATCAAGACTTGAATTTCAAAACTGGAAACAGCTTGTACACTGCTGATGTCATATTTGCCATCCAGTCTTGGTGAAAAATCTTGAAACCTGCATTTTCAATACTTGGTAAGCAGCTGTTTTCCTCTCTGCCGTTCAGATGCACCAGATGGTTTGTTGCACAAAACCATCTGAGGAGCCATCCTTGCAAACTGTTCTGCCCTTCAAAGAAATGCTTCATAGGTGATTGTAAGAACCATCTGCCGATCAGCATCAAGCTTGAACCCATCAGAAAAATCTTTGGTGCTGTTCTCTGCTTGTCCATCAATGGAAAACCCCTAAAGTCAGATGAAACTGATGCTGAACTAGCATGAATGGAAGCCTCTTGAGCAATTGCCATGTTCTTTTGTTATTTGAACGGACACTCTGTACTGATGACACACATTACACAGAAATCAACAACAGCTGCTAATAAGAGGACACATACTAACACCAAGTGGCAGTCTCTGGTGTTGCAAAATGAAGCCAACATGCAATTGCCAAAAACTGCAGTACGTCCAGTGCCTGCTTGAGGCTGACTGCAAAAAAAACCAAAGTTGTACCATGTTTATGGGGAACAGACTGTTATTACAGCTGATATAAACATATTTACGGCCTTGTGAAACAATCAGTTTGGGACTTAATACTCATAAGAGCTAAAGTCTTCTACTGTATGGGTGGGGGATTGTTTTAATACTGCCCTTGTTTGATTTTATTCAGAATGTCTGGTTTTGGATAGTTGGGGATATGACTGGTAAGGCCCGGCAGTGCAGCTACGGGTCAGATGGCCTAAAGCAACACCTTAAAGCTGCAGTAGGCAACATTGTTTTAGTATAACTGAGTAAAAATTTTATAATATCCTCCAAGCATAATGTAAGTCAAGTGGTCTGAGACAAGCAATAGGTTCTGCACCTCACCATGGCTCTGTGTTCAGCCTCTAAAGAATCAGTATCGGGACGATGTGCATCAACCAATCAAAGGTCAGCTCAGACCACTGCGTTCCTATTGGCTGTTCTACTGCATATGCGCGTTCCCGTGCAGCAGGCAGAAGGAGTGAGCAAGCGGCAATGGCGGACGGTGCACCAGGTAAAATAGCTATTCCACTATTGGCTACAACTGCCTACATGCACACCGGCGGAGACGAACAAAACCTAACTCAGATGAGACTCAAAAATTAACCATTTTCTGGCTTTCTACCTACTGCAGCTTTAACTTGGCCTCATTGTCTATCAGTTTAATCCAATTTCTGATTGAGATGGCATTTACAGTATGGCTGAGTCTAAGGACTGGCCTGCAAAGCATCCCACAGCCTAATTTGATATTAAATGGCTGACTTTCAATGACTTCGTCCACTTCTTTCTACAATCAATGACTAACATGTCAGAAGTTTTACATGTGCAATATGATATTATTTTTGGACTCTCTGCCAAAAACTATACTATGTTGCATTACGGTTTGACTGTGTAATCAAACTTCTAGCCCATTGCCAGTACCAGTGTCTAATGGGCAAAATAAGCCTCTAGAGACAGAAAACAGCCAGCAAGTAGAAAAGTTGGAGTATAAGTAGTCTGACTTAAGCTGGCCTTTCTAAAATATATATCTCAAATATTGTAGTCAAATATATCTCAACGTCAGACTAACACACCTTGTTACTGTAGTCATAGATCTATTTATTCTTGCAGGTGAACACTTCAATCACAACCAAACTGGACCAGGTGCACTGCCCATGCTCCACAGGTTATGTCCTGGACTATCACCTAAAACTTGGTATGCATAAATGCTAGGCGTAACAGATATTAAATTGTCACTGATCATCAGAAACAAACAACAAATCATTACTGTTATTTCAAAGAAGATCCATAATAACTACTTAAGAGAGGTCATACCACCATCTTCTGTATCAGAGGGTGCATACGTCCATCAAATTAATTCTGCCCTTGTGCATGTATACAGGGACGAGGACAATAGTGCAATTCAGTTGCCCTGTCAACCTTGACTTCATAACCCCATTTACACTTGGAAAAAAACCCTGAAATTATCCAGTGAGCTATATGTGTGAATGCAAACAGCCAAGTTTTCCACACTGACTTTAACCGGATAACTTCCTCGCGCTCTCTAGTATTTTATCTGTGTAATGTTCAAGTAGGCTCACGTCTGGACGGTGCAGTGACTTATAAGGCTAATTCATTGAGGTGAATGGAGAGGACTGATGACATCATCCTGTGCGAGCAGCGTGAACCAGGAAAAGAGAGACTTGACAGGACAGAATAAAAACAACAGCAGAGGGAGAAGTTTATCTGACTGTAAGGACGGTAACACAAACTTAAATTTGCGTCTGGACATCGGAAGTGTTGTTTCCACTGCACACATCAAACTTCTGCATTACATATGCTCCAAAGCGATCACCACCGAGTCTCTTGAACATCCAAAGAGTGCTGTTGAATACGGAGATTAAACTCTGGAGCTTTCTTTCCTTGGTGTAATCGCCATGCTTGTAGTGATGCTGCTTCATATTCACCTCTGTGTGCTACAGTGTTCCTCTGAACTCTTTAGTCGATGCTACTGGTACAATTTTTAACATGTAACACTGAAGTAAGGATATAAATTGTTCGTCCAGTATCACATTATAAACACTGACTTCCGCTGCTTATATTTGATGTCGTGTGCTGCCTATCGGGGACCCCCCCACCCCTCTTCACCACTTTTCCACCATCCAGCAGGGCCTACTTCTTGCTGAAAGGAGCAATTGTGAACGACTATGTCAGTGAGTTACCCAGGAAGGCTGCTCGGGTATTATACATAAAATATCAGGGTTGCATGTGTGAAAAGGGCTAATTGTACATGTAAAGGTGCTTTTCATCTTTGATACCAACTAAACTCAGCTACACTCTGACTGATTTGGTAAAAGCCACTTTGTTTTCCATGACAGTGTACTGGTAGTCACTCATTTATATTGGCAGGATTGTCATGGTGGCAGACAGTATGTTGACTCTCGTTCTGTTGCTTATGTCAGAAGATGAAAATCCTTCCACAGACAGTTGCAAGCAACAAGAAAATAACAATTCACAGAGGAGATTGGGAAGTCACACAGGGGTAAAAGCTGATGACAGGGGCCGTTTATTAATGTATTGGACAATTAACCACTGGTGCTCCAGGTGCCACCACTCTCTGACAATCTAATGGTTGATAATGTCTGAAATCCACATTTAAGAACAAAACATTTTGTCTTAATTCTGGTTCACGTTTTACATGTTAATGATCGCAGAGTATGTTCACAGTCACTAATGATTAAAAAAAACTCTTTCTGTGTAAGTTTTCACATACTGAGAATCTCTGATCCACCTTAATACTCACTCACTCTGTCTGAGACACGTTGGAGTTCCTATTAGTTTAAGGCTCTCTTGCCCCAAAATATTCTGAAATTCTGCACATTTGCCTGCTGCAAATACCACTGTGGCAAGTCATTCCCTTGACTCTAGCTTGTCTGTGTAAAAACAACATTCAATTTTGGATTGGAAAGAATTCTTCCAACTGATTTTTAGGAAATTTTGAGGGCACTTCTGACACAATTTATGTTCCTGATGGTCCCTAGTGGCTCTTAACTTGAAAGGAGAGGCCATAAAACAGAAAACACATTTAAATTATCTTCAAAAGTTTATTTACTCCCCTGAGGCTCATTCACAGCTCGTCCCAAAGACATTCAAAACAAATGGGTGGCTGGTCAGAGGAGTCCCACGGTGCTCCAACACAAAACAACCACCGACTGGTACTTTACCCCCTCCTGACATCCCCACTACCCCAAAACATGCCCCTCCCCTTCAAGTCTACCCCTCTTTTCCCCACAGTCCACTAGCCCAACCTTGCCCCTCTCCTCTGTCCTTCCACTCCATGACCATTGTGCCCTTCTTTTCAGGAATCCCCGTATCACTCAAAACAAATGGCTCCCGTATTTTCCCTCTCTCTCTCTCTCTCTCCCTTCCCTCCTCCTTTCTCCTATTTTCTCTCTCTCTCTTTCTCTCCGTCTCTCTGTGCCGATGAAAGGCAGGCATTGAGCCGGCAGTGGCATTCCAAAACCTCAGGCCCCGGCTCCAGTGTGTCTGGCTATTCAACACTGCTGGGAGCCATTAGTTTAAGTAAGGTCTGACCCGCCTACTCACCCACGGAAAACCCTCAGATCTCCTGTTACACTCGGCATACAGAGGGGGGACACACGGCTGCGTTCTGGGTGCAACGAGTGTGTGCATGTGCATAAAGAAATGGCAGAGACAGCTAGAGATGAGTGAATGTATGCAGTATAGAGTAAGGAGTATGGGAGAAATGCATGCATGAGTGTGTGTTTACAAGCAGAAGGGAAAGTGGCGAATAAGGAAACTGCGTTGGTATGAGACAGACAGAACGGGACAGCGGCTGCATGTGTACTTCAAATTTACGAGCCGTGGATCTCACGCCTACTTGGCTGCATCTTCCTTAAGTTTCCACACAAGGAGGCCAAGTGCGTATCCAGACGCCAAACCCTTCTCACCAGTAACTCCGTCTTAAACGATATTCAACAACCACTCACTTTTCAAAGCCTCTGCAGCCGCTCCTGTTTAACTTATGTAGCAGATATGCCGTCAGGGAAATCCATCCATCGACAGTGTTCGCAGTTTGATCTTTAAATGCGGCAATTTGGTTAATTAGAAAATGATACAGCGGATCAGAACTTGCTCTGTGATGCCAGCCTCACCCAATTGTCGGCACATAAACATGAATGGTTCCCATAAACAACTCCATGTTTGGGAGAAGTTGTGTTTAAAAGGACGGAGTGTGTGTTCGAGGGAGCCCACACACGGTTCTCACAGATAGACACCACACACTGGACTGTCTGCTCAGTAAAACAGGCTTATTTTAGTCACAATAAACTATATTGTTCACAGCTGGGTAGTAAAAGATTTGTGACTTTGACACCTTTTATGAGGAATTACTGACTGTTCAACTCAAATTGATCAATTACATAGTTACAAGATAAGCAGGAGTCCTGATGGAAATCCTCTAAGTGTGAAACTAATACTGGCTTGTTCCATCTGTCATGGCACATTTTAAGGAAAACTACTCCTTGAAAGTAATTGCTGAGGTGTTGGTTTGATGGAGTGGAGGGCAACCAAGCATGTCCCATATGAGCTTCTGCCGGCCCAGATTTGAATCCAACCTAGAGCCCATTTACAGAATGTATTCCCCTACTCTCTGTCATCCCCTTTGACAAGGCTACCCATTGTCTCTCCTATCAATAAAGGCATAAAAAGCCCAAAAACATACAGAGGAAAAACTAACTGCCAATAATTTGGCAGTCCAATAACAATTGGACTAGGATGTACATCTGAGAAATTTTGCTTGATGCTAACAATAACTGAAATTCCTGTTGTCCAGGCAATTATCATTATTCAATCACTTGACAAACATCCAACCTACAAGCCGACTATTTCAGATGCAAGACTTCAGATTTATTTTCTCTACTGCCCTGCCAGCTTTTCCGCCTTTGGTACTGCACTCATGCTTTCAAAAAGGACGGTTGAAGTGGGATGTATGAGGTACATGGCATTAGCCTAAACATTAGCAAAAGTGATGGAGATCTGCTCTGTGTCTGTGGAGGTATAGTGGGCTCAGTAGCTAGGCAGTACATCCCTGGACATGCTGCAGTATTTTTAGCTCCATCTTATGCCTGGTGCCCCAGCAGAAGGGTGGCAAAAAGACTGGACAGCAAGAATTAGTAATTATCCCTATATTTGACAGTGGAAACACCTATAATTGCCTACCATATGCAGCTGAACCAAAACAGACTGCTGGGTGGAAACACAGCTTAAGGCTCTGCTCTGATAGGTTGACTGGTCTACTTTGTGGTAATTGGCCATTTCAGCACTGCTCTGCGCCATTTTGTCAGCGACTCTGCATTCATTCTACCGCCTCTTCTCTGCACTGGGCTTGTCACCTGGAGCCAATGGGCTCAAACTGCAGACGAGACTATTCTAAGACGTAACACTTTAAGGTCTATTTGGGGGGTTCAGGGGAACAAGCTGTTTTAGGCAGCTACTGGCACTGTAAACAGGGGGAAGGATCACTACATAAATAACAATGAACATAGAAGATTCAATTATTGCTGGACTCAACCAAATAACATCTTTGGTTATTGTTGTGCTTGAGAAATTAAAAAGTGCAATTGAATAGAATTTTACGATATCACCCAAGGTTTAGTACTCTAAACCTCATCTAGTATTTCTAATGCAGTATTTAAAAAAATAGGCAAACAGCTATCAGCCTTGAGGAAAAGAAGCATACAAGAGGCTTAAAATTTCATCACTTTTATCAAAGGAGGAATGCAGTTTAAGTTTTATATCGAACCTCATACTTGGTTTTTATAATATAGATTACTGTTTGATGCGGTGATTGTAATTGTGGCAATATTGCGAGCCCAAAAGGGAAAGAAAAACAAAAATGGCCCTCTGTTTAATATTATAACAAACATGACCCTGCTCTGAGTGTTAAAAAAGGAACTGTCTTCTCTGAAACTAATTTGGGTTTTTCAACTCTGACTCTTTATTTATAACTAACTGTACTTGAAACTCTCTGCTCTCAGTCTTAGATTCTATATAAACCTTCCTTTTTTCCTTCTCTCCTCTCCAGGCTGTAGGAGCAGCTGTGTTCTCTTCCATGACGATGGCCACACCTGTGATCTGCAGGTGGTTCATCTGGCAGCGGAGCTACGAACACCTGGCCAGGCACAGATACCGCCTGCAGGCTTTACTTACCCTCTGAGTGTGTGTGTGTGTATGTGTGTGTGAGTGAGAGAGAGGGAGCAAAGCCTGCCGTTATCTTCCCTCAACTTTAATTGAGCCTTTCAGAAATCCCCCCAAACTCTTGCACACACCCGCACACCCACACACACACACACCCCCCCACACACACCCACACACAGACACACACTGAAAGACATGTGCTAGCATTTCCCAAGGTTAAGCCTGAGGGATGTTTGGGCTTGTCAGTGTAGCAATACAGCCCTTTAGTTGGGTGTGTGTGTGATGGTGTTACAGGTATATTTACAGTTTAAGAACAAAAATCCTCTAAAATAGTTAACCCTTAATTAGCTGATTAAACTCAGTCAGGTATGTATAACAGCATTAAACTAAGACATTACTGGTCTTTTTGCCATAAGAAAAAAACAACTCAAAATCCATACAGGACATGTATCATGGGGCATGAGGTCGTCTGACTTATTTTTATTAGTAATTTTAAGGTATGAGAATCTTCAGCAACAGAAACTGGATGGAAACGTCATCAATGACCTCTTTGGTCTCAAGACCTGCCCTGTATTGTGTTTGCTATGTGCTCCTTACAAGTTGTACATGGTATTGTTAAATGGGATAAATATTTAGCTGAAAAATGTTTCCAAACTTTTTTGAGGAGTATAGATACCTGTTATAAAAGCATGGAACAACAACAGACATTCTTGGAATCTATTAAGTCTAAATAAATCTAAATAAGTGATTCTCTTTAATAATAAAAAGGGCAGTTGCCTGCAGTCCCTGAATAGCACTGTAATGAAAGATGATGCCAATATTTGTGCAGTTTTAGGAAGTGCTCTCCTGACCTTTTCTTTCTTTTGTTACTTTTTTCTGTCTGTTACTAGAACGGCCAATACTATTTTGTTTTAAAGCCTTTGTTAACAAAAAGTATCAAAGTACTGACAATATTTACAACCATCCTGACCACTATTGTGACAGGTTAAATGCATACCAAATGCAAGTTAGGCTGAAAAACAGTTTGCCCAAAGAAACCAAAAGAAACCAAAGAAAAGTCTGGGAAACAAACTGTTACATGACGCTTGTGTTATTATGATGTTAGAGCTGAAAGTCACTTGGAACTCAGCTGTTTAACAAGCTGAAACTCAGTGAGCTGCTCCTAGCCAGCCAAAAGTCAGCTGGACCTGAGCTGTATGTATTCAGCCGTACCTTAAAAAGAACTGAGCTGTATTCAGCAAACTGGAACTCAGTCAGTCCGTACTGAGACATATTTAGCTGAGTTTAGCTGTAGCTATACTGCATTAACAAGCTAAAACTGAGCACGCACAGAGCCCTATCTATGAGGTCAGAACTAAGCCTTGATGATATGGCCAGACCTATTTCTAAACTAAGCCATAGCCAACTAACCCAAACTCATCTTAAACTGAGTTGTGTACGTCTAACCAAAGACATTTTACTTGCGTGATGGGAGGTGCTTGTTTTCACTTTTGCGAGCATGCTATCTCAGAAAAGTCTTAACCTTTAGACTGACAGCATGAGGCATCTCAAGCATATCTCCTGTGCAGAAAATCTTGTGGATAGGAGGCTTGCCTTTTTTTTTTTTTTTTACGCAAGTCAGGGATGTCTCTCTTATCAAGTCAGAGCTTTTAGACTGCCAGCGTGAACTGCATGTCCCACATCTCCTGCACCGAAAATCTTGTAAATAGGAGGCTTTCCTATTTTTTCCACAAGTTGTGCATGTTATTCGGCTAAACAAACAATGAAATGAAAAATAGAGACACGTTTATCTAAATCCAGCAGGTATGCATGTCCTCAGCAGTAGAATATGATAAAACCATTTAATTACACTTCCTGTCGGTGCCTGTCAGAGTTATAGCTCAGTTTGCCACCTCTGTGAAGAAACTCTCCTTGTTTGTACAGAATGCTTTAATTCTTTAGGTTCCCCTAGTCAGTTATTCAATGAATCAGGTCCCTTGTTGGTAGATTTATTGTGGTCCTTCCTAAACTTCAATAGAGGCTTCTTGTTGGGATGAAATTCATGGAGAGGAGATAGAGCTGTGGCAGCAGGGAGACGCATCCACAACATAGCATACACATGTGCCTGGTATGAAAGCCACGGCGTCTCAAGCCGAAGCTGTTGTCGAGTGTCAAACTGCTTCAAGTTATAGCTACCTAGCCAGACCTGTGCTATGTAGCATGGTGCTTATGGCATCATCTGAAGTATGAACTCTAGAATTAAAGATGTTTTAACTGGTCTACCCAGCGGCATATTCAACTAGCAGATAGTCAGCTGGACAGAGTCATTTATATCTATCTACCAAACTCAGATGGTACTCGGCCATGTCTACCGAGACGTGAGTCAGCCAGAACTGAACCTAATCTATGAAGCCTAAAATCAGCTGGAGTGAAGCTGTATCCAGTTAGCTCAAACCCTATTTGAACTGAGCCTTAGCCAGAACTCAGCCAAATGGTATGGTGATTTGAGGTTTGTGTTGTTTTTTTTACTGTAAATCGGAAAACTATTGTTTTGAGAGCTAATTTTGTACAGTTTTTGATTTCTTTGTGACAGATTAGAGTTACACAGAGAGACAAAATATTTTCCATTCCAGCAACCGAGTTAATAAAAACTGACTTAAATTTGTTGGCCAACAAGTCTTCTAGTTTATGCAAGAACCAACAAATACAAGCTAGTAAAAACAATGTTTATTTAGGGCTGCCCTACATCCCATTTTTTTTCAGCAAACTTTTTAAGACCAAAACATGCAAATCTTTCCAGCAGAACAACATGGTGCTGTAGCTGCACCTGCCTTGTTGTCGCTTTGCAGACCCACCACTGGTCTGACATCCCGCCACAGAGCTCTGCGAGGACAAACAGGCAAAGACAACAAGCAGAGACACCAGCTGAGGACAAGACACATAAACAACAGCAGCCAGAACACATTCCACCCCGGGAGCAAGAGCAGACACAACGCAGCAGTACAAGTTTTTGTGTGCGACAAGAGAGCGAGTGCTGTTGTCTGACAGCAGCAGGCCCAGCAAGAGAGGAATCAGATCAGGGACAGATGAGGTGAACTTGACTAAAGTCATAAAACTCACAGCTGACACGTGGGGACAAGAGCTACAGAGTGATGTTGGCTCAGGCTAAGATCCTCTGTCACACTGAGTGTGTGTGTGTGTATGTATGTAAGAGATAAACCGAGGCACATCTCCTATATCACTTTCAGACAAGAAGGGGAACAGTCATCAGACTCCGCTCTATGTACTTGTTGCATATGCTGTACATACATTTAACACATGTTCCAGTAAATACTAAATCACTGGATGATGTAAGGCACTATAAAACTACAGAAGCCTGAAGAGGACATGCATGAAGACATTTCAGTCTGCTCTATCTCACCATGAAACAAAAAACTTCAGTTCTTGCAATCTTGCCCTAGTAAATGAATTAATGAATAGGTGGATGATTGGAAAAATGTATTGAAAGATCCTATTGATAGATGGATGGAGGGATGAAAGGATAGACGGATAGATTTCTAAATAGATATGCGGATGGATAAATGGCTAAATGGACAGATGCATGATGGTTTTATGAATGGATGGAGGCATAGAGGAATTTTGTGCATCTATATTTGGACAGATGCATTGATGGATGAAATGGATGTGTGTATAGATGGAAAGAGAG
Organism: Cetoscarus ocellatus; assembly: GCA_037902135.1. Lineage (NCBI taxonomy): Eukaryota > Metazoa > Chordata > Actinopteri > Labriformes > Labridae > Cetoscarus > Cetoscarus ocellatus. Next base: position 631,338 of record JBAMNC010000993.1, read on the forward strand.
TAGATAGATGGATGCATGGATGGTTAGGTGGTTGGATGAATATGTAGATGATGCACAGAAGAATGAAAAGATAGATGTTTGCATTGATAGATAAATCAAAGTGAACAGTTGCATGGATGGATTGATAAATGGATGGAAAGATGATGTATGCATGGATAAATGGATGCCTGATGGATGTGTGTATAGATGAATTGATTGATGTGGATGGATGATGGACAAATAGATGATGCTTTGATGAATTGATGGATGCATGGATGGATGAATAAATGGATACACATGTATGCATTGATGGATTGACGGATGAATTAATGGAAGAATAAATGGATAGAGATATGTATGTATTGATGGATGGATGTAAAGGTCTGTTGAAGTAGATAGATGGATGCATGGATGGATGAATGGTTGCAGGATGGATGCATAAATGGATGGACCGGTTGATAGATGGATGAATGATGGATGGCAAGAAGGACAGACAGATGATGCACGGGTAGAGTGATGCATGGATGAATAAATAAATGGATAGATAGATGTATTAATTAATGGATGGATGTGATAGACAAACATAGGTCTGTAGATAGATAAATGGGTAATGGATGTATAGACAGATTACTGAATGTATGGACTGATGTCAGTTGCCATAGATGATGCAGGATGGATGGAGGGATGAATGGTTGCAGAATGCAAAGATATATGGTGCATGAATAGATAGGTAGATGGATGTGATGGACATAGATGGATGTCTGGATGGATAGATGGAAAGACTGATAAATGGATGGATAGATGGAAGGTTAATCTTTTATCTTACTGCAGCACAAATATGCTCTATATTTTAACTTCTTTGGGATTCAAAAACGCTTTCATAATTTCTGTTAGCCGCTAGCCCGAGAGCCTCACTGCAGTTACCTACTTCTTCTTTGGCCCCTAACTTCTGCTCGTTACCCCTCATCTGTCTCACAGGCACCAATGTGAAGAGACATGAAGTGTTGCAGTGCTGAGTCACATTAACAGATACCTGATTAAAACACGGTATTTTATAAATAGAAATAGTTATTCTGAGATATGCCAATAACTGGATTGCACATGCGAAGATGACAATATGTTGCCATATCCATAATATGCTCCACCTCTAGAATGTAAGCTTTTTAAAAGGGAAATATTTGAGTCTATCTTGTCAAACCATGACCTGAGGCTTCTCTCACACTACCTTTAATAAAAGCTTATTCACAGTTGGATGTCAGCTTTCTTCCCAGCGATGACAGACAGCTGCAGTTGGTGTCACAGCATGGTGTTAAGAGTGCAAATCAAGAGACAGACGAAGACAAATAAAAGAAGACAGAAAAGTTACAGGTGCTGGAGAAGATATGGAATAGAGGGCAGGTAGATGATGGAACAAAGAGGGAAGGATGGATGAAGGGAGGCATAATGACCAGCAGGGTGAGAAAAAGAAACTTTGGAGGAAGACTGGAAGGCATGGAAAAGGGGGTAACAAACGCTAACTCCTCTTTGTCTGTACCAAGTGGGAAATAATAGAACGGGGGTTAAAGAGAGAGAGAGGGGGTATTAAAAAGTATAATGTGCTGATAAGTTCTTTTCACTGACCACTCCAATTCACTCCAAAGTGACTGGGTGCTTTTGTTCACTCCACTTAAAGCAGGAGACCGAATAAATGCCTGCACACAATACTGATAAAGGATACATGATCTTTTTTTTCCTCATGATCATTTAAACGAAACAGAGGCAAAAACACAAAGGAAAGGTTTAATCCTCTTTTGCTTTCAAAGGACATATGACAAATATGCAAAACCAGTGTCAGACCCTGCAAGCTGCGTTTTTTTTGCAATTGGGCAAATGTGTCAGAGCAATGTTTACGCTACCGAGTGACACCTGAATGAAAGGGGCACTGCTGCGGCTGGTGGTGTAACAAAATGACAGTGTTAACAGCACTAAGGAGCCAAGTGGAAAGCTGCGATCAAGATTAAAAAGAAGTCCTGAGTTGGTTTGTCTTTCAGAAGCGAGGAGGCGATGTTTTGTCAAGGGGGTGGGCGAGCGGCGGACCCTCTAATAGCCCTCGTCTCCTGTACGGCTGGTATTTCTAAGGATTGTTATTGGCGTCCGATCTTCGGCACAGGATCACATCTGGATCCTATCCTCACAGCCGCTCCATGCAGCGCCGTGCAGCAACAAGAAACAGCTGTCCAAAACTGGCTTCAATTAGCCTCACATTCTCCCTGACAGTTTATCCCTTTCTACTCTCCTTCTTTCACTTGTTTTTCTTTCCTCCCTCTAACGGTTTGGTCACTCCTGTCTTTCTCTCTCTTTTTTTTTTTTTTAAAGCTTTGCTTCAGGTTGCCACAATGTCTGCAGGAATAGACAGGGGGCTGAATTGGAAACAGACAATGGGACAGAGAGCTCAGAGGTCTCACGAAACAGAGAACATGACAAATCGCATCTGTTTGAAGAGACTGATGATGCGGTCTGCAGCGGTTTGGGTCGGGATTTAACACAAGAGGGAACTTCATAACGGGATGCAGACATGATATATATTTTTGTTTCCTGCCATTGGGTTGTAAAACTTTTATTACAATTAGGGTTCAGTGAAATCTTTAATTTCTCAGCATGGGATGTTTAACCCCTGAATGTGCATCGCCGAGGGAAATGTCTAGCCTGATTGATACCTTGTGTCAATCTACCCTGTAGTATACTCTGTAGGTTTGTGCAGCCTTGAGCCTTTACAGAAACCTAAGCACATAGCCTGATGAACACCTGCAAAAAATGAAGCTATGATTCAAAACAACAAAACCACAAGTCCTGTGACTGGCACACTGTTTAGCACTAGCTGACTGCCAGCCTCTGAGTAATATCAGCAGGCATATTTGTATACTTTAGTGTAAAAGCATGGTGGCAAGAGACAAATCTACTTGCCTTAAAAGAATTATGGGCATTTCCTCATCCACGTCTCTAAGTGATAGCACAAGCTGCCCATTCTGCCTACACTAAACCAGCAGCTGTACATTCTGACTCTTCTGACGTCTTCTCTCTTTGCATCTTTGCACTAACTGCAGAATTAACAAATGATGCTGATCATGTATCAGCTTCAACTCCTTACATAGAACATATACCCACACACAAGTGTGAATACATACCATAAATCAGTGGTTTGTGCCACAATCAGCACTCCCTGAAAATGTCATTAAAATCTTTTGAAAAGTTCTTGAGTTATTAGCAAAATTGTCGAAAACTGCTCTCTTTCGCAATGTTAACAAATCCTTAAAGAATTCCTGGATTCACATCTGGATTCAGATCAGCATCAAAATTGTTTCACCTCCTCCTTATGCCATGACGTTTCCTGAAATTTTATCAAAACCTGTCCAGAAGCTTTTGAGCTATCTTGCTAACAGTCAAACAGACAACCAGACTAATGCCGCCGAGACAAGACCTTTCATGGGGGAGGTAAAAAAAAAAATTCACAATGAGGTATTGGAGAGTGCACCCTCTGCACCTAAACTACAACATCTATCAGCACAGTCAGCCAAAAGTCACCAGCTAACACGTTCACTCAGTAGACCATTACATCAAAACAATTCCTACACTGCACAGAGGAAAATATTGTACGAATGGAGCGCAGATGGTGCTGAAGTTGAGGTCTGACTACTGGTCATCAGTTGTCAGCAAATACCTGATGAAAAAAACAATTATTAGTGTCATTGGCTACATTTACATGAGAGCTTTAATTCCCCTTTAATTCAGAATAATACTTAAATCCTCTTTAATAAGATTAAAAATGACTTTGTAAACACCTATTTCCAAATGAAAATGACCATTCCAAATTAAACTTAATTCCGAAGTAGGTGGCTGGTTTATTCTAATTTTAAATCTGAGTCGAATAATTCCTAGATCATGTATACGTTTCATTACACTTTAAATTAATTCTGGTCATTCTGCGCATGCTCGTTCCCTTGTCCTGTCGCGATGACACACATATTCCGTGCTGACGGGAACAGGATGGCCGCCCGAAAGCAAGTGTTGGACTCGAGCCGAGACAATTTATTTAATTAGAGCCTTAGAAGATTTGGAAATAATGAAAAGAGTGGATGGACGTAAGCATAAAAATGCGGAATTTTTCAAAGTTGTAGCATCCAAGTTGGATGAGGTTTCCCTGACAGAGACACTGCAGGTGCAGAACTGGAGTTTGTTTTCGTCCAGCAGATGTAAATATGTCACATCTGCCCCCTGTCCAATCAGAACCAGTCCCAACCCCCAGACCTTAAGCGGAATTGAATAAAGGCGAATAAACGTGTTTTCCATGTAAACCTCAATTTGGAATTATTATTACCATGTAAACACGAAGGAGAATACTTTAATTCCGAATTATTTAATTCTGAATACTTATTTCCGAAATAAAAAACATCATGTAACCGTGGCCACTGTGACGCCAGCGGATGCAAACATTAACACAGGGACAAAATACAAGTATATCCTCAGCCTAAGTCAAATCACACCTTTGAGAAGGTAAATAACCAGTCAAAACCACAAGTTCGGGTTGGCTCCCGGGGTGGCCAATCAGGTTTCAAAGGGGGCCCCATGCCAACCTTTGTGCCCCCCCCCCCAACCCGAAATTGCCCCTGTGTGACAAATGCAATTAAAGTGTGCTTAAATCTTCATTCTGGTTCAATATTATCACTCAAACAGAGGATGCCAGATTCTTTGTAGTGGTTCCCACATGTGGAGCACCGGGCAACAAAGTGACCCCCATAAATCCAGCCTTTAAACATCTCTTTTGCACTGAAACCACACTTTGCAAACACTTAAGCTAGATCCAGCAGTGCAGTACACTGAACAAAATGTTACTGCTTGTGAGTCATTAATCAAACTCAGCCCAGCTCAGATATTGTTCAGCTGCACACCATCTTGACTCAGCTAAACTGCAGCAGGGGGAATCCAGCTTCGATTGGTCCTGTGATAGGAAATGGGAGCCAGATTTTTCTTTGGGAGCCGATCTGATGGGCTTGATGAGCAAATCTGGAAGGTTCTGCAGTCATCGTTGCCTTGGGGGCCTCCCGAGTAAAACACTAACAGGTGGCAGCGCTGGTGGAAAAGACCCACGCAGAGAGCAGAGGGAGTGAGAAGGATACTGGGCGCAAAGCCTGACACACACAAACACACACCCAAGAGAAGGCGAATTACAAAAACACAGGCAACCACATGCATGATGACATATATTAATGTGCAGCAGGAGACAAAACTATATCATTTAATGCATTTGCACAAAATCCCATCACCCCTACCTTAAACTAAATATTCATGCACGTAAACACTTTCATACATGCATGCAAACAGCCCACAGAGACACAAAATGTTGCAGAGGTGACTCAGAGAAGATCTGCAGGCACCTCTTTCCACCTCCAGTGCGGTGCAAATTCTCCCACATGGCAAAACACAAAAGGGCCCACGTCTGGCAATGCTAACAGCCCACTCAAGCCAAAACCAATTAGGCCTCTAATGCAAACCTGCAGGGCCCCTTTGTCGTTTATTTCCCCTTTTAATGTCAGAGGATTGGAATCTGACTCTGTAACCCACCCCGCAGAAAAAAAAGGAAAAGAAAAAGCAAAAGGGGGAAAATTATCGAGCTCCAAACGGTCCACATGTTTTTAGTAGAGCTAATTGAATCAAGGGAGGATGGAAATGATTGACTGGTGCAAGCAATGTTGAATCGACATGCTCTTTAACACATTTTCTCCTAGCATGCATGCAGCAATACTTGCTCCTCAGAGGGCTGGTTAGCTCTCTGAGTAACCTCATCCTACTTGAACAACAGTTACAGAAGAACAGAAGAATGTTTTGGTCATTTTTTAAGTTTTTGTGGAAGCAAATTTTCCAAAACAAAAGCTGAGGCCAGTTTGAGAAGTTCAAAAATGTTAACCATGGAGAACTGTTCTACCCACTTTTCCTTGACCTTAATGAAATGTGTCTCAGCAGACGAGGAAAGGTGGGAATACAAGAACATGAAAAGGCAACAGCAGTGATGGGGCAATCCAACTGCACTTGGACGTTAGGGTGGGTGGATGTTATGGTTGTGACACAAGCCAGCTGTGTAAAAAACAAAAATATACAGTGGGCAGACCACGAAATGCGCAACTAATACCTTGGGGTTTCACTGTGTCATATGCTTTGTTTCAAGTTGTATTCCCCTTTCTGAGTGTTTTACATGCCTCTTCCACGTGATAGAGTACTCCTATACAAAGAAAATAAAGTCTGTGTCATCAGGACTTCTCCCTTTCCTCCCATGAAAATCATCAGTAGCTGCCCAGAACAGCTGATTCCCCAAGCTACACCAAATAGACCCACCACTGTGACGCCCTAGCACTGTAATGTCAATAGTTAAAGCCCACTGGCTCAAGAAGGTCTGACTGAAGTTTGGGGTTAAATTAAGAGAGGAATGTAAGTTATCATATGTGAGGTGTCGAGGTTGTCATGTCAGAGAGAGACAATAATGTGCTTTTAATTGGGTTCACAAATTCACTTCTGATTACTGCTAAAGAATGTTCACAGTCACTGATTCATAAATAAATATGCCAGTCATTACAAACTGTGTGCCCCTGATCCCCGTTCTCAAGTCCACCAAGGCCACCTTTCTCTCATGGGCTCAGCCTGATCTGATTGGTTAATCAATCTACTCTGTGGTCATTGGGTAGCTCAGTGCTGCACTGTGCCATGTTTTCAATAACTCTGTATTCATTATGCAGCCTCTGATCTGCATTGGGTTTGTCAGCCCAGGCCAATGGTCTTGAACTGCTTACTTAACAATGGTATGAAATCACACCCGTGGGCTTTTTCGTAGTGATGGTGGTGGTGGGAACGAGCTGTTTCAGGCAGCTACTGGTGCTCTAAACAGGGGACAAGGAAAAAGTTCTGATGCTGTGGGCATATTTCTTGTGCTCAAAAGTGCTCTTTTGGATGAAGGAGACATATAAAACACACTAAAGGGCAGAAAATATCCAAAAAAACAAGAGATAGGCTCTCTCAGTATTTCTCTGCTCAGCCCTCTTTCTTCTCAGATTTAAGGGCATTTATCATCATTTGTGAGATTTAATAAAATTGTTTTGCAATTTGGAGATGTTGATGTTTAAAATGTACAACAAAGCATATTGATTCAAAGAGTTGTGGCTGATGTTTCCCTCTCTGTTTTTTTAAAGGATGGTGTAGAGTATCTAGAGCAAAGAGTCAAAAAAGAAAGCATGCAGCTCCTTTGCTTGACTTCAGGAGAACTTCAACAGTTTTTATCATGACTGATATCAACGCACTTCGGGGTCATTTCACACAGTTAGGAACCTTCCTAACGAAAAAAGACTTTTCTGACAGACCTTCCTTATCCTGAAATACCTCATGTTTCCAGGTTTCCAGTGCTGCTGCACCCTGGTGGACACTGTAACTTCATAATCATTACCGTCTGCAGCACAGTCATGTCTTTGTCACACAAAAAAGAAAACAAAAAGGGACCAATCAGGGGTTCTCATGGGAGTCCCTGTCCCTGTAGAGATGCCCTAAGGCACTGCTGACCCCACTTGCATGGCAGGACTGTACTATTGACCCCTGATGTAAAGCAGAGAGCATAAAAAACTCCCTCCTGGCATCAAGCAGCAGCTCCAGCCTGGTTTCACACCGCCTGGTGTTTTTGTCTTAAAGCGCTGTAAACTCCAGATGGTGGAGAAAAAAAAAACTTTGCCTGGTGGATTAAGGGCTCCAAATCCTCCGCTGAAAAGACACATAGAGCCCAAAGCTGCTATTCAATCAAATGGGAGCATAATAGCTGTCTTGTGTGTGTGTGTGTGTGTGTGGGGGGGGGGGGGTTCTATATAAGGGATAATGCATCCAGTAGAGTGTGTGTTATGCATAGTTTATTCTCACTCTTTTAATGGATCCTAATGAGCGTAAGATCTCGGCAGTAAAAGGGATGACGGGGGTTTTGTTTGGTCATTAGAATGATTTGATGGGATCTGAAGTAACACTTTCAAAAGGTCTCCTCTGAAGAATCAGCCCGCTCTGGGAGAAGAATCAGAAGATAATAGAGTGGTGAAGTTTATTCTTTCCACATTATTAAGCATGGATAAAGAAAAGTTGGGCTATATTTTCATTGGGAGGAAAAGACGGCTCATTTAGCAGGGATTCTGGCAAGGATATATGCAAAACACAACAATTAGATTTGGAAATATGTCGACCCAGGATGTGCAGGTGCAATGACACAACACATATAGACAGATACATACTGACATGTAAAAGTAACATGGCTTATTTTTACCCCATTTGTTACAATTTGAAATCTACTCACAGTTTAAAGCACTTGGCACCCCCACCATCCTCCTCCAGCGGTTTTCTTCTTCTTTGCACAGAAAAAAGGCAGATCGGAGTGCTTAAAAGTCCTCCTGTTCTCTTCTTCTCTAAAAGAAAGACACTTTGTACACTCTTCAAAATAAAACAGAGTGAGCTGACACTGCAGGAGTAGACGTTCGGTCCCGTTTCCTCAGCAGGCACCAGGTTTCTTTTCTTCTCTAACACAGTAGAGACTGTTTTGCGTGGGCGGTACTAATTGTAAGCATTTAACCAGAAAGCCAATAACGTTTCTGTTACAGCAGGAGAACTGTGTCTCTGTAATGATTAACTCCAAGCAGCAACAAGAGGACATCAGCTCCCATAATCCCCCCGCAGCAAGCAGAGGCAGACACACTTCTATTGCCTCCAGCAAAGTCGTTCATGACCTCAACTTGTTGGTGTATTGATTTTGTTTTTCATAGCCAGAGTCGGTTGCCTGGGATGCCTGCACAAATTGTCATTGACGCGAGAAGGCAAGGATACGGAGATGATGGAATGAAATATGATGGATTGTAGTTTATGAAGCTGCAAAAGGGTTAAAGGGTTTCAAATCAGACAAAGATTACCAATACTCTAACAAGGATTATCAGATTCCAGTTAAGAATAAGTAGAGGGATAAATAAGAGTAACACTTTGCAGTAAGATACACAGAATTTGGCATTTAACTAGGTACAGGATGAGAATCCAACTGCTAATTAATCTAATCAAAAACTGGCAGGCTTACCAAGTAGTATACAAATATCTATCAACTTGTTGACAGAAGAATATGTATGTTAACACTCATAATCCATTGTAAAATGTTTAAAGATAGGTAATTCAGGGAAAGTAACAGCTTGTTTACAGGGATGAAAAGGTAGCTTACTGTTGCTTAATCTACTCTAAAGTTGGTATCATAAGGGCAAAACACTAAACTAAGAAAAACAAGTATAAGGACCCAAATGCAGATAAACAAAAAAAGCTTTATTTTGAACTAAAAAGGCTCAAAAACCAAAAACTAATCTTTTACAAAAAAAATCTCAAAATACAAAACAAAGTCTCTTATAAAAGTTCAAAATCCAATAAATACCTACAAAGAAGAAGACACAAGAAACACTGGCAACTTACACAGGCAACGTGGCATGGAAGACGGATGAACCAACAAAGACAAGAGGGAACATGGAGAGTATTAACACTGGCAACTTACACAGGCAACGTGGCATGGAAGACAGATGAACCGACAAAGACAAGAGGGAACACGGAGACTATAAACACTGGCAACTTACACGGGCAACGTTGCATGGAAGACGGATGAACCAACAACGACAAGACGGAATATGGAGACTATATACACTGGGGAATAAGGAGATAAACCAGGAACATGTGTGACGAATTACACAGGTGAGCTAATCAGGGCAGACAAGACAGGAAGTAAAACAAGAAATGACACACAGAGAAAACACTACAAAATAAAACAGGAATGACAAGAAACATGAGGTTTAAACATACTAAATAAAACAAAATGGCTACTGCTAGATAACAAGAAACTATAAAGTAACAAATTGTGTTGGCAACAAACTGAGGCAAACTGCTTGTTAACAGGAAAGTAAAGGGTATCTCACTGCTGTTTGACAAGAAAAGAATAGGTAACTTACTGCCTGATGACATGATCTAAAATTAGTCAAGTTATTAGGTAATGCAAAACTAGCTGAATGGTAGTTAAAAATGAATGGATGATTTATTATGCTAGGTAACAGAGAAGCATGCGCAACATAAGAAACTGACTGCTTGGTAAAAGGAAATAAAACCAATTCAACTGCTAGTTTACCGAAACTAATACATGACTAATCACTAGTTAGCTGGGGGGAGGTTGGTAACAATTAATATCTTTAGGAAACTTAAAGGTAACCAAATGCTGGTAAACAGGAAGGAAAAAGTCACTTGTTTTTAAGTGAATGAGGGATAAATAGATTACTTTCTGCTATGGTCAACAGCATACTCAATAGTAACTTAATGATAATTAATAGGAACAAAATAAGTTAACTTATAGTTAACGAGGATAAATGAGGCACAATGACTATAAGATACTAACTGCTAGTTAATAGGTAAACAATGCTTTCATCCAATCTAATGTAGGATTTAGTATTAGGGAGCACACCAGGAACTAACTGCTACTTAACAAGAAATGAATAAGTAAATAACTGTTAAAAACAGTGGCAAACAAACACATACAGCTGGTTATCTATTTAAAATTGGCATAGAGACCAGGTAACACACAAGCAGGTAACTGCTAGTTTACCAGGGAATTAATCGGTTACTAAAGGCTAACCTATCCAACCAGATATTCATGTTTTAATTAGGAAACACACAGGTAGCAAACTGCAAGATAACAGGAAAGGAATATTAGTTCTGGTAACTTAATTTTAAAATGGTTAATGTTTACTTTGTAACCAAATGATGGTAGAGGAGAGATCACTGGGAAATCGACTCTAAAACTTACCGAGCCTCATAGAAGTAACTCCCTATATGCTGGTTAACCCTAATATTAATACATAACTGGCTTGTAACTACTAAGCATGATGCTTGACTCCACAATAGTGGGCACAAAATAAAAAGAGAAAATGGTCAGTTTTAGTAATAATGGAAAACTACCCCAATTTTGACGTGCATTAAATTGGTCAACTAACAGTTATGATACATTTCCATTTGTGGTACCACTCTACTCTGTTTGTGACTGGGTACTTGATTTTCTGCTGTACACACTGTGAGAACCTCTTCAGCACTGGCATGGCCAATGCACCAGCTGCACAAAACAGCCATGAAGCCATGGAGCCAACACAACAACAATGAAGGACACTGAGGCAACAGCAAAGCCATACAGCAGAACAAATCTGACAAAGAGAGGGGTTTAATTTCCAACATGCACTCATAATACTCACAGGGACGATCTTCTCTGACTATTTAGTGGTAGGCAAACTCTTGATGTCACATTTTAGATTCAGTTCAATTAACTTGCTTTGAACCTCACCAGAGGTAATATAAGAAAAAAAATCAATCCTAAATGAATAAAAACAAACAAATAGCAGAGCTGAAATAAGCCAAGCCTGTCCCTCATAGCAAATTAATTCATTTCTTGTCTCGACATTAGACCAGATCTGTGTATCCTGTAGTAAAACTGTCACAATAATCAAAAGCAGGCTGACCTCACTTTATTTTGTCACAACTGTGTTCTTTAAACTATAATTCAGTGGTTTGCACAAGAATTGTGTCCATAAATAAAACAATAACTCTGCTGGTCAAAGCATTTATAACTAAAGCACAATAAGGAACAAACCTGGATCTATTTTGTTACGAAATAAAACAATACACAAAGAAATGGAAATATTTGAAATATATGGATCAAATACACAGTAGTTAACTAATAATTAAAAAACTGTTATGTCTCTAATTGCTAAAGTATGAAATTTGCTAGGAACACATGCATGTATTCATACTATTTTAATCATGTTTTCATTGTTAAAAGTCAATCATGGTGATTGTTTACTCTGACCTTTTTATTGTGTGATGTGACAACACTTGTTTCTTATTTTTAAGTTTATTTGTTGTTGTTTTTAGTTATTATTATTTTTAATTCTGATTAACTCATAATCCTGAAAGACCAGTGCAATTGTATAAAAAGAACACATGTCATTAAGTTGAAATCTTTAGGAAACAATTACATCTAGTTGCAATCACTATAAAGTATATTTAATTCATACTTTATAAAGATATTAACTTTCTGTAACCAGAGAGGCTGCTGAATGGTTGCTCATAGAGGGACTGGATGATGGTGAATGTAACAGACTACAACTTGAACAAACTTTAACTTAAATGTTCAATAATGTACTCATGCATAAATAAAAACATAATGACTAATCCATCTCATCTGTTGCATAACATGAAGCCAGAATTCTCCAAACAAAAACCATCCCCGTCTGATCTGGACCTTATCCAAAGTCTCACGTGCTGCTCTTATTTACAAGCACAATATTTGGACGCCGGCTTAAGAGGATGTGGGCTACACCACCCCCCAAAACACAAAACACGCACACATATATACAAACACATCATCTTTTCTTCCCCCTACAGCCACCCACATATGCCACACGCTCTTCTTCTCCCCCTCCTCTCTCCCTCCGTCCTCCCCCCGTCTTCCACTCCTGCCAGGCTGCCACCTGCTCTCTGCAGCATGCTGCACAGCTGCTCTGCTACAATAACAAATTAAGGTCCACCGCGTAAGGCAGGCAGGCAGGCAGGAGTCATTACCTACTGCTTCTGCTACTGGGGAGTCAAGGAGCAGTCAGATACCTACTGACCTCTGAGTGTGTGTGTGTTTGGAGAGAACACAAGTTTCTCCCCTTTTCTTGTGTAAAGAGCGGGGCAGAGGGCCACTAATTGTTCTGATGTTAAGCAGAGCATCAGGGGGTGCCACAGTTTGAGGACGCAGAAGCCAAGAGTCACCGCTTGCTGCGTAAGTGTCAGGGGCATGCCATGTGCTGCTGACTGGGCTATTTTTAATTATCAATGAAAGAAGAGAAATTAAAAGATATAAGCAACAGCAGGTTCAAAGCTGACCTCCTTTAGAATGGATTATTATTGCTATTAGACATTGTCATATTGTACAAAAAAATTAACTGCTACTCTGGAACAAATCAGGAGAGATTAATAAACATAGTTTGCACTTAATACATAAATCATTGCTTTCAGGAGCAAACCTCCTATCACCATTTCTTACGATTTCATTTTTTTCCCATGAAACAGTTTTATTGGTTACCTGCCACATTGAGGAGTGGGTTTCATCAACTTTTGACCGTATTAAAGTACATGAAGAGGATCTGTAATCAGAACAATACAATGATTATTCATTCTGTAGTTGAGTGTTTTTTTTTTGCATCTCTTATAGAAATGTGTGTTGATTATTTCTCCCCTTTAATAATACCAATTGGTATTGTATTTTATACTATTGAAAAGCCTTATACGTCACCTGTAAGCTCCTACCCATTTTTATTGTATTAATAATGCAGGGATCCTTCAGAAGATACTGTGTTTAATGACAAGAAAAGTGTTTTTCATCCTTTATGAATGCCTGCTTTTGTAAACCAAAATGCAAAAATGCTCTTGTAATTAACTATTTGAGTTTCAGGTGACTGAGCTCCCTTTATTAAGTACTTGTCTTCTGTGGCCTTCTATTATTACAATCCTGCAACTTCCTGTTTCCATTGGCTGATCAAAAGTGTTCATAATTCATAACTCAAGAGTAGGACAAATAACATCAGCATCTCTTTTGAGTGAATACAGGACCCACTGATGACTGTCAGTATTTATGAGAAGAACTTCTGAGGAGGTAGGAAAGGAAATGTAGCATAGGAAGAGTTCACTTACTTTACTGGCTGTGTTGTAAAAAGTCTCAAATGACATTAGGCCTGCTGTCATGATGAAAAGGGAAGACCCTGCAGGCCCACGTTAACCACCCACATAGCCTCCAGCAGGTGCATGCTGTAAAGGGAGGAACACAAGACAACAGACTGTAAAGACCAGGCCACTGTGGGACTCACAACACAAGGACTGATTATTCCTTTTAATATCATTGTTGAATACTTTATTTCACCAGGGTTTAAACATAAGCAATCACATTTATAGCAATTCTGCTACAACCGTGTGCATAAAACAGAGATGATCTGCTCTCGAACATCCCCTAGAGTTCTGGACAGCCATAAAAATTCACACAGTTAAATTGATGGAGAGCTTGTTTAGAACACATGCAGTGAAGATTAAACAGTGCCTTATTGGTGGTCTGCAGACACTCTGAATCACCAATTTATCACAGCATGTCTTTTTATCATTTCCACATATCATTCATTAACCAGTGTTATTTTCATCCACACGTGTCCGTGTTCAGTGAGTTGCTCACAAAATGAATCATCCAGACTAAACCTTTGATTGTGACAACAATGTCCTCTCTCGCTCATGTCGTCGACCAGCTCGCTGACAGGTTAACAAAGAGATGACTAGTCAGTTAGCAGGAGGCTGGAGTCAAAAGAAGAAATGGGATCAGACGGTGGTGGGATTTGCTGTGGCCATTATGGTGTCTCTGTGTGACAGCTGGCTGTTGCTCCCCCCCTTGATCGCCTTTCAGCGTCTTTGTCGCAGCCCCTTTAATCACACCAGCAGGACTGTTACACAGCAAATCAGCTGACCTGACCTGCTGGCTGCCAGAATGACAGACTGACTGTCTGAGACAGAGAGAAGTTTGACAATATATAACGCATCTAATGATCCTAAAAAACTGGCATCACATAAACTAATAAAAATGTGCATACTGGCACAAAGTAAGGGGCTCTGAGAACAGATTGGCTCAGTGACAGTTGGTTTCACTGTACTTGTACATAAGACAAACTTCAAGGAGATACGGGCCTCATTTTTAAACAATTTTTGCAGGTTTTGTTGCCCTTTTACCTTAATTTTCTTACAGAAGACAGGGTTCCCACTCCATTCAATAAATCAATTTCCAGGACTTTTCCAGCACTTTTCCAGGACTTTTCCAGTGTCACAAAACCAGATGAAGTTACAGTATTAGCATGGGCAATTTTCAGATTAATCTAGCCTTCAAAAAAAACAAGATTAAAGTTTGATGACCAATATCTCTAGCTAGCTCCACCGTATCATATTGAACTTAAAACCTATTTATTTCTAACTCTCGGGCATGAACATTTGCTAGCTATCTCTTTAGTGTGGCTTTTATGTAGTGTCTCACTATTATAAATTTATGGTTTATGATAATTTTTTATCTTTATTTAGTCTGCTTTTTTATAAATACATTTTGTTGATTTACTGTTGAAGTAGCCTAAATTTCATTTTGCCATTTTTTATTATTGCTTTTTATCACCATTGTTTTGAGTTTTTATATTTTGCACTATTTTATCTACTCATATTTTATGGCTAAGTGTGAATTGGTTACCAAGTACATTCTTATCTTATTTAATATGTTTGGTTTTTGTTCACTACCAAGGTAGAAGGAAGGTAAATAATTTTCCAGGACAATTCAGGCTTTTCCAGGACATTTTACTTTTTTTCTCATTTTCCATATGTTTTCCATGACTGGAAAACTGGTCAATCATTTTCCAGATTTTCCAGGTTTTCCAGGACGCGTGGGAACCCTGAGAAGAGTTTTCTTCTCCGCCCAGTGTTACTTTTGTTGACTAATTATTTTCTTCATAGTTTCCGTCAACAAACCTTTTTCCCCCGACGAAAACTAGATAGTTAATAACAAAACAAGTGCACCTGAACAAAAACTAAAACTAAATTAACTGACATTTTTGTCAAAAAATAAAAACTAGACCAAAATGTTTGACAGAGACTTAATTCAATCAGACCAAATTTTGGTCCATCCAATCACAACTGCCTTAGCTTCATGGTGGTGGGATAAGTTGGGGAGTGATCTAATCAGAGCTACTCTCTTTATGAATTGATATATTCATGAAGAGCAGGTTCACTGTTTGTTGTCAGTCCTGGGATTGTAACTGAGATGCTCTGCCAGGTAGCAGCATCTATCTATCTATCTATCTATCTATCTATCAATCAATCAGTCAATCAATCAATCTCTATTTGTATAGTCCCAATTCATAACAAGTGTTATCTCAAGACGCTTTACAATAGAGCAGGCTGAAGACAAACTCTAAATAATAACTAAAACTAAAAGATATTTTAGGCAAAAGACTATAAAAAAAAGTACATTTAAAAGTTCTGTCAAAATTAACTTTGCTTCCACCAGGCTCACAGCATTAAAGTACTGAGCTGTTGGAAGTCAAGGCTCCAAAACACGTGGTAAAGCAGCCTCAAAGCACCACGATCATAACTGAGCCAGTAGTTATATATGTTTCAGAGATATCGTTGTTAATAGCATTTTGGTGGTCACTATGTCCAATATTACAAAAGTCAAGTAGCAAGAAATACATCAAAGTTAATACTGATGCCGCTTTATGCTCAATATGTTTTACAGGTAAACTGCATATTTTGATTTGTTTTACAGCAAGAAGTCAAAATCAGTGATTTAAATAAAATCAATGAAAACCAAGTTTCCAAGACCGGTAGAACTCTTGTGATAGTGTTGAACTGCCCATTTTATGCTTTACTAAAATTTCATCTGCCCTTCAGTGTTAAACATCTCCTCCATGTGACAGAGAACAAGACCAAAAGTCCACTGCATCAGGCCTCCTCCTTATCCCATATCTACAGCCCAATTCACAGTGCCTTCACACAAAAGTTCAGCAACTAGTCTCCGTTATATTCAAACCTTGAGACATTCATGAGACATTAATATTAATTCCTCAAGACAGAAACATCTGTGCCGATTAACGCAACATAGGGATGGGATATGCATGACATGGCACGTGCCTCCACATACAAAGGCAGGGACACACTTAGTCCATGTGTCTCCCTTGCTCCAATATCAAGTCTCAGATACTGTCTTTGGAGACACAACTAACAGGGGGATCACTCGTTCCGTCTCCACCAATGGAAGTGGAACATCACAGGTGTGAACTGGGCTTATGGCATCAGCAGTTGCCTAAAATGGCTTGTTGCCCTGCCCCTTTCTGCCCAGACAGGCCTACCAGTGCTACCAGTGTGATGTCATACTGTTGTTTTGTCATTTAAGCCCATTGGCTCACAGTAGCAAGCCCATTGCAGAGCAGATTTCAGAAGGAAAGCAGAATTGTTGACATTTATGGTGCAGAGCAGCACTGAAGTGAGCAGTTACCACAGATTTAACCTGTAAACCAATCAGAGCGACTGGGTCATTGTGGAGACATCTCAAACAGAGAAAGAATACAACTGATCAGGGGTACGCTGTATATGAAAAGCAGAAAGTGTTTGGAAAATCAGTGATTGTGAATATACTCTAGTCGCCATCAAAAAACGAATATATGAACCTAATTTAAGGACAAATACAACCCTTTTAAAGGTTTTAGAAACACATAAAATAGGAGAAATTAAAGTTAGCACCCAGCAGATTACCTTTTAATCATTACTAATGGAGTGCCTACTCGTGCTCAACACTCCTCAGGGTGAGTTGCATGTGTAAATGCAAATAACTGTAACGTCTAAACCAGGGGTGGGCAACTGGCAGCCCATGACAAAATTTGCCATGAAAAAGTCCAAAATGGTAATTCCAAAAATTAAATTGAGCAATTATTGGCAGAAATAATACAGCTATTGGTGAAATGTACTTAATTTAGCAGTAAATACACTCAAACATGCTTGAACTATGTGGTAAACTTTTAAGATTGAGTATTTGCTACTTGCATCAGGGTTTAAATAAATATAAATGTTAACAAGATAAGCTCTCGTGACTGGTATACAATTGTTCATTTTGGTAAATTATAATATTTCAGTCAAAACCATCCTTCAAATTCCAACTATGTTCTCCCCTTGGCAATGAGGACAAAATCAATGTGGACCAAAGTTGGCCATCCCCAATCTAAACCTTTATGTTTTTTCCTCACTGTATACACTCACTGTGTTTTCCTGAGAGATGCTGTGGAACATTGCACTGACAGACCCTAAATATGTACTCCTCCATATGTACCCCTCCTCTCTGCTCACTCAGCTGAGTTAAGTAATCACCACCTTGAAGTGATCGGCCGGTGCCAACAGCTCTGTGAAAAGATGCCATGAATATACAAGCCCACACACTCACCCTTTAAACCCTCTCCACTGTACAGAGGTGGGCCTGACTGGTTCTTAATCCCCACGAGGGCATGTTTTCTCTAATTATTTGCTCTTTCACTTCACTGTTCTGAGTCAAGAGGGGGCAAAGTCATTAGCTTGGACTGTTTACCCTACTTTCTCTGCAGTCGTGCCATCTGCGGGAGCTCCGATTGCATAAGGCACTGGCAGATAGGACACCTCCACAAAACCTGTTCGCTTTTATTCATTGTTACGCTCTGTACTGTCCAATAATACCCTGTACAGCACAGTGTCCTCTTATGCTTTGGTTCATGTTTTTACACTCTTTCTTCCTCATTTGTTCCGTCTCAGCTGTCGTACATCTTCCTCATCCTGTCTCCCCTCTCCTCCTGTCATCCCTCAACAGCTGACAGACCAGACCTTGCTCTGTGGTGACACTTCACCCACGCGACCCCAGCCAGATCTCTCGTCCATGTGGGAGCCACGGAGCCAGGGCCAAGGCCAGGGATGCAATGGGGGGTGGGGGGGTGGAGACGAGGCCGGCAAGATGGCCCTAGTCATCATAATCATTCATTGCCTGCTGGTCCTTCTGTCCTCTGCCTCCTCCCACTCCTCCTGCCGTTTTTTTGTCCTCCTCATGTCAGGGCCGCACGGCACGCGTATCAGCTGAGCCCAGGACGGCCGGAGTCAACGGGGTCAGGTGGCAGACGCCTGGTTAATTCTCCCGGGGCTGCAAAGTGCTCATGTCAGCTTCTGTAAAAACGGATGCAGAAAGGAGACGCATGCACCTGCACAAGAAAGGAGGGACTGCATAGAGCTGAGAGATTTATTTGGTTTCAATCACAATTTTGATTTCAGCTGCCCACAGTGACTGAAACAACATAACTGAGTTTTAACAATCACTGTAGCACATGCAGTGTTGTGCTCACTTTGTCCTCAGGTTTTGCCACGTGCAGGAAAGAAGTGTACCTTTCCTTTGTTTACAGCACAGTGTGCTCTGCAGTGCTCTTAATCGTTTATTTTCAGAGAACAGTGAACAAAACAGCTCAGTATGCAATCCATGAACAACAACATGTGCACAGTTCTCAAGCGATATGAAAAATCTTTACCAGTGCTGAAGCAGTTTATCCTTCACAGCATACATCCTGCCTGTTGATAGTGGTGCAGTATTAAGTCCTTAAAACAGTGTTAATTTTGTTGACTAATTATTTTCGTCATAGTTTTCATCAGCAACCTTTTTTACCCTGACAAAAACTAGACTATAACTAAAACAAAACAAGTGCACATGGACTAAAACTAAAAGTAAATTAACTGACAACATATAAGAATTAGACTAAAGTGTTTGACAGAGACTTAATCCAATCAGACCTAATTTGGTCATGTGGAAAGCAGGGACAAGTTAGGAATATATCCAGTCACAGATACTCTGGTTGTGTGGAATGGTTGGATGAGTTAAGAGGGACATCCAATCACAACTGCCTTAGCTTCAGAAAGTAGATTTCGTCGACTAAAATTGTTGTGAAATTTCATCAACTAAAACTAGACTAAAATCAAAACAACTTAGATGACTAAATTATGACTAACCTAAACTATATTTTAGGCAAAAAACTAAAACTAAACCTAGACTAAAAAGTGACGGAAAAATTAACACTGCCTTAAAACACATAAGTGAAGTGGCATTTTAGCACTTCCTCTTCACCTGTCCCGAACTGTCCGGGATTTTTAAGTTTTTAGTTAAATGCCGGCAATAAGGTCTGCAGTAAACGTAAGCTAAAGAGATTTTAACAGTCTTTTCTAGAATGTAGAATATATTTAAAAGTGCCCTGCTTGTAAAGGACCTCTTTCACAATACATGTAATTTTGCCCACAGCCCAATTTTTTGTTTATTGTGTGGTATTTGTAGTACACCCAGAGACTCCCAAGAATATACCTTTAGAAAATCCAAAAGTCATCCAGGGCCTGTACTATGACCTATTTAATGATCATTGCCATAGGTGTGAGCCAGGGTGCACACTTTACCCCAAAACTTACTCAAACACAAATAATAAATCATCAAATTGGGTCAAATCACCTTCACTGAAGTCTGGTGCATCTTTTGAAATCAAATGTAAAGCTAAGTATTACAATTGAAAGAAGTTATTGAATTTTAACTGGAAAAAAAATAGTTTTTTTTATGATTTTTTCAACAAATTCAATTCTTTGGAGATGTGTCTGACCAACTTACAGTTGCTGTACACCTAAAATACTTACAAATTATTTGGCCACATATATATTCTCACAGTGGGAAAAAAATCATCAAATTCTGAGACCGGTAAAGTCGTTCAATTAACAGGTTGGGTTACTGTGGTAGAATCAGGATACTGTTCCATATCTTGTATATCAGGGAACCTCGAAAGAAATCATACTTAAAGGATGAATTCTGAACAAATCTTTCAAGGTTCCCTGATATACAAGATATGGAACAGTATCCTGATTCTACCACAGTAACCCAACCTGTTAATTGAACGACTTTACCGGTCTCAGAATTTGATGATTTTTTTCCCACTTTGAGAATATATATGTGGCCAAATAATTTGTAAGTATTTTAGGTGTACAGCAACTGTAAGTTGGTCAGACACATCTCCAAAGAATTGAATTTGTTGAAAAAATCATAAAAAAAACTATTTTTTTTCCAGTTAAAATTCAATAACTTCTTTCAATTGTAATACTTAGCTTTACATTTGATTTCAAAAGATGCACCAGACTTCAGTGAAGGTGATTTGACCCAATTTGATGATTTATTATTTGTGTTTGAGTAAGTTTTGGGGTAAAGTGTGCACCCTGGCTCACACCTATGGCAATGATCATTAAATAGGTCATAGTACAGGCCCTGGATGACTTTTGGATTTTCTAAAGGTATATTCTTGGGAGTCTCTGGGTGTACTACAAATACCACACAATAAACAAAAAATTGGGCTGTGGGCAAAATTACATGTATTGTGAAAGAGGTCCTTTTGAAGATTTTTTAAGAAGGGGGCTTTCAATAGGGCTGTGCATTTAATGGTCATCTTATTGTTATTTGAATATGGGCCTTTGCAAGAAACACATCATTTATCGAAATATATCAACACACCCTTTAACTGTGATTAAGGTTTGGTGCTGTATCAGCCCTGCATTCACATCTTTTGGGGCAGTCAGAGGAGGCTATAACCTGACACACCACCTGTCCATTTGGGAAAGAGCCCATAGAAAGGGTTTGGGATTGGGAAGAACCTTTCAAAGCATATCCAGCAGGTGACTGGATGATCACGCAGACCCTACATGAGGAAGCTGGGGTGGTGGAGGATTAAAAGCAACAGTGCAGTACTAACATCGGCAATGCTGGCAGGGCAACAGAGTCAACACATCAGAAATAATGCATCTTATGTAGACTGCTCATTTATAGGATGTTTGTCAAGTGATTAGGTAATGATGCACGTGCACCTACTTGCTCTCAAGCGTTGAAACATTTTAATGCACAATTCAAAATAACTTTTATGATTTGCTGTGGTTGCTGTTCATGACAACACACTTGAGCATACTTATGAAAGAATGATCATTTACAAAAAAAATTTGGAGTTGAAATATCACTGAGTTCTGGTGTTCAGTAATGAGATCTAAATTTCAATCAAAATCATTCTAAATGTGAATTTCGTCATAATCAAGCATCCATACTGTTGAGGCTGTAAATATGAATCTTGATATCTTCAGCAGGAGCTGTTTCGATGAGGGTGATTGGGCAGTCAGTCTGTCAGACAAACGGATAGATCAGCATTAAGATGGAGGAGGGGAAGATTATAGACACATGACCAGATGGAGAGAGAGACAGCCCTATTATGTAGATCCCTCCATCCCTCAGCTTCATCTCCTCTCCTCTCTGCTTGCATCCTTCATGCATATATACCTTTACATTATTCAGAAGGTTATAATGAGAGTAACCGAATGGTGCTGGTGGTGCTGGGGGTTAAAACAACAATAGGCTGATGGCGGTTTAGACAGCAGAAGGTGGACCACAGGTGTACAAGCCTTGGACCTTTTCTTCTGTTTGACCTCTCATTATCACCCCCAAGTTCTCATTCATTATAATCCCGTGTCCTCGGGTGTTTGGGGAGCAGGGTGTCGTATCAGTCTGCCTCCTGCAGTCTGTTCCCCCAACTCAGATCATGAGAGTAAATTATTCCATATTTTTTAATCTGTTATCTCCTCATCTGCTCTCTGTCCATCTGTGATTCTGTCTTCCTTCCTGTTTCCAGTCTCTTCCTCCGTTATCTGCTCATATTTCCTGTTTCTTTCCTGATAGCTGGGCAGGTGTTTATCAATAATTTGGTTTGCAGCTGCTTCATCATTTATGTCAGGTTTGATGGAAATCTTAACAAAATCAAGAATGTTACTGGTGCACAGCTCTTATCTAGGCCTGGGCTTTTTGGAGCAAAAATCTGATCTCAATACATTTTCTGACTGAATGTCTCACACAAATTAGTTGTTGCGATACCAGAACTATAAAACACTGATATGACTCTAAAAATTCAAACAACTTTGACGCCTGACTGATACCAAAAAAGAGAAATTATGTCAAAGACTTTTTGCTCATGATGATCTGTGCAATGATCAAATTTATTTTTTTTTGACAAAATACGGTTTACAAACCACTTTCTTTTGTTATATTCCGTTTCTGTGTTGGTGTAGTCTCTCATTTTGGTAAAATGTATGTAATTGATTTTTGTTTGTTTGCTTTTCTTTGATTACAAGGATTTAATGTCTTTTTTTCTGCTAATATTATCTGTATTTACTCTAAGTTGAGGTTTGTAAATAAGCCCACATTGGGTTTCTACCTCACCTGCACATGTAACCTATTTTTCTTTGGCTTCTCCTTTAACTATGTGCAAATAAACAATAAATAATAAACAGAGGTCCAAAATGCTCAATGTCAGGCAATTTCTCATTTTAATTTACTCAAAAATTGCTGGCAATCTCCTTGAGTTCATCTAAATTGTGCAAAAACATTGGCAACATGTCAGAAAACAGAAGCTGTCTAAATTATCCAGACTGTTAAACACCATGGGTCTTAAAATGATCAGATCAGCTTTATTCTGATGCTTTTTTCCACATCAGGTCCTCGACAGCCTACCTATCTGGCTCCCAGATTATTATCAACTTCTGAAAACGTGAGGAGAACATTTGTTGTGGGTTTTAAGGGAATCTCATATTGGCTGTAAAGACTTGCTGAAACTGCCAACACTAATGATAAACGTTTAAGCCAATATCTGAATATCATACATATAACATAGCTGGTATTGTCTTGGCCTGTATCTCTGAAAACATATATCCCTGCATCTTAAATGTTTGATTTATTTCCCAGCCCTTCTCTTTATCCATCCATCTCTGTGTCTGTGATCAGTTCATCTATCTATCAGTCCACCAGCCTGTCCTGACACCTTATAGAGGAGAGGTCTGGTCTGTTGTTACAGATGAACAGGTGGGGCAGGCTAACAGTCAGCGCACACACTCACGCACACACGCACACACGCACACAGGCAGTCAGGCGCTCAGACAACGGCCCATATGGTGGACCTCTGGAGCTGTTGCCCTTTGCGGAGCAGGGGAGGGAGGGATGGATGGAGAGAGGGATGGATGGAGGGATGCAGGGATGGTTGGAGGATGCGGCAGCAGGAGGAGGCTGAGGGAGAAGGGGGGAGGATGAAATTAATCAGCAGGTCATCCCAACTGTCCACCGTCTTTGGGGAGTTGAGACATGCATATATGTGGCTGATTGAATGGGGGGGTGGGGGTGGGGATGGTAGGTCGGGGGGTGTAGCATGTTCAGCTGGGTCATTGTGTGTACATTGTGGGTTTGTATTCGTGATATATACTGACATTATTTCACTTTTATTTGACACAAACACTTTTATATGAAGCACGTCTTTTCTACTAAACTGTGATTTTACTATTATCACACATTGGCACAACTCCAAAATGAAGTTATCATTAGCTCTTGATCAGTTTTACTGTTAACAGTGTGTTAAATTTCTGTCTCATGTTTAAGTTTGTTTAATTTTAATTTTGTCCTTGTGTATGTGTTGCAACGGCAAATCAATCATCCCCTTGTATGATAATAACAGCAATTTAATAACAACAAACCAATATAATATGTTTCTATCTCAGAGCCAGTTTTATAAGATAAGAGCAAGATTGTTTCATGTCATTCAAATCTTTATCAAATGACTTGTGAAAAGTAAAATAATTATGAAGAACAAATATTATATAATGTGTGGCAACAGTTTGAAATACTCAAGTCCAACAACAGCGGGTTAAAACTGTACTCAAACATACCACTTGAGTGTATTTGTACTTAGCTTCACACTTTCTTTCAGTTTTGTTGTTTGTTTTTCTGCACCAAACTCTCATCTTTAAGAATACAACATTGTTCCAGATGGCAAATATACCACGATGTACTTGAGACTCCACATATGGACAATAAAACATTTTTTTCTTTTAAAACCCCACAGAAAAAATTGAATTAATTTCAAACAATGCTTGTGGTAGTAAAAGTCTAGGTTTTAACTTTGAAGAGGTCTGTGGCTATATTGGCTATACCATACTGTAATGACATGACGAGGAGAATAAATAGCAACAGTCCTTAGATTTCAGTAAAGAGTAAGTGCCTTTAGTTATTATCTCATCTTAAGCTGAATGTCCTGAAGCAAAGTCAAAGCAACAGAAATGTGTTGCTGCCTCAATACAGAGGATAATCTGCATGTTTCCATGTGACCAACAACATTTTTCTACCAAAATACTTAACTACATTATCTTCAAAATGTGTTTTCTTATGAGATGACATCTTTTCTTTTGTGTGTCAGATATCCTTACAAATCCTGTTGGCCTGTTTGTTGAAGCTCTAAAAATAATATTAAGGCCTGGCACTGTGAAAAATTGGCTGGCCACCTGCCATTCACATCACAAAGGGACAGACTGACAGATGTATAGACAGGGGGTCAGATGGTCAAACACTCTGTCATAATGCAAAACATCATTAGGTAGAAGCACTGCTTAAGTCGAGCACTGTCGTTGGAGCCCCCCTATTCATGCTGCTGAGCTGGTTTTATGTTTATCTATACATGTGCTAAATAGTACATCAGAGAGCTTTTGTGTGAACAAAAAGACGTATGGGGTAACATGAGTATAATATAACATAAATAATATTGTTCATTATGTTTTCTCAAAATGAACCAATGTCATTAAGAGTTTAACCAAATCTCATCCGTGGTGGTTTAGATGAACTCTCAAGCTACCTTTTCATGGACAGAATTTACCACAAAAACAAAAGCAGAGCCTCAGACTTTCCAAAAATATGTCAGTCTCATATGACTTTTAAATATGAAATGATGTATACCAATGCCAGAGGCCATGACAGCAGAGTCTGACTGCATTAGCTGTGTTTTGTTTGTTTGTTTGTTTGTTTGGTAGCTTTTTTGACTTTGTATGCTCTGTTTTCTTTCTCATATATTTGTCTGTTTTCTTTTGTTGGGGACGATTAGGAGGAAAAAGATTTACAAATCTGTATTGCTCACATCATTGTTTGTCAAAGAACATTTTTAAAAAAGAAAAAGAAAGAAAAACAGGCAATGTTTTTGTGCTGTTCAGACAGTGATCACCAATCATCAAAACAGTGGAGATTTTAACATTTGGAATAGCATAATATTTAAGAAAATACAACATTTTGACAACCTTGATGGACAGAAATGTTTGCAATAATTTTGTAAAAAACTAGACAATACAAACCTTGCAGTGAAACTGGATCCACCTGATTAAATGTCTGTAATAAGGCATATCCAGCTTCCCCAGCTCCAATCTATACGATTGTGAGCAGCCCAAAGCGGCACCGCCCAATCAGACTCCCTTTAAGCAGGAAGAAGTGGGAGCTACAAGCGAGATGACAGGGATTAGCATAAATGCTAAGAGCTGTGGTAGCAGTTGTATCAGATCTGGACCACATTTCTTTGTTGAATGAAAAAAAAATATCAGAACTACAAAACTCTCTATAATAAGGATAGATTCACTCTCTTTCCCACATGCTTAACCGAGAATTTCTTTCACAAAGTGGCACACGTTCTATCCTTCACACAATGGCAGAAGTGCCCGCCTACTACATTATCTGATTGGCTTGTAATGAACGTGATTGACAGAACGATCATCCAGTCACCCTCCAGATATGCTTTTAAAAGGTTCTGCCCATTACCAAACACTTTCTATGGGCTCTTTCCAATATGGATTAGTGAAATACATTGAATGGTCCATCTGATGTGCCAGGTTAGACAACTGCAGGAGTTAACTGCAATTTTTTGCAATTTGCCAATACTGGGTATCTCTGATTTCTATTTTCATTGACTGGATTGGATGTTAGACGGGTTCCAATATGGCTTCATTTTTTTAAAGACTCATATGAAAGTCTGTTATTCTGGTTTTCTGATATGCAACTGCAATTTCTAAACATAGAAGATTTCATATTGTCATTCAGCTGAGGGTTTTCACTCCTCAAAAAGGACATTTTCATGGTATTTTAACTTTTTTGTAATGCTGCTCAGTTTTGTGCTCATGGCTAAGAATTGTTTGGTCTTTGTAAACAAAGGTCAGGACCTGTTCTCATTGTAAAATCAATATTTTCATAATTTAGCACAAAAGGGAGCTATATAAATAAAGATTAATTAATAACCTCAAAGAGTTTGGCACACAATTGTTTAGGTACACACAGCAGATGCAGAGCAGCATAAGCATGTAATAGTAGTCCATTTGAAGTCACATAGAAAAAAGACATATCACAAATTCCTTTCTCCTCTAAGCTTTCTTTTTATATTCTGCCAGGGAATGTCTCTCTTAGGGTGCATGTGAGCCAAAAGTGAGTCAAATTTGTCCACAAGGGTCAAGAGGAACGTTCAAGAGGTTTGTCATGGAAAATTGGGCAAGATGCATTGATTTTGTCAGAGGGATTAATGATTAATAAAAGAATTCCTGAGTTTATTTTGAGATAAGGGTTTGTTTTGACATTTTTGGCGTGGGTGACTCTTCACTTTTTGTTTTTCCTTACATGAGCATCCTTAGTTTTGAAAAAATTACTCACAGGTGAGCAAGCCTGCATTTTTTTGACAGCTGTTTACTTTTTTTTACTGTGGTTACTAAATAGATTAGACCACCATTGTGTTTTTATGAGCTGATAATCTCTTTCTTAAATAAACATTTCAACATACTTTTAGGCCTTCTCCCTGAAAAAGTAATGGCCTGACTTGTACCTCGAATCATTTTGTTTGTTTGGTTCATGGGATTGCAAAATGAACTTACGTTAAAATATTACATTCTGTCAAAGTGGCTGCAGAGTTACTGGAGGTGTGTGCACAGAGTTAAGAAAGAATAGACTAAAAGAGGGAAAATGTCTCTACAGAGTCAAAGAGAAAAACAACCAAAAAAAAAACATAAGTCAAGCATTTCATAAGCAATCTAATATAATAGTAAAGAACAAATAATAATAATGTAGGGGAAAAAAAAGCTTTCAGTGATTTGATTGTGTTTTTAACAGCCTGGAGTTCTCTATAAAATTCAGATCTTAAAAAAATAAGAATATCATGCGCAGAAGGTTCACTCAAATAGCCTTTTCCTGAAATTTGAGTGGCCCTGGGTGTTACTTGAAACGAAACAATACATTTGAACATGCACACACTGCTGATAATATCTGATACAATAATTATTTCTTTGGAACCAGTCTGATGGGATGCATTTTCAATTAAATATAATGATAACAACAAGAGGGTGGCAATGTGGCGCAGCAGGAACGCATGCTTCACAGCAAGAAGGTTGCGGGCTCAGTCTGTGTGGAGTGTGAATCTTCTTCTTGTGCATGTGTCGGTTCTCTTTGGGCACTCCAGCTTCCTCCCACAGACCAAAATGTGCTCATTAGGTTAAATGGTGACTACAAAATGCCCTTAGGTGTGGGGGAAAGAGAGAATGGTTGTCTGTCTCTCTGTGTGGCCTTGTGATCGGCTGGCAACAGGTTCAGGGTGTACCCCATCTCTCGCCCAATCTCAGCTAGGAAAGGCTCCAGCCCTGTATCCCCCAAAGGGAAAAGTA
This sequence comes from Cetoscarus ocellatus, assembly GCA_037902135.1. Lineage (NCBI taxonomy): Eukaryota > Metazoa > Chordata > Actinopteri > Labriformes > Labridae > Cetoscarus > Cetoscarus ocellatus. The sequence continues at coordinate 659,541 of JBAMNC010000993.1, forward strand.
ATATAGTTAATGGATGGTTAGGTAGATAACAACAAGATAGTAGAAGTATCTTTCTCTTCTGGCCTACATTTTTCTCTTTTCAATAAAGATTTTTTATTTAAAACCTGCATGACTTCTACATGAGCTAACCACATGCATGTATGTAGAGTTGTTTACAGAAAAAATCTACCTGACATATGGACGAAAACATAAATAATCATTTAAGTGCATCTAATCCTATGGGACAGATTGCAGTGTTGAAATGTTTGTAGATAACAAAGGAATTGCACTGTTAATCTTTTACTTAAGAGATTAATATATGGCATGAATGATTATTAATCTTAAAATGTGAGGCTTAACTGGGTCAAATAAATAAAAGGAATGGTCTGAAATCTGCTTTTTGAAACAATAACACTGACTGCATGAAATAATCAAAAACATTGTTGTCAAAAGATTTTAAACAAACACGGAATGGAGACTTTAATGTCTCCAGTCAAACTTCCCGAAGATATTCAATCAGATGCCTTCGTCCAACACAAGCTGACTGTTTGGAGGTAATTAAGACATTTGAACACTAGGGGGAGACAAGAGATCAGAAACCAGACTATGAAGCTCATGTCCTGTACATTAATGTAGAGTTCACGGTTTGTGTATTTGTCATCTTGCTGCTGCCTGTTACTGATGTTTGTGCACTATATTTATTTTAAGACTGTACACACTTGTACAAATGCATTACACTAACCTGCCGGGGATTACAGATGGAAACTAGCCTGTGGCTAAAATCTGGCATATTTGCATATCATGTTCATTAATGTGCACTGTCCTCTATTTAAATAAATATGTAAATAAATATCTAAAAGATGCAATAAAGTCATGTAGTTGTGAAATCAGACTTTTTTGTATCAATAGGAATTTGTAGCATTTCTTCTAAACCCAGAGCTGAAGGCTTGTTAGGAAAGTTTCTGTAAAAAGCGTTTTAAAGAAACGAAATAGGCTGGATTGAGGGAGATAAAACTTTAGTAGCAGAACACTAAAGCTTTCAAAAACATCATTTAAGTAGAGATCTTTAACTGTGGAAATGACTATCATCTGCCACATGGAGAGTACAGGATCTAATTTAGCTGGGGGAAATAAATAATTTAACATATAGGACTTATCTAAAGAAAGTGAGTGAACCCACAGTTCTTTCTAAACTGAAACCATATTTTAGGGTATTGAGAAAAACTGGGTTAATTCTGAATTGTGTAATTGACAGTGGGAGGTTGGAATTGGCCAGTGCTTTAAGTGAAGTTGAGATACAGGATATTGTTCATTTTCAAGCTGCTCTCATATTAAAATAGGCAGCTTTACATCATCTTTGGGAGCTGAGAGCAGCTTTCAGTCAATGGTCCAAACTTGTTTTCATTAAGAGAACTACTGGCCACCCAGAGGGGTTCTTTTCTAAAATTGGATGCAGGAACTTCTCTGCTATTTCACCTGTTGTTAAGCAGATGCAGCACACAAAGGCAGCCACACACACACACACATACATACAGCTGAAGGAGCTGGCAGATTACTTGCAGATGCAATAGGGCATAAAAAAATGAGGAGTGCCTCATCAGCTTGTTTCAGTGACTCACGCATGTTCTTAATGTCTACTCGGCGCAATTAAGTGCACCTCTGCTGACTCACCAGGACAGTGAAATACTTATCTATGTTGAGCAGGAGTCAAGGCAAAGAAGAAAAGGGATGGTCATGGATATTACCACAGATATAATAATACCTTTATTTCTATAGAACTTATAAAAACAGATGTTGTAATGGAAAAGTTTCAAACACTAATTTAACAGCTTTAAGTTTTGTTTTCAATATATCAAAAACAGAGTGTTGAAAAGAAACAATAAAACTGCCAACATTTGCATAAACTTCTCCACAAGATGCAGAGCAGTGGGTCTAACCAGACTTAAAGATATTATTTTGCAATCACTCATATTTCCCCTCTTGCCTTGTCTGCTGCTTTAAATATATGATGCTTTTAACAAAAGCATCTGCTAAATTAAAATTTAATGTTGTAACTTTGTAGAGTATCATAACTTTGTGAGGTATACAACAGAGAGAACAGCAGTGGGCTGGGAAGAAGAGCTGGGTTTTTTGAATGGTGTGACTGTAGGAAATCTTACTTCTTTAATGGCTTAAGTGCATATTTTGTAAAAAGGTCAGGTCACTGAGACCTTGACCCTGTAAAACCAAAATACATTGACTTCATCACTCAATAAGAGTGGTCAATATTTGCAAAAAGTTTGTGGAAAATCCCTAATAGTTCTTGAGATATCATGTAAAAAAGGACTAAAATGAGACCTTATTGCCTTGAGTTTTACTCCCAAAATCTGATAAGTTCTTCCCTATGTTAGTGTGAACTAGGGCTGAACGATATGGACAAAATTTCATATCTCGATATTCATGCCAGATATCTCAATATCGATATGATACGATACGACTATGGGTTCGGTGAAAACCAAGCATTTTTCAGAAAAATAAAAACATCATAATACAAAAGAATGTGGAAAGTGCAGTTTTAGCGCGGGGGAAATCTATATTGTTTATATGGTTGCTTTTCGATATCAATATCTTGAATGTTCATATCTCGATATCGATACGATAACAATATATTGTTCAGCCCTAGTGTGAACATTTGCACAGTTTGAAGAAAGTCCCTAAACATTTCACATTTACATTGAAGCAATTCAAGAGATGACCATGTGACCAAATGACCTTGACCTTTGACCACCAAAATCTGCTTCATTCATTTGAAGCCATCAGAGAATTTATGAAAAGTTTGATTTAAACAAAGTGACCTGGAAGGGCTTTGTTCACAAGCAATTTGAGTTAATTAGGACCTATGCACTTAACCTCTGACCTTAATAACCTCTAAAAGTACCCTTAAGTCAGAGATGATGTTGGTGCAAGGTTTGAAGACAATCCCAAAGTGTTCAAGCAAGTGATACGGTCAAATGAAGATTGACTTTGACACCAAAATGATAGCCAGATCATCGCTGAGTCTAAAACAACATTCATGGAAAGTCTGAGGAAATTCATGAGAGCTTTCAACTTTGACCCCCAAAATCGAGTCTGTTTATCCTTCAGTCAGGACAGAAAATGCACACAGTTTGAAAAAAACGAAATAAAACATTTTCTTGAGAAATCCGATTCACGAGCAAAGGATAAACACCAGGACAGTTGGCCTTGACCTTTGACCTCCAAAATCTGATGAATTCATCAGAGTGGACATTTGTGCAAATGTAGAAGACAATCCCTCAGTGTGGTCTTTAGATTTATACATTAAATAACAAGGAATGGATATGAAGAAAATTACCCTTGACTTTTGGCCTATACTGTCTAAAATCTAATCAGGTTCACACATCAGATCACACTCACAGCAAGAGGCCAAACAACCTTTGACCCCTAATGTTTAATATGTTCATCATTGTTTCAAAGCAGATATTTATACGAAGTTTGAAGAAAACCCCTGCAAGTGTTGATGAGAAGAGCTCAGAGCACGAGCTGCTGTCAGCACTGAGGCATAAATAAAAGTAGTAATGGATTGAATTATTTTAAAGTAGTGTCTTGAAATTAATAAAAACCAAATAGGAGTCAGAATAAATACATTTCCAATGGTTGGAAGAAATGTTCAAATGAACCCTTTTTTACAAAAAAGCTCCAAACCATTGGCACTGAGCCATATCATGAAATGAAGTTACAGCTGTGAGATCACAATCCTCGATCACACGATCCTGACCCTAACATGGCTTCAAAGCTCTATCAGTTGAATCTCCAAAAACAACTGATACCAAATTTCTTTGCCAATATTCACATTTTTTTTGTCTTTTAAAATCTCTCCTCAATCTTGAGGAATTCCCAGTCCGACACATCAAGTTGGTTGGTTTTGGTCGATGGCCAGTATTGATTCTTCCGTGTCAGCGCTCATATACTGTGCTGCCAACTCATTTAGTGCCTACTGGAAAAGCTTTGGGCGAACCACTCTTTTAGAGACCATCAGGCTCATCTGGGGTCTACTTTTGGTTAAGATTCATACTTTGTATTGATCAAAGGGCTTGCTTATAACTAGTTGTTTAAGATCAGTTGTTATTTCAGCTTTGGCTCTTTATGTACTCAAAATTTACTTCTGCTTGTTGAAATGGTAAATGTTAAATGGGCTTGAGCTTAAATAGCACTTTTCTAGTCTTGGACTACTCAAAGCAGCTTTACATCGCAGGTGACATCTACCTATTCACACCCATTCGCTCTTGCATACTCTCACTGATGGTTTCTATGTATCTAGTCCATCAGCATCAACTAACTCAGTCACGCCCTTTCATGCCCACTTACACACATTGCCATGTGACAGCCAGAGCTGGGCTTGAACCTGCAACCTCCAGATTACTTGCCAAGCACACTATCAGACTGGGCCATGATGCCCCGAGCAAATTTACATCTGACAATCAACATTAAATGACGTTAAGACATGAGCAGCAGTCGGGTTTTGTTTGATATATTGTATTGTTATTGTAACATGTATTAATATATATTGTATATATATATTGTTCCAAAGGACACCTCTTCCAAGTGTGCCACAACAACTGAAGAGTATGGCACAAAGCACTGACGCTCATCCAGTGAGTCCCAAACTTTTTCTGCCAGGCCCCCCTTAGGCAGACGAAAACATATTCAAGCCCTCAGGCTCCACCCATCACTAACAAATTAATGTTCTGCAACCTCACATGGTTTTTGCAGAGGAAGCAAATAAAGTGATACTGCGACATGAAACTTCTACATTTTAAAAGGGTAAAATGGTCAACAGACTTGAGCTTCTATGGTGACTTTCTAGTCTTCTGACCACACAAAGTGCTTTTACATCACAAGTCAAGTCTAGCCTTTCGCTCTCACATTCAGTCACTGATTTTCAAAGTAAGTTAGCCCTCAGTATTAGCAAACACATCTGTGCCCTTACATAACCATTAAATCACCACTTTAAAACACCACTGATGCAAAAGTTGCAGCAGCTTGGGATTACGTGGCTTGCCCAAGGACACATCAACATGTGACCATCAGAACTTGAACCGGCTATCAGACTAAGACATCAACGCCCTATTAAATAAAAAATACTGCTACCTTCATTGCTTTTAGTATAGTGACAGGACTTTTAGTATAAAAATTTGAAAAAATAAATTCGCTTATACCAACTCTCTAGAAGAAAAAAATTGAAAAAATACAACAAATTTCCTTTAAATATTCATACTTTTGGTCCTGTAATAATTGGACTGCTACAGGATTAATTTGTGTCATGGATCTTCTTCAGTCCTCTTGAAAATTTTGTTTTGCTTTGTTAGCAGTGCAAAAGTGCAAAACTGTTTAAATATCTAAATACGAGAGTGCCACAGACCTCATTAAAAATCTTTCAAAATGACCTGTTTTGAAACAAAAACATGTTCTTTTTAAAATTAGCATTAGACAGTAGCAAAAAGTATTGAAGCTATGTATAAAGCAGGTGCACAGGAGAGGGGTAAATGCATCAGAAATTGCAGGCAAACTCTCATTGTCTTAATCGCACAGCGAATTCAGCAATGAAACTAAAATGGTGTCAATATATGTACTATGAAGGCAGTTTGCATTAATTTGCCCACAATTGTTGACAATTAACAACAAAGGACTAAAAAATATTTGGTGCTATGAATCTTTACTTTTGTTGCCATGATATTAAAGAGCCCATAATGCCTTAACTTGGGTCCATATGCTAAATTTTGATGACTGCTTGAGTATGTTCACATAATCAATATAAAAAAAACATCCATTTTTCACAACTGGGTACCCCTGATCCACCTGTATTCTCAGTCTTTCTGAAGCACTCTTAGAGTTCCTTCCTACTCTGGTTGGTTAATCTGTCTTCTCTGTGATTCATCCATTCAGCCCTGCTCTGCACCATGTTGTCAATGACTCTGCATTCATTCTACAGTCACTGCTCCGCACTGGGCTTGCCAATTTGAGCCACTGTGCTTAAACTTTTTAATGAAACACTGCTAAAACAACACACTGTATTGTCTTTTAGAGGGGCCTGGGGGAACAAGCTGTTTCTGGCAGCTACTGCCGCCATAAAGAGGGGAAGTCCAGATGCCACTAACATTTTGTCCAGTGCATAGAAGTATTTCATCACACAGAGGACACATGTCAAACACACCAATGGGTCATGTAAACTAGAAAAAGCATAATATGGACTCTTAAAGCAAGGCAGTGTATTTCGTTTTTTAAGATACATCAGTACATTTCAATACTGGACAGAGTTGTTTATTGGTTATATGGTATAGTTCTAATAATTTAACAAAGATACCAGGCTTATGCTTATTGAAAAGACTGTTTACAATAAGAACCACAAAAAGCTATCGGCTGTCTGTAATATATTAAAATGTTTCGCCTACCTTATCATTGAATTAATTTAGCTTTTAATACAAGAAAAAAGTTTTAAAACATGTTTTATCCTGGGCTTTTTTTGTATAAGGGGGAATAGGGATGCATGATATTGGATCTTTGCCGATATCCCATAAGTGAATATTTCCAAACTTACTGTTGCCAATACTGATATTGATACTTTTTCAAGAGTACGAAGCCTCTATTTAAAAAATGACCTTTTTAAGTAATTTTTTATGCGCATATTGTTAAAAGCACCTTTGTGACATTTGGAAAATATCCTTTGTGAATTTCAACATATAACTGACCTTTAAAAAAAAAATACTATGTATTGCTACTCAATTAAAAAAGACAGACATAATTATGAGTCCATATTGCCCAGCTCTAATGAATATCAAAAGAGTTATCTGACATTGTTTAAGTTCTCTGGTATTGCATTAGAGTTCAAAATTCTGGTTACTCACACTAACCTTAAAAACAGCACATGATTTGCTTCATTTACTTGCTTCTATCGAGCGCCCTACCCTAACCAGTCCTTTTAAATCTAAGTTCAAAGACTCATGGAGCAAGATGGTAGAAATGATTTTATCTGCTTTAACACCCGCATCACTAAGTATATTTTCTGTCACAAGAGTTCAAACTGAAGATGATTTGTGGATTTCATGCCTGATATATTCAGCTCTATCCACTGGAAAGGCAAAGCAGTGGACCATCTCTGGCTTGGGCAGCACTATTGAATTAGTTTTCTTCATGATAGAACGTCTGTATATATCAGCGCAGTGATTTTGTGTCCGTTGGGCACATTGCAAATGAGATCTGTGATCTGAGCCCGAGTGGCTCAATGCACTTCAAATAAATAAATAAATGAATGAATCAAAACTTAATTATGTGTGACTCATGCTCACACAGTTCATTAATGGAGGAACTCGACATGTAGCTCTTTGAACTTTGAGTGTGTGTGTCAATGCCGTTGCTAATCGTATCACCCACAATTAACTCTAGGGGAGGCCAGGGTTCGTTGTCTCATGCTTGGTTGTCACATTGCTTATTACAGCAAACCACTGTGCCATGTCCATGTGTTATGTTGGGCTTGATTCAATGATCTTTTAGTCGGAGACATTTGCTGGAGCACTCACAAAACTTTCAGCTGACATTTTGTGTTTTGTAGGTGAGAGCAGATGTTTTTGTTTTGATAGTTTCTTTCCAATAAATCTTTGAATCAAAAGCAGCAGGTGGTAGCTCTAATTATAAGCTTGTGTCATGAGGTAGCTGGCATCAGACTTTTGTGAAGAGACTGTGTAGAGATCATTGTCTCTCAGCTCTGGGGCTTGTGCATGTAACTCTCTCACTTACAATACAATGATGGACAAAATGCAAAAGCTACTGTAAAAGCTGTCTTTTCTTCAAAATGTATTTATGTCACAAATTTGTCTCTAGCTTCCACACACACACTTACTCATCCATGTACCCATCAAAGCCTGTTTAATACTGGACAAAGCTTGAGTGAGGCGAGCCTTTTGGTGGCCTCTGAATCAAATCCACAGCAGCTGCCATGTTAAAATGCTGTTTAAACTTGCTTTTGATCAAACTAAGATCAGACAAAGATGAAGTTATGGTGTGACAAACATTAAAGGCTAACATCAGGCCTGCAGTCACATAAGCTATTCCACCAATTTAAGTTTCAGGCTTTTTAACACACGTGCATTGCACCAAAAGTCACCATCAAGTCACAAAATGTAATTTTGACAATATATTATGGTTCCATATGATGGGGCATGCCATGTATAAAACCTCTAGAAGTTGTATGTCCTGAATTAAGCCTGTCCTGTGCATTCTAATTTGAGTCCATGGTCCTCTACACCTCTCCTCCATCAGGGGCATGAACCTGTCCCTGCCAATATGGCCTTACTTAGTCTGCCATCGGCTCAAACATATACTCCTTTTGTTCATTTATCCTCCTCTGCCTTCCAACCATTAAGGTAAAAAAAATCTTCAGAAGTCCTTTGCAACAACAATAGGCTTTCCTCAGGGATACTTTGCTAACAGCTAGCTGAAAGAGCCATGGAGGTGAGCCTAATGCCCATTTTGCACTATTGGCTACCATGAAAAGTCTGTAAGTCTTCATGACAAATACTGCCGCCCTTTTTCACAGGAAGATTGTCAATATGCGAAATCATATGGACAGCTGCCAGCCATCTGACCACATCTTTAAAATCAAAAACATACTGCACATGACTCAAGTGTGTATGTGACTTACAGTGCCTCTGCTGACAGCCTCCAGTGGACACTCAAGGAACTGCAGTTTTTTGCCCTTCAGCACTGGCGGTTGCTGCTTGGTACCTATGGACAAATAAACATAAAATAACACTTTACTAACACTTAACTCCTTTATAACTTGTTTAATATGATAGTTCAAACAAGCAGACAAACCCAGACACTCATCTGAACCAATTATCACCTGAAGCTCTGTGGAAATGCTGACATCCTTTTTCAGGTATGACTCTACTGAAGTTACGGGTGTCACTGTGATGAGCTGGGCAAGCCGAAATGAAGCAGAACACTGAGATTGACTGACAAACATAAGGGAAAATCAAATGTGAGCTTTGACGTGCAGCACATGTATGATGTTTTTATTGGGTACACTAGAAACAAATTTGGAAACAACACTGATTGGCATTTGGAATGGGAATCATGGGGTATCTCACAATATGATACGTGGTACACAATAACGATATACTCACAATGCAGTAATGCACAATGCAATAATCAATATATTGCAAAAAAATAAAGGAGCAATATGTCACAATAATCAATTTTGTCTGTCCTTTAAATGTTGTACAAGCCAAAGCATATCCATACTTTGGATTTATTAGTGGCTAGGGCACACACAGTATGATTACAGCCCCATATTTTATTAACCAAAATATCGATATTTGCCGCCAGCATATTGATTATCATATTGCAGGAGGGAGAACGACGATAATCACCATATTGTTCTTTTTTGTCCCACCCCTAATTGGCATATATACAAACATATCAGTGTTGCAAGCAGGATGAAATGTTTTGGTATTTTGTTTTAGTTGCTTAAAATAGAAAGGGGAACTGTCCAAAATAAGGAAAAATTACTGTTTTTAGATATTCGTGGGGACATGGGACACAAAGCTTGAAAACGACAAAGGGCATCTGTTCATACCAGCTAAATGCCGACTTACCTCTGCATTTGTGGACTCATTTCTGCACTACTCTATTGCTGTAAATGTAAAGTAACACAAGTTTTTAAATCTCTGTGGACCCTAACACCACACAAGTGAAAACCAACCCCATACGCTGTCATGACATACTCTGTGATGAGGTTGGTTGTCTCAGTTGGTCAGAGAGTATCTGATGATTCATAATTTGCTGTTTAATTACAGTTTTTAAGAGTGTTACAGGGATAACCATTTCACCACAGGACCTTAAGCTAAGCCTCTGGTAGAAGAATGACCACTGTCAGATGAATCAACAGTGCGTAATACACACAGGAGGAAAAAAGTGTGACTGCCTACCCCAGTCTTCCCTTCTTCTTCTTACTCATGGGTAATCCACTTTGTAGGCTGACAAAGTCGAGGGGGAGTGTGTGTTTGAGTGTGTGTGTGTATGTGTAAGCCCCCTACCCCATCCCTCCACCCCCGTATCTCTTTACAGGACTGCCAGCCCGTCTAGAGTTATTCCAGGAATGCGTTGAACATGGCCGCCGCGATGAAGGCACAGAAAACGGGACTGCTGGAACTTCGAGTCACCGTGGACCGTTGGATTCGGGTGTTAGCCACGCTCACCGAGGACACGCTCACGGTCAACCCCGGGGAAGGAGCCGAGGATCCCGCAAAGCCCAACCCGACTCCCACCGGTGCTATCAACGGAGACCCCCCGAACCTCAGCTCCTCTCCGGTCCCGGAAACCATCACCAACGTGAAGCGCACCGTGCGAGTTACGAAGCAAGATGTTGGAGGACTTGGAATCAGCATTAAAGGTACAGAAATGTGATGTGAAGACGGAGACATGTGTGAGAGGATAGTCCTCACAAGTTCTGCCTCGGTTATGTCAAAGTTTGAGAGCAGTTTGTGTCAACCACGTCGAAAACACGAGCGTCGACTTGTCAGTTAAGTTAGCTAACTTCAGAATAACCGTTAAGTCCAATTAATGTGCGTTACATTTGCTTTTTTAATCACGTTTTCACATCTTAAATCCCGAACTTCATTAAAACCACAGGGTTTGTTGTTCAGACAGACAAAAGCAGCAGTGATTACCTCAAACTGTGGCTCACCTCTACGTGGGAACCATTTCGGTGTCCCACAGTCAGCGCAGTCTGCAAACAGCGGCTTGTCATGAAACGTTAAGCTAACGAAGCCGTTATTTGGCAGTTTGGTGTCGCACACTCAGAGCTAATAAACGGTTTACCTCGAACTCACTGACTAAGTTTGAAAAGGAAACTTTTGTTTGTTTTGTGATTAAATAAGCCTTTCTAATTTCTCTTTTGATATTAGATTATCAGTCTAGATTAGTCAGTACTGTCCAACTGAAAATTTCAACATGCTAGGTTTCTTAAACATTATGACCTCTAGGGCCGGGTAACATGGTCCAAAATCATACCTGAATACGTTTTAACTAAGGGATGGGAAATTTTGGTTACCACAAGAGCCACATTAGTTTAGTTTATTTGTTTGTTTCTTACATAAAAGTAGAGCTGGACAATATGGCCTGAAAGATAAAATCCCCGATTTTTTTCAACAACACTCGATTTACGATTTTAATCCATTTTTTCCCTCAAAAAAAAAAATAAAATAAAATCTAAGTGACACAGAAATGACATGAATCAAGTTTTGCCTTTTCGTTGTCAAAATATGTTCTCAAACTAAACAGAATTTCCCTCTTAAAGTTAAAGTGCATGTCATAAAATGTTGATTATGTAGTTTGTCTACATAAACACTGAAAGCTTAGCTATTTTCACAGAATATTAACATGGAGCTCTCTGATCAATATATAACCTCATTTAAAAAACAAGTATTAGCCTTATCGTGCTTGTTCAAAACCTGACAGGGACTTCCATCATAAAAACTGTAAATGTTTAGTATTGATATTCTCAAACATTGCAACAACTTACAATTGGAGTAAGTCAAGTGCCTACGTTTCCAAATTCATCGCAGATACCAATATTTTTAGCCAAGAGCACAATGTCTACACTTACACTAAAATGTTACACTAAAATTCACCTTTGCCTTGAATGTTTACAGTCCATTGGGGCTGAAGAATAGTTAACACAAATGAATACGTTTATGCATCAAGAAAAACAGTATTTTATTAAGAAATGATACTTGTGCATTCTGCCAATATTACAGCCACTGCATGGGATATTTATGGCCAGTTTGTATGGCTAAAATGTTGGCTCTAAATATCTGCAAAAAATTTCATATCTGCCAACACAGCATTTTAGGCAATTATCTGCCGATACCAGTATTGCTCTGATAACATTATGCATCCCTAGTTGTAGCACATGCAGAATGTGGTTTGACATTGTCTTGCTGAAATAAGCAGTGATGCCCCTGAAAAAAGATGTTGCTTGGATGGCAGTGCATGTTGCTCCAAAACCTGTTTGTACCTCTCAGCATTAATGGTGCCTTCACAGGTGTGCGAGTTACCCATGCCACGGGCACTAACATACCCTCATACCATCACAGATGCTGGCTTTTGAAATTTAAGTTGATAACAATTTGGATGGTCTTTTTCCTCTTCAGCTCAGAGGACATGATTTCCAAAAACAACTTGAAATATCAAGATTTTGCAAAAGTATGAGTCGAGCAATGCATCACAATTTTTTATATTTATTGACTATTTTTTTCTGAGCAAGGGATGTGCTGTATTAGATTTTTTTGTGTTCATCCAATATGCACATATTTTCAAACTTGTTTTAGCTGATATCGATCATGTTAGGACCACAGTCTCAGATTAACCCCTTACTCTCACTGTGACTGTTTTTATGTGTCACAAACAGATGTGACACAAAAGAAAAAAATGTTTGTTTCTCTAACAAATGATAATGGATTTACTGTGTAATGTGGCATTATGATATATTTCTGCATTCTGCCAATATTATGGCCTATGCATGAGATATGTATGACTGATAAATGGGCTGTAAATATTGTGAGAAATTTAAATATCTGCAGAACAGATAATTACCTTTTCAAGATATTATCTGCTCATTTAGATACAAAAATAATGTGCATCACTATTAAGAATCCACAATATTATGTATGAATAACAAAGTTTCTAATCAGTTGTATTTATATAAAGCATGGTCTCTGCAATATAAACTTGATTGTCTGCCCAAGTGATAGAAATAATAATCATAAATGTTACTGAGACATAGAGAGTCAATTGGCTGAGTGCCTGCTGCCAGATGCTGACCTACTTTACAAAACAAGCATCCAGAATTTCTGATAATCAAATAATGAAATGCAGATATTGTGCTGTAAACTGTCAATACAGTATTATCCAAAATATTGTGTTAAAGAATCGAGTTTTGATATTTTCTTTTATGCTTATTATCTTTTAGAAAAAGTTGCAGCTGCTTTGTGGTTTAAAAAACATCACAAACCTCTTGTAGCTAAATAGTTCTTACACCTGTAAATGAAGTTAGACGAACTCAAGTAGTGACAACAAACTGCTAACATCAAACTTATTTAACTTAGCTTTGAAATAGGAAACAGTTATGTGTTTTTTGTAAGGATGAGCATCCTACATCATCTTTTTACATTGTGTAACTAGTGAACATTGGTAATGAAGAGAAGTTTTGCAGTGTGTTGGGTTTTGAAATATTTATGGCTTCTTTAAAAAATAAGACTTCAGAGGGTAATGTTGAAAGTGGATATACCAACATAAACTGTGTCCTAACATACTCAAAATAAGTTCAACTAAAGTGTAAAATATGTAAGAAGGAGTTGTAGTAGTTCATTCATCTGAGGTGAATGGTGCTTATATCTGTCAGAGAAAGTATCACTGAAAGGCATTGAGGAGTTGGCATAAAGTCACAGTGAATCCATCACTGTGGTTATAAAGTATAAACTGCTTTGGTGGGCTTGAATATGTCTACTGACTAAACAAGCGTCATCATTGCATAAACACCATAACTGCATCATCACCGTTACACCACCGTATCTGAAACCTCTCAATGGGAGAGGGTTGCAACCTCTTCATATCTTGCAGGCGAAGCTTACATACCTGAGCTGTTTACCATGCAGTGGTTGATAAAAGCTCTTCCTTGTCCTGTTTCCTGGACCTGCAGCAACAAGCTATCTCATCTGAGATCTTGATGTGGAGGTACCTGGATGGCTCGAGGCTATGTGCAAAATGTAAATGGAGCCTTGTAATTCTGCACTTATCCTTGACTATCTGTATCCTGAAGGCGACAAACCTCTTCTTTTTTTAACCAAACATAAATTTGTCAGAAATATTATGTAAGTTTGACTTAAGCTCCCAGGAAAAAAAAAAGTTTCTTCAGTTATGCTGCTTGCTAAATCTACCTTACCACTTCGTCTGGCCATCGCTCAGTAGGAGACATGAACATGTAGCAACAGTTGCCTGTAAGGTCACTGGGGTTATATGACCTGATCTGTCTCTCACCTTTAGTAATGGAGCAACAGCCAAGGCTTGAAACAGTATAAAGTGTCCTTAACATCTCTCTTTAAAGAGTGTGAGCTTTTGCCCTCAACCAACAAAATATAGAATACCAAAAGTAAAATCCAAGAGGAGGAAATATTCTTTTGAAATTGTCCATCAAATTATGGATTTCTTATGTTGACCATGATAGCAGATGATGGTTTTTACTTTTGGTTTGTATACGTTTTATATATTTTACTGTATTTATCCTTTTTATCCTGTTGTCAGGAGATTAAGATGAAAAACATCAAACAGACAGCAAAACATGTCAGAAGGGGAGCAAAAATATTAATTCAACTGCAAAATGCTTTCAGTGTTGTTTTGTTTGTCATTTACAGAATAAATGTGTTCCAGATCTAACAAAACTGCTACTGAAGCTGTTAGCATCAATGCTAATCTCTGTTCAAGCAGTCACTCTGCCGTTGTAGGTGCTAGATCTGTACCCCCTGCCAGATCTGTCCGCCGGCCTGCGCCTGCTGATGATGTCACAGATCTATGGCAATTGTACGTGGACAAACTATGCAACGATCGACAAACTGCCTATATAGCTAGATAGCAATAAATTGATTGTTAGCTAGAAAGATCGATATGTGTGTGATAATTGAGTGCAGTTATAAGTCTGTATCGTGTTACTATTATTACTCATAATAGGTAAATTTTTATTTATGCTGTAATTACGTTTAAATGCTCTTGGACAATTAAATGACATAATATTTAAATATACGTAACTGTCTCAACATACATCCTCCTAATTGCAGTAATTTCAATATACTTTCTATAGATAAGTATGGTAATTATTAATAGAAATTATACAGATGGTTGTTCATTTTAATGATGAATATTTTCTCACACATCTTTGGATGTTTTTCCCTCTTTCTAAAGTCTCTATCACTTTTTATTAATACAATTATTTTTTGCTCTTACTCAGGATTTTTAAGGTATATTAATTGCAACTCATCTTTATGATAAAAAGCAAGAACAGTCATGGTCATTAGATACATTGTAGATGTAATGATTTTGGACAATATGTAGTCTAAAACTTGATCAGTATGTGAATACTATTTTTCAAGTCGGAAAAAACTACTGAAATCTACATCAGATGATGAGCAAAAACTACAAAAGTCTACAGTCAATTTCTGTCTCATCATGCTCCTATTGAGGACTCCTCTCCTTCTCTTTCTTGTTGTTGGGTGTTGCTAGTGTGGGATCCTGCTAATGACAAAGCGGAACGTCATCACAGCCAATTGGGATGTGCAACATCATCAGCAGGCGCAGGCCGGGGGACAGATCTGGCAGGCTGCAAGGCTTCTGGTTGGGCCATGCAGCTTTGGCTGAGGACAGTCATTATACATTTGGGCTTGGCAAATCAGAGTTTGATTACAAACATTGAATCAGGCAGATCCAGCTGCACTGCAAGGTTATGCTGGAGCTGCCAACAAGACTGTTGGAAGTGAGCAGTGGACAGGGTGTGTGTGTTTTTTTTTTAATATGTATCTTTTTTGGACTGGAAAAGGGTGGGGAGGGTCAAACACCAGAAAGAAGAAGAAACTGGCTCACTTAATTCTAATTTAGTGCCATCAACAGCTGTATCAGTATAAATAATCCTGTCTTTTATGTTGTTATGCATATCAATATTTTTCAAAAACTCCCAGCCCTATGTCAGACCACACTGCTGAATAAATAAATTCAATATCCAAGATACCATTTGATTCTCAAGTCAGATTGTAAAAATTACTTATGGTTCTAAAAAAACACAAGCTCTTTGTAAAAAAGCCAGACATGGAAATCCAAGGCTCTCAAATTAAGTTAAAATGAACCTCTATTTGACAGGGAGATGTCAGTGCATTTCCACTAGGCTGAGTCCTCATCAGGGCACTTGTACTGAGTAAGATTTTGTAATAATTTTACTTCTTCAGTGTCTCACACAAGTCCTCCATCCGCCTGGCTTAAAGGTCCCATATTTTACCCCTTTACAACAAGTCAAAGCTGGTCCTAGATGTCTCCAGAGTATATTTCTGGAGTTTCTTTCTGATAGATCCACTCAAAGACTGAATTTTGACATGCCTTTAAACCCCTTGGTTTCAGCCCTGCTTAGAACAGGCTGTTTTAGTGTAAGTCCTCATAGGCCCAGTCTGACAGCCCCTCTCAAGAATTGAAAGTGGCTTTCACTTTCCAGCACTGTTCTGTAATGTCTACTGTGGCTGCACAGGCATGCCTTGACATATTCCTTGCATTGGAGCTTGCAGGAGAAATTAAACAGAGGGTCAGGAAGTGTCAAATACCTTGATGACATCTTTAGGGTGGATTATTTTAAATAGACTGTCTGAGCACATATTTCCTGAAACTTTTGGCAAGGAACAGACAGAGACAAGGAATTTACTCATGTTGGAGGTAGTGTAGACCGTAAGGATAGGAGTATTGATATCAAGTATTGACGTATTGATACTTTTACTTATACTTTTTTGATATTGATTACTCCTCTACAATATTTATACCAATTAAGTACTCTGTTCACTCAGCTGAACCCATGAGCTTACACAAAGACATATTCATAGTTTTGTGACAAAATATCAAAGGAATATTAGAAAAAAAAAAAAAATCAATAAAATTTTAAAGTCACTTTTTAAATCAGTGCAACTTTGGCCTATCTTAATGTAATTATTTCATATATTGTATTTGTATGTATATAATAATCATAAATTCAACAAAAAATGTAAAATAAAAGAATATGTAAAATAGTTTTCGAATTTAATTGTATCATATTTAGAACAAGATTCAGAATCTATTCAAAACATCCATGAATCAATTTTAAAACACCTACACCTTTTTTGACATTCTTCGTATTGCAGTTCATTCATTCTTAAGTGTTGCAAATAAGCCAATGCAAACATTGCAAAGACATCCCCTGTTTATCTTAAATTCATTTTATACTATTTTCTTTTTGGTCACATCCTATTATCCAGCCTCTTAATGCACTGCAGGCAGAAGCAGATGCTGTAAAAACACATCTTTTAACAAACATGCATAGTGAATGTTGAATTGGTTTAAATTGAAAATAGTTTTTGAATTGGATCATGACCTCTAGAATTGGAATTGAATCGAATCATAACCTATTGGAAGACTCTAACCCTATCACAAAGGTCTTTAAAGATGTTATATCTGCTTAATTTATTTTATTTGGACTTAAACTAAACTCACTGTAAGATCTGATGCTCTAATGTCTAGACTTCATGTTTACTGTATGTGCTGTTGGTCAGTGTCAAATTCATCAACAATATGTTTATATTGCAGAACATGATTGGTATCGGTATCAGTACTGAAAAAATGACAGCAAAGAGCATTGTGTAAAAGATTAAAAAGCTTATTTCTGATATTGTGTGATCTTTAAACTTGTGTCACTTCTCTGCAGTTGTGAATGTGACATGGACACTGATAGACTCTCTCTGATGAACTTGCACCCTGATCTGTGTGTGTTTTTAAACCTTCATGTGTGAGTCATAGCATCCGCCTTCTCACATGTCTGCTGTCTTATGTATTGACAGGATGTTGTCCAGCGTTTGGCTGATGCTCAGGGTCAGTTTTATAGACATCCACGGACTTGAACCACCATCAACATATGGCAAAGATTGTTTGTCACTCTCCCTGCTGGTTAAATGCTCATTTCATTTTCCCCCGCAGCTGCCAACAGCTACCACAACAACATAAAGCCAGCCCTTAATGACATAAATGTAAAGTCCATCTCTGTGAAAATGGGTGGCTTTGAAAAAGAGACAGCATGTTATTAAAACAAAATCAGAGCGGGCACCCTACTGGCGTGTCATTGTTGTGATGCTGTTTGTTCAAAGGCAGCGATGATGAAGAGCAGGGGGGAGATGGGTGTAGCAGAGGGACAAAAAGGGAAAAGCTAAAGCACAGAGAGAACTATAGATTAGACAGGACATGAAACATGCAGAGCAGGTCAAATGAATAGAGGTTGGGAAAGAGGGAGAGTCAGATAGACAAGGACAGAGTAAGAAGAATTCAATTGTCAGAAAAGAAACGGGGTGAAGCAAATGAAACAACAGAGCAAAAGTTGTTGAGGGTTTAGCTGACACCACATCGTGAACAGCTGAGAGGAGCAGCCCACAGCAGGCAGTTGTCATTGGCCAAAGATGAAAGCTATGTGGCCAGGAGTGGAGGACTCTACTCGTGTTAATTTTAGGGAGCCCACCACAGTTAGCAGGAAAAGCACTGAGGCAGTCAACCTTTACTCTCACAAGGCTAAATTTAAGAGAGGCGAGGAAGTCTCCAGACAGGCCAGCCTGTCAGAACAGAAGAAGAGAAAGAAGCCCTTTTTCCTCAGCACTTAGATGTGAAGTTGTTTTTGTTTTTTTTCGCAATTAAAACCTCTGTGACGGAGTTGGGGATCAACTAATTAGGGAGCTGCATGTTATCAACATTATTTAGATCTAATAGCTTCTCAACCAATGTTAAATTAGTGGCATTGTCTAAATCACACTGAGCTGGGAAGTTCTTCAAGAAAAATCAATATTAGGTTCACAATGCAAACCAAATACAGCTCTTTCAAGAAGTATAGAGACATGCTGCCTAGCTCCACCTACCTCCACCACTTGTCTGTTGTTAAATAAGGTGTTTTTTTTATAGGCTGCTTAAAGTCTATAATAGGCCCTTAATGACATTTAGAATTCAATTCATACAATGTGTGTAAAACAAATATTTTTACTTATCTGTGGTCTTAGATTTTAAGCGTCAATTAAACAGCAACATGTCTGAATACTTAATCAGATCAACAGGGTTTTTAAAAGGTATTTGACATTTTGTTTTGGTGTTTAAATTTTTCACATAGTATTCACAGATGCATAATACCTATAATTTTAAACAAATGTTTACAAACCATGAACAAAAGGTAAAAAGCAAAAAATAAAGAGAAATGCAAGTTCAAGTAAACTGGCCCCAAGATGTAGAGTTCCACTTAAATCTAAAACATAGAAATTATATGAAAGTTTGTTTGGGTCTTAAAAAGTTTCAAATTTGATATTTGAAACTTGTTAGGCAACCCTGTTTCAATAAAAACTGAACTCTACAAGACATAAAACGAAGCACTAGACGATTGCTTTTCAGTGGATGAATTCCACATGCAGGGCAACAAAAGTTGTTTTTGAAGGTGGCATTGGCTCCCTGGATCTTCTGGCGAGCAATACATTTGTGGAATGTCACAGTGCAAAGGGAAAAGGCACCACCCCTGGTTTTAAAAATGCACCACATAGAGAGCAATTCTGATTGTAAAAGATGCACCCATTCAAAAAGGCAACTAAGCAGCGGAGCTGGTTGGAGCTGAGTAGTGTGTCTCTATAACCCCATACAAACATTCAGAGAAACCATTTAATCCCTTGAACTTACATGAGTTGGAGTGAAAGCAAACAGCTGAGCTTTTCACCCAGAGTTTACCCTGCTGCCCCAAACTGCAGCAGAGTAAACTCCTGCTGAGAGGACTAAGGGCTCTAATTTCCTGGCGCAACTCAGGGTGGTGCAGGGTGGCGCAGCCTGGCGCACCCCGCACAGTGGTGATTTTGTCCGGCGCACCGCCATGCGCAGCCAATTTGGCAATTTGGTAGACCGGCTGCGCCGAGATGGGTGTGACGGCACACCAGGGGGAGGTGTCCACAGGTTCAGCTTGACACAGTGACAATTTTGTGCCAAAAAAACGCGCTGAAGGTGCGCTGAAAGCTCGCCGGCTCCAACCTGGTCTATTCTCGGCGCAGGCGAGGCGCACCCAGGGCAGTGGTAATTTGGCTGACAGGCGCACAGTGCGCACACGTCACCAAAACTTCACAGGCAGGATCCACAGTGTCAGGCACATGTCAATGCAATAAACAATCAGAGCAACCACTATTTAATGTAACCGTCTGAACCAGCACATACATTTGTATCTATATTAACTGTCCCGTCACATCTGATGTCAAATCAGAGACGTTTGTCATAATGGAAACTCAACCTGACGGCAGCTGGAAGAGTGACACAAACTAACGAGTTCACATCTCTCAGCCAACCACATCATCCGATACGGAGTATCCGGCTTCTCTCATCTCATGAAATTCAAAAGAAAAGAAAAAAGAGAGAGACGCTCACTGAATAAATAACTCGGTGTCTTAAGGATTTACCTGTGATTGCCCATATGTTTTAATCTTTATTCTTAACGTGATCTAAAAAGATGGAGTACATTATTGAAGGAGGATGAGGAGGAGATATCGGGGGGATATTTCACCAAAGGTTCTGCTATTTGGCGATGACAGACCAGTAATGCAGGTGGATCACAAGCATGATGAATGGATTAGCCTGCTGCTGTGTTTAAATGTAATTATCACTTAATTTTGTACTCCTATTTATGAGACAGGAACAGATTACATCTGTCCAGCGAGGTGGTCCACACGGTGACACGCATCGTGGCCTCCGATGCACGGCCCGGTGGCCCCTGTGCTCTCCCAGTTGCTGCAAAAGTGACAGCGGCTCTGACCTTCTTCGCCACCGAGGTGAAATTGTCACTGCGCCTTGCCCGCGGCACATTTAAAGGCGAGGAGAGGCGTTCATTTGATTGGTGAAGATTACGCTCGGCTGTGTTAAACCCACTCACGCCTTCTCTCCTCCCTCTCTGCTACTTGCGCAAGTGGGAAGGACAGAGGTGGGGGTGCGCCTGCCTGCGCTTACCTGCGCCGTGCACGAAACTTGCAAAATGCCCTGGACACACCCCATTGGCGCGGCACAGGCACGGTGCAGGGCAGGTGCGCCCCACCTGCGCCTGGTCTACGAAATTAGAGCCCTAAGTGTGAAGCAAGTCAAGAAATTTACTTGATGGGTTGCTCTTAAAATCATTAGGACATTTCAAAGTTGCATTTGTGGGCAGGGTGCATGTCCTGTTAAAACATCTCATTTAAATAATTTTTTGGCTTTTAGGTACTAAGTGATTTTCTTGTATATACATGTTTGAATAAATGTTGAAAATGGTATATTATCAGATACCCCAGACTTCATAAACAGGTGGTCTGGGATACTTTTATCTGGATGATTGGACTTTTGGTGCTTTTCCTTTTGTGGTATCTGCTTAACTCAACTCGGCTCTGCAGGGTTTGGATACTACCCACTCTGTTTTCCATTAGGAAATAGCCTTTATCAGTACCTCTTTACGGTTGACAGGACTGTCTTACCGTGGCTGCACAAAACTGTAGCGGCATCCATGTTTCCAATAAACGAGGAAACAAAGGTAATAGAGCTGTCGGCCCCTTTGTGGCTTTATGTGACAGGTAAGAGATGAATTTTGTTCCAAAAACAGTTGCAAGTAGCAAAACAACATGCTCTTTTAAGCAGGGGAATTTGGAAAGTCTTACAGCAACAGGATTTCCGTGTTAATAACCCAGACCCATAACAATACTCTGACCATTCAATGGTCACAAGCGTCTCAACATCACATAAATGAATTTTAAATGACTCTACAACTTAAACTTAAATTCAGATCCTCAAAGATGGTACACCTAAGTTTAAATTTGGATCATGTGCTTCATCATGTAGCTTGGCTTCTACTTTGAACTGTGCCATTGTTAACATTACCCAAAGAGTATTGACAACAACTGTCAAACACTGAGGCCGTATCAATTCTGTAGAATCCGTATCAGTACATGTATCCCTGAGGAGTGTATGACGATATTTTGCCTTATCCATATTTTGAGCACAGGCCAAGTGGATGGGCTGAGTGACACTTGCTCCTGCTTGGGTATGCCGATGTAAGGGCAGTTATTTACAGAAGGGGTGTGCAAGTAAATTCCAAATTTAGGTCCTTATTGAATGCAAATTATTTGCTTTGTATCATTATGCCAAAACGATTATCAGTCTTTGTTAATGTACGGTTAATACAGGCTCCAACTCTGTTCTCTGTCCTTTAAGACTCTTGGACAACTCCTAAACAATGTACCTAAAACATTTTTTATGTGAGATGCAGTCTCAAGTTCCTATTCTCCAATTTAAAAGATGTTAAAGTCTAATTCACATTTGTCAGTGGCTTTGACAGAGTTGCTTTACAAGTTTGTATTGCCTGTGCCACTGTTGCATAGTACAGCACAAAAATGCTGATCAGACTGAATTCTTTGAAAGGAACATTATCACAACAAACACCTTGTTAGCAGAGAATTACCTCATTAGGTACGTGTCAGTGTTGTATAAACCCGCACCATTCATTTACCTGTCATGAGAGTGGCCCTAGTGGCTCCACCCTGTCTCCACCACCAGCAGCCTGCTGTCAGCTGAGTGACAGGCTGCCAGCTGGAGCGTGCTGTACTGTGTTTGACATGAAAAGTTAGAGGAGGAAAAGTAGAGACGGGGAGGGAATATGGGAGGATAAGGGGGTTTGAAGGAGAGGGAGACATATTGACAGTACTTTTCCCTGTTGAGGAGTTTTTTTTAAGGATTTATGTCTGAAACGGTCAGTTCAGATCATAATATATGTGAGAGTGGAAGGGAGATAAGGACATTTAAAGGTGTAAAGAGGCTTTGTCAGTACATGTCTCTATGGTTTGTCCTTAACTCCTTGACTTTAGACTTTCAGCTTTTGGGCCTCATTGTTACTGTCCAAAAACATTTGCATCTGTATGGGAGCTGACTTTTTCATATCAAACTCACCCATTAATATTTTATAAAAACTTAAAAGTAATGCAGTTATTTTAAGAGTGTGTAAAGCCTTGGTATTATTCAGAATGGCAGTGTGTTCACTGCAATCAGTATGCCTGGCTTGTTTGCATGCTGTAGGTCATCTGCATTGATTTCTTTCGTGGGCTTATGTCCACAGAGATAGCCCAGGGGTCATAGTTGTAAAGGGTTACACATTTGTTTAGTTTCTCCACCATTTTCCTTGTCAACAGACTTCAGCAAAGCTCTCCCTGCCTTTGCAGTTAATTATCACCACAAATGGATCTTGGTCTGTGAGAAACAAATAGGTTAGCCATCTAATTATCTAGCTAAAGAATTAGCCCTGGGCATTGGGTGACCATATGCTTAAACGTCCATATCTAGAGTCTTTATTTTTAGTGCAAACTCACATGTTTGAGCTCATGGAACTATTGGATTGTTTAGCAGTAGACCTTTACACATCATGTTCAGTACCTCTGCAGATAAAAAAAAACAGGAGGGTGTTCACTGATTTATATAGATCTTAATACCCTTATGATACTCACTAATTATCCAAGTCTTTGTCAATTCCACTGTCACTACTTTATTTTGTTGTTTGGTGCTTGTGAAATTAGTTATTTTACTGACACGATGCATGTTTCAATACAACACCAACAAAATTTTTCAACAGTCTTATTGAACTGGATTCAGATCTTTATCTCTTGTAAAAACACAATACATGGATAACACTGATACAAAATAACACTCTGTTACAATATTAGAATTTCATTTAGCACATGCTTTTGTTCAAAGTCATGTACATCTGAGAGGAAGTACAACATAATCAAGAATCTAGACCGGAGGGAACATCATTAGTAAGTGCTACTAACTGCTTCAAGCCTGATTGAAGCACAGGGACTGTCATGCAGGACGAGAGGCCGTGCCTATGTTTTTTCCCTAACCAAACAATTGACTGAAAATCTTGTCAAGTCACCTGAATATCATCATCATCATGTCATTGGCATTGGCATCATATTTAGCATCAACATCGTCAGTGCTTAGTTGTTCACAAAGACCTGGGTCTAAAACCTCCTGACTCGTTCTACCACTGAGGACTACAGCGGAGAAGAGTCAAACTAAGAGCACAAGTGTTCCCTCAACAGTTGAGTCTTCAACTTTCTCTTAAAAGCAGAAAAAGACTCTGTAGATCAGATGGAATTTGGTTATTCATTCCACTACTTGGGAACAACAGAGGAGAAGAGTCTAGCAAGTGATTTTGAGCCATGCTGAGATGGGAGCACCAGGGGTCTTTCAGTGGCAGAGCGCAGCGGGCAAGAGGGAGTGTAGACCTGGATGAGGGATTCCAGGCAGGCAGAAACAGTTCTTGTTATGGATGTGTAAGTCAGAAGCAGAGCTTTGAATTTGATGTGAGCTGCAACTTGAAGCCATTGAAGATAGATCTTTGTTCTATAAACTTGGTTGTCACTGGCATTAGTCTCATTAAAGCAGGTTGTAATGGTGCTGCTCCCAGCCTGTACCGACAGTTGTGTTTCTGAGTTTTAGCATCACTTTGTTGGTGACTCTCCTTCATGGGTTTGGTTTTCCATAACGACTTTTACCTAGTACCTGGCAAACTTTTTTCTAAAACCTCCAGCAGTGTTCCAAGAAAGCTGAGTCGAGGCTAAATGTGATATGGAGACACCCCTGACATCTGAATTGTATCACCAAGAGTGGGGGATATCTGACTCAGAAATTAAGCACCTCCTGTTGTTCACTCCATAATGCTGCATGACCTCCCAATCCTACCTGTTCTTGAGATTGTATAGTGTTTCACAGCCTGGAGTGGTATTTGGAACAAAATTTATCTCCTCTCAATGACCAAAAGTCACATAGTGACTGATAGCTCTATTGCCTCTGTCTTCTTCTTTGTTATTGAGAGGATTCCACAGAAGTTTGGCACAGCTAAACTATGACAACCCTGCCTACCTTAAAGATGCACTGACATAAAAGTCTATACTGTAAAGCAAAACAAAGCAGGCAGTGTCCAAAGTGTGTGGTCAAGCAAGGTTTTACAGGTACCACAAACAACAATTGTGTGCAAAAGCAGCAGATGAATTGGGCTTTACTCACTGAAAGGTTCTGAACTTCTCCTGGAGTATGACAAACTGGGCTAGCCACAGCTGAAACTCAAAAAGCAACAACCTTGCATATATTTATAATATCCAACCAGAAAATGTACGCACATTTGGCGCTTAGCAGCTGTTAATTTTGGTTCCTGGCCGTCTAAGTACAGTGGAAACTGTGAAGTGGGGATGTTTATCTCTTTCATTTGCAGTTCTAAGAGTGAAATATTTTCAGAGTTCACAAGTCATAGGACACAGGGATTTTTTATTGGCCACTGTTGTGAAATGTTTTTTTTTCAGTTGCAGAACAGTGGCTGTTTGTTGATGCTGCTTAAAGCAAAGATAGTAAGAAGAGTGAAATGATTCATTCCTCTGCTGACTGCTTCAGGCAACAGTTTTGACCTTGGATTGTGCATGAACATGAAAAAATGCAACAACAACGAAAAAGACTTGTTGACAATTAACCCACAGAGGACAGATTTTGTCATTTATTTTGGAGGACAACATTGACAAAACATTGCAGCCCTTGAGTAGATTAAGCATTTGCTGACTCCTGGCTACTCTCTATCTTCAAATGTTGTCACTTTCTCTACAAAAATCAGCCACACAGCCAAACTCCAGGCCTTAAGACTGCTGTCCACAAACCAGTGTGAGAGATTGTGGTGGCTATGTGCATAACATTTATAGTCCTGGCATTCAAATCTTAATTTGTCAAAGGTCAAAATCATTCTCCCTATACATTTTTATGACATATCTAATGATAGCTGAGCAGTTGGTACAGTGGAAAATGATGAAGCTGCAAGGTCAGTGATCAGATTCTGCTCTGGCAATCAGAACTCAGTGCTGGAAAATACCACAGCTACCCTTCATTAAGATTATTTAAATGCTTCAAATATATGGTTTGACCATCAGCCAGAATTAAAGAGATATTTGCTGCAGTTTGCAGTTTCCAAACATTTAGCAAGTTGACTTATCTCACTCTTCAGTTTGTTCACTCAGTACATCCTGAATTTAATCAGGGCTATCTTGCCTAGTTAATCGATTAGGCAGTTCTGCTGGATGTCTTATGTAGGCCAATAAGCGTTAAACTCTTCATGTCCCCAATAAAGACAACAATTCAGCCATTTGTGTGCTGCCTGAAATACTGTGATGTCCTTGTGTACTGATGAAAGGCTATGCAGCAATACTGTTCAGTACAGTTCACATGTTGTGTGCAGATTGAGCCAAAGGTAACCTGAAGGTTAAAGAAGCAACTTGTGACTGAATGGTATTCACATTTAATCCTCAAACCAGCTGGGAGAGTCTGAATGGTCTCACACAGTAGCTCACCGTTCAAATTGGCATTCAGAGCTACTTTTTTTCTTTTATATCTATTTAAGTCCACCAAGAAGGGCAGATATTTAAAACATTCGCTTTTATTTATTCATCTCACACATTGTATAGTTGCAGCTTTGTCTTTTGGAAGATAGTAAGATTTCTTTTATGAATTAATGCTAAATGACAAGTTCCTTGAAACTTTTGGAAATTCATTTTAGTCATGGCACATGTCCCAGCATGATCTACTGTATCTCAGTTAGCATTACCCCTGCTGTGGGTTCTTCAATGTCTCCAATGTGTCACCAAGGCTATGTCTACAAATAGGCGAATAGTTTTAAAGACGCAGCTTTTTCTGTGCATTTTGTTCTTCTGTCTACACGTAAACAGCGTATTTTCACTAAAAATATTTGGAGAATCTCCTGCCAAAATGAAGATTTAAAAAAAAAAAAACGGTTTAGGGTGTCTCCATGTGGACAGGGGACATGGTGGTTTGGGCTCAAAACATCACACTCTTTGCCACCCTCTCCACCAAAAATAGCTAGTTCCCCTCAACCCCCCCTGAATAGACCTCCCAGGGTGAAGTCCTTCCACTGTTTAGTTGGCAGTTTAAACCCTCTGACTCAGAGTGGTAAGCCTAGGGCAGAGCAGAGCAGACACTGAATGAATGCATAGTTGTTGACAACATGGCCCTGAGCAGTGCCAAACTGACCAATCATCACGGAGTCGACTGGTCATCCAATCAGAGTGGCAGGAGCCTTTTGTTGTCATCTGTTATCACTTCTATTAAAATTTCTGGGATGTGCACGGTAAGATGAAAATCTGCTGCACGGGACTCTTGTGAAAGGTCATGTTGGGTTGCGTTTTTCGAAGGAATCTTACAACCATTTAAATAACGAATTAACCATATTACCATAAATATGATAACCATAACCATAAACATAAACATTATTTAGCCCTTAGGCTAACAGTGTGAGGCTTAACCACTGTATAGGTTCCTATCTGTGTGTAAGCTCAACACACTTAAAATCGTTCTTTATAAAAATGTTTATTTCTTGGCTGTCAGTCAGAGATCCCCTCCTACAAATCGCCACATATTTACTGTGTGCTACAAAGACTTTACTGAGGTTAAATTTCTGATGACATGTATATAGGTCCAATATAACTGAAGTTTGCCCTTCACTGTAGCTCCTCTTAAAAATTTCTACCAGTGCATTATGATTCAGTAAGTGCAGGTCATCACCTCACATCTGACACTCAGTCAGCCAGTCAAAAAATGTCTGATGATGCCACAGAGCAGTCAAGTAGCAGCTAAATCCCTCTGTCTAGAGTTGAGGACAGGAGCGTGGCGATTGACATGCAGTCTGAGTAGACCCAGTCTTCCCCTCCCCTCTTTCTCCAGAGTTGTGGCCTCTGAAGAAAGATCCATGAGCGAGATCCACAGGAATCAGCCAGAGGAGGCAACCTGAGGAAGATGGATCTAAATGTAATTAAATGTTATCCTCCTTTAGATCATTTCTCACTGGCCTGAAGGCCGGAGTCCAACTGCCAGCTGACACTAATGACAGTATTTCTCATGAAGAGTCGAACCAATAGCAAGTGGCAGATCCATCAGCTTACTGGCTGGGAGAGAAAGGGAGAGGGAGGAGGAGATGGAAAACTGAGGTTCATACAAGCAGATAATTGTTGCTGTCTGTCCTCATGTGCTCCAAGCTGATTAGAACTAAATTATTGGTGGGGCATTGAGGATACTGCTGTGTTCAGTGTAGCATCTACTTTTCCTTTCTACTGTGCATCAGGGGTCATTGATGAAAAAGTATTTTAGTTCACAAGCATTTCCTCAGGTAAAGGTCAATATTAGAGCTAAATTATATTAGGGAAAAATATGCAGTAATGTTTTTCCTCCTGTGATATCTTATTATTGCAATTTTTTAAAGGGAAATTTTTTTAAGTGCAACAACTTAAATTGGAACTTTCACTTGTGCTCTGTTAACCCTGCACACCAAGTTGCATCGCTGAGCATCTGCAATTTTCGTGGGGAAGACTATTTCATAACATGAAAAATATCCCAATGAATGTCTCTTATATGTACAACACATATAATAATGTTTTTTTCTTTGTAATTACAATTAAAAGAAGTCAAAAGAAGGACAAAAATCATCTGAAAGTCCCCATCTAACACAGTCACTTTGTGAACACTGCTGTATCTGTGATTAACAATGCCTAACTTGAACATCTTACATGCACACAACACACAAACTTTTCATGGTCTCTCCTAACAGTATATGCCTGCTGATGATATCAGACAGACTCATATTGAAGCAGTCAAGAAAATGATGAATTTGGTACTTTCTGTTCCATCAAACACACAAATGACAGAATAACATAATTTCAGTAGAGAGGGTGACTTTTCATGTTGTGACATGTGACTATTGCACATGGACACACTGCGATTGCTTTACTAAAATAATACATTGTCTTTCCTCTGTCCAGATCATCATTATATCTAACTCCTGACATTATTCATTCCAGTTCACAAAAGAAATTTTAAAGCAAAAATGATTATTGTAAGTAAAATATACTGTCAAAGTAAAACAACTGAAGCATATTAACACAAATTAAAAATTGAAATACGTTTTTCTTGTTCCATGTAATATGAGAGTTATACATGATAACAGAATACAGACAGCTCTTGATAAGAGTGTAACTAAAATAAAAATAATATTTAAAGAGGAAAAGTGTAGTTTGAGTTTTTGTTTATTTATTTTTTGTTATTACCCTTCAAAAGCAATCTTCTATTAAGCAATCAAATCACTAAAAAAGTGTGCAGAGTTTTCCTTTCAGTATTTATGTTATTAAGTTTTTATTCCTTGTTTCGGTTTTTTTCTGTGACACCAGGCAGTATTCAGTGTCTTGTGTTGCTTTTTGATTTATGGTATCCACTGAACTTAGCTTGATTCTGCACACTTTGGATAGTCCTAGCTTTATTTTCCATTACAGCATAGAATTTGATACCACCTTTTTGAGTTTGGTTTGGGTTGTCAAGGGAAGGGACAGGTGGTAGAGCTGCTGACCCCTTTATAGCTTTATGTTACAATATGGAGATGAATTTTAATACAAAGATGGCTGCAAGCAGCAAAACAACAGACTAATTAAAGCAGCCGAAGGTTAAGGAAGTCACACAGCATCTCAGAGCTGACACAAGAGGGCGTTTCATTTCCGTGTTAGACACCCACGACTCATGGCGATACTCGGATCATTCAGTGGTCAGTAGTGTCTCCACGTCACATTAAGTCTCAGCTTGCGTTTTTCCTATCACCCCGCTGGAGGTGATAGGAAAACTGTGCCAGTTACTAGGTACAACCTCGAATGGAAAACCAATACAAGGAAAGTTGAGCGGAGTCGGGCAGGAACCACATCATGGAAAAGCCTCATTATTATACAGGAGCTCTGAGTACTGGCACTTGCAGTAGGTAATGAGTGACGAGGAGCCACTTTAAGGACTAATACCTCTGTATGCGGAGAAAATATCATAGCAAGACTCTGTTTTTTAAAATTAATACTTGACTTCATGGAGGTAAAGAGCTGTAGATAGCCTCAGACTTTGGGAAGAGCATGAGTCGAGAAGGACATGAAAGAAAGGAGCCATAATTTGGATTCAAAACCAGGCTGCCCCTTGACTTGGACACACAAACTAACAATAAGGCCTTCGCAAGGCTTCCTTCCAGGCCCCCATGATCGCACCTCTGGAGATTCAGCTATACCAAAGCCCTCAAAATATTGACTGTCTCCCATTTGAGGCTCAACAGTTGTTATATAATAGATGATACTGATTATGCTTTTTATAAATCAGGAGATAGAAAAGTAATATTTCTCCTTTTTTTCCTTATTTTTAGGTGGCAAGGAAAACAAGATGCCAATACTCATCTCCAAGATCTTCAAGGGCCTTGCTGCTGACCAGACAGAGGCACTTTATGTTGGTGACGCCATATTGTCGGTCAACGGTTATGATTTACGGGAGGCCACACACGATGAGGCTGTGCAAGCGCTGAAGAAAACTGGCAAGGAAGTCATCCTTGAAGGTAAGATATTTTTCATTTGGAAAAAATAACTGGAGTAGATTCTGTTACATCTTTGTCTGGTGCAGTCTTTCATTTTCCTTCTCTAATTTTGTCTCTGGTTTGCTGACGAAGTGTTCTGCATTAACTGTCAGGGCAAAATGTCACAACCCTCGCTGCTGTATGGTTAAGAAATGCTTCATGTTTTTTTAACATTCCTAAGAATAGGAGAGAACAAAACCTGTATGTTCCATGAAACAGAAGAAGCACTTCCACCTACTCTGTCTGCACTCCACAGCTTTGTGTAGACACTGAAATGACAGAAACTCCTGATGCCTTCACATACGTTGATACATTTTTTCCAACATTCTGACTGATTTCTGCTTAAGGGCCATGTATGATGAGACGAGAGAGGATCACTTAAATGAGAACTTTGATCAGACTTCCTCAGAAACATCAAAATAATGAATTGTGCTGAAAGAGTGAGTGGGAAAGGCTCAAAACTTAAAATAACCATTGAAGCTCTCACCTCTGATCATCTCAGCATGCTAATGAGCTGTTTCCCAGACATCAAACACTTTTTGCAATGAATAAATGTTCTTGAAGTTCATTTTGTAGCTGAAAACAGTGAAGAACTGAAATGTTGGCAACTTTAGTATATGGATAATAAGGGAAAGCATTTCCAATAGGATTAATATTTGTATTATACTATGAACAAATGTAACCTGACACACCAGGTGGACCATTCACTATATTTTACTCGTCCATCTGGGAAAGAGCCCATAGACGGTGTTTGGGAATGGGCAAAACCTTTCAAAAGCAGATTCGGCATGTGATTGGGTGATCGTCCCATCAATCACATTCATTTACGGGCCAATCAGATAATGTAGTAGGCACTACTGCTGCTGTGTAAATATAAAAAGGTAAGCCACTATGTAGAACAAACTGTTGTAAAAACATGTCGGAAGTGGATCGAAAATATCCTTTCTATCTAGAAGTGCTTTCAGTGTTGTTAGTTTTTTATTTCATAAAGAAATGCAGTCCAAAGCTCATAAAACTACTACTGAAGCTGTTAGCATCAACGCTAATCTCTGTACGAGCAGTCACTTCCTAGTGTCATCTCACTTGTAGCTCCCACCAGCCAAATGAGCCAAATGATTCAGTTCTTGAAAGTTACCCTCACCTCAGACAAGCCTGGACATATAGGTTTTTCTTCATGCCGAACCACCAGAGATTATTTCAACTGCCAGGACAGTGCTTGAATGTGTATTAATCTGTGTTGCTGTTGGTAATGCACTGATTGTGAAAAACAGATATCAATATTTAAAATGGTAATTAGCTGATACCAATGCCAATATATTTCTAATTACAGCTTTTGGTGTAATTCTTCCACTATGGAAACATTTCCTCTAATGTTTGATCACTAAAAAAGAACAGTTTTTCAAACAGATCATTTTTACTGACCAATAAGAAAAATTATTCTCTGAATTAGCAGGTAGGTGTGCGGGATGTCAGCGTTAAATAGCAATGACACAATGGATAAATATCTGAAATAGATATCTGTTCACCCCACATTCAATTGCCAATGGCCAGTGACTAAAAAAAGGGCCAATATCAGACGATACTGCTGGTGAGCCAATGCCAATGCGCATCTCCAGTTACTACACAATGTAAAGTAGGTGGGACCCCTCTGCTGCCTCATAGCCTGCAGTGGAAGTTCATGTTTGCTTCTAGTTTGTTTTTTGTTTTGCCCCCCTGATGCTGTGCTATCACGGTGAAATGCTAGTCTTCTCCTCTCTTTTACTGCCAACTTTATTGTCAAAGTACATTCAGCCAACGTAGTTCCTGGTTACAGTAGACACAGCCTCCTGCCATGGTGAGATCAACATCAAATACTCAAGTACCTCTAACTATCCTTTATAGATGAATCTTGACAGGAGTTAGCTTTTTGTTTTTTCTCGGGTTGTTTCGTTCACCTGACCTGCCAGAGCTAATTTTCAGTACCTCTCTTTTAGTCATGTATGACAGTGTGCACTTACGGGAATGCTCGTGTGTCCACATTTGCCTAAAAGCATTGGTCTAACTTCAAACACAAACAACCTTTTTAATCTGGGATGTGATCTTTTGCTTTGAGGACAAGAAAAGGGCTAGAAAAACAACGATCTTTCCCTTGCCAACAGATTGCATCACAAAAAAATCTGCATCCCCTCACAAGCTGAAAGCAAGTCACTGTATTAAATTGAGAATTCAGTTTGGTCCAAATGCACAGAGCGTCCAGAAGCAAAGGTCGATTGATGTTATTATTCAAAGAGAAAATGTTTTCATCAGGAGCCATAAAACTTGGCACTTTGTTCTTTTTGCTTTTATTATCCCTTTATTTATCACTCTATTTCCTGTGTCAAATTTGGGGGGGGGGGGCTCACACACAGAGTCTGAGCCGATGCTTCAGAGAAAAGGTACTCTGAACGTATACATCCAGGATAAAAAACAAGATATGCATGTACATACATACCAGCTGCAAAAGCAAATCTCAGCACCAAAAATCATATCTTGATTTTTTTTTATTTATCTAACCGACATGCAGACTCAACCAATGGCAACCAGCGTTAAGTCTGTAATACTGCCACCAAGGTTGGATTATGGAGCAGGGTAACCACACCTTTACAAAGATACAGAGACTGATTCCATACTTGGATTTATTGGTTTTATCATTTCGAGATTGTTTTATCGACCAGCTCTTCTTCTCTACATATTGGGGTGCATCTATGCAAAGGACAACAAAGTCGAAGGCATCTGGACTTTTTCCCTCCTCCTGTTAACAGCTGCACTCGCTGCCTGAAATGACGAATTTCCTAGGCCCTCTCCCAAAGAGACCTACCGCTGTGACATTACACACCTTCTAAATGAGTGGTAGAAGCTCAGGGTAGCAAGCCCAGTGCAGAGAACAGACTTTAAGAATCCAGAGCGGCTGGAAAGGGCACTGAACTCCTCTGAACTGACAAATTATCATAGAGTAGACTGGTCAACCTAATCAGAACAGACTGGGCCCATGTGGGAAATGGGGCCTTAAAGTTACAGGAGCTCCAACAGTGTCCCAGGCAGAGTGAGAACAGAGGTGGATCAGTAGTACTCAGCATGTGAAAACTAGAAGGTTTTTGAACACTAGCAAATGTGAATATACACAAGCAGTCATAAAAATCAAATTTTGACAAGAGGTAAGGCAGTGTATTTTTTTTTCAAGACAATCGAATCAGAAGTGATGAAATACCAATTTATCTCTGTGTTTAAAGACTCATTACTGCAGTGCTCCACTACCCAGCCCCAGTACCAATAATATATTTAAAGAAAGATTATAACAGGTTGTATAAACTGAAATGCAAGAACGTAGTGAAACATGACAGAAACTTTCCGTTTATAAAAAGAAACACTACCACCAGAGTTACCAGTTTTCCATCTGACAGCATTGCTTTGGGTTAAGTTGCACACTGGGCCAGCGTCAGTAACTCCAGCCAGCCGAGCAGATACAGCTCGGAGCTGCAGCCAGGGGAAATCATTGCAAATCCCCCCCTGCCTTACTTGTCCACAGTCAGGCAGAAAAGTGTTGATATCAGACGGCTCAACCGGCACTGCTCTGTGATCCGTCATGTCAGGAATCATTTCATGGGTTTCCCTTCTCCCCTGAGGACCCTAAAGAGAGGAGGGTAGAGACGAACAGAGGCCTGGAGGTTCACTGAAGGGAGAGGGGTTGAGTGTGTGTTTGTGTGTGGACTTTTTTGATGTCCTGAGATTTCCTTTGGCCCGTGTTCGTGTGTGTCTGCATGTCTGAC
The DNA here is from genome assembly GCA_037902135.1 of Cetoscarus ocellatus. NCBI lineage: Eukaryota > Metazoa > Chordata > Actinopteri > Labriformes > Labridae > Cetoscarus > Cetoscarus ocellatus. The sequence goes on from JBAMNC010000993.1 coordinate 693,624, forward strand.
TGCTGTCTGACCAGGAGATGGTCTGACCTGGAGAGCGAGGATGCATAGACTCTGAGGCTGAACAATACTGGGGAAGAAATGAAGTTGCAGTATTTTTGTACCTCTGCAATGTTTATGTTTGACTTTTTATTGAACTCTGCACTAAATGGTATTTTTTTTATGTCACACAATCATACTGCTGTAATGTTACTCATATCTGGATTTCAAATCCAAACTCCTTTACTTTCAACGCAGCGCTTTGACAGCATCTCAGACACACGCAAGGTGCAGAGTAGGGACAATGCCTTAATGAACTTTACAGTTAAACTTGTGGCCTATGTTGTCAAGCATTTCCAATTCTGTCAAAAGTAACATTGGGTCATATAACCAACCCCAAGTTTTTAACCTGTAATTCAACCAGAACTGCTCCAATAGCACAAGCCTCCATCAAGACATTTCCAACATTTTCGAGCGGGTTATTGTCAAAAATATGAAAAGCTGCCCTATCTCGCACTGTCAGCAAATCCTTAGAAAGAAATCCTTGATCCACTTCCAGATTTAGGTCACCACCAAAATTTAACAAGATCTCCATTATGCCATAACCAACATTTACTAAAAATGTCGTAGAAATTCGTCGACAACTTGTTGAGTTATCAATAAAAATGTGGAACACTGCCTGATCTCGTAATGTAAACAAATCCTTAAAGGAACACTTTTGTTGTTTTTCGTGTCTTGCCTCCATTCTTTCGGCTGTGCATCCAGTAGCAAGAAAGAGACGGCTAAAGCTTGCCCACCGCTAGTTAGCTTAGCTCAAACGCTGGGAGTCAACTGATATTGTTGATCTGTCTACAGTCATCAGATAGACTATTCAGCAACTCTAAACGGTCCTGTGTGCTTGTTGTGGCTTGTATTTTAACCCTGTAGTTACATTATCTTCTACTATCATCGTATTATCTTCTTCTACTCCTAAAAAGAGGCTTTGTTTGTTTACCTACTTCCGTGGTGGTTTTCGCGAGAGATGTGAGGTTCACGAACGTGTGGAGTCTTTTGAACAGCTCTTTTAAGTGATAGATGAGAACCATTTCGCAGTTCTAAGTGAGCTGTTCGTTTGCAAGTCATTATTAAATGCAAACTGCCTGCAAATTTAAAAAAAACAAACGGCTCACTCACAACTGCAAATGGGTTATCATTGTTTATTTAGAAGAGTTGTTCAAAAGACTCCACTCGTTCGTGAACGTCACATCTCTCGCGGAAAACCACCACGGAAGTAGGTAAACAAACAAAGCCTCTTTTTAGGAGTAGAAGAAGATAATACGATGATATTAGAAGATAATGTAACTTGAAGGGGTAAAATACATCCACAAGAAGCACACAGGACTGTTTAGAGTTGCTGAAGAGTTTATCTGATGACTGGTAATGATGATAAGTAATACGAATCTGTCAACACCAAAAGACTACCAGCTTCCCAACAGCTGTTTCAAATCAAGAGTTTTTTTCCATGCTGTATTTTGCATCCTAAAAATACTCATGAATTCATATGACATGAAGTTCAAGCACAATTTTTTGTTTCTGTGTTGGCATGTTATCAAGATTCCCTGAAACACAGTCAGAATCAGCCTCCTTCTTGGCACAATTGTAGTATTAGGGTTGGTATAAGAGTCTTTCTCACTTGCTATGCAGCAGCAACAAACAAGTCACCACAGTTGTGCTCGAAGCGGTTTGCATCGCTCTGCAAAAAACTGAGACGGCCTTGACCAGGATCAAGGAGAAGCTGCCTCCATCACATTTCAGTATCAGGAATATGTGAGCAGTGATATGAGAATTTGTCAGATATGTGCTTTCATGAGGTTAAAGGAGTTACATCACAAGCCTGATTGGCATTCTGTGCTTGTGGCAGTTTTTTTTTTCTTTTAGACTCTTTTGGGAGTCAAGTGAAGAGATATTTTCATAGCTTGTATGAAAAAGTTTTGTGCTCACTTAGATCTATGCAGTTTTGATGTCTGCTGCCTCATATTGAAGGTATTAATGCTGAGATCTGCCTCACAACTTCAGCAGTTTATTCAGTGTGGACCTGCTAAATGGTTGTCTGATGAATAATTGTATTGAAGATTAAACGTCTCATTCTTTCTGTTTTTTCATGTTTTAAGTGAGGTTATATAAAGTACATATTCGTAGTCAGAGAATTACCTTCAGTCAATGACAATCTTCAACTAAACCCAACTTTCAGTAGCCCCAGTTGAAATGAAATTAATGAGCTTAGATCTAGGAATAGAAAAAAACTACACAGTTAAACTTCACAGACTCTTTCAATCAAAAAGTGATAAAGTTATTACCCTGAAAACAAACCATGAACATGCTATGCCTCTGATTTGATGCAAAAGATGCCAAAGAGAGACCCAAGACGTGTCACATGGAGTTCATTGTTATAATGAGTGAACTCAGCATGCTTGCAATTCTTTAGCAATATGCTGACCAGCTTCATTTTATAGAAGATCCATAGTATATGCAATGAGTACACTGGCAAAGTGAATGTAGGTAGGCAGAAAATTATGCATATATGCAAAATAAATAAGATACAAGGACACAGTACCAGCTTGTAGCAGCTATTCTGTGTATTTGAGAATAATTCATGGGCGAAGGATCTTGCCTCACAATCTAGACTGAGCTTCGCTGTGTGGCGTTTGCATGCTCTCCTTGTGAATGCACAGGTGTTCAAGCCTGCCTTGCTGAACAGAAGCATGGCTTAATTTTCTTACAACATAATATTAAGAATGCAAACTGAGGTGTAATTTCATTTAATCAATAAAGAATTGGACTGATAAGCAGACATTACATTGGTATCAGTACAATCTCATCAATTCCCATTTCTAAGGAACAACCTGGTTTGGCATTGTTTTGATCAAGAAAATAGAAAACACTTTGTTGGCTGTTGAGCTTAAACTCTTATAACTTGACTGGGGCAGCCACATTCAGCACAGGCATGTTGATGCTGACCTGCAAGGAGGAGAGTGGTGCCGCTTGCACCACTATCATTAGCTACACTCTGCAGACAATTTCACATTGTTTCCATACACAGCTTAATCCAGTGTTAAACAACTTGTGCTCAATTCAGATTATTTTATTTTCTTTAGACCAGTTGATGGTACACAACTTAAATTTGTGACAAAATTGATATGACAGAAGTCCCTTTAGTTTCTACAAGGCTGTCATTTTTCTACCACTGATATAACACTTTAAAATGCTTTAGAATTCGCACACTGTGGTGAATTGCATAATAGTGCAGTCTCATAAGTGTATTATAATTCCTTACCAAAAAAGCGAAAGCTTAATAATAATGATGTCATGTAGGGCTCTGGTTTTGTTTTGGTTTATTTGAAGCAGGCAACCTATGTGCTGAGGCTGCAGACGTTCTGCGAATCAACTCTGTCCTGCTGCTATTTGGTGCATGACATTTCCCCCTCTATCTCTTCACACTGTCCCTACCCCTCTTTTGCTGTACTGTCTGAAGAGAGACCCAATAATTAAAACAAAAAATTACTTATATGATAAACACCAAGAAGGCATAACATTGTGACCACTGCCACCCTGACTGGTCTGCAGCTATACAGCCCCATACGCAACAAAAAGCAATGCTCTTTGTATTCTGACACCTTTCTATCAAAACCAGCATTAACTTCCACAGCATTCTGTTGGATCAGACCACGGGCAAGCCTTCTCTCCCCACGTGCATCAGTGAGCCTTGGCAACCCATGACCCTGTTGCCAGTTCACCACCGTTCCTTCCTTGGACAACTTTTGATAGATACTGACCACTGCAGACCGGCCATCACTTTTTGGCCCTTATCAAACTCACTCAAATTCTTACGCTTGCCCATTTTTCCTGCTTCTAACACATCAACATCTAGGACAAAATGTTCCCTTGTTGCCTAATATATCCCACCCATTAACAGGTGCCATGATGAAGAGACAGTCTGGGCTCTAATTTCGTAGACCAGACGCAGGCACGGCGCACCTGCCCTGTGCCGTGCCTGTGCCGCGCCAACAGGGTGTGTCCAGGGCATTTTGCAAGTTTCATGCACGGCGCAGGGAGGCGCAGGCAGGCGCACCCACGCCTCCGTCCTTCCCTCCGGCGCAAGTAGCAGAGAGGGAGGAGAGGAGGCATGAGTGGGTTTAACACAGCCGAGTGTAATCTTCACTAATCAAATGAACGCCTCTCCTCGCCTTTAAATGCGCTGCAGGTGAGGCACAGTGACAATTTCACCTCGGTGGCAAAGAAGGTCAGAGCCGCTGTCACTTTTACAGCAACTGGGAGAGCACAGGGGCCACCGGGCCACGCATCGGAGGCCACGATGCGCGTCACCGTGTGGACCACCTCGCGGGACAGATTTAATCTGTTCCTGTGTCATAAATAGGAGTACAAAGTTAAGTGATAATTACATTTAAACACAGCAGCAGGCTAATCCATTCATCATGCTTGTGATCCACCTGCATTCCTCATCTGTCATCGCCAAATAGCAGCTTATTAGGTGAAAAAATATCTCCTCCTCATCCTCCTTGCAGTAATGTCATCTCTTAGATCATGTTAAGAATTAAGATTAAAACAGAGAAATATGGGCAATCACAGGTAAATCCCTTAAGACACTGAGTGACTTATTCAGCGAGCGTCTCCCTCTTTTTTCTTTTCTTTTGAATTTCATGAGAGGAGAGAAGCAGGATACTCCGTATCGGATGATGTGGCTGTTTGTGGTTGACTTGAGGGATGTGAACTCGTTAGTTTACGTCACTCTTCCAGCTGCCATCAGGTTGAGTTTCCATTATGACAAACGTCTCTGATCTGACATCAGATGTGACGGGACAATTAATATAGATACAAATGTATGTGCTGGTTCAGATGGTTACATTAAATAGTGGTTGCTGTGATTGTTCATTGCATTGATATGTGCCTGACACTCTGGATAGCTGCCTGTGAGGTTTTGGTGACGTGTGCGCACAGTGCGCCTGTCAGCTAAATTACCACTGCACGGGGTGCGCCTCGCCTGCGCCGAGAATAGACCAGATTGGAGCTGGCGAGCTTTCAGCTGAATCTTTCGACACCTCCCCCTGGTGCGCCGTCACACCCAACTCAGCGCAGCCGGTCTACCAAATTGCCAAATTGGCTTCGCACAGCGGTGCGCCGGACAAAATTACCACTGAACGGGGTGCGCCAGGCTGCGCCACCCTGAGTTGCGCCAGGAAATTAGAGCCCTCTGTGTTAATCACTTCACCTGTCAGTGCTCATGATGTTACACAGTATTGGTGTATGTGTCAGCCATGATGCAAGAGGCCTGAAATTAGGACCCCTTCTAATTTCTAATTTATCTACAAAACATTGCCAAACCTAGATACATTTTCAGCAGCTACACCACAAAACCAAGTAAGTCATCTGTTACCTTCAGTGTTACCTAAATATGAATTTTCAACTGCACACTCTTCACTCATGAACTGTTGAACTTTTGGCTTTACATCAAGCCTCACCTGCTTAGTCGTTGGAGCATTACTTTCTATCTTCTCTCTATACCATAGTGCACCAGCAATTTGACTCTGAGGACTCATGCACATACACACCTGTTCCCTATAAACACATACACACACACTTTCTACCTCCCCACATTCACACTTACCCAGGAGTCCTGACCTGTCCTTTGTAGCCCATTTATCCTTCCTGCCTGCTTTACACCTCATATATAAGTGTGTGTGTAGTATGTTACTGTGTTTGTGTGTGTGCTCTTCTATCAAGACCTTGGTTGCCCAGGGAACAGCCTTACCATTGAGCTATCACCTCTCCAACACACCTAAATGTACAGCACACACACTTTCACGCAGTAGTAGAATGCACCTCATCTTGGCTGCTAGCATGATTGATGTATCTGCACCAAGTCAAAATGAAAAAAGAGATGATATGAAGTTGGACAGCTCGGAGAATGGTGCTTCATCCTGATGCTCATCCAGTTCCTCTTGACTTTCTCTATACGTTTGTAGTCTATTCCAGTTACTCTATACAGAGGAGCTTCTAATGACTGAAAATGGATTGTTATTGGCCCACTTCAGTCAGAAGAGTTAATGCTCATAGTCATCAATCTAATTACCTTCTGGTCCATACTTGATCCATTACTTGGACCAGAAGTGTCTGAGCTTGCAAGGACTGTGTACGTAGTTCTGTTGGTTAACTGAATGACCAGCCAATAAATATTAACCCTTTGATTTCCACACTAAGAAATACATTTGCAAAACAATATTTGTTGGTAAATTGTGTTCTTGCCTCTTCATTTGGCAACACTTTAGGTTTTATTTTTCAGATCAACCAATCAGGTAGCAGATATGCAGGTCATCTCGCAGGTTGACTTATCTGTTCAGGATAATTTGCTTTTTTTCTCCATATAAAGACATCACAGAGAGAAAAAAGAGAAAAAAACTTTAACCTTGCTCTTACTGTGTGCGTTTTCTGAGTAGCTGTGCAGCACAGAGTCATTTCCATTTTTTTATTTTTATTTTTCATTTTTTTTCCCCCAGTTTTTAGACAATGGTAATTATGTATAGCAGCGCTACCCAGTGGATATAATTAGTGTTACATACACTATTCAAAGAGGTGAATGTTAAATGATTATTAGGGAAGAAAAATTTTGATTTTAAAGACATTTGAATACATGAAGGGGGTTTTGTGACTTTTTTTTTGCTAGCAGTAAAAAAATATACAAGTTACATAATTCATAATTCTGAGTCAAGAATCTGAGACTTTTCTCTGTTATTATTGGACTTCTTGCTCTGTTTGGCCCACTTAATGTTCAAAACACTTTTGAGATCGCTTTCACATTTGACGTTCAGTAGACTCGCTTCGAGGGTGAAGTTGGGACACTGTTGCAACTAGGGCTGTAAGTGTTAGTCGACTGGTCGACTCATTGGTGGATAAGTGCTGGGGCGACCAGAACTCTGATTGGTCGACCAATCGTATTTTTTTTTCCGCTTCAATTTATTTTTTCCCGCGGCGATTTACAGTCATCAGGAGGAACGTACCAAGTGCTAATGGGGGTGTTTTCAGACCACCCCGGTTTCACAGGTGACCTGCCTGTCTCAGAACACCCCCTTGTTTTCACCACTTTGGAATCGCCCACCATCTGGAGACCTGGCTGGAGACAGGAGGATTGAAGAGCGTCTACGTTAGCCTATTCAACGTCCGGTGGTTTGCTGAGTATTTATTTTTATTTTGAGCATCATCCTCTACCCCTCGCCAAGGCACGCTCTGCTGAGCCGAGCCGAGCCGAGCCGAACCGAGCCGGTCCCACGCAGGAGGGTTTCCCGTAAGAGTCGGAATTCAGTTCTTTGGTCCACACCAGAGTTCCTGTGAGCTTTCAAACAACTAACCAAACTTTCAAAAAAAAGGTGAACTAGAGTTTGTTTGGTCAATTATAAACATGTTTGGTATAAAAGTGACCATAGTCTTTTAATAACTGCTTTAAATAATTACCTTCACCAAGTAGGTTGTGTTTTTGCCAGGTTTTGTCTGTTTGTTTGTTAGCAAGATTAAGCTAAAACTACCTGATGAATTTCTGAAATTTTTAACAAATGTTGGTTATGGCCCAGCTTAAGAATGATCAGATGTTGGCGGTGATCCAGATGTCTGCCATTAGGGAACAATCATTTTTGCTCAGTTTTTAAACTTATAGAAATATCAACATGATTACAAATGCTACGGGTAGGTTTTCAGGGTCAAGGAATCACATTGTGAGGGTTACTTCATCATGGAACTATTACTTATAGGTGTAACAGCAATATGTGAGCTACCTTGGCGGAAGTTTGCACTCTCCAAGTGCTTTCTAGTTCACATAGATTTACATATGTAGTTAAGGAGTCATCATGCTTCTACACAATTCAGTTATCCTTACAGTAGAATACTTGTTGCATTGCTCATTGGGAGGTTGTTGTCCTGCTCTGCTAAATAACGCAAGTAAACGCATGTTGTTGACTTAATAGAGATGACTTTTCGGTCCTTTCATTAGGTTACGCTGCCATCTGTAGAAGATTCAAGTGTACCCCAAAGCTCAGTAGATAGAGCAGCTGCTAAACCATCTGCTGTAACATAACACACACTATGGTTTCAGAATCAATATAAGAAGCAAGTATCAAATAAGGACGTCCATACTTTTTCTTTTTACACCAGATCGGTTATACCTCCATTAATCCATGTCTGTTGCATAATATACTCACATCCACATATTTATAAAATTGTCTCAGAGTTGACATTTGAATATTTTATTTTGAAGGAATCCCCATATGAAATGATGTATCGCTGTTCTCCAACAGCACAGACAGGTGTGATAATAAGTTGAGTCTGACTGGGGAAATGTCACAGTGACCTATGCACCTCAGCTCTCCATCCTCTTCTCTCCTCACATTCACACACAAAGACTCACACTTTAAGATTCAGCAGATTGTTCTCTATTAAAACACACACACGGGTATGAACACAGCACACACACCCCTATCCAAACACCCACACTGACGGGCTGTAAATGTCGTGGGGAGGAAATGGAAGCAGCTGTGATTTTATGGTTTCATCTGGTCTGTTATATTTATCTGACCCTCTCAGGTGTTTACTGTTCCTCTCTCACACGCACATTGATTATTCCATCACCGTTTTGATTTGAGGTGCGACAGGAGCACTGAGGAAGAGGACCAGAGGGCATCCAGCTGGGAAAATGTTGTGAGGAGACTATTTTTTTTTTTCTCTCAAACAGACAGATTGACTTTCCACAGATTCTTATTTATGGTAACAGTTTTGAGAAGAGCAGTGGGAGGAAGTTTCAACACATTCACACTCATAACTGTGAGCTGCTCAGTGCTGAGTTAGTACTGCAACACTTTTAGACAGTTACAAGTATGCTATGTGACTTTCAGAGAAGATGTATTGGATGGATTGTACTTTTTGGATAAAACTCCTCCATTGTGCCATCACTAACAGTAACCTTGAGTTGGTGGGGCCGTCTTTCCCTCTCTAAGTGGTCTCAGGGCTAACAATCTGATCGGGAGAGTTCCCAAAAAAAACAAAACAAAAAAAAAACCCAAACATGGCTGATGTATTAGTGATGAACAAAGGAACATATGGAACGAAAGTTCCAAAGGGGGATTATTTTATATCCAGCTAAGATATGAAAATGCAAGTAAAAATCAAATTGAATGAACCAATCAAAAAAAAAAAAAACTGAGAAAACTGTCAAAGTTGAGCAGTCTGTCAAAGTTGGAGTATGACTAATGCTAATACTAGCAGTGCTAGCAACATTAAGTATTTGTCCTGTGCTGATAGTGGTCACTTAACTTGTGGCATAAATCCTACTTATTCTCCATTTTCAAAGATCAAAATACTGTCAAACTGTGTGTTCCTTCAAGACACTTCCAGCGCTATCTGCGTTTTAGTTTATTGCACATTCTAAAAACCATATATAAGAACAATACAAAATGATAAAGTAAAACTTAATACATGGCAGGCCAGAGGCCCTGAAAGGTCATAAAGTTACCTCTCCTCTAACAATAACAATTTAAAGGCAGCAGTTTAGGTTAGATTAAAACAAAAATGAAAATTATAGATTTGTACAACAAATAAACAATAAACCATGTTTTCAGATTCAAGATCCAGGAATAATTGCATGTTTTGTTAGACTGTCTGTTGATTCCATTGTGTTTATTTAATGTTATCTGTGACATCCAGGTTTAAAGGCATTTAAGCAGTTAAGCAGCAGCCATTACATGCAGTTACAGTAGTTACCAGTGGTGAACAGCTGTGTTATTGCTTAAACAAAGCATTTGGCTAGGATTTCAGACTTGTATTTATGTGAAACAAGAGTTAGTTCAACAAAAAATCAGACTCAAAGGTTAAACTGACTTGTAAATCTAGTGCAGTATATTTTATTATCTTACTTTAAGAGTTTAGTACTGTAAACCTTTTAATCCCTGTAATAAAATATACTTGGGCATCTAAATGATGCCTATATAAGTTAAAGGAACCACCATTCCTTTAGGTGTAAAAACAAAGCTGAAAAAACTAACCCAGAGGAACTTTGGCCATTTTCTAAAATATAATTAAAATACATTTAGTTAAATAATGGTCTATTTGATATTTTCCTTATTAGAGGTTTACATTCTACAGATCATTCCTAAAAATATTCCCTTAATTGTTTGCAATATTACAAAGAAAACTTTGAATGGGGCCACCTGACACATATGAATGCACTTTATGCTAATAAATCCAATCTAACGACAAATGTGGTTTGTTTGGACAGGAAAAATAATTTGTTTAGCCACATTTGAGCACAATAGTGTTAATTGTCGCTCCATGTGAAGACCTTTTAAAGTAAGACACGAAAGAGAAAGGGGCAGATGGGAAATCCAACTTTGTATGAGTCTTTTGACACTCTCTCTATATTTCATAGAAAAGAGATTAGTGAAACTTTATTTTAAAAATGGAGTTTCAGCTCCACGTGCTGCACTCTGTGTGAAAGAAGGTTTGTCTGATTTCTCTCAAAAAATGGAAGCAAGGCACAGATGGTCAAATCTACCATTGAAAAGTCAAAGGCTTGAATCCTTATGGACCTCATAGCTAGTTTGCACACCCCATGTGCAGAAACTGCTGTCATAAAGGCAGGCAGATGGCTTCTTTCCTGCATATCATTCCATACACTCTCTCCTCCGAATTTTAGACTGCATATATCATCCCATTTCACCAGTAAAGGTATAAGAAGCCCAGAAATATACTAAGACAATTGGACAGGCAAATAATCTGACTGATAGCTTGTCAAGCTTTTTGTCTATGTAGTGTAAAAAAAATGTTCAAATGAATAAAATCAGAGTGAAAAATTGGACTTCCTGGGTATACATTTGTTAAAAGGCTGAAGATATCAACTTGGTTAAAGCATAAAACAACACAGCTCTGATAATTTAATTAAACTAAGACAAAAAAATGGAGGACAAAAATCTGTTGTTGTATAGTTGCATTACATCATTTTGGGAGCTTCCCCCACACTGAACCTTAACCTACTGTTTTATTCAAGAAGTTCTTGGTCTGCTGAGAAACTGACTGTCTTGTTACAAGTGGTTCGGTTCGCTTTGTTCTTGCTAAGGGTATTAGCTTAATGTCAGCCTTACATTTGAGCTGAATTTACTTTGAAATCCAGTAGGACATAATTTACTGTGCATGTGTTAACATATGTGTGTGTATGTGAGTTCAAGTGTGGAGCAGAAAGTAAGGGGACAGTGGAAGAGAGAAAGACCCAGTCTCCAGTGCCAAGACATTTCTGGACCCTGCTGCTGCTTTCTTTCTGTCCTTTTCATTAAGGTAGTTGTGCTCTGGCTCAGTGAACACACACACATGGATTAAATAGGCTTAGTTGTGGAAGCTCTACAGTCACAGTCTTCCCCCTTTCTAAAACTTACTTCAGGGGAGGTTAGGGTGTTTCTTGGACATTTGCTCAAAAGTCTCATAATTTCTATTGATGCATGATATTGTAGGAACAATATCAGTATCAGCAGATGACCACCAAAAAAGGTGGTTATTGGTTTAGACAAAATGAATATTTTTGCTGGTATTTACAGATTATGGCCATACAAACTGACCATAAATATCCCATATATATTAGCTGTGATGTTGTACAAATGTAGCACAATGGTTTATCTCATTGTCACTGAATATTCACTTCGATAAATCAAAAACACAAATTACTGTGATCATTGAAGGAACCGGTCCGTTTGGGTAAAGTGGAGACTTTTGGCTTTCACAAAATATTTCTACAATACAATAATGAGTTTGGAAATATTGAATAATGGCAAAAATCCAATATTGTGCATCCCTAATGATTTCTGCTCACTACATTTGATGTCTTTTGATCAACTTTCAGTGTAAGGTGTTTTTCAGACCTTCAGCCTAGTGGCTTTGCTTCAATTTGTTTGAAAAAAACTCTAAAAATGTGCATATTACTCTTGGATCTCTTCATGTTCACATGGCAGGCTGAACGAGTCCAGGCTGGGTTTTGCAAATGGCCTGAGCTGGCCTTATGTAATTACAGCATAGCCAGCATTGCTATGGTGCTCTGCATTATGGGAAGGAGGCTAGCAGGCTAAGCTACCCACAAAATGCCTAAATGAACAGAGAAGGTTGAACGGCCTTTTTAAAACTATACAGATGAGCATATTTATCGTTGTGTGACACACCTTAAAATATAAGTGTAAACAAACTGTGCATAAAAAGAGGGTCTTTAAAAGCTTGGATCATAGAGGACACCAGATAGCATGCTAACCTATAACACTGTAACATTTGTAGAAGTGTTTGCAGAGAAACTGTCAGCGATGTGGAAGAGTAAAGAGCAGCTTTTAAAAAACAAATTCTCCTGCTTGAAGAGGCGGACTTAATTCTAAAATTTAAAAAATCTTTTAAAACAGCTGATGTGTAGTTCTGTGATGATCTTCTGTAGAGAGAGTGAGTAATGTTAACGTGTTGCTAATTTCATGACATGTCATGCCTGTGCTCAGAAAGTGACTCTGTGGGATCCAAAACCTTAATATTAAGTTGTACCATGTCATCAGCCTGGTTGCCTGGTAGCCGTAATGCAATTATAATTGTTACCACTGCTGCTTATGCTGATACAGCAGTGTGATGAGTTAACTCTTCACCCTGTTTGTGCTGGTCACTGCGTTCTGACTGCAGATGAACCGCTCCAGGGGTCAACTGGAAGGAAGCCAAGACCACCTATTTTGGTGAGCTTGGCGCGGCTACATACGTGTGCAAAGAACCATGACGAACATGGCACACCCATTTGTATCAGAACAACTCTCCCAAATGATCTAGGTGTGAAAATAATCTAAGAGTTTCCTCTTTGTGTCACACTTGTGGCAAAAAGCCAAAAGAGGGTCAGAGCAGAACTGACAAGGTTCATTATGTGGAAATAATTGATAGTTGCAGCTCCACTTTACTGATTGGTTGATGCATAGACGGGGGCATTTCTTACAAGGCAGTGAATCTCTGTGATCTGTTCCCATGTTCGTGTAGATTGCCCATTGATTTCACTTTCTCTGCATCACGCCTCTCATGCATGCTATACGTCAGGACCAAGTTCAGTTAGCTCTCTTGGTATTGATCAGTTCAGAGGGACACTGCGACTGCACCTCCTCCTGTATTACGTGTAAATGGGACTGCAGCATCCGTGTGGAAGTGAGAGCATTAATGCTGCTTTAAAAGTGTCAGAATGTGAAAATTCAATATGCACAAGCAGGAATGTTTCAGGAGTGCCTGAGGTGAGATTAGGTTTGAAGAGGTTCATTTGGGTCGCTGATGAGTGTTCACTGAAGGATGCTTTGTCAGCGCTCTCAACAAGAGCTAACCCCAAACCTAATCTCTCTCTTTCTTTCTCCCTCCTTCTCTTTCTTTCGCTCTCCCCCTTTCTTTTTTCTCTTTCTCGCACATACACACATGCACACAACTGTGTTCCCTCCAGCATAAAACCCTTCCACTGGCAGCATTTGTATTGCACCCATGTAGGAAGCATTCAGCGTGTGTGGTATCTGCAACTGCAAAAGGGTGCTTCTGTTAAACAGTGTATGGAGAGGGAAACACTAGAGGTGTAAAGATAATTGGTTTAAATGAATAACCAATCTTAACATTAATATATGAGCGAATCAGTTTGGAGCTCTAGATCATGTTAAACGTATATTAAATCAGTTGATGGTCCCATGTTGAAGTTACCAATTAAGGATTCAGTTCAATTACATCTCCTGTTTCACAATACATTCCCTGTTTATAAATAAAACAGGATTTACTTCAGGATCTGCTCCAGTCTGCTGCACATTCAGAGGCTGTATAGTGTCATTTTACATTTGATCTAAATTGAGTTCTTATTGATCCACAATTAATACTATTTTTTTTATCTTGAATTACAAGACAACGTTACATTTCTTATGTAACTAGTTGGCAAGATACAAACTTTTTAATGTGCTTAGTTTTTGTTTTTAGATTAATTTTTAGTCTTTTTGGCATGTAGTGGTGCAGGAATGAATACAAAAACACAGAAGTGAGTTAGCATTTAGCATTTCCTGGTCCCCAACCCTCCAGAGTAAATGGGATTTGGAATACCAGTTTCAGATAAGTACCTGAAAAAGTGTTTGTAGTGAGCACATGTACATGAGATTTTTAATGTTTAATGGAAAATTTAAAAAAAATCATCTGATGTTGCCTGCTCTTTAATCACAAACAGTTTTTGTGTGCTTGAAATGATGGTTTTGAAGTAACTGATTAAAAGGACTACAAAAATGGCTGGGGACCCAATGACAAGTACTTCTGATTGTTTTTTAATAATCAGTTATTCATACACTATTGCCAGAGCCATGAGAACCAATTTGATCAGGTCACTCAATAAAGATGAAATTCTCAAATAAAATGTAACAAGACATCATATATTGGAAATATTAAAGTTGCTTTGAAATTTATCTGCCATGTTGTAGTTTCAAAGTAGCTTAATATTGGCTTTTTACTCTCAACGATTGCGTGTAAAGCATCGAGAAAAGTAGGTTTGTTTGTTAAAATTATCACAAAGAGCAGATTTCATAATTATTTGTTTTTTACAGAGCTTATTATCACAAATGATCCAAAACACAGTGAAAAATCCTGTCACCTTTTAGTAGACTTACAGTCAAGGAACCTGCACGATGCTAATTTTCATGTTGGCCTACAAAAACATGTCATCCCCGCACCTCTCTATAGATTACATTAAAAAAATCAACTGCAATATACAAACATCGCCAGAAACTGAATGTCCACTTTTTTATTCAGCACTTGAACACATCACATGTAAAATCTTTGCACACACACAAAAGTAATTTTTCTAAATAGACCTTCATAACCAGACCACAGTTTTTGCAAACTGTCCAGGAGCAGGAAGTGTTATAAGTCTGCATGCTACCTGCTGCAACAGCAAGGTTGGTTACATTATTTTAAGCCAAAAGTAAAAGAGGCACAGCATGTTGGTGTTCTTTGCTAGACTGCGAGTTTGACTTTAATTTCTCAAGAGAAACAAAGTAGCTAAAGGAAGCTGGCAGCTGTCCTGAGGAAGCTCACAGGGAGAAAGCAGGCATGTCCGATATAACTATTGTAATTTACATCTAAGACTCAGAGTCCTGTGGACTTAATATGAAAGGATAAAGATTAAACAAAAGTCTGTTAGTCTTAATAGTCAGTAGAAAAGTGTGTTCATGCTTGAACACATTATCAGCAGACATGATTATCAAACACTTTCTTTGTCCACAACCTAACAATGCCACTCCAGACTGACAGTTTTTGTGACATGGTTCATAAATTTTAGTGTGGTTACAAGTAAACAAGTACAGCAATTTTCCAAAAGAGTACCAGATTTGTATATAAAGAAAAGATCAGAGGTTAACAAAAATTGCCTATCGCAGAGCAAGTGCCAGCCACAACAGATCTGTCTTATGATAATTCTTGTAATAATTAGAGATATTATAGTTAGGGAAAAACAGTCTTGTACTGTTTTGAGTTTCCCTTGCTTGTTATTGTTACTAAAGCTTTATTTTTGCCTTTAACAAGACACTCAGAAGATATCAGTGCATTTTTATGAGTTTAAAGTCGAATGAGAAAATGGCTGAAGTTACAATTTTTTTTCTCAACTGACTTTCAGTCAAAGTCAGACACCTTAGCATGTGATCAAGACCTTACATAAAATGCACAGCATCTGGATATTTCTCTTTGTCTGTGTCATAAATTTAAAAAAAAAAGTTCCTTTAATTAGTAAGTTTTGGATAACCAAATCAAATCCTGCAAAATTTTTCCACATCTTAATGATCTGTCTCTAAATCAAATCATAGATCTTAAAGTAAGTCAGGTTGAGTTGCCTTTTACAGGAAAGAAGCACACCCTTAGTAGGTTTTGCCAAATCTGCAAAGATGAGAACAGGCAGTCCAACACAGAAGTCCAGAGAGTACAGATTAGCAGTTTAAGTTACATTTTGCTTTGATGGCTAAAAACTCTATGAATCTCCTATCTACAGTCTAGCTCTTCAAGGACTTATGTGGATATAGCCCCTCACAAGAAGATACATACCATTAAGTCTTTTAAGCAAGGCCAGCAGAGAGATACACCCCAGGCCTATCTGTGTGCACTCATTCAAGTCTGCTTAAGTGAGTGATTTATGGATTGTAATGACTTTGGGGAGTAAGTTTTAAAGGGTTTCATGGGGACACAGAAAGCTGCTGGTAAGACTGTCTGCCTTGTTCTCTCTTTGTGTTTAATTCTTTTTGTACAAAGTTAAGCTCCTGTAACTGAAGCAAAGTGTGTCTTCATCATGTATCAGTAAAGAGGCTCATACTTGCACTTGAAGTTGCACAAACACCCATAGAGGGTGACCCATGTCTCTTTTGGACCATGCCTGAAAAGTAGCCAGGGAGGCAAGTGAGATTTTCCTAATTTACAGTTTCTTACTGTAAACCTCAGCTGCTGACTGTGTGCCAAGCTGTCAGGGATATGAGGGTTGGTGTTTCTTTCCATTAGCTAAACTGTTCATCTAGTAGATGGCAGCTGTAAGGCTATCTGATTTGGGCTGTGTCCAGGGGTCCTTTTCTGTGTGTTTTTGTGTCGCCTTGTTTTTGTTGGAATCCATCTATCCATCCATGATCAACCCATATATCCCATCAATGATTTATCCTTTCAAAAATCTATTAATCCATCCTTTAGTCAAAAATGTCCAACCAGCCATCCATTTACTGATTAATCCATCTATCCATCCATTCATGATCAACCCACCTATCCTGCCAATGATTCATCCAAAAATATAAACCCATCCATCAATCAGGCAGAACATCCACCCATCCATTGATCAGTCAAAACATCCATCCAGCCATTCATTCATCCATCCATCTATCCATCATTTAATCCATCATCCATTATCAACCCACCTATTCATTCTCAATTTGATGAATCCATACATCAATCCAAAACATCCAGCAATCCATCTCTCCATTTATCATTGAATCCATCCATCGATTCATCAGTCAGAACATCCATCCAACAATTCATCCATCCATCTAGCCATCATTTAATTCATCCATCCATTCATCCATGACCAACCCACCTTTACTGCCAACAACTCATCAGTTGATCAATATGTCCATTTATCTACCAATCCATAAATCTATCCATCAATCAATTACTCGCTCCATCTATTTGTCATTGAATCCTTCCCCCCCAACTACTGACCCATCCATCTTTCCATCCATCCATCCGTCCATCCAACTGTCTTAAATTGGACAGCTTGATTTCCAGTACCACAGTGGTTTCAATAGTTTATGTTTTACTCCTGTAAATACCCCAAAACATTATCTACACAAAAATGCCAGTACCAGCAGCTGTGGGCCTTTCAGACTGACAGGTTCACAAGCACTGATGTATCTAATATTGTTTTGGCACCAATAAATTATGCAAACTCCATCTTGTCTCTCACAAATATGATGAATATGACGAATACGATGCTATGGGGACACAGCAATGCACATTAGTTTCATACTTGAAGGTCCCATGTCCTGGTGTATTTGACCATCTACATCATGTCTTGGGTGTCAATTAAGCAAAGGTTTTACATAAGTTGAATGAAGAAATGATTTTTTTGTCTCTGTTGAGTCTCAGATGCAGCTCTTTTTCCCTCCCTTTTGGAAATGCTCAGATCTGAGGGGATGGGGAGGCTACAGGAGGCTGACTGGCTGCCCAAATGATGTCTGGTAAGGGGGTTAAATGCATCTAAATGCTGTCGAGTGGACTTTTAAAACAGTCATGGCATCTGCCTGTGATGAGCAGAAAACACACATGAAGGTGGAGGTTTTATGGCTATTACATAATAAACCCCAGGAAGTAAAAAAGGGATTGTTTTAAGGGGTGTTTTCTTTAAAGAGGCATATGTATTTCTCTGTGAACTAAGAGTTATAAAAGGTTTCATGTTCTTCTGCTCTCTGAGCCCCTTCTAACAACATTGAAAGCTAAGAAAATTGGTTTCACAGGACGTGGGACCTTTAAGACTGCGTTAGACAGAAAATGGTAGCTTTGATGCAGAAGTATCAAAAAGGATTTTCCCAGCAGCAGAATAATGTGTCTTGGGAGGCCATCAGCAAGTAATATGATTAACAGAGTAATCACTCGATAAACACACTCTTACCCTGTTTACCTTACTGTACATATGACAGTGAAGTGGACAGTAAAGATTATATTCTGCTAAAATAAATGAGATACATAGGGTGAATAATATAGAAAATACAGATATAATAAAGCAAAAGGGAAATGGAGGAACATTTTACACATTTCCAGCCACAAAGAAACCATGGCTGCAAAACTCACTTTGGAAAGAATGTAAGTTTGAAACACTTTTGCTATATGCATTAGTTTCCCTTTGAAAACCAGGAGGCTCCAGACACTATCTGTAAAACTTCATACCAAGCTGATGATTTCTATTTACATATTTTTGATGGTGACTAAAAGATTCACAGAGAAATCACTATATAAACTAACATCCCTGAAGTTGTTTATAAAAGTTAGAAACCCTGCAGCAAAGATTTTATTTTATCCTTCATTCACAGTGTGACATTCAGTACTTGCACAACCACAAAGACCCAATGTGTCAAAAGCTGTTTTCTGCAGCATGAAAACAGTTTTTTCTTTTATTCTTTGTCGGACCTACAGGATTAGTACATTTCATTCTGTCCCCAAACATCGCTTGGATAGCTTGTCATGCTGGATTGGTACAGTCACTTGTGTGTCCTCTGTCATGGGGCTCAGTCCGCTTTCTTTGTCACATTCTTTGCTTTAGTGACTTTCACTGCAACCTAATGAAATATGTTTTAAAAAATATAGTAGAAAAATTGCCCTTGGTTTTTCAGTCCAAATGGTTTGTCTGTCCTAGCATGACTGTGGCCATTAGACAATGTCAGAGTGTTATTTGTTGAAGATAAAAGCACCTCTGACAAATTGGAGGAACAATTTACAGCACTGGAGTGGATGTGCCCCTGCTTTTTAAAATTAATTTGATCTGCCTGTCAAATGTAATTTATAAAATTATGTGCAAAAAATTCCCATGTGGTCCATCATTACTCAATACAGATATTTTACTGATCAGCCTCAATTAATGCACACATGGTATACACAAGTGTAAGGAGAGGTAATTTTAAACCAAAGTGTCAATCAAAAGTCACTGGCAAATATTCTAAGGCATTTCATATTTTCAAAATCCAAACCTGAGAAGACTTTTTAAGCAAAAAAAAATGTTCTAGGGACATCTGTGACCAGTGTAGTTTGTTGAGAAGAAGTAACATATGTGATCTTTAAGAGGTGCTAAAAGTCACAGGAAATCATTTTGTATATTCAAAGATTGTGCCCAAAATCAAACAATTATCAGAGCATTATTACGAGGTTTCTTTGCTGCTTAAAATTTCTGAAAAACATGAATTAGAATATATACAGAACCTTTCAAAGGCATGGCGCTGCTTTGTTCCCATTTCACGGAAAAAGTGCACCATATCTGCCCACACAAATCTGCAGCTGTACCTGTGACATTTATAGTGCTTAATCCCTGAACAACTTTCAGCCCTGAACCTCTTTCACAATGTAATTATAACTTAAAATGAAAGTGCCCCCTTAAAGCCTGAGACATATTCGATAGTGTCATATAAGGCAACACCTTCTTGGGTGTAATTTTCTAGAATTGAGTGAAATATTATCAAGTGACTTTTCAGAAGTAAAGAAAGAAGGACTTCAGATAAATGTCGATGTAATTTACCTTGATGGGTGATTTTAAAAGGCACTTTTATATAGAACACCATTCTGTTGAGTATCATTTATCAAAGAATAAGACAATAATATAAGTGGTTTCCATTGACTAAAATTACAGTCACTGACTCTGTGTCCCTCTCTTTGTAGGCAAAAAGCTTTCTTTGCCCTTTTGTCTCTTATACACAAAAATTATGTAATAAGTACTAGTGCAGTACTAAGTGACTCAAAAATAGCTCCTTAA
Source organism: Cetoscarus ocellatus (assembly GCA_037902135.1). Lineage (NCBI taxonomy): Eukaryota > Metazoa > Chordata > Actinopteri > Labriformes > Labridae > Cetoscarus > Cetoscarus ocellatus. Next base: position 713,680 of record JBAMNC010000993.1, read on the forward strand.
TTAGAAATTAGTTATGCACATACCGGTATATATACACACACATTATGTATATATATATTTATATCTAACAACTACTTTTGTTCTCTTATTTCTTAAAAGTAATCAATCAGAAGTGTAGACTAATTGCACTAGTCATGCTTTATTTTACTTCTGGCTAAAAAGTTCAAGTCCAGTTCTAGAGAGATTGGTTTTGTATATTGGTCCCATGAGGACGTAATAATTGTGTCAATCCAGGCTGCTGTATGGCTTGTACGTGTGCGACATGGTGCTATAAGACACAATCACTAACAGAACTTCTGCCTCCTGCTGAGCCCGCATGCCTTCTTCTCTCCAATATTACGCCTCTGTAGTACCTCTGGGGATGGGGTCAACTCCTTGCCCCTGTACTGTCTCAGACAATCAGAGTTGAGGTGAAGCGTCACAGGGTATAAATATTACAGCTTGAGACGGCAGTGTTAATGGGGCTATTGTCTTGAACAGTATTGATGCAGGCCAACTGTCTTCTTTTTAGCTGAAGGCTGGTGCGTGAACTTGTGGAGATCTGAATGCACTTTTCACAATAGAACTAAAACTCACAGCCAAAGTTACACAGTACTGAAAGCAGTCAACAGAGACACTGTGAAAATGAGACAGACAAGCTTCTCTTTGTTGAAACTGCAGTCATATTATCATCTATAGCACCATGTTAAAGTGGAAATGTGAGATGTTGCTTTTTTAATTCTAAAAGCATTTTCATTCTTTTGTCTACTTTTTCTTTTTTATATACATGGTTGGCTCCATAATATGACAGAAAGCATAAGTTTAACTATCACTGTGTCTGTCATGAACCTCACTGAGTCTCCCTGCTTTGACACCTCCAGCCATGTGGACTCAAAGCCCGGTTCCTCTTCCCTAGGAGCTGCTGGCCCGTGAGGACATTGTGCTTGGAGTCAGCGATGCAATGGATTAACCCTCAAAATAACACCGCTTTATTAAATCACAGCCCTCCCTTAGACCCGCTGTCCCTCTGTGGCGTCAAGTTTGCTTAACAGGCCCCCTCTGAACCCCTCTGCCCTGATCCGGGGCCCCTGATAAATTGGTGGGCCGGTCTCTGTGGAACTCTCTCAGTTCATTACAGGCTTAGTCTCCACTGAACCATCTCACTGTATTGTGCAGGATGTGCATGGTGGAAATGGAGGATGTGGGTGGGGATAATAGAGCTCGACAGAGTGGCTGTGGAAGTAGAGGTCCCATTCATTTTCTCCATAGCAGATTTGATCATTAGCCAAAACGTCATCCAAGTTTGACTTATTATGAGCTGGCTGACTGTGAAACAGCATTGAAACGATGGAATATGCTCTTCCAGTAGACACAAATTTATATACTGTCAACCTTGTGAAGAAAAATATGGTTAATTTGCATAAACTTGAGAAAATTTTGATTTAAATCTGAGTAATATTAGCAATTCTGGACCTGAAGGGAGATTTAAGAGCCAATCCATATCACCATATAAACACAGTCTGAAGCTAACTTTCAATTAGTCAACCAGTATTTATCTATTTTTCTTAACCAAGCTGTTAACATGTTTGTTTTTTTCTTCCTTTCTGCAAACTTAAAATGGGAAGCATGCTTTCTTCTTTGTGTCTTTCTTGCTGATGAAGGGTTTCTTTGAGCTTGGTGAGCAAAACTGCCACCTGCTGTAGTTTGTTAACTGACAAGCATTGTTCTGTGCTCACATATAATTAACATGGTGTCTGACTGGCCAAAACAGATGCTAATTTTTTTAAATGAGTAGTGTGAAGAGGCTCAAAAATATATTCAGTTTGTACACGAGTCAGAGTGGACATTTGTGAAAAGTTTGAAAAATATCCCCCAAAGTGTTCTAAGGTATTACATTTATAAGAAGGGACCAGAATCAAAAAACAGTTCCACATGGGAGTTGATAACAACTCCCTCAAGGAATGGATATCTTAAGTCTTTTTGCTTATAAATTCCCTTGACAATTCCTTCCACTTTGTTCTGCATGCTCTGCAAAAGAAGGGCATCACGCTCCCATCAGAGGCAGTCAGCATAAATAACAACAAAGAAGTCAGAAATCATGGCAGACAGGGGGCAGAAGTGGCCAGACTGTTTCATAATTTTTGACAAAAAGATGCTTAGTGCAACAGACTGTCATATGTCTGACATCACTGCCACTGAAAACCTATGAAGGTCAACTCTATGCCACAAAAAATCATCAGGAACCAATGAAGGACTCGTTAAGGAATCGGGATCGATAAGTAGAATTGTTAATGGAATTAGTATCCATTTAATCTTAATTATATGCCATCCCTATTTATAAGTAAATGTTAAACATTATAGTGGGAATATCATTTGACCTTTCATCTCCTAAATTTATCAGTTCATGCATGAGTCAGAGTTTACATTTGAACAAAGTTTGTATGAAAAATTATTTTAAAAATGTTGAGATATTTTAGTTATAAGCAATGGGTTAACCAAAAACCCACTGACCTTGACCTTTGTCTTCTGGGATCTTATACATTTTTCCCTGGGTAAGAGTGGGCATATGTGCAAAATTTTGAGGAAATTTATTCAAAGAGTTCTTGAGATGCAAGCTATTGTTACAGTGCTCCAACACAGCTCATTCACCATTACACCTCAAGACATTCACATCGATTCCAGGAGGATATAACATTTGTGTCAATGAACAGTGAAATAAGACTCTGGAGAAGCGTAAGAGAGCATGACAGTGTGTGTTCACATAAACAAAGGCAGACATGTTTACAAACAGCACTACCATCTCCCGCTGAGGCTATGTGCTCCCCTCTTACCAATATTATGCCTTCGATACTACCTCTAGAGACTGAGCACATTGGGTGTTAACTTGTCCTCCTCATTCTGTCTCTGCAATGTTCACAGTGGAGGCGAATCAACACAGAGACTTAAATATTACAGCTTGAAGTGGCGTCATGACAGAAGGACATATGGAGAATTCAAAAACATAAAGACTCAGACCCTGGCTGTTGGCGAGGAGTCTAAAATCACTGATAAAATGATTTTCTGAAATGGCGATGACAGATTTGAATGGAGGAAATAGTCTTCTGGAACCAGAGCAGCCAAAGCAGTGGGTGGCCACTGCTGCCCTCTATTAGCATGGGAGACAGATGAATGGCCATTTTCTTATTAAGAGAGAAGACCAGTGAGATTATGCATCTAAATGTGAACACTAAATAATGAAAATATGATCTCATCTTTAAAAAAAAAAACTTATGCTTCACTGGGCAGCAAAAATACTTTTTTACTTGGATTTTAATGCAAAATCAAACTGTGTATTGAGATTTCAACAACAAAACACAAGGGTGCACTATCTATATTTTACTCAGGATAAAAAAATGTTACTTGGTTCATGTTTTTCGGACTTATCTTTGCTTCAAAGTTCAAAATCACTTTTAATTTGTCATTTGAAATCGAGGCAAACTGGAAATGAGTTTTATAAGTCACAATGCAAGAGACCATTTTGACTCTCAACTATCAAATAATAATGAAAGGCATAAATGACAAATTGTGTCTCAGACAGAAAACAAATCTCCCCAGACACAAAATAAGTAAAAACATGTTGGAAAGTAAAGTGTAAATGTCTGCAGCTTAAACCTCCCCTCACACTGCTCTTGTCCTCTGCCAGCTCCTGTTCAAGTTTCCTTCACTTACACTTTGTTGAATCAGGATAATTAACTCTCCTGACACACTATGCAAAGTAATCAAATCTGCGAGTTGGCAGTATGTGAATTAGTTTAAAATTCTGATTGGGTGTGCTTAGCTCTCTCTCTCACACACCATACCTTACACCCCCTGAGGTTGGCATTTACCCATGATTTTAATGAGATGGGCAATAGCAACGATGAACTTATCTAATTCAGTCAGAGAAGGAGAAATCTTCCTCAGCTGACTGACGCTGCCAGATAGAGACGCACATTAATCACTGAGACACCAGAGACACATAAACCAGCCCATGAGCTCATAGAGGCGGCTGAGAGTAGGTGTGAATGTTCACTATTTTATATAAACATGGACACACATGCCCCAAAACAGACCTACACATTGTTTTAGAGTTTAGTATATCAAAGATATACAAACATGGAGCCTCACTAACTAGAGGAACAAACACTGTTCTGATATGAATTTGTGGAATTTTAAAGAAACACAATGTACTTGTGCTATAATTAGAGGATAGACGCTCAGGGAATAGTAAGGATGGAAATCAAAAACCAATTCCAGTTGAAAATCAATAAAAACTCCCTCAAGAACAAATATTATTAGTCTTTCTGCTTAACAATTCCTTCCACTTTGTTCTGCATAACTTGCAAATCAAGGATGCCATGCTTTCATCAGAGGCAATCAAAAGAATGACAAAAAAAAAATCAGAAATGTTATCATGGCAGACAGGGTATAGAAGTGGTCAAAATTGTGGCTGAACTTTCAACAAAACACATATTTCAGAGTTTAGAGGGTGGAAAATCCAGCAACTTGCAGAATCATTCTATGCAGTCCAGCCATGAATATCAGGTGTGATGTGTTTGACATTGTTGCCACTGAAAACCTACTTTGGTTACATGGAAAGTCCCCAGGGAATCATTCAAGAATCAGATCGGTAAGCAGGATAGATAATGGTCTTGGTGTCAATAAAATCTTAGCAATTCTGATCCCTAGTATAGAGACCTCTAACCCCACTAAGACCACTTAGGAGTAACCTAATTTATGTCATGGTCCTTTGTTGCCACGGCATTTCCACCTCAACTGACTCAGGCTCTGTACATTCAAGCTTCAAGTAGTGATTAATGCCTATGCTATCTATCCTTCCACATGGGCTCTTTCAAGTCCTCCAACTCCACTACATAGACTGAAGAGCAGCAGGGGCCAGAACATCACTGGGGTTATCAGATGGAGACTTCCCATCAGAGGTGTTTTGTCCAATTAATCCCCACAACACTTCTAAGAAGCTGTCCAGTGGGGTTGGGAAATCAATAGAGGTTCAGTTTTAATTACAATTGTGGCTTACCACAACTATGAAAACCAGATTATGGAGGTTAGACAATTAATCAGTAACTACCACGTTACACTTGTCATGCACTTGTCCATGTGTTTTGTGTGAGGTAAATGTTTCACTATAGGTTGTTACAATTTGGCTACAGGAGTTTGTCACCACTACAGCAACCATGTAATTAATTTATTTTAATTGATTAACTACGATTAAATGTCATACATTGTTTCGAGTGTTCAAGGGCAACAAATGCAGTTGAGGTAAAAGCAGTGAGTAATTGTGCTTAATAATCATGACCTAAATATCAATAAAAACAACAGTGATCATGGTTTTTGGCATGGCTTTAGTGAACCCTGGCAACCCAGAGCCACCCCCTCTATATTAACTCTCACCGCCCACCTTGCTAGTACAAATTGCTATTTCATCTTACCTACCTGACCACATGGCCATAGGAGTTCAAACAGCATCATTACCTCTTATGGGCCGAGGCTCCATACATGGAAGCCCTAGGTAGTGACATGCCGATACTAACTTCCCTGGAGCAAGATCACACCTTAAAATGACACTCTGTGTATTTTTAAATAAATCATTGAAAAAAGTAAAGTTTGGTGTAGGTGAACCCCTTACTATAACTGTGAAATACTGTAGACTTAGTCCAAAGTGCCTATCAAAGTCATTTGAATGCTGTTTTAGAACCATTTGAGGTTTAAGCACATTTACAATCCTTTATGAAAAGGTAACACTTTAAAGATCTTTCACAGACAGTGTTTAAATGTATGCTGTTCTTGTATTGGGTAATACAAGCCTAAACAACCAAAACTAGAAGTGCACCGAGAGCACAAACCTCCGCCAAGGCATTTCCAACAATGTTGAGCGAGTTACTGTTAAAAATGTGAAAAACTGTCCAAACTTGCACTGTTAACATATTCTTGGAAAAAAATCCTACATCCACACCCAGATTCTGATCACCACCAAAATCGAATCAGTTCTCCCATGTGCCAAGACCAACATTTTCAGAAAGTGTAATGAAAATCCTTGAAGAACTTACTGAGTTATAAACAAAAATGTGGAAAATTGCCCCACCTTGCAAGTAACAAATGCTTTTAAAAAGTAATCTGCATCCGGACTACAACCAAAATATAATCACTTCTTTCTGGTAATATGATCAACATTCCCTGAAAAGGTTGTGGAATTAATTCACTACTTGATGAGTTATCCTGTTCAAAAACTAACACAAACATAATCTCCTTTGCAGAGCTAATAAGAATTGTACTTTTTTTCTGCTTAATTCTTTGAAATATACAACTGCAGGTGACACCTGTTGGGATGTATTAGCTAGAAATGTAGCATGAAGTCTCACTTAGTTCAGGTTCAAGTTAGATGAGGCTGACTTAAGGCACACATGGTATGAGCCAAGGATGCCAAGTTCCAGAGGAGCACTTCCTCATACCCCAAAGATCTGGAGAAGCTCTAAATATGGTGTAACATACTGTACAGCATAAATTACTTATCTATCCTGCATCACTTTGCCCCTCAGTTGGCAGGGCCTATGATAGATTATAGCAGGTGAAATCAGCATTTGCATTAACTTCCTACATAAAACTTCATTATGTTAGTGCACTCCTCTTCCTGGTATTGAAGGCTGTTAAATGACCGAGCAAATATACATCTGCATGAGACAGACACACAGACAGACAGACAGACAGACAGAAGTGTATCCTGGTGGGAGAGAGATCTGCAGTCAAGACAGTGACATTTGATAAGGTGAATACCATCAACACACTGATTAAACTGTGTGTGTAAATCTGTACTGCGAGAGCCTTTGAGTGAAGAAATAACTATGATTTCTACAAGGCATATTTCCACTAAGTCTGCTACCACAACTGCAAATAATGACCACTATGCCAAACATTTTAAGCAAGTAAACTGTAGTGCTTAAGTGGTAAAACAAAAAGAAAAGCCTTGTAAGTGAGGCTATTAACAGTTAAAATCTAAGTTGAGGTTGGGTTGTATATTACTGACCATGTTACTTTGTTGTTACCTCCTCATTAGCTTACCCATACTCTGCGTTAACTTGTTGCTGCCTTGAAGACTTTTGACTTGACCTGAACTTGCTACAAGATACTTTTGCCCATCTCGGGCATGCTCAAGTTGGTCCATTAGGACTGAGAAATGTGGGTCACATCTCCCAAATATTGAGCTGCCTCTTTAAATCCCCATCTTATCTGTCCAAAAGCATAAAAACTCTAATTTTCTACCATGTAATTTAAAAGTGGCAGATATATCAAGCAGTCAAAGTAATGGCCTTTTTCCCCTCTCTTACCCTGATTAACCCCAGTGTAATGAAGAAAAACAGCAAGTGCTCTATAGAACTACTTAGTTATTTATGATGTTGTTTTGGCCTGAGCGTCTTCCCTTGTTGGTGGTGTAACATTGGGACATTCTTCTCCTAACATGGTTTACAGAGCCAACAGCGTGCTTCTGAGGTCGCTGACTGGCCAATGACATTCCTTCTGCTCCCACGGTAACCAGCAGCGACGGAGGAGGGGCTGGCATTTAGCTGTAGACGAGCCAATGGTGTGTTGTTGTTGTTTTTTTTTTCCCCAAGATTAAGAATAACAGCCTGTCTGTTTCTTTGATTTTATTAGGTCTGCAAAAGGACACATGTGGCTCTTTTGTGACTTGTTCCACTTGTTTAAAAAACATAATGAAAAGATCTATTTGGAAAGGAAAGATGATTGGCCTTTTGCGAGTCACAATAATCTATGACACTCCTCACCCTCCATGTAATTAACCAATAAATCACTATTTATCCCAGGTTGTTTGCTTTATTTTTAAGCATTTCAGTACTATTATGGAGTCTCATGGGTCATAAAACATAAGTGGGATCCCGTCACAAATCACCAGTGCACCAACATGCAAAAGTTCTTACAAGGCTGCAAGCACATCAGCATTATGCATTACATTACTCCAACATTGGAACTCTTAAACTTTTCGACTTTTTTCTGGTCAAAAAAAAAAAAAAAAAAAAAAAAAAAAAAAAAAAAAAAACTCAGACTGCTGCAGGTGTTGGTCAGTCTTTGTCTTCATCTACTCCAAGTAGCTAAGGTAAGGAGTTTTGTAGTAATCATTTCAGTTAAAAAATAGTAGTCCAGTTTAAAACTACCTGTTGAAATAAACAGGATATATGCCAATAAGAAGAACAAGCAAGGTGCCATACATTAGGGCTGTTACTTCTCCCAAAAATCAAATTTAAACGGTTTTTAAACATACACGAAGATATTTGAACCCCCCAACCCAAGACTTGCCTGTAACACAGACACAAGGCGTTTCCATAAGATCATTTTACTATAGACCTCTACCGAGGCCACACCGGTGGGCCGCCTGCCCGAGCACATGAGTCTTGTGATCGTTCTGTGCCTCTGGGGCGGGGAGGTCCACAGGGCTGAGCACTTGACAAGGCGCTGCTGAACTGTGGTGGATGGAACGCTGAAATATGGACCCGTGAATTTTGACATAATTCACTCACATTTTTGTCATTATATTAATGGCAGCTATGCAGAGTTATTTCCAGTCATCAGTCTCTTCTACTTTTAACTGATTGCACAAATGAAGTTTAAACATCGTATCTGAGAAAACATTTTGCCTAGTTTGAATGTTACACTCTACTAGTAAAGATGAACCCTATATCTCACATTGTGTGGCTGCTCCACACGATACAAGTGATCAAAAGTGCAACTAATGAAAACAAATGAGTTAAACCCAAAATGATACCCTATTTGTGATGTTATTTGTGATGTTCTTCCTCACAACCACACCGAAAATAACAAGACACAAACCCAAATTAGTGTCTTTAAGCATTATCGTGACAACACAGTGGTAGTTTGAATTTGTCGACACCTTAACTTTTGTTTTGGTAAATTGGTCCATCTACAAAATTGTTAAAGAAATAGCTTTTCAAATGGCAGAAGAGTGAACTGTGTCAGAAGTGAATGGGCTGAAAATGTCTGGTCAGGATTTGTGAGGTTCAATGTAAAGACTTTAGCTGGAAAAGCTTAGCGACAGATTCTGCAGAAGAGGCAAAGAAACTCCTCTCATACACACACCCCCTCACACTCTCACAGTACAAAAGTAGTTTCACTGGCTGCCAGATAAGCTAAAGTAATAACAGTGCCATCTCAGCTAATTTTAGCTCTGTATTGAATGTGCCGCCACTGGTATTCATGGCAACATTTCTGGCTGAGCTTAGCTGTGCGTTGGCTCTTTCTGTATCCGTCTCACTCTCTCCTATTCTCTTTTATTTCTCTCTTCTTGTTCTTTCTGTCTCTCTCTTCTCCCCTTCGATTCCCACATACCCAGCTCGTCTCCTCTCCCTTTCATTCACCACTCTTTTGAAAGCAATCTCATCCGATTTGTTATGTGGGGTCACAGCTAATGCCTGACATTTCTAATCTGGGAAACACCAATACGATCATTTCCACATTGGTTTTTGGAGAAAAGCAAAGCCTCTTTAGAAAAGTAAATATCCCCTTATACCTGCTATGATTGGTGTTTTCCTACAGCTTATTCAGCTCTGCAGTTTGTGCAGCTTGAGAACACAGACTTTAGCTCAGCCTTACATAACAAAAAGTAATGACGACTAATAATAGAGCCCAAGATATTGCTACCTACAGTCGAGCTTACTTTTTTCTCTTCTGACGTTCTTTGACACAGTTTTAAACTGTCAAAGAAGCTTCAATTGCATTGTCATGAATTTGTGAACTGTGGGGATTCTAGGGCTTGGTTATATGGACTAATATTAATATCTGATATTTTTCTTGTTAAATTGTTAATTGTTAACATTATATGTCATAGTATTTTTTCTGTATATGGAAAAACAAATGATTTTCACAATACTAGAATCATAAACTTTAATATAAATCTCGCAAAAAAAAAATCAATACCAACTTAACAAAACAAAGAGGCCCTCAAAACCCAATATTGACAAATTTCTTTATTTATTTTAATTGTTAAAAATTGATGCCAAACTCCCTGTCTAACCTTTGCAACAATATTGGCAGAATTTCTGTTTTAGATTTTTTAAATTTTCTTAACTCCTGAATACCATGTGTTTCAAAATGATAAAATGTGCAATATTTTAGTTAAAAGATTGATAAAGCTCATGGAAACTCAATGATCGACACTGAAATTTTTTTTAAAAAAAAGAGAGAATTTGTATTCTCTTTTATTTTGCCCGAAACAATACCACTGGCAGATTATCTATGCACTGGAAATGATCCCTCACAAAGAAAAGACTTGGTATGGACTCTGTGACCAGATAAGATCGAGACTGGTCATCACAAAAAGAGCTGGCTCCCAGAGGACAGACTCTGCTCCCGCTATGACACTGAACAGGTAGAAACATAATCCTACTTCCTCACATCCTGCCCTAAATATGAGGCTGTGAGAGAGGAGCACTGTCCCCAGATAACACATGCACGCACACACACACACACACACACAGTTAACTGCACAACTGAAACTCTGGAAATCCCATCTTTACTTGGACAAATGCAGAACTGTGACATTATTGCAGCAAAATATTCCAAACTGTGTGAAAACCTGAGGACAACCAGTGAAACCTGAACAGCAAACACATTAATTAATACAAACATGCGAACACAAACACTCCAGCTTCCAGGGAAGTGGCTGGGTACCCTGGACTGGTAGCTATCTAATCACAGGAACAAACATAGACAAATAACTGTTCACTTACAAAGATTCACACCTAAGAGCAAATCAGAGTTGCAAATAAACTCTAACAAGCATGTTTGAGGAAAGAAAACCTGAAGAAAACCCTTACATGCACGAGAACATGGAGACTCCACATCCAGACAGACCCTATCAGACTGAAGAGTCAGTCCAGCAACATATCTGCTGCACCACGCAGCTCGTACTCTCCAACAAATTATTAAAGTTTCAGTTTGCAGATGTTTTTTTTTTGTGGCAATAAAAATAGTAAATTACTAAATAATTGTAATCTAGGACTTCTAGTTTTGTTGCTGTGGTATCAAACAAGTATCATTATCATTTGTGATGACAATGCAACTCAAAGAAAACAATAATTGAAATCATAACTCCTCATAAGACTGTATTATCTCACTGGAAATTGCTTTTTACTGAGCAGTGGGCTTGCCATTTATTTTTTTGCATGAACATACATAGAAAAAATGATACCCTGCCCATATTTGTTTGAAAATATAGCAATATACTGTAAAAACTTATTTCCCAGCCTTAGATCTTATGACTTCTCTCTTTTCCATATACTTGCAGAGATCATAGTTCAACGATGGTTTCCACTTGAGTAAGCATCCCCATTTCCATTCCCAGTCTTACGACCTCGGCTGCCATATTAAAATTGACCACATCAATTTTAAATGGCCTTGGTCCAGCGACAAGGAAGCAGTTGGCTACAGCGTGGTATAAACATCAATGCTTTGGCAAGAGAACAAATGGACACAAGCTCATTTCCATGAAACATTAGGTATGCAGGTTGACAGATAGACTTCAAAGCTGGAGGTGGTACAGATTGGTTTGCTCACTGCTTGATACTTTCTACATGCTCCCAGTCTACACACTCCTCAGTACATCCCGTTTGTTGACAAATTCACATTTTTTCCCACTGGAACATTTTGCTGATTCTGCATAAATGTAAATGAAGTAAACAAGAGAAATTCCCTGGAGGCAACGCTAGCTTTTAAAGAGCATTTGGATGCATTAGGGGCATGTGAGGTGGGGGAAGGTGCAGATAACTTCATACACAAACTGAGCAAAACACTGCTGAGTCAAAAGAGCATTTAACACTTGAGCCCTACAACCTGACTGGAACTGAAGGGCTGGTTAAAAATGAGATAAATTCAATTAAAAAACTTAAGGTTTCATTTTAAAGAAAACATCCTCCTCTCCTAAATCCTCAAAATGTCTGAATTTCCAAACATTCTAGTGATTTAAAGCTTTAACTTGATCTTCTCAAGCGTGCCTCTGTCTTTCAGCCAGCTCCAAACATTAGCCTTAGGCACAAAGGCCCATGCATAAGAAACAAGGTTTTGAAATTAAAGTTGCACCATTTAAAAATCAGGCCCATCATTAAAACATCTTACAAAGTGCATGTCATGTATTTTTCGCAGATATTGTGCAAAATGACTGGCATTTTCGATCACACTTGACCTGTCTGCTGCTTGTTTTAGCCTAAGGTTAGGATCAATCAAGCGGCCATACTCGCTCTGTGACTAACCCCAGATTTCCATAGTCTGTCTGCAGAGCGCCACGCCTGTGCACAGCTTTGCTCTGACCAACGGCGCATATCCTCGCACACTGGACAGTAGAGATGCATGATATTATCAGTATGATATTGGTATCTGTAGATTTGAATAACGTATCGGCCAATATTAAATTTTTTGCAGATATTTAAAGCTGATATATGCATCCCATATATGGACAGTAATATTAAAATACAAAAATGTCCCATATTGCTTCACCTCATCATCACAGCTTGGCTACATTTTAAATGCAAGATGATCATTTTTTTAGAGTTGAATCTTGTTTTTCTAGTTTTGAATCTGTTCCTCATATAAAGAGACTCTCACACTGAAAGCAACAAGTCAATTTTCGTAAAGACTCTCTATTCTTGATGAAAAAATATCAGTATTGGCAATAATGCATTTGGAAGTAGTGTGCAGACATTAA